>OZ024836.1:12032103-12059603 GCA_964016985.1 Anodontia alba | reverse complement strand
GTTTACGCTCCGACGCAATAGGCCGCTTACACCGCGAATAAATAAAAAGGGGTGTTCAACAAACCTGTTTCCTAGTTAAGAATGAACAATATTATTTATGTTGCCAATATTTCTACCAAGCTTAAGGCATAGTTCCTGTTTAAAAATTATATAAAATTAAACCATGAGATGTTAGATGCCTTTTTGCACATAATATAAGGACATGATAATTCTGTATATTATCAACACAGTGGAGAGAAGTAAACTTGAACGCCCCTTGTTCACTTATCGTTTAGGCCGCTTACATCAAACATTTAGTTACACTGTACAAAATTAAAAGCTCGTCTATAATCATTTATTTCTCTGCAACTATTTTATTGGTGTTGTTTAAAATATGGGTATTGTTTATCATTGTTTAACATCTACATTGCCATATTGTACAACTTTAAACAGATAAATGTCATAATTAAGTGATTGTTCAGTCACAAATATATTTGTCAAACATCAGTAAATTCTATACTTACCCGTACTCTTTGCAGAAGTTTACACATTTTTAACCAGTCGCAAATTACTATTTATTTATTCGAGACTAATACCAATAAGTATGTCAAAAGCCAGCTTATACAGCTACGCCGAAAACAACTATATTATGATCTATATGATATAGTAAATGTTATCTATTGTTAATCTATATACCCTATTCTCCCAAATGGGTCCGCTGGCGCATGCCTCTCAGCAAGGGTGCCCACCGGAACAGTGATCCAGAGCATACCCAGCGGGCACATGACGTAAATATAACGTCGC
Organism: Anodontia alba; assembly: GCA_964016985.1. Classification (NCBI taxonomy): domain Eukaryota; kingdom Metazoa; phylum Mollusca; class Bivalvia; order Lucinida; family Lucinidae; genus Anodontia; species Anodontia alba. The sequence goes on along the minus strand of OZ024836.1, from coordinate 12,058,820 downwards.
CTCACAGTCGATGCAACGTCATGACGTTGCATCGACGTTGAGGCGACGTTATATTTACGTCATGTGCCTGCCGGGTACCGTCCTACTGCTTGTACCCTCCAGAACCAGAATTGTTGTGACTGGCAGTTTAAGGCTTAAATTTATATCTCTGATTCCATACCACGGATTATTTTCTCGTGTGGTGTCACAGTCCACTCTAGGGCACTGGAGATAATGGACGTTTTTTTTTTTTTCTGTCGTTTGAATACGCAAATAGTATATATTATTTTAGTTCCGGGTTGACAGACACATCCATATAGGTATGTTGTCTTTGTACATTACATTTATGACAAAATAATTGACGGATTTTTCCAGGAAAATATTTTTCTTGAATTCTTGTATTAATCTATTGTCATTTTTCTTCATTTTATTGCTTAAGAATTTCGGTAAACAAACAGAAAAGTTTACTTTCGCTTTGCATATATTTTATGTGGAGGTCATCCAATCTATGAACTAAATAGACAATGCATTCATCAATCCTCTTAACCCTTAAAGCGCCAAGAAAACCTGTATCTGAAAATGTCGTCTGTTTATGTCGTCTGCTGAATATTCTTGCAAACTTTTCAAACCTATTTTTGCATACAAGCAAACAGTGTGGACCCAGATCAGACTGCTCCTAAAGGAGTACTCTGAACTGGGTCCACGCTGTTTGCAGAAATGACTTTTAAAGTAACCGGCAGAAGACAAAGCAGACGACAATAGTTGTGACTGGCGCTTTAAGGGTTAACGCATGTCATGCAGGGTAATAGTTTCAGCAGACGACATTTTGATTTTTTCTTAATCTTCCCAGAAAATAGGATCTGACATTTGCGTGGAATGACAGCTCCCATTTTCTGAAAAAGAGGAATAATATTATCAGTTTGTCGTCTACTGAATTTGCCCACAGCCTCGGGGAGTGTGGGTGTGTGTGTGTGTGTGTGGGGGGGGGGGGTGTAACTTCCTATATATGGCATAGTATGGATGTGCGTGCCGAATAGCCCCCTTTTTCAGCGCTGCCAGGTATATGATTGGCCCCCTTTTTTGAACAAAAAGTATATGAACGGCCCGATTTTTCTGGATTCCTATGCGAAAGGCTCCATTTTTCTGACATCCTGGTATATGCACATATTTCTCGCTCAGAGATTTTTCGAGGCTGCTTATCCTCTTGGTATTACATGAATTGACTGTGATATTTGTGTAACAACCAGCAAAAAATGGGTACAAAAAATCAAAGGGCAGTATATAAATAAGTCAACATTTTGGATGATCAAGTATATGAATGGGTCCGTTTTTTCAAAGGCCAGGTATATGAATGGGGTATGTTTTGAAATACTGGCTCGCACACCCGTACCAAAATTACCCCTAAGTTACCCGCCCCCCACCCCCGAGCCCACAGCGTGCTTAATGTTAACATAATAAGGGGAAGTTAAAATCTGTTATAGTTGCCCTTGTAAACATAGAACACACAAAAGAAGGAAAATCGGTGTTTCGGTTTCTTTGAGACCCTTCATACGACAGTAATGTAGTTTTCAAAACTGGGGAATGTGTCGAAAACAGGGAAAAACTGGGGTAAAAATGTGAAAATTTTCGAATGCAGGAATATACAATATTATGTATTGTTAGGTAATATACAGTAATTTGATTGTTTATAACCCTTATTTGAATATCTGTGCCACTGCTATCACATTACGAAAACACGCCTATTCAAATATATAGAAAATTTCACCTCCAAAAACTGAAAATTTTCAGATAAAAAAAATTCTGATATTTGTCATGTGTCTACTCAAAACGTAGATTGAGGGTACTCGTTAGAACCGCCTCGGCGAGGCGGTTCTAACGAGTACCCACAATCTATGTTTTCGAGCTATAATAACAAAAATAATGTATACCCCTGTAAACCCCAGTTTTTGCTATATAAAAGTGGGGTTTAAGGGGGGTCAAAATTATATAGGCATATTTTCGTGATGAGCTGATCAGGATATTCCCAGTCCGTTTATGTCCCGAAGTACCATTTTCTCAAATGCAGTTCGTTTTTGGCCTGAACGCTAGCCCGTACCCCCTTTTTTCAGTATCCGTTTTCAGTTAGCCTTATGTTGATAGACATGCAGTTAAATAAATAAATACGAGGGTGAGTCATTAAGTAACCAGCCTAACTTATTTCCGGTTGAAAGCCACCTCTTCTTTTTCGATGTAATTGCCCTCTAGTGTGATGCACTTAGACCAACGGTGTTCAAGTGCCATCAGCCCAGAACTGAAAAAGTCAGGGTCCTTTCCATTGACCCACTCCTCAACTGCCGTCACGACCTCTTCATCAGACCGGAAATGAAGTCCACGGATATCCTTTTTCAAGTTTGGGAATAGGAAGAAGTCGCTAGGAGCTAGGGCAGGCGAATAGGCAGGATGTGGTATTAATTCATACCCGTTTCGCTCTACAGCATCCATTGCAACTTTGCAAGTGTGGACTCTCGCGTTGTCCTGTTGCAAAACACCTTTAGAGAGTTTACCTCGGCGTTTTTCACGGATGGCGGTTCTCAGCTGGTCTAACAAGTTTGCATAGTACACTCCAGTTATTGTACTTCTCTTGGGTACAAAGTCCAACATAATAACGCCTTTTGCGTCCCAAAATACTGTGGCCATCACCTTGCCAGCAGATGGTTGCGTCTTGAACTTCTTTGGCCTCGGGGACCCCGGCCCTACCCACTGACGACTCTGAGCTTTATTCTCTGGCTCATAATAATGAGCCCAAGTCTCATCTACAGTCACCAGACGCAAAAGAAAATCATCTTTTGACCTAAAACGCTTCAACAAGGCGCTGCATACTGATGCTCTGGTTGCCATTTGCTCATCGCTAAGGGATTTGGGGACCCAACAGGCTGTTAGCTTGCGCATACCTAAACGATCATGTAAGATTGTTGAAAAGCTACCACGTGAAATGCCTAATGCCTGCGCTATTTCTTCCACCTGAATTCGCCTATCAGAGTATACCCGATCTCGAACTTTCTTACACATTTCTTCGTCGGTGGCATCCAGTGGGCGTCCAGACCTGGCTTCATCTTCTAAAGATGTTCTACCGCGTTTGAATTCCCCTACCCAGAATTTAACCTGAGCATAAGATGGTGCAGAAGACCCATAAACATCGGCTAACTTGCCGTGTATTTCCTTGCCTGTTTTACCTTTTAAATACAAGTACCAAATTACAGCACGGTACTCAACTTTAGATGAAAAGCATGCCTTTGCATCACTAGCCATGTTTGACATTCAATATATCTTATTAAAGAATGACACGATACATGTGCAATTTTGTACCCATGTATAAAACATATATTGAAACAAAGCATGAAAATCGTGACCGTCTCGGTCCATCGGAAATGGGATAGGCTGGTTATTTATTGACACACCCTCGTAAAAAAGATGGACACATATACATATTTTCACGAGATATCGGCATATCGCATGGCTTACTGGGTAAAAACTCTCAGTAAAAAGTTCAGCAGTCTGTTTGAAATATTTTTCTTATTTTTGCTAGAAAATAGGATATGACATTTTATGCAAATTGTTTCCTTACAATTTGCCTGAAATCTCAATTCCTATTTTCTGGGAGAAACAAGAAAACATATCATATTTGTCATCTGCTGAAGTTGACCATAACGTGCTAAGTGTAAAAGTGTAAAACAGCAGTATCATAACAGGAAGGATCATACAAAATGAATAAATTAGGCACCGACCATTTTTCTTCATTTTTTTCGTGGGGGTTGGGGTGAGGGGGTGGGGGAGATGGGGAGTAGATGTTTTCAGGCCGGAAAATTGTTTTCTTCCGCGACGCGAACCGGTCTTTTTATTCACGGTTTTACAACGGTATAATGGCATTTACCCTGGTCCTGGCTATTTTTTTCGGGCAAAAGAGGGTACAGGATTTTTTTTTCTTCAAAAAAGTCTTACCGCCCGCTAAAGATCAAATGGTCGCTCCCTTAGAGCGACGATTTAAGAAAATGGTCTTTCCATCACCCGAAATTTCGATATAGCGATGATATAGTTAATCTTTCCAGGATTCTTTGGCTCATTGATTATATGGGGTCGCGCCATGCGAAAAACAAAGTTCTTCGGGCATATGGGCCATCACTGTCTGCTACATTGTATTAGCATGTTACAAGGCACTTTTTAGCTTGACGTGGCCCGTATGTGAAAACCGTTTCATCCAAACCTGCTAGGGGTATAGTAACTGATGTTGCATTTTTTTCATTATTTCCTGATGGACAGACTCATTCAAACCGAAATTTCTATTTTCTGTTTGTCATTTGTTCTACTTTTTTTCAATTGATATTTGAGCCGCTACGTCAGAAAACATACCTTCTGGCATGCGTGCCTAACGAAAACCAGACCAGCCTGCTCATTCACGCCCGTCCGCTTGCCCGCCCGCCCGCCCGCCCGCCTTCCCCATCCCATCCCATTCCATCCCATCTCTCTCTCTCTCTCTCTCTGAAGTTTTGGTTTTTGAACATAATGAGCGAAATATAAGATTATCTACGCATCGGTGCAGTCAGCTCAGGATATTTTCGTCTTAAAAATAATACAAAAGAAGTATTCTGTTTTGAAAACAGAATATTAGATATTCACTTCCCAGTTAATACAAACTATTGTGTTTTTTGATAATTCACCATTTACGGCATACGCAGCTAGCATTCTTTATAAATCTACAGCGGGCCGTTATAGGTCCGTCAGCTAGCCTGACGGGCCGATAACGGCCCGCTAATGCTTACTGGGTATTTAATCTCTAAATGTTTGTGAAGCTCAGTTCTCTATATAATAGGACCATGACCTAATTAAATCTTTTATCACAGATCTATCCTGTTCTCAGAGGTGGTAATGTTATTTACATTTTTTTTTTTGATATTATCAGACGCTTCCTGTTTCTGGAGATCAGATATGTCGAGGAACGTATAGTTTTACAATACGTAACTTACTTAAGCCTTACTACTTTCTTGGCTAATTCAGCAGACGACAAACTGGATATTTTTCTTATTTCCCCAGAAAACAGGACTTGACATTTCACGCATGAAATGTCAAAACTTGTTTTCTGTGAAAAATAAGCAAAATATTTCAGTATGTCCGATTTCCGTCCATCCATCCATCCATCCGTCCGTCCGTCCGTCCGTCCGTCCGTCCGCCCGCCCGCCCGCCCCATTCCATCCCATCCCTCTCTCTCTTTCTTTGGATCACTGTGACACGTCAAATGGTATTCATTCAGCAAGGGTGTGCAACAGGGGTTTAATCATCAGACCTGACCAGTGTCACAGATCTTGAGAAATGATCACCAGACGTTTCAACTGAGGTACCCGGTACTGTGGAAGCACCTTAAACGCCAGTATCAGTTTTTATCTTTACCTATACTAACATCCTTGATCGCACTGCACAAACTCGTCTAACCCACATTCCTTTACTTTTGTCTCAGCCAACCCTCTTCAGCACTTGTATACCGGCACCCCACCTGACGTCCTCTTCGAAGGTTAAGGTGTTCAGGAAGATAGATAGATAGAAGCTGAGATTGCATTGCAATCTCTAACTGAAGCTTGGAATAATTGGTTGGTTTTCAATTGAACGACCCAGTCAACACTATTAACCTGTTTGTACCTCGTGTTCCATAAAAGGGCATTGGCAAATGGCGTACTCTGATCAGACGCACAGAACGCAGCGTCTGCTCAGGGTCTACACTGTTTGCTTCAAGTGTAGGAATTTCTATGATAAATGATAATAATAATAATAATAAAACAAAAACAAAAAACCCCAAACAAAACAAACAACAAAAAAACAAAACAAAAACAAACAAAACAAAAACAAAAAACAAACAACAACAACAAAAAACAAACAAAAAAACAAACAAAAAACAAACAAAAAAAACAAAAAACAAACAAACAAAAAACAAAAAAAAAAACAAAAAAAATCAACAACAACAAAAAACAAACAAACAACAAACAAACAAGCAAAAACAACAACAAACAAAACAACAACAACAAAAAACAACAACAAAAACAAACAAAACAACAACAACACCAACAACAACAAAAAAACAAAACAAAACGAAAAACAACAACAACGACAAAACAGTGCACCTTCAAATGGACATGGATCTGCCCTAACAGAGGAAGAAGAATCCACTCGGCATAACGAGCCGGTCAGTTTACCTAATCACATATTTCCTGGGAAATTTAGTCCTCTAAGCGGTTAACCCTTCTCATATTGAATAAATTAAGATGCCACGCCCACTTCTAATTTCCAGCCAATCAGATAACTTGATCCTGGTTTTTGATAGAAGTTCACATATTTAATGACAAAGTGCAGATCTAGATCAGTTTGCTTCTTCAGAAGCCAACTGATCTGGATCTACACTGTTTGCTAAGATAGGGCATGACGTGTTCAGCAAGAGAAGGGTTAACTAGTACTTGTGCACAGAAACTAACAACTGCCCTTCCTGAATCAGCAAAAGGATGTGGCTGTGAAGAAGCCGCATATGTAATCCCTGTATGACGAAGGACAAGCGAGTGTGGTTAGAAGCCTCTTTTGTAAATATCTGTATGGCGAAGGGCAGGAAAGTGTGGGAATAAGCCGCATTTGTAAATGCCTGTATGAGTGTGGGAAGAAGCCGCATTTGTAAATATCTGTATGACGAAGGGCAAGAGAGTAGCGGTAGAGGCCGCATTAGTAAATGTCTATATGGCGAAGAGCAAGCAAGTGAGGGTAGAAGACGCATTTGAAAATATCTGAATGACCAGGGCAAGCGAGCATAAGTTGAAGCCGCAGTTGTAAATATCTGTATAGCGAAGGGCAAGCAAATGTGGGAAGAAGCTGCATTTGTAAATATCTGTATGGCGAAGGGCAAGCAAGTATGGGAATAAGCTGCGTTTGAAATATCTGTATAGTGAAGGGCAAGCATGTGTGGGAAGAAGCTGCATTTGTAAATATCTGAATGGCGAAGGGGAAGCAAGTATGGGAATAAGCTGCGTTTGTAAATATCTGTACGGCGAAGGGCAAGCAAGTGTGGGAAGAAACTGCATTTGTAAATATCTGTATGGCGAAGGGCAAGCAAGTGTGGGAAGAAGCTGCATTTGTAAATATCTGTATAGCGAAGGGCAAGCAAGTGTGGGAAGAAGCTGCATTTGTAAATATCTGTATAGCGAAGGGCAAGCAAGTGTGGGAATAAGCTGCTTTTGTAAATATCTGTATAGCGAAGGGCTAGCAAATGTGGGAAGAAACTGCATTTGTAAATATCTGTATGGCGAAGGGCAAGCAAGTATGGGAAGAAGCTGCATTTGTAAATGTCTGTATGGCGAAGGACAAGCAAGTGTGGGAATAAACTGCGTTTGTAAATATCTGTATGGCGAAGAGGAAGCAAGTGTGGGAAGAAGCTGCATTTGTAAATATCTGTATAGCGAGGGGCAAGCAAGTGTGGTAATAAGCTGCTTTTGTAAATGTCTGTATGGCGAAGAGCAAGCAAGTGTGGGAATAAACTGCGTTTGTAAATGTCTGTATGGCGAAGAGCAAGCAAGTGTGGGAATAAGCTGCATTTGTAAATGTCTGTATGGCGAAGAGCAAGCAAGTGTGGGAATAAGCTGCATTTGTAAATGTCTGTATGGCGAAGAGCAAGCAAGTATGGGAATAAGCTGCGTTTGTAAATATCTGTATGGCGAAGGGCAAGCAAGTGTGGGAATAAGCTGCGTTTGTAAATATCTGTATGGCGAAGAGGAAGCAAGTGTGGGAATAAGCTGCGTTTGTAAATATCTGTATGGCGAAGGGCAAGCAAGTGTGGGAATAAGCTGCGTTTGTAAATATCTGTATGGCGAAGAGGAAGCAAGTGTGGGAATAAGCTGCGTTTGTAAATATCTGTATGGCGAAGAGGAAGCAAGTGTGGGAATAAGCTGCGTTTGTAAATATCTGTATGGCGAAGAGCAAGCAAGTGTGGGAATAAGCTGCGTTTGTAAATATCTGTATGGCGAGGGGCAAGCAAGTGTGGAAAGAAGCTGCATTTGTAAATGTCTGTATTGCGAAGGGCAAGCAAGCGTAGGAAAAAGCCGCGTTTGTAAAAATAACCCAGCAAACATGTATATATGGGACCCATATGGGCAGAATCTGGGCATTTATCCCATTCGGGTCCTGCATTGGCCTCATATAGGCTTTTTTTGCCCATATAAGACCTATATAGGTCCCATATTGGTAAACTTTGACCAGCAAACACGTATATATGGGAACCATATGGGCAGATTCGGGGCATTTATCCCATTTGGGTCCTACTTGGGCCCCATATAGGCTTTTTTGCCCATATAAGACCCTTATAGGTCCCATATTGTTAAAATTTGATAACTATAAAAATACATTCTAATATATGGGAACCCCGAGATAAAATTGAAATAATCCTGGAAAAGTGATATTTTCTAGATACGTAATTGGGGCCCAAATGGCTCCCATGTGATACAGATATTGGACCTCTATGGTTCCAATGTTGACCTCCCATTACTGTATGGGACCCATATGGGTTCAATATGGGTATTAAGGGGAACAACTCTACCACTATTTAAACATAATATCAAAAATAGTAAATTTCCTGATATAAATGCAAATAATAATGATAATAATAAAATAAAAATAATAGTTTGTTCATTACAAAATGAAAGTATCTATTAAATTTATCTTAACTATTTTCCCGACATGGACGTCGATTCATGGTCATATTTTTATTTTAACTCGCATGTCCCTATTATTTTTAAAATTGAGAGGTATATATAAATCCGCATGATGCCAACCTTTCCAACTATTAAAAAAGACGCCTATATCTTTAAGACAATAACTTGCACACGTACATAGGTCTCTGTCGGTTGGGACCTTACCAGTCCATCAAATGGGCTGGGACTGGGGACTTATAATCATTTGTGTAAAAATGTGTAAAAATTTGTTTTTCTGGAAGATAAATGTGGGTTGATTTTTCCCATACTGAACCCATATAGTTCCCACATGGCTTTGCCCATGTGGGTCCAACATGGAACCCTGTTGCAAATCCCTCATGAGTCCCTTTTGGGTTGCCCATGTAGGACCCATATAAATACCCATTTAGGGCCAATGTGGATCCTATATGTTTTGCTTGCTGGGAAGCAAGTGTGAGTAGAAGATGCATTCGTAAATATATATATGGCGAAAGAAGCAAGTGTGAGTAGAAGCCGCATTTCTAAATATCTGTATTGCGAAGGGCAGGCGAGTGTGAGTAGAAGCCGCATTTGTAAATATCTTCATATCGAAGGCCAAGTGAGTGTAGGTGGGAGCCGCATTTGTAAATATCTTTATAGCGAAGAGTATAAGCCGCATTTGAAAATATCTGTATAGCGAAGGGGAAACAAGTGTGGGAATAAGCTGCTTTTGTAAATATCTGTATAGCGAAGGGCAAGCAAGTGTGGGAAGAAACTGCATTTGTAAATATCTGTATGGCGAAGGGCAAGCAAGTATGGGAAGAAGCTGCATTTGTAAGTATCTGTATAGCGAAGGGCAAGCAAGTGTGGTAATAAGCTGCGTTTGTAAATATCTGTATAGCGAAGGGCAAGCAAGTGTGGGAAGAAACTGCATTTGTAAATATCTGTATAGCGAAGGGCAAGCAAGTATGGGAAGAAGCTGCGTTTGTAAATATCTGTATGGCGAAGGGCAAGCAAGTGTGGTAATAAGCTGCGTTTGTAAATATCTGTATAGCGAAGGGCAAGCAAGTGTGGGAAGAAACTGCATTTGTAAATATCTATATGGCGAAGGGCAAGCAAGTGTGGGAAGAAACTGCATTTGTAAATATCTGTATAGTGAAGGGCAAGCATGTGTGGGGAGAAGCTGCATTTGTAAATATCTGTATAGTGAAGGGCAAGCAAGTGTGGGAATAAGCTGCGTTTGTAAATATCTGTATAGCGAAGGGCAAGCAAGTGTGGGAATAAGCTGCGTTTGTAAATATCTGTATAGTGAAGGGCAAGCATGTGTGGGAAGAAGCTGCATTTGTAAATATCTGTATGGCGAAGGGCAAGCAAGTGTGGTAATAAGCTGCTTTTGTAAATGTCTGTATAGTGAAGGGCAAGCATGTGTGGGAAGAAGCTGCATTTGTAAGTATCTGTATAGCGAAGGGCAAGCAAGTGTGGTAATAAGCTGCTTTTGTAAATATCTGTATAGCGAAGGGCAAGCAAGTGTGGGAAGAAACTGCATTTGTAAATATCTGTATGGCGAAGGCCAAGCAAGTATGGGAAGAAGCTGCATTTGTAAATATCTGTATGGCGAAGGGCAAGCAAGTGTGGGAAAAAGCTGCGTTTGTAGGGGGGACGTGTGTGTGTGTGTGGGGTATCTTCCTATATATATGACATAGTACGGATGTGCGTGCCGAATGGCCCCCTTTTTCAGCGCTGCCAGGTGTATGATTGGCCCCTTTCTTCACAACAAAGTATATGAATGACCCGATTTTTCTGGATTTCTATGTGAAAGGCCCCACTTTTCTGACATCCTGGTATATGCACATATTTTTCGCTCAGAGATTTTTCGAGGCTGCTTGTTCTCTTGGTATTCACTGAATTAACTGCGATATTTGTCTAACAACCAGCAATAAATGGGTACAAAAATCAAAAGGCAGTATATGAACTGATCAACATTTCGGATGATCAAGTATATGAATGGGTCCATTTTTTCATAGGCTAGGTATATGAATGGGGTAGGTTTTGGAATACTGGTTCGCACACCCTTACCAAAATTACTCCCAAGTTACCCCGCCCCCCACCCCACCCCGAGCAATATATCGAAGAGCAAGTGAGTGTGGGTAAAAGCCGCAGTTGTAAATAATCTGTATAGCAAAGGGCAAATGAGTTTGTGTAGAAGCCGTATCTGTATAGCGAAGTGCGAATGAGTGTTGTTTCTAACACAATTTGTGTGGACTTATGAGTGCAGATGTAGACCCTCATACAAGAGAATTAACTAAGTTTCTTTTCTACACTGCTTCGGTAAAACCCACCAACTGTTAGAGACTACCCTACCGGGCACATGTCGTTTATACAACGTCGCACTAACGTCGATGCTACGTCATGTGACGTTGCATCGACGTTAATGACACATTGAATAATATACGGATCTATCATTTTTGTGAGGGGTAGATAGAAAAATCTGCCCTTAGGATTACCGTCTGGCATCACGAGGTTTGCCGATGATGCCAGACTGTGATCACGAGGCACGGATTTTTCTATCTACCCCTCACACCAGTGATAGATTCTTTTTCTTGCACACCTTTCACTTCTGAAAGTAGATTTTTTAATAATGCAGCCACTTTGATTGCTGACGTCCGCCATATTATGATGACATTACTATGGTGTTTAATGACGTCATTACGTTCAATGATGTAAACCATAACAATGGCGTACGTGACGTCCATTAATTACAACCAGTGCCTATCAAACACGTGAGAATTCTCAATTTTTATCTTACCCTGGGTAGGATAACCTGGATAGGATAAGATTATCTATCCCAGGGTTAAATCCAGGATTTCCTTATCTGGTGTGCAAGAAACGTCATAAAGTAGCATCGACTTTAATGCGATGTTGTATAAAGGTCACGGCGTTACGACGTTGTATAAAAGTCATTTACCTGCTGTGAATTGTTATGGTACCAGGCCCGTACTTTAATTCAAAGTCACAAACTTGGCAATCATATTTTGCTATCTTCCTGTTATTCTAGTAGAACTACACTATGAGAGCCCAGATCGAGGAAGCATACTCCAGGACAGGCCACATCAGTCCTTTCCCAGCTAGCGTCCGACTGGTGATCAGGAGGTCGCGGGGTCGATCCCTGTCGGGCCCGGCAATATTCTTTCGTGGAGATTGTTCATGAAATATTTTCTACGGTCATTATCTCTTTTTCGCTGATTCAATAAAGGCAGTTGTCAGTTTCTGGTGAAAGTATGATCACGAGTACTGCTTACCCAGCTAGCATTCTTTATAAATCTACAGCGGGCCGTTATCGGTCCGTCAGCTACCCTGACGGGCCGATAACGGCCCGCTGTAGATTTATAAAGAATGCTTACTGGGTAATCACTTAGAGGACTAAGCCTGCTTAGGAAAAGAGTGGTAAGGTAAACTGACCGACTCGACATGGCCTTAATAATGTTGACTGTGTCGTTCAACCAATGTAAATCTACATCAGACCGATAAAGGTCCAATATAGATTTAAGAAGACTGCTGGCTTTGGGACGCAGCTCCGGCTTTAAACATGTCTCAGCCACATGTGCTACTTATTTGTTGGCAGATGCAACCTGGTATTCGGGTCGTTCGAGGTCCAGACTGGGACAAAAAAAGACAGGATGGCGGTGAAGGTCACGTGGGAACCATTGTTTACGTTCCCAAGGCCGGTTCCTCCGATAAAAATGTGACGGTGATTTGGGACAGCGGAAGAGAACGGAGATACAGAGCTGGGCATGATGGGAAATATGATCTTAGAGTGTATGACAACGGTCCGGCAGGTAAGAAAGGTGTACATGTAATACAGTCGAACTTCAATGGCTCGAACATCTTCGGGACCATGGAAATTTGTTCGAGATATGGGTAGTTCGAGCCAATGAGGGTTAATCATGGCACCAGGTCAGTAAGCAAATAGCGATAATTTCGGCAATCTTTTCGATTTTCTACTCAATAATTGTATGTTTAGAGTACTCATTAGAATCGCCTCGATGAGGCGATTCTAATGAGTACACACAACATACAATTTCGTGATAAAATGAGAAAATTTCCCTAAATATTTGTTTCCTTGACCTGTCGGAAGAATTTCATAGGGACTTAAAAACGAGTTCGAATTAGCCATGGTAAACGAGCCATCGGTGTTCGAGCTATCGAGGTTTTACTGTATACAGTCGAACCTCAATATCTCGAACGTCTTTGGAACCGTGGAAAGTTCTAAACATCAGCGGTTTGATGCTCTGAGGGTTAATAATAAGTTCATAACGCCAGGTCAGGCGGTAAATGGAGAAAATATAGGGTTAAGTTTTCTATCTTCTGTAAAATAATGGTATGTTGGGTGTTCTCTTTAGAATTGCCTCTATGAGGTACACAGGACGTATATTTTCATGAAACAATAAGAAAGTTTCTCTAAATACCCCTGAATATTTGTTTTCTTGAGTAATCGGAAGAACTTCATTGGACTCAGAAATTTCAAAGTTCGAATCAGGCTCGGTAAGCGAGCCATCGGTGCTCTAGCAGAGGCTTTTTGACTTTTATTTTACTCTACTGTAGGTGGTGTTGTGCCGTGTGGCGGCCGTAAAAAAGTCTCCCCGTACATCATCATAGTGCAGGTTATATTTTATTTCTTTTGGGATCAGTGAGCCCATCCTGGTTATTTTGAAAATCGAATACCACTTAAGCCGTCACTAGAGGGCGTATGCAGCCTCGCAAACTACAGTGTTGCATATGAAGAGACTCAATCAAACCGAGTTCCCGATTTTCGTGATTTTGTATGTTCTTTGTTTCCAAAGGCAATCCTTTTTGACTTTTATTATAATTCTACTAACGGGGCTATGACCCTTGAAACGACTTGCAGGAGGAAAGTGCCTGGGCTAGCTGGCTTCAGTAGTTATTTGCATTAATGTGTTTGTATAGCCATTGCTCCAAATTAATATCAGATTAAGAAATGGTTTCAAGTAATCTTTACCACGTTCAGAGCAAATTCGACAGACAACAATTTGATGATATTTTTTTTTAGAAAACAGGCTTTAACATTTCGTGCTTCCTGACTCCTTAGGAGACAATTTGCATGAAATGTCAAACCCTGTTTTCTGGAACAAATCAGAATAATATTTCAGAATGCCGTCTGTTGATTTTTTTTCTTTGATAGTGCAACGGGCATGTGTAATAATTATTTCTGTAAACATTTAATGAAGTACTGCAGAGGTGAAAGCTATTATCGTACCAGTTTCTCTAATAGAACTAGGTTGTATTCCATATAAACTTTTAGTCAGCAGCCAATCAGATGACAGGAACCTGCACACTACATCACGAAAACATACCTATATTATTTTGACCCCCTTAAACCCCACTTTTATATAGTAAAACTGGGGTTTACAGGGATATACATTATTTTTCTTATTTCTGCTCAAAAACATAGATTGTGAGCAGAAATAAGAAAAATATCAGAATTTTTATCGGAAAACCTTCATTTTTTGGTGGTGAAAATTTCAATATATTTGAATAGGCGTGTTTTCGTGATGACATGTACATGTTGCACACCTATACTGGGGAGCTGATAGCTTCGAGTCATTGAAGTTTTACTGTTTTGTTAAGCTTTTAAAGGGCTATACTAGTGTTCTACATAAGATTTCAAAATTAGCGCCGTTCGATGTAAGTTGATTTAGTATATTGTAGAGCTAAAATGTTCCGGCGGCCATCTTAAAATATTTGCATTACGTCAGGCGCGGATCTGGGATGAATACTTACTCTACGTATCCGGAAAGGCAGACCTGAGCAAATAATGTAGACCCAGACCAGACGCCACAGAACTCGGCGACTGATCAGGGTCTGCACTGTTTTCCACTCAACCAGCAATTTTACAACATTCATAGGTAGTAAAATGGACTATTGAAAGAGAAGTATATGATAAAAAGTAAGGGATGTTGATAGATAGGGTAAATACGGTATCCCAAATTTATCAGATTACTCCAAAACTTCCGCCAAAAACGAAATTTTATGTCAAAGGGACGGTTAGACTAAGCCCGCCTCCCGAACCTCTATATCCGCCCCTTAGATCCCGAACAACAACAACAACAAATGGAGTGGGCATTAGAAGCGCTTCTGCATGATTCGAAACATGGGAAAATGCCTTTACGCCATGTGCGAATAGCGAAGGTCCAGATATGCGCGCGCATCCATGCAGTGTGATCCAGACATTCTCTGTTCGTCGACATATACTACAAAATCCATTGGTTCTGTAAGCGGTCAACGAAGGCCCTGATCAGAGTGCGCATTTGCGCAGGCTGATCAGGGCCTTCGTTGACCGCAAACTGCATAAGGGTCCTTTTCGTGCATCGAGCATCAATTATGTTAGAATTCTTCATGGAATAGTAAGGAAAATGTCCCCAAAAATATCACCGACTCCTCCATAATTCATCAGCTGTTTGTGTTTTTTTTTTTTTTTTTTTTTTTTGCTTCCAGGAGTGATACATGAAACCATTACCTGTGACGTATGTCGTGAACATCCACTGGTTGGTTTACGATGGAAATGTATAGTTTGTGAGGATTTTGATCTATGTACGAAATGTTACATGAGCGATAAACATGATGTTAAACATGGGTTCTTAAGAATGGAAACAGAAAAGACACCGGCGTAAGTACAAAGCAAACAAAAGTGCCTTCGAGATTGCGTAAAATATGTGGATTCACATCATCCTGCGCATGCGCACTGTCTAGGCTGATACACATCACGAAAACATGCCTATATAAGTTTGACCCCCTTAAACCCCAATTTTATATAGTAAAACTGGGGTTTACAGGGGTATGCATTATTTTCTTTATTTCTGCTCAAAAACATAGATTGTGGGTACTCGTTAGAACCGCCTCGCCGAGACGGTTCTAACGAGTACCCATAATCTATGTTTTGAGCAGAAATACGAAAAATATGAGAGTTTTTATCTGAAAATTTTCAGTTTTTTTAGGTGAAATTTTCTATATATTTGAATAGGCGTGTTTTCATAATGCAGTCTATAGTATCGCTGTCCGCGTATGCCTCGAGGGCACATTTTCGCTTTGCACAGCTCAAATTATTTTTAGCTCGTTTTAGCTAGAGATCTTCAATGAACGCTTTACTTGTGTCATACGGGTCTGAAAATATATTCTAAAGATCTATGACCTTTGAGAGCAAACACTGAAAATGACTGGTGTCAAACTTTCTCGATCAGACCTGCTAGTTTCGGCATAATAAGCCTCATCAGTGAACCGCATATAAATTTTCAAAAAAAAAAAAAAAAAAAAAAAAAAAAAAAAGCTCAATAATCAGAAAGGACCAGAAAATATACTCTACACGTAAGGAACTGGACGCATATCTACTAGATTCTCCTTCTTTTCCACCAAGGGAGATAACTTTTCTGACTCCAGGTTTGCTTTACTCCACGCCAAACACCTTCTAAAAACCGGTCTACTCCTAAACGGAGCAAATTCTTTTCCTCCAGCGTAGGCCCTTTTTTTCAAACGGGAAGCAAACGTTTTTTTATTCTTTCCTTTTTGAGTAGGTCCATTTTCAAAAGGGAGACAAAACCTAATTTGACAGAGTTACTTCCACTCAAAGTAAATCTGTTCCACTTAAATGCTGAAAATTAAGATATATTTTAGATTTTTCTGTTTTCAAAGGCGCATTAAAGCACCTGTACCGAATCGACTCTTTTACATTAACTCTTTGGACCGGTCTATTCCAATAGAAGGAGTGTCTTGTGAGTTTTTATTACTACCATGTTTTATAAAAAATCCTGTATGTAGTTCAAACAGTGTAGACCCTGTTCAGACGCCGTGTTCTGTGGCGTCTGACCTGGGTCTACTTTGTTTACCAGTGTCCCTTTTATGGGACGCTGGGAACAAATGGGTTAATTTTAAATTTGCAGGGTTGCAGTGGCACCACGTACCTATGCCAAGCCGAGACCAATACTGGGCGTATTTAAAGGCGCAAAAGTTATGAGGGGAC
This sequence comes from Anodontia alba, assembly GCA_964016985.1. Lineage (NCBI taxonomy): Eukaryota > Metazoa > Mollusca > Bivalvia > Lucinida > Lucinidae > Anodontia > Anodontia alba. Next base: position 12,042,101 of record OZ024836.1, on the reverse strand, counting down.
CACACTGGAGATGGAAGAACGTTGATGGTAAATGGTCATTCCTGTAGGGTACCAATTCAGGTGGCGAGGACTGATTCTGTAGGGAACAGGGTACCTGTTAGGGTGGTGATAACTGGTTCTGTATGGAACAGGCTACCTGCTAGGGTGATGAGGACTGGTTGTGTAGGGAACAGGGTACCTGCTAGGCTGGTGAGGACTTATTCTGTAGGAAACAGGATACCAGTTAGGGTGGCGAGGACTGGTTCTGTAGGAAACAGGGTTCCAGTTAGTTTGGCGAGGACTGATTCTGTAAGAAACAGGGTACAAGTTAGTGTGGCGAGGACTGGCTCTGTAGGAAACAGGGTATCGGTTAGGGTAGCGAGGACTGGTTCTGGAGGGAACAAGGTACCAGTTAGGATGGCGAGGACTGGTTCTGTAGGAAACAGGGTACCAGTTAGGGTTGCGAGGACTGGTTCTGTAGGGAACAGGGTACCAGTTAGGATGGCGAGGACTGGTTCTGTAGGAAACAGGGTACCTATTAGAGTGGCGAAGACTGGTTCTGTAGAGAACAGGGTACCATTTAGGGTGGTTTGGACTGGTTCTATAGGGAACAGTAAAGCAAATGGTGGTTAGGACTGGATCCGTAGGGAACAGGATACTAATTATGGTGGTGATGACTGACCAGCAGAAATATATTTATGTCAATGGCTATATTTGATATAAAGCATGACTCTGATTAGACAAAAATAGATGAGACTGTTTGCATTTATGTCAGTTTTCTTTTTCGAAAGTTACATTGCATTTAATTGCATACCAAATTTTATTCTGTCAATTGTATTTTTAACGTGCTAGTGTTGAAAAATCATTCCTGGTAAATTTCTCTTTTTCTTTTGTTTATTTTTTTCCAAAATGATAGTACATGTGTTCAAGGGCAAAAAAGTGCCAAAACGTTCTGATAGACCTTTTTTGTGATATATTGTCAGTCTAAGGCTAACGTTTAATTTGAGACCAAATGTAGAAGTCAAGGAATAGCTTGATGGTCAGAATTTAGCCAAATGCTATAACGGAAGCATATGGGAAAATAATTAGCCTCTTTTCGACATCACTCAGAAAGGCGTTTTTTGCTTGGCGTTTTATCTTAAATAAAACTATTTTATTCTGATAGACCATAGCTTATCAGCTACCATTTGTCGTTTTTGTTTCTGATTTTTTGTCTCTCAAATATTTACATTAATATTAAATTATGTCGAAAAATTTGTCAAACCAATATAATTTCTGTGATAAAACGATATTTTGGATTTTTTATGTAAGAAAATATTTTTTTAGCTTTTAGTGATTTTTAATTATTGTTTTAACTGGACTAACGAATCTCTGAAATGATAACTGGAAAATTTCAAGTATTAGGAATGTTATACTATTTTGCGATCGCAGCAGCTATTGTTAAGCGCTTGCGTGCAGAAGATCAGTCATCACTTTAATACTGATATGTTCACTTTTCTAACACATGGAGAGGTCTGACATGCATCATATGGGTCATGCCACCCGGGCATTTGCGGACAGCGAAGGCCCAGATCAGACTGCGCATCCGCGCAGTCTGATCAGAGCCTTCGCTGTCCATTAACAGAATCATTGGATACTCTTGAATGTATCAAGAACAAAGGCATTGATAAGATTTTGTGCGTGCGCAGGATCATGTGACTCTGAACATTTTTTGCGCATGCTCAAAGACATCTTTTCGCTTGGCGAGGCTCATAGGTGAAAAAAAGTTGAACTGTCCTGCTTGTCATCAACTGCATCTCGTTTAGGGGACCTGATAAATTTGGTAGATTTTCTAATTCCGTCGTAAACCAGCTACCCCACCCTCCCACACTAGGATGTTTCGAAGAAAAGCGAAATGACACAGTATTCGGCTTTCCGTGGTTTGTGGCGCGTTGTTCCGCAGACTCTGACAGTATGCAGTATGTACATTGTGTCCGTAGTTCCTCCTTCAATTTTATGCCGATCTTTTTGAAACTGTACATATGTATTTGATATGGTCTGAAAATGTTCATGTGATTAGGATATACTCCTCAGATATATCTTTATTCCTTTTCCGCGCTTTGAGCCTAGCCATTGTTTTCAGCCTAAGATATTATCAAAGTATGTATGCTGTGGGTATCTTGTTTGTTTTGTACTAAAATACTGTGAAATTGTATAGATATATTTACTTGTTGACTGGTCATTTTTGTTGGGTGTGTGTGCGGGGGGGTGGGGGGGGGGTGGGGGGGATTTGAGGTTTGAGGTGAGGGGGTTTAAAGGCGGAGGACATAAATTTTCTGAACTTGCCTGTAAGACAAGGGAAACAATTTTTATGATTTCCTGTTAGCGTTGCTGAAAATGGATCTGCTCTAAATTGAAAGAATTTGATGCCCTTGGTATGGCACCAGTCATTTGTCTTCCCGGACCCTACTTAAGACGCTGCACAGCAAGGCCAAATTAATGGTAAAATCCCTGCTAAAAATCCCGCCCACAACCCTCCCTACAACCACTTGGGTATTAAATGACTGGTGCATAACAATTTAACAAAGAGTGCTTTATCTTTAAAAAGTATGTAAACAGTTTTAGTGGAAAACTGTTTACCTTCATTTTAAAGATGTTGTCATATACCAACGGCAACAAGTTCTTTCCGTTTAGTGTTGGTCCCTTTTCAAAAGGGAAAACATTTTGACTGTATTTGCTCCCCTTTTCGCGTATCATTCCCTCTAAAATCTCCTTACCACAGCTTTTAGCACTCGTGCAGAATAATGGCATAGTGTCTATTCCCATTATGAAAACACGCCTATTCAAATATATAGAAACTTTCACCTCCAAAAACTGAAAAAATTCAGATAAAAAACTCTGATATTTTTTATAATTCTGCTCAAAACAAGTACCCACAATCTATGTTTTGAGCAGAAATAAGAAAAATAATGTATACCCCTGTAAACTCCAGTTTTACTATATAAAAGTGGGGTTTAAGGGGGTCAAAATTATATAGGTATGTTTTCGTGATGCCAGATTATATGATCTTTTTTTTGTTAGCGCTCGCAAGCTGGGTAAATTTTTTAGCAGAAGACATTTTGAAACATTTTTTCTTATTTTTCCTAGAAAATAGGTTTTGACATTTCATGCAAATTGTCTGCTAAGTGTCCTCCTGTTTTCTGAAAAAAAAAAGAGAAACAAATATTATCAATTTGTCGTCTGCTGAACTAGCCCATAAGGGTGAGACAGATTTAACACATTTATGTCTAGTGTGCCTTAATAGGACATTAGCAAGCAGTGTAGACCATATCGGAAGCCACAGAACGTGGCGTCTGATCAGGGTCAACACTGTTTGCATTATATACAGCTATTGATATACAGTCAACCCTCTTTATACCGATACTCGATACAACGACAAAATTCGTTATAATTACAATTTGACTGTCACGAACCTTTCGCTTAAGAGGTATCAATTGGTCACAAATTATGCAAGAATACTGTATTTAATACTGGAAAAGAAACATATGTTTTGAATATTTGTTAGAATCGCCTCAGTGAGGCGATTCTAACAAATATCCAAAACATATGTTCTATAAGGAAATAAGAATAAAACAAGGTCTTTCGTACATACCATTCTGTCCATTAAGGATTCTCTACAACAGCAAATTCATTATAATGGCAACATCTTTGGGAACAAATGCTGTCGTTGTAACGAGGGTTCACTGTAAAAAATAATAGTTAAAGCAAACAAGATACCCTTTCTGCTGGAAATGGACCGGTCCGAAGAGTTAAGGTAGAAAAGTTCATTCGGCATAAATTGGTTAATATTGAACTGCAACTCTTTATCTGTGTGGGCAGGTGGAGGACAGGGAGAAGGGGAAGTGCTGAAAATAGTCACGTGGAACGAGACGTCACACAGGGGCGGAGTCAATGTCAGATGGAAGGATACCGAGAAAGAAGGAATCTATAGAATGGCTGGCGAGGGGTGTGTTGATGTGATATCTATTGAAGACGTCATGTGCGGGCAGTTTTACTTGACCCATCTACCAGTGGTTGGTAAGTAGATTCTTTACATAGACCATGTACTTTAAACCTTTACCAATCTCTGGACAAATTCAGCAAACGACACACTGATGATATTTTTCTTAAATACCCTGTAAATAGGCTCTGAAATGTCACGCAAATATAATGTCAAAGCCTTTTTTTTTCTGGAAATATTTCAAAATATCGTCTGCTGATATTTTCACAGCACGCTAAGTATTAAAGGAACGGGATAGACTGGTATAAAATTTCCATCATTTTCGAGTGACGACTTTTCTGATTTCATGTTTGCTTTCCTTCACAACAATCCCACTCTGAAATCAAGGTCTATTCTAACAGGAAACAATATGTTCCAAGGGGAGACACTTGTTTTTTTAGAAGGGAAGACAGTTTTGGAAGAGTTGCCTACACTGCAAATGTATCCATTCTTTTTAATTCACAACATTACATCACGAAAACACGCCTAAATAATTTTGACCCCTTTAAACCCTCCTTTATATAGTAAAACTGGGGTTTACAGGGGTATACTTTATTTTTCTTATTTCTGCTCAAAAACATAGATTGTGGGTACTCGCTGAGGCGGTTTAAACGAGTACCCACAATCTATGTTTTGAGAAATATGAAAAATATCATTGTTTTTACCTGAAAAAATTCAGTTTTTGGAAGTGAAATTTTCTATATATTTAAATAGGTGAGTTTTCGTAATGAAGTCACAAAGAGTAGCAGCACTTGAAAATGATTCGTATAACAGATGAACAATTTCTCTTCAAGTGGAGTGGTCTCCTTTTAAAGGGGTGGATCCAGGATGATTTTTGAGGGGGTTCGAGTGGGGAGTCGATTGGATAAAATTACCGTACTTACTTTATATATTCCGACAGACAGACCTTAGGAAATAGTGTAGACCAAGCTCAGACGCCGCAGAACGTGGCGTCTAATCAGGGTCTACACTGTTTGCCACTCCTTCAGCAATTTTACACACACTCACAGGCAGTAAAATGGACTTGTTAAAGAGAAATATAATGTAAAGAGTAAGGATGTAAATATTTAGGTAAATATGGTATTCCCATTTTATCAAATTTATCCGAGATGCCCATGAAAATGAAATTTTGAGTCAAAGGGGATGGGGGGGGGGGGGGGGGTGGGGTCGGGGTTCACCGAACCCCACTGAATCCGCCCCTGAAACGAAAACTTCAGCTTAGAGTGCTCTCTCTGTCAGTGGTATCTACAGACAACCCTCATTATACCGACACTCGATACGACAAAAGTCGTTATAATGACAATTTGACTGTCACGAAACCTTCGTTTAAGCGGTAACAGTTGGTTACAAATTATGCAAGAATATTGTATTATATACTTTCAAGAAACATGTATTTTGGATATTTGTTAGAATCGCCTCACTGAGGCGATTCTAACAAATATCCAAAACATATGTCCTATGAGAAAATAAGAACAAAACACGACCTTTCTCACATATTAATCTGGGCCCAGTTGTTCAAAGCGTCGTGAGCTTAACGAGATCGTTAAGGGTCATTTCGTTAACTGTTTTAGTGGAGTCAATATACAATATTCTGATATTTTTTGCTGAAGAAATGTGAGTAGCTTTTACACTGCAAAAGCTACTCACATTTTTTCAGCAAAATATTTCAGCATATTTGCGTAGCACTCGATGTAAATTTTAACGAATCGTTAACTAACGATGTCGTTAGTTTTGAACAACTGGGCCCTGCTCATTAAGTATTCTGTACAACAGCAAATTCGTTTTAATGGCAATGTCTTTGGCAACAAATGCTGTCGTTGTAACGAGGATTCACTGTATTCACATAAAACAGTTGGCGGTCGTGAAACGTCTCTCAGTACTTCTCCGTTGTTCAGGTTATATGTTTTATTGCCTTTAGGATCATTGAGTCCATTCAGGTTACTTTGATATAGTCAAATACCGATTAAGCCAGTGCTAGGGGACGTATACAGCCCCTCAAACTACAATGCTGTATATGAGGAGACTTACTAAAACCGAGCCTCCGATTTTCGATCTTTTGTGTGTTCTTTGTTTCCAAAGGCAATCTTTTAGATTTTTTTATTGTTTGTTTGTTTGTGTTGAGGTTTTACGGCCCAGTCAACCCAATGGGGTCATGTCGAGCGCGGTCAGTTTACCCAACCACACGTTTACTGGGCAGGCTTAGTTCTCTAAGCGGTTAACCAGTATTGTGCACATTCTTTCGCCAGAAACTGACAGCTGCTCTTCTTGAATCAGCGGAAGGGAGAGAATGACCGTAGAAAATATTAAATAATCAATCTCCACGAAAGAATGTTGCCGGTCTCGGCGGGGGTTGAACCCGCGACCTCCTCATCTCCAGCCGGACGGGGCATCCAACTGAGCCACCGAGGCCAATTTTTTTATTGTAAAAATGAAAATGAAGTATAAGACCAGTATTTATTGCAACTATGCCGTTGTGTCATATTATTGAGTTTTTCTCATCAGCTGATATTTTTAGTGATTAACATTAAGTTTTTGAAAAATTAGTCTGGTGACTTGGTATACACGACAGTATATTTTCCCATAGCTCAGGCATATATTATATATGCTGAAACTTGACGTGTATTTGGACCTCCTTATGCGAACAAATATCTTTGAGTTTCGTATTTAGGCAAATAATTCGAACAGACAGCATTGGCAAAAAGTTTAAACCCAGATCAGACGCTGCGCTCTGCAGCGTCTGATCTGGGTTTATACTGTTTGCTACTCATCCAGCAATTGTAGACACAGCAACGGGTAGTAAAATGGCTTTGTTCAGATTTTAGGACAGTTTATTAGAGTTAAAGTCACACAATATTTTGGGCAAATACGATATATGCAAAACGCACCGATTCAGGTCATCATGTGTACCAGACTTTTCATGCTCCACTGACATATTCTACAATATCCAGTGATACAATCAGTGGACAATGAATCCGCAGTCTGACCAGGGTCTACAATGTTTGCTACTCATCTAGCAACTTTTAGACACATTAACAGGAAGTAAAAATTGACTTGTTCAAATTTTAGGAAAAGTTTGTTAGAGTTAAGGTCTCACAATATTTACGATAAATACGGTAAAGGCGAAACGCACCGATTCTGGTCATCTCGTGCACCGGACCTCTTACGCTCCATTGACATATTCAGCAATATCCAGTGATGCAATCAGTGGACAGTGAATGTGTGGCGTCTGGGTCTACACTGTTCGCTACTCGTCGAGAAATTTCAGACATTCAACAAGTATTATTGCATAAAAAGCAGTGTCGCACGTTATTAACAGCCGTTCATTAACCGGTGAAAAGCCATGTATTAACAAGGCAATTCACACGCTGTTAATGCACGGCTACGCAACTTTCAATATGATCGTACCGGGGCCACAGATTTGCTGCCATTACGAGATGTGTACTGCCCGGCCCTTGAACGAGCATAGTCCGTGGAAATTGCGATCGCGAGACATAGGTGAAAAGGCGAAACAAAATAGTGCAAGAAATAACGCGAAATGTAGCAAATGTTTTCCGTTTTTATGCAATAATAGCGATCCAACATGGTTTTTCAATGCATTAACATTCGCCAGGTCCCGCGGAAGGTGTTGAAAACCGCGGCCACATTCGCCAGGTCCCGCGGGAGGTGTTGAAAACCGAGGCCAGAGGCCGCGGTTGTCAACACCTTCCGCGGGACCTGGCGAATGTTAATGAATGAAAAACCATGTTTGATCCCTATAGTAAAATTGGACTCGTTCAAATGTTAGGATGAGTTTGTTAGAGTTAAGATCTCACAATATTTAGGGTAAATACGGTTAAGGCGAAACTCACCGATTCCGATCAACACGTGCACCAGACTTTTCATGCCCCATTGACATATTCTGCAATATCCAACGATACAATACTTGGACAATAAATCCGCAGTCTGATCAGGGTCTACACTGTTTACTACTACTCCTCTAGCAATTTTAGACATGTCAGCAGGTAATACTTTTTAGGCAAGTTTGTTTAAGAGTAGAGGTCTCACAAAATTTAGGATAAATACGGTAGTTGCGAAACGCACCGATTCCGGTCATCACGTGTATCTGACCTTTCACGCTCCATTGACATATTCTACAATATCCAAAAATACAATAAGTGGACAGCGATTACGCAGTCAGGCTCCGAGGTTATAAAACTTTTTTCATGCTCAACTCACGAGCACGATTTTTTTCCTGCTAATAAATCTCAAATTACTAACAATTGCAAATTCTTTCTTGCCAAACATGGCTGAGCATGAAAATTTCTCTACTAATAGATATGATAATGCCAACTATTGTTGGCATTTTCATATTTATTAGCAGAGAAAATTTCATGCTCAGCTGAGTTGAGCATGAAAAAAGTTTTATAACCTCGGGGACTGATCATGGGCTTCGCCGACCGCAAAAACTGGAAGATATCTTTTCACTCATCCATATGTCATTTCAGGTGAACAGATACATTTCGTAGTTTTTCTGCCATTTTTTTTTTCAAGGGCGACAACTTTTGCGACTTCTTGTTAGCTTTCACGAACATGAAGTTCTCTGAAGGGATCTACTCTGAAAGGCAAGAGAGTTGTCTCCCTTAATAGTGTATTAACTCCCCTGCATGGTTACGTTTGCCTCTTTTATGTGGTTGGTCAATATCGGTTAACCCTGTAGACCGGTAAAGATAACTATGCAAACAGTGTCGATCCGGATAAGACGTCTCATAACGAGCCGTCTCATCAGGATCTGCACTGGTTGCCAGCCTGTAAATGATTTTGAAAAACCCTTATTTAGAATAATGGACGTGCCCAAATTTAAAGGTGGAATAGTATACTTCAGAAACTCAGGGGTGAAGGGGTTAAACCGTTGTGTGTGTGTAGGGGGGGGGGGGGTGGGGGCGCGTGTACAGCCTCGCAAATTACAATGCTATATATGAAGAGACTTTATAAAACCGAGTCTCTAATTTTCGTTCTTTTGTGTGCTATTTGTTTAGACTTCTGTTTTATTTTTTCTTATAGATATCGTAAATCCGGGCATGGTTATACTAAAGCCCAGCGATAAGGTTCGAGTTAACCTGAACTTAGCTGAATTCAAGCGTCTTCAAGACAATAACGTTTATGGAGGGTGGCATGATGATATGGCCCGGGTAAGTAAAGACGTTCATTTACAGAAAATGACAATAACTACTATGACGGCAACATTAAAGATAAGCAAACGAAATGAAAGAAGGCAGGACTTGGTATAAAAGCATACCGATAATTTTACTCATAACCCAGGCAGCATCCTACTTAAATCTGTTCCTGTCGGGCCAATAGATATAAGTGGAATGCTGCCTGGGTGGTTTTTGGCTACCGTTTAGTTATATCCTCATGTTTAGCAAACCTAAGTCTTTAGCTCGATCAGTTTTAGTGATCACTCTTCGTCCAGCGTCCCTCCGTTATCACTTTTCAAACAGCATCTCTTTAACCGCCGGGGCAATTTTCATGACATTTTGCATGAAGCATCGGTCTGGCTGAGTCTGTATATGAGGAGTCCATCCCGACCGCTACAGATAAATCAAAGGGCTGAGTAGCCCTGAAATGACAGATTCTATGAGAAACTAATAAATTCCAGGTATCATTCTGTTCTCCATTTAAGTTTGTGAGACGCTTCTTCGTCTAAAAAAAAGGGCTACAGCGAACAACAAAGGCGCTGATCAGCCTGCACGGACGCGCAGGCTGATCTGCGCCTTTGTTGTTCGCACATATTCTCAGCGATTCTCGCGCATAGATCAAGCACAAGTTGCACTACTTTTGTATGGGCAGCTCTTCAATGGTGTACTAATATACACACATTGAAACATTGGGTCTGCTTTTGTGTGCGGATGACTACGAAATTGACTAGTAGTCAAAGTCACTTTCTCTAAAACCGTGCGTGGCAACGAAGAATGACAGATAGAATCTGTCATTAAATATAACCCTGTCCGATGACCTGAGTCTT
>OZ024836.1:11452103-12029603 GCA_964016985.1 Anodontia alba | reverse complement strand
AATTTCAGGTAACGTTCCAAGGCAGTACTTTCATTGTGGAATTTTTTTGTTGAATGTTCTGTAGTGTTTCACTTGCAAACGTTTCTTTTAACAATTATATATGTTAAAGATATAGTCAGTTATGTTTGGGTAACAGGGTTGCCACCTTGTTGGGAAAGGGTTGCCATTCGCCAACTCTGCTTGCCGTGTGTTCTTTTTTGTGGCTATTTAATTGTATTTTTCTGTCTTTATCTTCGATGTTGAGAGCTTGATGTGGATCTGATTGTATCAGTTCCTGAGTTCACCTATTTACTCCTAATGTGGGCTTACATTATAAAAACACGCCTATTCAAATATATTGAATATTTCACCAACAAAAACTGAAAGTTTTCAGATAAAATGCTGATATCTTTTTTCATATTTCTGCTCAAACATACATTGTGAATACTCCTTAGAAACGGTTCGCCGAGGCGGTTCTAACGAGTACCCACAATCTATGTTTTTGATCAGAAATAAGACAAAATATAGTATATACCCATGTAAACCCATTTTACTATATAAAAGTGGGGTTGAAGGGAGTCAGAATTATATAGGTATGTTTTCTTGATGTATTTCTGTGAAACTGTTTCAGTGCCGTGAGGAGTTGGGTACAGTTGTCGGGGTATATTTCGATGGCAAAACAATAAAAGTGCAGTATTTGGATGGAGAGTCTTGGGCTCTCAATGCTCAGGCAGCCACTCGGGTAAGGTTTTTAACCCTTTCACTCTGAGTTTCTTAAGTAGACTGTTCCATCTTTGAATTTAGGCACGTCCATTATTCTAAAAAAGGGATTTAGTCAAAATTATTAATAGTGTGACAGACAGTGTAGATCCATATGAGACGACTCGATACAGATACAAGTCGTCTCATCTGGAGCTGCAATGTTTAGTTTAAACGTTTATTTCATGTATAATATTAACATATTTGAACATATACAAGACATGTGTTTACTACATTACAATATTATACAATTGGATTCAGAAGAAAGTCAGTTGACTTATGAAGTCCGTCTCCCATTTGTTTGCAAATTTGAATTTACAAATACAACATGTGACTTGAAATAGAGGAAACTAACAGTGATAAAAAAGACAGGGTGTATTTCAGATAGAACAATTGCTTAAGTACATCTTTTCTACCAATGTCATCTCCACGGGGATGTGGAAATACGTTTTGCACATATGAGGTGGATAAGTAAAACAAATGAACAATAAAGTACTTTATCGTCAGGCCAGGTTTAGGTAAGATTTATTTCTCGACCACAACAAAGCTTATTTTATTCCTTTAAGAGATAGTACGAGTTGAGTTGAGATTAACTGCACTGTTTGCAAAAGTATTTCTAACTTGCATATCGGAGATCATGATAAATGGCATCGCTCTAGCTGCATCTCGCAGATCATGACAACTGATGCATCACTAGCTTGCATCTCGCGGATCCCGATCATTGGTGCGTCTCTAGCCTTCATATCGGAGATCATGATAAATGGCGTCGCTCTAGCTGTTTCTCGCAGATCGTGACAGCTGATGCATCACTAGCTTGCATCTCGCGGATCATGATAGTTGGTGCATCTCTAGCCTTCATATCGGAGATCATGATAAATGGCGTCGCTCTAGCTGTATCTCGCAGATCATGACAATTGATGCATCACTAGCTTTCATCTCGCGGATCCCGATCATTGGTGCGTCTCTAGCCTTCATAACGGAAATGGCGTCGCTCTAGCTGTTTCTCGCAGATCGTGACAAATGATGCATCACTAGCTTGCATCTCGCGGATCATGATAGTTGGTGCATCTCTAGCCTTCATATCGGAGATCATGATAAATGGCGTCGCTCTAGCTGTATCTCGCAGATCATGACAATTGATGCATCACTAGCTTTCATCTCGCGGATCCCGATAGTTGGTGCGTCTCTAGCCTTCATATCGGAAATGGCGTCGCTCTACTGTATCTCGCAGATCATGACAATTGATGCATCACTAGCTTGCATCTCGCGGATCATGATAGTTGGTGCATCTCTAGCCTTCATATCGGAAATGGCGTCGCTCTAGCTGTTTCTCGCAGATCGTGACAAATGATGCATCACTAGCTTGCATCTCAGTTGGTGCACCTCTAGCCTTCATATCGGAGATCATGATAAATGGCGTCGCTCTAGCTGTATCTCGCAGATCATGACGATTGATGCATCACTAGCTTGCATCTCGCAGATCATGATAGTTGATGCATCTCTAGCTTACATATCGGAGATCATGATAAATTGCTCCGCTTTAGCTGTATCCCGCAGATCATGACAATTGCTGCATCACTAGCTTTCATCTCGCGAATCATTATAGTTGGTGCATCTCTAGCTTGCATATCGGAGAGCATGATAAATGGCACCGCTCTAGAGTATGACAGTTGCTGCATCACTAGCTTGCATCTCGCGGATCATGATAGTTGGTGCATCTCTAGCCTTCATATCGAAGATCATGATAAATGGCGCCGCTTTAGCTGTATCTCGCAGATCATGACAATTGATGCATCACTAGCTTGTATCTCGTGAATTATGAAAATTGATGCGTCACTAGCTTACATCTCGCGGACCATGACAACTGCGGCATCTCTGTTTTGCATCTCTGACATTCAGCCTACGTCGGCGTCGCGTTTTGTGTGTCTGATTTGAGCGTCCGAAAAATAGTGAAAGTGAGGAAGTACAAAGTTTTTCAAAATCTTTGCTCTTTTTATAATTATCATATTAGGCCGCGTCATGCGATAACGTGTTTTCGGACATATACGGACAACGAAGGCCTAGATCAGCCTGCGCATCCGCGCAGGATGAACAAGACTTTTACTGTCCTTGTATAGAATCATTGGATACTATAGAACCTAATGAATAATAGCAAAGTTGCTGATCAGGGTCCCGTTGTTCAAAGCGTCGTTAACGAGCTCGTTAGTGATCGACATTTTAACTGTTCTAGTAAGTAAAATATCTAATTCACAGGTATTTTTGCTGAAAAAAGTGAGTAGCTTTTGCAAATGCAAAATCACATTTTTCAGCTAAACATTAGTGTGTATGCCATATTTAATGATCAAAGTTTTAACAATACGTTAACTAATGACATCGTTAGTTTTGAACAACTGGGCCCGGACTATATATCTCAGCTGGCTGATCTGGGTCTTTGCATTTACCCCGAAGACATCTCTTCTCATGTCATGACATATGTTTTGTGTCTCTAAATCAGATACACAGCTTTACAAGAGGAGAAGCAGTATCTATACAAGAAGATATCAATGCTGTGAGAGAATTACAAGAGGGTCATGGAGGATGGAATGATAATATGTCAGAGGTAAACTATTCAAAATCATGTTCTTCCACCAAATACAGTCCACTCTCGTTATCGAAGTCCAAGGGACTCTCTAAAATACTTCGAGATATCCGTACCTCGACATATCAGATTTGCAGAATTGAAGAAAAAAATAATCGGACCATGAACCAGATTTCACAAATGAATATGTAATTTGATCCCGGAAGATAGACCTATATTGAAAATATTGTGGAAAAGAGGAGAAATTAATTTATCGTCAGGCCAGGTTTAGGTAAGATTTATTTCTCGACCACAACAATGCTTATCAAATTCCTTTAAGAGATAGTACCAGTTAAGATTAACTGCACAGTTTGCAAAGGTATCTGTGATTGTTACTTTTAAAGCTAGCATTATATAAATATGAAAGGCAACCCAAGACAATATTCATAGGACCAGACATATCGCTAATTTAAGAAATCAAAGGACTGACAGCACGTGGATCGACTGTGTCTTGAGTGTATGCGGTAAATGGTCCTGAAGGGGGACTTAAGACTGTTTCATTTAACCCTTAACTTCTGGTAATTTAAACAAACAGTGTAAACCCTGACCAGTGTCTCCTGGATCTGCACTGTTTGCAAATGTCCCAGTCCAGGTTTTACAGATAATCCTCTTTACATGGCACTCTGACGTCACAGCGACAAGAATAGCGGGGCTATAAAAACCGTGACTTGGATTTCGTACAAAAGCACGGTCTGATTTCATTGGTCAATGATAACCACGTGGTTAACAACCTTAATGAAATTTTGATGTATGTATGCTTTGGCTTGATTGGCTTGAATCTACCTAAACATTTTCCATATTGTGAGAAAATGTACGTTAGGACACATGCTAGGCACCTAGCGAAAACTGAAATCAAAATATCTCGCGTATCATGAAAATTAGTGCAGTTCTACTGTAGCTTCCATCTCGCGGATCATGATAGTTTGAATATCTGTAGCCAGTACAAATGTATCTCGCGGATCATGATAGTTGGTGCATCTCTAACTTGCATATCGGAGATCATGATAAATGACGCCGCTCTAGCTGTATCTCGCAGATCATGACAAATGATGCATCACTAGCTTGCATCTCGCGGATCATGATAGTTTGAATATCTGTAGCTCTGATCTCGCAGTTCATGATAGTTGGTGCATCTCTAGCTTGCATATCGGAGATCTTGATAAATGGCATCGCTCTAGGTGTTTCTCGCAGATCATGACAATTGATGCATCACTAGCTTGCATCTCGCGGATCGTGATAGTTGGTGCATTTCTAGCCTTCATATCGGAGATCATGATAAATGGCATCGCTCTAGCTGTATCTCGCAGATCATGACAATTGATGCATCACTAGCTTGCATCTCGCGGATCATGATAGTTGGTGCATCTCTAGCTTACATATCGGAGATCATGATAAATGGCGCCGCTCTAGCTGTATCTCGCAGATCATGACAGTTGCTGCATCACTAGCTTTCATCTCGCGAACCATGATATTTGGTGCATTTCTAGCTTGCATATCGGAGAGCATGAAAAATGGCACCGCTCTAGTGTATCTCGCAGATCATACAGCATCCGCACAGTCTGATCAGAGTCGTCGCTGATTGCATGTGCAGTCTACAGCCTCAGGGCTATCCAAAGAGGGATAAACGATACCCTTGCCGTAGTGGGTGGATGTACAAGCTGATCTGAGTCTTTGCAAGTCACACAGGTCTTATTGTAGGCATCACGAAAACATGCCTATATAATTTTGACCCCCTTTGTTATATAGTAAAACTGGGGTTTACAGGGGTATACATTATTTTTCTTATTTCTGCTCAAAAACATAGATTGTGGGTACTCGTTAGAACCGCATTGCCGAGGCGGTTCTAACGAGTACCCACAATCTATGTTTTAAGCAGAAATATGAAAAGTATCGGAATTTTTATCTGAAAAATTTTCAGTTTTTGGCGGTGAAATTTTCTATATATTTGAATAGGCGTGTAATGGTTTTGTCGTGCGCTGACTCAAATAGAATAGATGTCCAAAAAAGGCCAGATACAGAACATAGCCTACCAATGACTCCAAGAAGAAAGTAAACAAACACACACACGTTACAAACCAAAGAAAAGCAAAGTAAACAACTTCTTCCCCAACACGATTATAACAATGCCTATCAGGACCTGCCTAACACAACAATAAGACATCAAACAAGACAAAACGCAACAAAGCCTCACATCGAGGATCCTTATTGTCCCACAAAAACGAATAACACTAGAGCCACTACCATACAACGGCCAGTGGTGAAAACCACCATGAGATCCCTATCCATTTTACTGGTACCAAATCTTCACATAAGGTCAGGGGCGGATTCAGATGGGTTTCTGGGGGTTCGGTTGAATCCCCTTTGACTCAAAATTTCATTTTCATGGGAGTTTTTCGGATAAATTTGATAAATTTCGAATACTATGTTTACCCTAAATATTCACACCTTTGCTCGTTACCTTATACTTCTCTTCAAAAACTCCATTATACTGCCTGTGAGTTTATTTAAAAGTGTTGAAGGAGTGGCAAACAGTGAAGACCCTGATCAGACATCGCGTTCTGCGGCGTCTGATCTGGGTCTGCACTGTTTTCTAAGGTCTGTCTGTCCGATTACATAGAGCAAGTACGGTAATTCGAACAAATCGAAACCCCATTCAGAAATCATTCTAGGTCCGCCCCTATAGGTTCAAATCCTACAATCGGTCAGATTTGTTTGTTGCACTTGCGTAATGTACTTTACATTTGGACCGTTATATGAATTACTGAAATAGATGTTATACCAAGGTTGCTTTTATACAAGCGATGCAAAGCATAGCAACAGATAAGGCGCTTTTTTTCATCCGAAAAATGCTGATATCTTTCTTATTTCTCGACGAAAACATAGGCGCTTCCAATGAGTACCACAACATATGTTTTCGTCAAGAAATAATATGTGGATACCCCCTCTTATCTGTAGCTATGGCAAAGTATGATTATTTTGTTGTTCCAGGCTCTTGGACAGTTGGGAAGAATTGTGCAAATCGACAGCGACGGGGATATAATGGTGAAGGTCAAGAACCGTACGTGGACTTTCAACCCCGTGGCATGCAATCCCGTTGAAGACCCAGCTGTCAGTGACAAAATACCAGACCTCTCTAAGTCGGAATTAATAGAAGACATGGACGAGTCGCAAATATTAAAAAGAGACATAGATGGTGAGTATTATTCCAAAATGTGTCAAGAGCAATACATATCATGATTTGGTGCTTTACGTCCCTTTCAACGTTGTTTAAGTTATATCTAGACTGGCTCCAGTCTCCAGTGACTTACTGTTTTTTTTTTCTTATAATCTGTTTAATAAGCCACTAAAATAAAAACAAAATAATATCATGACTATAAAGGCTGGTCACTGACCAGCCTTTATAGTCATGATATTATTTTGGTTTTATTTTAGTGCTCTATTAAACAGATTATAAGGAAAAAAAGTCACTGGAGACTGGAGCCAGTCTAAATTATATCATGACGATAGATGCCTGATAATGGGAGGCCCTGTGCAATGTAGTGATGTACAGTAATCAGCTGAATTCGGCCTCGAGCGGGTTTCGAACCCGAGACTTCATGATCCGAAGTCGGGAGCGCTAACCACTCGGCAACCTGGCCCCCAGGTTATAAAACTTTTTTCATGCTCAACTCAACTGAGCATGAAATTTCACTTGGTCATAAAAATAAAAATACCACTAATTAAAACATTTTTCATGCTCAACTCAGCTGAGCATGCTCAGCGGAGTTGAACATGAAAGAAGTTTTAAAAAATTGTCAGTATTTTAAGATAAATAAGCAAAATAAATTTTATGCTCAGCTGAGTTGAGCATGAAAAAAGTTTTATAACCTCGGGGCCTGGTCACTTCTAATAAATATTAGCTACGCTTTGAGGAAAAGGTATCTTATTTGCATACGCATAGCTACAGATAAGAGGGAGTATCCACATATTTTTCTTGTTTTTCCATGAAAACATATGTTGTGGGTACTCATAAAAGCGCCTTACCGAGGCGCTTCTAACGAGTACCCACAACTAATGTTTTGTCGAGAACTGAGCAGTCACGCGGAAGAAGGTACCTTATGGATTTCCGATTAATGGTTCTTCAAATAGCGCAACCGCCTATCTGGGCTAAAGACATGCGTTTTTGCCTGAA
The DNA here is from genome assembly GCA_964016985.1 of Anodontia alba. NCBI lineage: Eukaryota > Metazoa > Mollusca > Bivalvia > Lucinida > Lucinidae > Anodontia > Anodontia alba. The sequence continues at coordinate 12,022,077 of OZ024836.1, read as the reverse complement.
GCTTCTTCAAGGTCTCTACTACAAGACTACGAACCAGGATAACCAACAAAATTTAGAGAACTGTTTAAATGTTAACGTGATAAAGAACAGCGTCATTCAGTCTGTTTATTTATGATGTAATGATGACGTATTTACCAACTAACCTATGTGTCTCTCTTATGACTAAAATCGTCATAATAAAACAAAACAATACAAATATACACGGTCAAACACTGGACATTATACAATTATTGCCTTTTGCGAGGGTAATATGACGATTTGTTCACGTTACCCGATGGCTTGCTCGAGGGTAAGTTACCCGATGGCTTGCTCGACGGTAACATTAAATGACGAGGGTGAACAAATCGTCACTATTGTCCTCGCACAATTTGTTTATTATACCGATCGTTCAGTATAACTGAAGAAACATATTATATTATCTAGAAGCCAAATGTAATAAACAGCTGACATTAACTAATAGATACAATCAAACCTGTATTAAGCAAAACCTAAGGAAAAGGCAAAAAGTGGTTGCTTTAGACTGGTGCTTGCTTAACACAGGTAAATGTACGCTTATTTGACTTTTACACTTTTACGGGATCTGAAAAACTGACCTTTAAATACTGGTGTTTGCTTAATACAGGTGGCATTTAAAACAGGTTTTAAGGTACCAAGTTTAACCACAACTGCAGCAGACGACATTTTGATACTTTTCTGCAGTTTTAGAAAAAAAAATCAGGCTTGGCATTTCATGTGAATCGTCTGCTAATACCAAGTGTTATTTTGATAATGATAATAATAATAAAAAAACAACAACAACAAAATAAAAGACAAAACAATGTGGTCTGCTACAATTTTGCTCAGTGCTTTTAGGGCTAACATAAAATCTTACCTTTTCAGCCGCCGTAGTTGCTCTTTCTGACCTCTTTGCACTCTTCCTGAAGGAAGCTGCTGGGAAGGATGACGAAGATAATAATCTGGTAGAGATGGCTGCCAAAGGTCAGCTTGATAAAGTGAAAACGTTCATAAGGAGACACCCTGAAAAGGTATTTGATTTGAACTCTTTTATGATAAAAATACCATTGCTTAAGATATACCCTTAAAGCACTGAGCAAAACTATAGCAGACGACACCCTATTTCTTAAGAATATTCTTCAGAGAAACTAAAACTTGGCATTTCACGTGACTCGTCTGCTAGGCGCTTGTTTTGTCATTATTCGTTCCTCATCTCTTCTCCTTTTGGTGTCTCGGGAGGGCTGTACTTCGTGATTGTGGCTTTTCCTGGATTGGTTGGTTGGGTTGGAGTTTAATGTCTTAAGATCATGTCGAGCCGTTCAATTTACCTAACCAAAGTTATCCTGGGCATGCTTAGTCCTCTACGCGGCTAAATGTAACCATTCCAGTATTTGTGCACATTCTCTCGCCAGAAACTCAACACTGTCCATCTTGAATCAGCGGAAGAGAGATTGATCGTAGAAAATATTTCACAATCAATCTCCACGAAACCGGCGGGGATCGAATCCGCAACCTACTGATCCCCAGACGAACGCGCATCCGACTGAACCACCGATGCCGGCGGCATTTCCTGGGTATCTTCGTTTATTTTTTTTAAGTTTACAGAAAACCTCAATGACTGGAACACCGCTGACTAGTGTTACCGTGGCTGATTCGATTTCGTTTTTGAGTCCCAAGAAAACAAATATCATAAGATATTTCAAGATTTTTTTTCTATATTATCATGAAACTGTGTGTTGTGTGTACTCGTTAGAAACGCATGATCGAGGTGATTCTAATGAGTACACTCAAAATACTATTATTTTATAGAAGATTGAAAAGACATTCATATTCTTACCTGTCTCTTAACTTGGCGCTATGATTAACCCTCAGTGGCTCGGACTACCCATATCTAGAATATGGTCCCAAAGATGTTCGAGCCATTGTATTTTACTGAAACCTGTCCATCGGACTGTATTTCCATTTGTTATACAATTGCCATATTCAGTGTTCTGAAAAAGCCGATAAACAATAGGCTGTAATAGAAAGTCACCCGCTATACGGCTGCCCACTTTGCTCACTCCTTCCATGTTGTGATGGTAGCAATGCGGCCATCTTCGTCAATGGCTGCCAGCTATGCTTTCTATTTTCTCTTTCTACCCATTTGGTACTGCTGACTATATCGATTAGCAAAAATCGTTATCAGATTATGCGGCGTTGTTGACTGATCGACGTCCTAAATTCTCGTCAGATGCCTCAGCAAGTACCGTAGACCCAGATCAGATGTCATAGAACGCGGCAAATGATCTTATCTACAATGTTTGACACTCATCGAGCAGCTCTTAGACACATCAACAGGTAGTAAAAAGGATTTGTTGAAATTCCCTTACTAGTTGAAATTATCTGACAAGTATAGTAATGAGGTAAGGTGTCCGAATATTTAGGATAAATACTGTAAAGTCGAACCTCGATGGCTCGAACACCGATGGTTCGTTTACCATGGCTAATTCGAACTGGTTTTTGAGTCCCTACGAAATTCTTCCGATAGCTCAAAAAAACAGATATTTAAGGAAATTTTCTTATTTTATCGTGAAATTGTATGTTGTGTATACTCATTAGAATCTCTTCGAGGCGATTCTAATGAGTACACTCAACACATAATTGTGTAGAAAATCGAAAAGATTTCCCTAAATTATCGCTATTTGCTTCCTGAACTGGTGCTATGATTAACCCTCAGTGGCTCTAACTACCCATGTCTCGAACGAATTTCCATCGTCCTAAAGATGTTTGAGCCATTGAGGTTCGACTGTATCTGCCAAGGACATATGAGTGGGGGCACAGGACACCCTGTAAGATTTCATATGCGCCAGCGCATCTGCACAGTCCAATCAGTCTTCGCAGTCCGCTTGAAGACGCTTTGGATCCTTGGCTTAGCTACCCAAAGAGTGCCTTGCAAAAACTCCGATCAGACTGTGCGTAAGGTTTCAGTACGCGCAAGGTGATCTGAGTCTTCGCTGGGCGCACATGCAATCTTGTAGGTAATGTTGTGTCCCAGCCCATATGTCATGGGCCGTTTGATATGAACACATTCTTTGCAGATCAATATGAAAATGGAGAACAAAACAGCGTTGCATCTGGCTGCGTTTGAAGGTCAAGTGGAAGTACTGAAATATTTGTTACAGAATAAGGCTGACACTAAAGTAACTGACGATGAAGGAGATACAGTACTTCACTTTGCCGCCTTTGGGTATGTTGAAAATCGTGTTCTCATAGGCAGTTTCCGACTGATGTCACACCTGTTGTAGTCGTATGTATTATATTTGAGCCAGAAACCCAATCAAACATTAACTCTTTCAACCTTGCAGAGCGAAATAATTTTTGCAAACAGTCTAGAGTCTGATGAGACGGCTCATTATGTTCGTTTTTGATATTTAACTGAGACCCTAATTTGCATAATTGGACATGAACAAATTCAAGAATGGAAGGGTAGACTTCAGAAAAATCAGGAATGAAAAGCTTAAAGACATACAATTAAGATGCGTCTCAGTCATTTATGAATAATAAGAGAGCGCACACACAAAATCTAGTTACTGTCAATGAACGATGGAAAACGTAGAGAGAAAATTTAGTCATTATGAAAACATGCCTATTCAAGTATACTGAAAATTTTACCACCAAAAACTGAATTTTTTTCAGATAAAAAAAATACCGATATTTTTCATCTTTCTGCTCAAAACATAGATTGTGAGTACTTGTTAGAACGAGTACCCACAATCTATGTTTTTGAGCAAAAATAAGAAAAATAATGAATACCACTGTAAACCCCAGTTTTACGATATAAAAGTGGGGTTTAAGGGGTTCAAAATTATATAGGCATGTTTTCGTGATGATTTGCTTATTTATTTGATCCAATAGTAATATACCTCTAAAATATATATTACACCTCAGAATATCCCTTTATCTTCCCCCTGCTGGGATATTATAATTACACCTTTATGACATGCCTTTGAACTACATGTACATTGTATTTTGCAAAGTCTCTAGACAGGTGAAATAAGTTCATTAATGAGTGGTACTACTTTTATCTTATTTTAGCTATGCCTTATTGATTGGGTATGACTAAGCAAAATCCAAGACATTACGAAAACATACCTATATAATATTGACCCCCTTCAACCCCACTTTTATATAGTAAAACTGGGGTTTACAGGGGTATACATTATTTTTCTTAATTCTGCTCAAAACATAAATTGTAGGTACCCGTTAGAACCGCCTCGCCGAGGCGGTTCTAACGAGTACCTACAATCTATGTTTTGAGCAGAAATATGAAAAATATCAGAGTTTTTTATCTGAAAATTTTCAAATTTTGGAGGTGAAATTTTCTATATATTTGAATAGGCGTGTTTTCGTTATGGCATGCCCATTCATGCTGCCTGTTATATGAGTTCACTTCGCACTCGAGAAATGTCAAAACCCGAATAACTAAGGCTCATAACATCCAGTCAAGATGGATAAGCGATTCTAACAAATTTCCAAAACAAACGTTTCTTGTTGTATTAAATTCATTTTTTTTTTGCATATTTATCTGATTGACTGTCACTTCTTGAGAGAAGGGCTCGTGCCAATCCAATTATCATTATAAAGAATTTTGTCCGTTATATCTTGTGTCGGTATAAAGAGGATTATTGCATAAAAAGCAGTTCCGCACGTTATTAACAGCCGTGCATTAACCGGCGAAAAGCCGTGTATTAACAAGGCAGTTCACGCGCTGTTAATGCACGGCTATGCAACTTTCAGTATGCTCGTACCGGGGCCACGGCGTCACGAGATGTGTACTGCCCTGCCCTAGAACGGGCATAATCCGTGCAAATAGCGTTCGCGCGATATCGGTTAAAAGGCGAAACAAAATAGTGCAAGAAATAACGCGAAAAGTAGCAAATGTTTCCAGTTTTAATGCAATAATAGCGATCGAACATTGTTTTTCGGCCTCGGTTTTCAACACCTCCCACGGGACCTGGCGGATGTTAATGCATGAAAAACTATGAAAAACCTGGCGAATGTTAATGCATGAAAAACCATGAAAAACCATGTTTGATCCCTATATTGACTATAAGCTAGGCCATGCGAGAAAGAGATTAATGTCACATGTGGACAGTGAAGGACCCCAACTGGCCAGTTGGGTGCGTGAAGAGTATCAGCTGAAACACAATAAGAATCTCTCTCTCTCTCTCTCTCTCTCTCTCTGTCTCTCTCTGTCTCTCTCTCTCTCTCTCTCTGTGTATGATAAACTTTAAATAATTGGCTACTGATAGTTTCCCTTTTGAAAGGAAAACTATCTAGCCAGTCAAAGTTGGCTGGTTGGTTTGGAGTTTAACGGCCCAGTCAACATTAAGGTCATGTCGGGCCAGAAATTTACCTAACCACACTTTTCCTGGGCAGGATTAGTCCTCTAAACAGTAAACATGCACTTGTATAGTATAGTTCTTTCAACAGAAACTGACATCAGCCTTTTTGAATCAGCGGAAGGGAGAAAATGACCGTAGCAAATATTTCATGATCACGAAAGAATGTTGCCGGACCCGGCGGGGATCGAACCTGCGACCTTGTGATTTCAGCCGGACGCGCATCCAGATATCTAACAACAGAGGTTTTGCATTAGTATTCATGTCGTCTCGTGCTAAAATGACCAGAAAACATGGTTAATTGGCCGGTCTAAACATGGTTAATTGGCCGGTCTCTTAATATAGCTTTGGATTTTTATGTATGGAGAAGTGTTTGATTAGAGCAGAGCGCAGTTTGGTTACTTTGAATATGACCTTGGTAAGTTTGATTATGACCTGTGGTCCATACTTAAAAAGTTTAAACATATTTATATCTGGCGCATGCTAAAACAAGCTTCTAGATAAGATCTGGTAACTTATTAAAGTTTTGACAAGTTTTTTTTTTAAAATAAAAATGTACAAGCTAAATCTCGTGGAGATCCCAATATGACTAGGATTCGCATATTGCTTAATCAAGAAAATTCATAAAGCTTAATAAAAGCATACATTGAAGAATCACATTATTGTTCCTTTTTACCTTTTAGATTGAAAATTTATTAAACTTCAGTATACCCGTGTCTCATATTTCCAAGTAAACATGAACAAAATTTACGCCGGTACTTAGACGTTTACGTCTAAATATTTTGTCTTGTTTTAAGTCTGTTATGCCTCATTGTGTCTCTTTCCAGAAACACTCTACAATAGTAACCATCACGAAAATACGCCTATATAATTTTGACCCCCTTAAACCCCACTTTTATACAGTAAAACTGGGGTTTACAGGGGTATATGTTATTTTTCTTATTTCTGCTCAAAACATAGATTGTGGATATTCGTTAGAACCGCCTCGACGAGGCGGTTCTAACGAGTACCCACAATCTATGTTTTGAGCAGAAATATGAAAAACATCAGAACTTTTTATCGGAAAATTTTTATTTATTAGTGGTAAAATTTTCAGTATATTTGAATAGGCGTGTTTTCGTAATGGTCTGGAATGGCTCTTATTTTGGTGGTTATCGACCGTATTTGTTTGTTTTGTTTTATTTTATTTTCTGTACCGCATTTTATTCTTTTCGAACCATCGAAAGTTTTAGAACTTTCACTGAAATACACTTCCACCAAAAGGCATCTATCAACATTTTAATCATCAATCGTTTCATTTGGAAAACTGGCAAAAGAAAACAATGAGAAAGTTCTGTGCGAAAATAAATGTCTGTGAACATATAAGAATAAACAGGTCCTTTCTTACAAATTGTTCTGCTGCGTTTAGAGACTTTTTACACCAGCAAATTCATTTTAACGGCAACAACTTTGGGAATAAGTTCTATCGTTGTAACGAGGACCCACTTATCGTATTAATCTTTTCTTCAGACAAGAGGAAGCATCAATGAAAGTCCTGTTAGAACACGGGGTTAACAAGGATGCGCAGAACAAGAAAGGTCTGGTACCAATCCACATAACAGTTGGGAAGGCGGACGTATCTTGTACCAAATTGTTGCTAAGTTATGGAGCATCTGTTAATATAAAGGTATGTTTAAATGAAAAGATTATAGGGGCTGGAGGTGGGGGTGGTAGTATCTGAGATGATCTTAACAAGTCATGCATTTTGATGTACATTGGAGCAGAATCGGTTAAAAACTTAGAAAGTTAAACATACTTAATTATTTAAAAGTATTATCAAGGGCGCCGCCGTTTTGAATATTTAAAGTGGTTCTTTTCATTACAAAATATCAAATCAAATTTTCTCTCTGATGGAAATTAGTGCGGTTTTCAAGCAAAATAGAAAAAAAAACTGTCTAGAGCGGAAGCAATATACACAAATACAAAGGTAGAATATTGCTGAACATTTATTTAGATTTTGCATATATAATTGATGCTTTATGATAATAAATCCTCATTAAATATTCAAAATGGCGGCGCTTCTACAGCAGTTTTGCTATCTTCGAACCTCGAAAACTTTCTTATCTTTCATGTGAATTTGATCAAATCCACGTTAAAATGCACGGTTTGCTAAGCTCTTGTATTAAGATACAGTCTTCACCAACATTACTTTTTTTCTTTACGTTCCGCTGTCAATAAGAAGTAAGGGGAATGAATACACATGCAAAGGAAATACCTTTGGCATGAAACATATTGCCTCCATTTTCACTAGGAGTTATTTTCAAAGAGGGAGTACATTCTTTGCTTTGCGAATGGTCTCCGTTTTTGAAATGTTTCACTTCCTGTGGAGGCAACTTCCTGTCTGCAATTTTTTCTCCTTTTTCCTTTCTCCTCTAGTAGCTTTATGTCTCCTCTACCTACGGGGAGGGTGTCATATTAATTTTGATGCGGATCCCGTTGGCGTCGGCGTTGGTGTCGGCGTGTCAATTTCTTTTCTGCATAATATCTTGTGAAACAGTGGTTGGATTCTTGCCAAATGTCCGTACACATATAATTCGAACATAACAAAGGACTGATTAGTTTTGTTGTGGCATTGACCTAATTTCAAGGTCACAGCAGTAGGAAAAATGAAAATTTGGTGGGAAGGACATCTATTTTCCTTGAAAACACTGTTACTAGTTTAATTTTATTTCAGTCCGACATTATTGCTATGATTTTCAAATAGCTTATTTGATGGTTTTGGTATTCTACTCTAACCGTTTACCAATATTACGATCGCGTAGAATGAATGAGCATGTACTTATATGTATTTCATTGCGATACTCTGTACTATCTGCTATGTATGATTGTATGATTTTTATCCTCACATAAAAATCTTCTTTAATTAAATGTTGCACAAGAGAATGAAAATCGAGTCTTGATTTTCGTGTTAAGTCTCTTCATATACAGCAATATAGTCGAATCTCGTTATCTCGAAATCCAAGGGACTCTATGAAACACTTCGAGATATCCATACTTCGATATATCAGATTTGCGGACCTGAGGAAAACAATTAATCGAACAACCATCTTTAACAGAATGAATCTTTAATTTGACTCCCAAGTTAGAGATATATTGAAAATATTGTGGAAAAAGAGGAGAAATTGCTCCTTAGGAGCAATTTCTCCTCTTTTTCCACAATATTTTATTGCCTGTTCGTAGATCTCTGTGTGAAAACAGGGACCAGATTTTCACTTCGCGATAAGCGGTTATTCGAGATAAGCGAATTCGAGATAACGAGAGTTGACTGTAGTTTGTGACGCTGCATGCGTCCTCTCCCCTCCCGCCCCGCGCACACTAGCACTGATCTTAGCGGTATTCGATTTTAGTAACAAGAATGGGCAGTTGGAACTGAATAAATCTATTTGTCTTTATTAACATACGTTTATATGGAGAACTGGAGAAAAGTCTCCCAGATTTATCATTATCTACTCCTCCTCAAGAAAACCTCCGATAAATTATTGTGTTCCTAAGAATGTTAGTTTATGATCATTTACAGGACAATGATGGTGATACTCCAATGCACGACTGTATTCTCCAGAGAGAGAATCAAGAAAAATTGATTAATGAAATCTTCCATTCACCCGGAGCAGACTTCACAGTCTCTAATACAAAGGGATTCGACGTGCTGCAGTGGGCTACTTTAAAGAACTGCCTAAAGTAAGTACAATCAAACTTCAATGACTCGAACACCGATGGCTGCTTCACTATGGCTGATTCGAACTCGTTTTTGAGTCAACAAATATTTAGGGATACTTCAAAGATTTTTCCTGTTTTTTTTTAATGATATTGTGTGTACTTTTTAGAATCGTCACATTGCGATTTATCATGGAAATCTATGGTGTGTACTCACTAGAATGGCCTCATTGTGGCGATTCTAATGAATACACTCAACATACCATTGTTTATAGAAGATCGAAAACACACACCTATAAATTATCCTAATTTGCCTCCGCACCTGATGATATTAACTCTCGGTTGCTTGAACTACCCATGTCTAGAACAAAATTTCCATGATCCAAAGGATGTTTGAGCTTTTGAAGTTCGACTTTAATCTCATTAATTCCAGTTGCATAGTTCAAAAAGCCAACGTATGAGAGGAGAAGATAAGAATTATATAAGTGTATGCATACTGCACGCTCAAGTCCCGTTCACACTAATCAAATATTGTGAACAAATATATAGTCCATAACAAAGCAGACAGTGTAAAATAAAAATCTAAAAGGTATCCTCTGGAAACAAAGAACACACAAAAGATCGAAAATCGGACTGTTGTTTTAAGTCTCGTAATATGCAACGATTTGATTGTATCTTAAAGACGATTTATGTGACAACTTCTTGAATGAACAGAGTAGAGACTGTTCCTTTTTTTCACGAGTGCATGTTGAGTGTAATAATTTATTCGCTTCTATGTGGCGATTTTAATAAGTATACACAATATACTTAAAAAAAAAAAAAAAAAAAAAAAAAAAAAAAAAAAAAGACAATTTATCGTATTTAAAATGAGTCAATACCAAAATTGTCCCAATAATTTGACACCTCAGCACTTTAAAGGCTCCATATTCCTCAAATAGACATGTTTTTTTTTATCCAAGATGGTTTAATAAATTAATATGATCATAAAATGTGTCATCTGACATCCTGTAAAAATTCAGTTACTCTTTCGTTCTTGAACTGGGTCAAAATTGAAATGTATTTATCGTATTTCTTAATTAATGTTGGCAATGTTGCCTTGAAATCCTTACCTAGATGGCTTGAGAGGTATGTGTTCGTAGATCATGGCTTTCCTGGTATCAACATATGTACATACATGTACATATGGGCCACGCAATGCGAAACCGCGTCTCCAGGCATATGCGGAGAGCGAGGCCCAGATCATGTACTTCACTGTCAGCTAACAGAATCATTGGATACTACAGAATGTATCCATGGAGATCCGGATCATTCTTTACGCATGCGCAGTTAGGTCTGAATCAACGTATTTTGCGCATGTTCGTAGGCATGTTTTCGCTTGACACGACCCTTATGTTAAGTAAATTGTATTATATTGTAGGGCTGCAGAGATAATGGTATCAAAGAACAAAGAAATCGCTAAGAGAAAGATGAAAGAGGGATTTACTGCATTGCATATTGCTGCTGCTAACGACCATGTTGAGATAGCGGGTTTGCTACTAACGAAGGTATGTAACTTCATCAAGTGATAGAAGAGAAGTGCGACGTCAACTGAAATTTGAAATTTTATTTACCCAAATAATCAAATATCATAATAATTGACCTCCTGGTCCATTTGAAATAAATTGGAGGGGCATTTTGCCTTTGGGTCGTCGTCCGTCCCTTCGTCACGCTTTTCTTGTGGGCAAGGTATCCCGATAAATACTTAAGCTAGGGCCTTAAGACTTGGTTAACTTATTTGACTGGTTTGCAGATCATCAGATTAACTGTTGCAAAAAATCGGATAAACTTTGTAAGAGATATGTCCTTTTTTACAAATACACATTTCTAGTTTAAACATATAATCTGCACTGAGAATAAGTAGGTTCTACAACCTAACGATGTGGCTTAAATGTACAGACAGAAAATAAACAGTGTATACCCTGATCAAACTGTATTGAAAAACCATAAGCACGAATGTCCGAAAGATGTCTGGTAAAATTTAAAATGTGTCATTCAAAATGGTGTCATAAAATTTGACAGCAAACATTTTCTTTCAGGTTTATTGTAGCGGCCATATTGGACGAAAATCGAACATTTTTTGGTGTTATTCAATTTCTGTATACTTCCTAATAAACGCTATAGCAAATGGTAGAAGGTTTATTTGAAACGCAATTTGCACGCGAAATTTAAAAATTGTTGTCAGACAGGAAAACGGGTTACTCTCTCTTAAACAACCGGGATGTCACTAATGACGTCATGTTTGCATATGTGCATACGAGAATAAACATTCGGCTTTCTGCTTCGAGCATTTGTTTTCTTTCTCTTTTTATGATTTTAACCTAAATACACAGGGTTTTGTACAATTTGAATTTGTTAAGTATCAACTGGGTCTCCATAGAAACGTGCAAGTTTTCGCGAAATGTAATGTATGCATATCTGCTATACAGTTGTTTTATATACAGACATGTCCAGGCTTTCGTCCTATATCGAAATAAATCGTATATCTTTCCGATGCTAGGGTTAACAAAAATTGAGTACTAGAGTCCGTAAGTAGTATAGGCTGGTCCCCATAGCGCCAGCCTATACTACTTCCGTACTTGATGTCATTTCCTAATGAAGTAAATACACATTTGAAATACTAATACATTCCGGTTTATTTAAAAAAAAAATATTAAAGAAGCATGTTTCATTTTTTATTTTTTTCCAATAAAAGCCCACCTGAACCAAAGGTGTTGTCATTAAAATGAATTTGCTGTTGCAATGAGCAGAATCATATGAAAGAAAATCCTTGTTATTATTATTTTCTTTTCACAGAACAAATGTTTTCGGATATTTGTTAGAATTGCGTCAGAGAGGCAGACGTTTCTTGAAGTAGTAAATACAGTGTTCTTGCATAACTTAATAACTTTCACCTATTCAGCGGAAATTTCGTACCAATCAAATTATCAGTAAAACGAATGTTGTCGTTGTATCGAGTTACTGTGTAAAGAGGGCTGGCTGTACTTGTTAAACCTACTTTGTAAGGTTATTCTAAATGTTTCTGCAAATTAGAGTTCTTAGAGAAAAATAATAATACATGTGTTTCTATAAACATGTATCTTATCTGAATCTATGAGACTATTTGCAGTGCAACGTCAGAAAACGTACCTAAGAGCACGTGCGCCCAGCAAAGATGCAGATCAGCCTGCGCATTCGGACAGTCTGGGCCCAATTATTCAAAACTAACGATGTCGTTAGTTAACATATCGTTAAAAATTTGATCATTAAATATGGCATAAATGCTAATATGTTTGCTGAAAAAAATGTGAGTAGCTTTTGCAAGTCACATTGTTTAGCAAAAATACCTGTGAATTAGATATTGTACTTACTAGAACAGTTAATATTTTGACCACTAATGAGCTCGTTAAGCTAACGATGCTTTGAACAACTGGGCCCTGATCTGAATGTCCACTGAGTGCATTCTAGATAACCAAGGATGCAAATTGTTTTCGTGCAGACAGCGAAAATTCTGATTAGACTGCGTGGTTACGCAGGCTTATTTATATCTACGTTGGACGCACATGTCAGAAGGTACGTTTCACACGCTGTGGTTCATTTCTTTCTGAACTTTATTCAGGCTGATTGCGACAAGGATGCTGGAGACAGTAGCCAGAGAACCTCGCTTCATATCGCTGTCTCACAGAAACACAAACGGATAGTTGAATTACTCATATCTAAAGGTAAAAAAATTCATTTCTTTTTTACGGTTTACGGCCTGGCAATGGAAATTAAGCCAAGGCATAACCCAAGGTGCAGAACGCGACGCCTGATCGGGATCTGCACTGTTTGCATTAAATACAGGAATTTCTATAAAAAATGGAAACAATAAAAAAACTATCCAGACACTCCCTTCTTTTAGTACTGCCGATAGAGTTGAGGTAAGAGAGTCCGATCGGCATAAACTGTCTACGAAGCACCTTTGAGCGTCAGTGTATGTTGTATTAATTCTGTGACACCACATTGTGCCGTATATTTTATTGTATATAGGAATTGTATTGCATTTGCGCAATAAACCGAGATAACGCTGATCCGGTATGCTTAGAAAAATTCAAACGCCTAAAGTTACTTTTCTTTGACATCCTTCGGAAAGTCATTTTTCTCTTGGCGTTTTATTCCAAATGGAAAAATTTCCTGTTTAATTGACAATATCTTATCAGGAGCCATATGTCTTCCTTGTTTCTTTATCATAAAAATATTTACGGCAAAAAAAAAAAACAAAAAAAAAAAAACAACAACAACAACAAAAAAAAAACAAAACAAAAAAAAAAACAAAAAAAAAAACAACAACAAAAAAACAACAACAAACAAACAACGTGTCAGATCTATGAAGTGCCTATAGTAAATAGATTTCAGTATTAGAAACATACATGTACTTTACTATTCTTCCCTGATTTTAAATCATTGCTGTTCCATCTGAATATTGGGATATTTGTAGAAAGTTTGAACAACCCGCATCTAAAATACCTACATTATCAATTTTTACATAATTTGTAGCCATTTTTTATTATGGGCAAAAATGAAATTATTTGTACGTTTTAAAACTAATGAATTAAATGAAACTTTTGATGCATAGATAGTTACGACAGACGTTTGTTTTTATTGAATCGTGACAAAAGTTTACAAATTTACTTCTTCTCAGTAAAGCGCCGTACAGACAAAGACTTAAAGGGAATTGTCGAAAGCAGAGTAGTTATGCAAAGTGTCACAATCGTCAAGTGATGGACGCATGTAAATCTATGTAGGATTAGGATTATGTACTGGAACAATTATATCAAGATGGTTAAAAGACCGTTATTTGATCCAAGAGGTCGAAAATAGGGTGGAGATTTGTTGCAAGTAAAATCGATTTAAACCCCTTGGTTGTTGTTATTACTGACCCTCCTAAGGCGGTAGCACTTGTGTTGTTCGTTATTTGTGAGGTTTAATAGCTACTCGCTGCGGGACTATTAAGTGTTTTGTCCCGTTTGTTGTCTGATTGTTGTGTTTGGTGTATCCAGTCAAGCACTGTGATTACTCGAGGAAGACGGAGTTAGTTGTTTCGCTTGTTTTGAGTTTGTAACGTGCGTGCAATAAATGTTTGGGTCGGATTCCACACCGCCACCAGTTTTACCATTCCGTGTTTCGACAATCCGTTTTTTTTCCGGTACTACCAACCTAATAACTACCTAACTAATAAATAGTTCCCTGTCAACCATGACATCGCTAAGTTATGCATTCAAACATATTAGCTTTATACACTCTGATGCTTATAAATAGCGAATAAATAAACAAATCAAAAAAAAAAAAAAAAAAAAAAAAAAAAAAAAAAAAATTAAAGTTTTTTAAAAAACAAAACAAAAATGTTTAATCATATTCAGTACAATATCGGCGGACGAATATGAATACTCAAGTAAAATGCGCCAAAACTACAGCAAGGGGTACAATGTGTAACCCGAGGCGCGGTCCTACTTAAAATAAAAAGGGAACTTTTCCACCGAAAAGGACCAAAAATTGGCTATTTGGTATCAAAGAGGAGTAATTTCTACGTAAATTTCAATCAGTTATAGAGGCAAACCCCACTCCTATCAGCAAACCATCACGAAAACATTCCTATATAATATTGACCCCCTTAAACCCCACTTTTATATAGTAAAACTGGGGTTTACAGGGGTATACATTATTTTTCTTATTTCTGCTCAAAAACATAGATTGTTGGTACTCGTTAGAATCGCCTCACCGAGGCGGTTCTAACGAGTACCCACAATCTATGTTTTGAGCAGAAATAAGAAAAATATCGGAGTTTTTTTTTTTATATGAAAATTTTCAGTTTTTGGAGGTGAAATTTTCATTGTATTCGAATAGGCATGTTTTCGTAATGTTAGTGTTGTTTTATTTAATGAAACCTCCGTACAGATTTGTAGATATACTGTGTTTTACTCTGACGTTATTGACTTATACAGGTGCAGATGTGAAAGCTTGTGATAAAGATGGAAATACACCTTTACACGTTACACAAATGGCGAGTCCAGTGGCAGACCAGGTGAATACTTTTACGTGAACTTAGCCCCAGATAGAAGGAGTCATTATGAAAACAGGCCTGTTCAAATATATTGAAAATACTACCACCAAAATTGAAAAATTTTCAGATAAAAAATTCTGATGTCTTCATACTTCTGCTCAAATCATAGATTGTGAGTACTCGTTAGAACCGCTCGGCAAGGCGGTTCTAACGAATAACCACAATCTATGTTTTTGAGCAGAAAAAAGAAAAATAATGTATACCCTGTAAACCCCGGTTTTACTGCATAAAAGTGGGGTTTAAGGGGGTCGAATTTATTTAGGTATGTTTTCGTGATGTATCCAGATAATATTTGTTTTAAATTTTTGCTCAAGAACGTATTTTACAGAACAAATTCATTCTATTCACAAAAAGGGTATTCACTATAGTTCTAGATAAATGTTTTTAAGCTCACTTGAGCCAAAGGCTCAGGATGAGCTATTGTGATCACTCTCCGTCCGTTGTCCGTCCGTTCACACCTTTGAACGACTTCTCCTCTGAAACCCCTGGGCCAAATTTCTTCAAACATTATGTGGAGCCTTGTGTTAAAAGAGGATTGAAAATTTATAAAAATGGTCACGGTTCGTAAATCAAGATGGCCGCCATGCCACGATATAGCTCCCATAGACTTATAATAGGAAAAACTTAAAAAATCGTCTTCTCTGAAACCATGAGGCCCACGGCTTATTTATTTTGTATGTAGCAATGTTTAGTGGCCCCCTTCATAAATCCTGCCAGTCAAGCCCCTGGGGTCCAAACTGACCACGCCCCAGCGGGGTGTGAACTCCCATAGACTTACAATGGGAAAAACTAAAAATAATCTTCTTCTCTGAAACCATGAGGTCCAGAGCTTATATATTTAGTATGTAGCAATGTTTAGTGGTCCCCTACATAAATCATGCCAATCAAGGCCCTGGGGTCCAAACTGGCCACGCTCCGGGGGTCATTAGCTCCCATAGACTTATAATAGGAAAAACTTAAAAAATCTTCTTCTCTGAAATCATGAGGCCCATAGCTCACATATTTTCTTGAGGACCACAGCTCACATATATGTGAGCTGTCGCATGCCCTGACTTCGGAACGATGATTCCCTCTACTGGTAGCCCTTGTTGATCCCATATGGCCGTAGAGTGTTCAGATGTCGGATCCAATAGCTCTCTCTTGCTTTCCCGATTCGATCTGTCCACTCCGGGTTGTGGTCTAAGCAACAAAGCGTGGCGTGGTTGAGGAAATCATGTTCTAGTGAACAGAAGTGTTCTGCGACAGGAGACCTCTCGAACCGCTTGTGTTTCCAGTCATCTCGGTGGCCGTTCATCCGTTGGTTCACATTATCACCGGTTTCACCAACATATTTTTTTCTACACTTGGTGCATGTTATGAGGTAGACAACATTGGTCGTCTTACAACTAGTGTTGCACCTAAGCTTGAGTGTTGCCCCAGACGCTGACTTCGCAATCTGTGTGGGGGTTATC
This sequence comes from Anodontia alba, assembly GCA_964016985.1. Lineage (NCBI taxonomy): Eukaryota > Metazoa > Mollusca > Bivalvia > Lucinida > Lucinidae > Anodontia > Anodontia alba. The sequence continues at coordinate 12,005,443 of OZ024836.1, read as the reverse complement.
ATTTTGCAGGTTTTGCATCTTGCTTTGCCGCACGATCGTGGTTCATCATCACGCATGTCTGGTTTGGGCTTGGCACGTACGAGAAGATCCCGCAGACTCTTGGGTCTTCTGTAGGCCATGGTCGGTCTTTCTGTAAAGATCTCGCTCAAAGTGCTAGAGGACTCAATGATGGGCCAGTGTTTGTTGACTATATCCCTCACTCTTCCCTCACTTTTGATCAACAAGGGCGACCAGTAGAGGGAATCATCGTTCCTAAGTCAGGGCATGCGACAGCTTATGTGGAACGTTTTTTTCATGTGATTTTACGTAAGTTGGGCCCATTTACCTTACTTATTGGTGAAAAACACTCAGTTTGGTGTATATCCCTTTCGGTGTAAGATTTATATGCCTTGGATACATTGCGTATATGGGCACAATGATGTTGATAGTAAAGATAAGCTTTATACGTTTTGCACATTGTGTTGATAGTGAAGATAAGCTTTATACTTTTTGCACGTTGTGTTTACGCGTATTGTTTACTTTTCACATATATCTAAACACGATCAGTTATCAAGCCGCAGCGGGCCAGATAACATGGGCCAGAAAAGGGCATACTCTTTTATTCGTTTTTATGTCATTTTTTAAAAATAGAAACCTCTGAAGAAGGCGAAAGCCGAAAGGCCTCACGTAAACAAATCATTTGCGCTGTTAATGATTACCTCTCAACATATAGTTTAACGCCTATCATTTCAGCAGCCTTTCTGGATCCAGTGCTACCAAAAAGATTTTTTGTTAGATGTTATGTGTTATGCTCCTTCTCCCAACTTATATATATATATATATATATTGGAAATCAACAAGTCCGATATCCTTAGAACGGCCGAGGGTTTTGAAAAACTGCAGCCAAAATGGGGTTAGGGTTGGATATTTACCTCTGAAATCCAACATCAGCAACTGATCAAACGTAGCTTACTTAAAAATGAAAGTAGACATGTTATTCTTCACAATCATGCTCTGCTAAAATTTTACACTCGCAAAAGGTCATGGCGCAGGGGTCACCCCCATTTTTTTCCTCATTTTTCTCTCTCTTTCCTCTCTTTTCTTTAGCCTTTTCTTGCGCATTTGATATGCTGGGCCAATTGAGCTGCGCTTGATTGGCGTTGACGCGGCTGCATTACGAAGGACAAAGGTAAACCGAACATTTTTGGTCCGAAAATTTGACCATTTTTTCTTACTTTGGAAGCCTTTCGCGCGCTTCCTTTACATGCTAGAGAGCTGTTGTTCATACTATTATTACACCGCATACTACCGTATTAAATGGTACTAGAACGGGAAAATTGCCTGTATTAATGTCGCCGTGAGGGTCGTTCAAAAAGTGTTTGGCAGCAAATACGCATAAAAACGCTACCGCCGGCAAAAGGATATCGCCACAGTATTCTATATATTTAATAAACTTCTACCGCGGTTTCACTACTGTTGACAGATTTTCAAGAAGACGTTAAATGAATTAGCTAGCAACATATATATATGAGTCAGTCACATTTAGGATACTTATTATAACCCATTTAGGGTAAATAAGGTATTTAGAATAAACTTTTAAATTGGTTTGCTTTGATTGAATTCCATTTGCGGTCGACATCTGTAACGAAGCCTTATCCTGCTCATTTTAACCCTATAACCCCGATTACTCTCTAAGCAAAGTCAGCAGACGACAAATTGACGGCTGTTTTTTCTTCACAGTTGTTCTATTTTCTGGCATTAAGCATGTGAATTTGTATAAATAACTTCGACCAAGATATCTGAGTGGTTTGAGGTGCGCGTAGCATCTTGATTTATTCAGCAGGGCAAAGGTTAAAAAATGTTTTAGCTTCCTCCTGGAGTTAAAAAAATGTTTTAGCTTCCTCCTGGAGTTAATTATTTCTACTAAGAGCAGCTCCCATTTTTAAAGGACCCAAGAATTAAAGAACTACCTTTCTGTCTGCAAAAGCATTCACTTTTTTGAAAAATTAGCGACAAAACCTTCTGTTGTCTGATTTCATTTTAAATAGTTTTCAAAATAGGCAGAATTTGATTGTTCCGCATGGATTTCAATGGCAAATTCAACCACATTGTGAATGAATATGTAAAAAGGAATGTTGAAGATTGTATCTGAAATGCAAGATCGTGTGTTTTCACATTTGAGCAAAACCGACTGACAAACAAGTAAATTAGCAAAATTTGAAGATATCAAAATTGCTTTTATTGGCGCCGCCATTTTAAATATTTAATGAGGCCTTATGACGTCATATAGTGCAAATTAAAGACCTAAATAAATACCTAAATAAATAATATTTGCAACAATATTCAACATTGTATTTGTATATATAGCTTCTTCTCTAGACATTTATGGATTTTGCTTTAAAACGCACCGATTTCTGTCAGAAAGAAACTTTTATTTAAAAAAAGGTAAGAGAAAAGTCCAGGGAGTGCCACAATCACAAACCGCGGCCCTTCCCAGACACTAAGAGGAAGAGGAAACCGACAAGTCCAAACAAGCACAAATCGAACAAACGTACGAAAAGCACTAAGATTAGCTCTCTCTTCCCCAAGCGAGGTAATTGCAATGCTAAAAGAACTGAAAAACACAAGAACAAAATGACACAAGGTAAGACATAAAACAAATCGCCTCGTAGAATAAACCACAAAGCAACAAAGAGTAAGACTAACACCGGGACCATCACCTTAGATCGGTGCGTAATGTAAACAACCGGGGGGTTTAAAGTTTTGAAATGTTAAGAACCTCCAGAATCTTTCATCTCAGATACTTTATTCACCAACCTCACGTTTTCCTTTAAATGTATTACAGTCGACTCTCGTTATCTCGAAATCCAAGGGACTCTATGAAACACTTCGAGATATCCGTAGTTCGACATATCAGATTTACGGAACTGAGGAAAAAACAATTAATCGAACAACCACCTTTAACAGAATGAATACGTAATTTGACTCCTAAGTTAGAGATATATTGAAAATATTGTGGAAAAGAGGAGAAATTGCTCCTAAGGAGCAATTTCTCCTCTTTTTCACAATATTTTATTGACTGTTGGTAGACCTCTGTGTTAAAACAGGGACCAGATTATCACTTCGAGATAAGCGGTTATTCGAGATAAGCGAGTTCGAGATAACGAGAGTCGACTGTATTTCGTATTGTAAAGAAGATTGCTATATCTACTGATCTTGTTTACCACCATGATTTAACAGCTGGCACGATTGCTTGGAATTAAAGACAATGATGAAGATAAGGGAGTACAGATCATATCTATGTTGATACAAGCAGGTGCTTCGCCTGATGCAAAGAACACTAAAGGAGAAACTCCTGTCAGCCTCTGTAAAGACGCCAGTACAAGAGAATTCATGAAGAAGTATGATATTTCTTTCAGTTTCGCTACATATAAGGGTTACTCGTGCAAAACGAGCATGTGCACCGAGCGAGGACGACTCAGCCATCTGTTGCAGTTCCTCTTTGTTTGCACCATTACGAAAACATGCCTATTAAAATATACTGAAAATTTTACCACTAAAAATGAAAATTTTCAGACAAAAAATTCTGATATTTTTCATATTTCTGCTCAAAACATCAATTGTGGGTACTCGATAGAACCGCCTCACCGAAAACTTAAAGTGTTCAGATAAAAATGCTGATGTTTTTTCGACATATTTCTGCTCAAAACATAGAGTATATGTATGAGTCTGTGATATATATATATATATATATATATATATATATATATATATATATATATATATATATATATATATATATATATATATATATATATATATATATATAATGTTCCCACAAATCAGGTACTTACGGAATACGGTGCATATGTGAGTCTGTCTTTGTGAGTGTGTTAGCTATATATATAATGTTCCCACAAATCAGGTACTGACGGAATACGGTGTATGTGTAAGTCTGTCTTTGTGAGTGTGTTAGTTATATATATATATAATGTTCCCACAAATCAGGTTCTTACGGAATACGGTGTATGTGTGAATCTGTTTGTGAGTGTGTTAGCTATATTCTGTTTACCGATATCAATCATACTGGAGTGTGTTCGGTGTTCTTTTTACCTTTCTAACCCCACAAATTGTGTTTGTGTGGGTATACTGTTTTCACGTTGTCCGCCCGTATGTCCGTCGGTCGTTTTGTCGGTCCGCCCGTCCGTCCGCCTGGTTTCTGAACGCGTGGTATCCAGTAAGCACTGCTTATTGACATTTCTTGCTTCAATACACTTATAATCTATATGTGACATTATGAATTATGTTACGGTATGATAACTTAAACATGAAAACTTTGTATTGTTTGACAGAATAGTCCAACAGAGGACCATGCAGACATACGCTACAACGAGCCAAGGAGGTGGAATCTTCCTTCCCCTTCATTGGACGCCGATGGGAAAAGAGTTAGTCATCCGTGTCAAACTGGATACTTCATCCGGGTTAATGAAGGCTGAATTCGATAATGTGGAAAAGAACTTTAGACGAACGATGACACAATCAAAGATAATACAGATTGAACGCGTTCAGAACAGATTTGCATGGGAACACTATAGTTTGTAAGTGTTTAATAAATGCTCAAACTAGGCGCATACACTCTGTGCTTATCGTATTAACAAACAACACCAGAACCGCTGCTTTAGAACGATCAGTACTAAGAACTACCGGGCATTTTAAATTGATTCTACAGATGCCAAAACTTGACTCGCACCCTCTTAGGACACATGTTTCCACTTTTATGAAAATCTGTAGAGCTATCGTCTACGATTGCTGCTATAACCTTGTACGATAAAATGTAAATGAAGACCCATTTAAACAGCTCAACAGTTCAAAGCTTATGCTGAGAAAAATGTTCAGACGATGATTTTTTTTTATTTTTCCAGAAAATAGGCTTTGACATTTCGCAAATTGACATTAAAAAATCTTCTTAACTGAAACCAGAAAGCCTGGGCCTTTGATATTTGGTACTTAGCTTCACCTAGTGGACCTCTGCCAAGATTGTTCATATTATAGCCCTGGGACCCAAAATGGCCCCGCCCTGGGGCCGACATGTTTAACATACACTTATATAGGAAAAAAACTTAAAAAATCTTCTTGTCTGAAAGTGCAAGGCTTAGGCTTTTGATATTTAGTATGTAGCATTGCCTAGAGGTCATTTGACAATAGTGTTCAAATTATGCCCCTGGGGTGAAAAGAGGCCCCGCCCAGAGGGGAAGGGGGTCAGTTGTTTTACACAGAGAAAAGGCCGTTGGCACTGGCAATAATTAGGCTCTAATAGGGAGGATGGACTTGAAGAATAGATGACCTTTAAGTCAAAGATCAAGGTCAACGTGACCTTTAGTACCGAAAAAGCTTATTGTTCTGCAATGCTTATGGTTAGGACTCTCAAACTGTAGAGATGTTGGTCCTCACCAGTAGATAATCCCGAGGGCAAAGGTCAAGGTCACCAGGACCTTTAATACTAAAAAGCTCGATAACTTGGCAATGATTGGGGCTAGGACCCTCAAACTTAGAGGGAATGTTGGTCCTCACCGATAGATGACACTGAGGGCAAAGGTCATGGTCAAGGTCACCATGACCTTAAGTACTAAAAAGCTTATAATGTAGCAGTGCTTGAGACTAGAACACTTGAACTTAGACGGGATGTTGGTCTTGAGGAGTAGATAAACCTTACGGCAAAGGTCAAGGTCACAGTGACCTCTAGCATTAAACAAGCTTATAACTTGGCAATGCTTGGGGCTAGGAGGGATGTTTCTTTTGACCAGAAGATGACTCTGAGGGCAAAAGTCATGGTCAAGGCCACCATGACCTCTAGAACTGCATCTCTGTTAACAATGCTATGTAAAACATAATTCAAGACAGCGATATAGAGCCATGCTGGCCCTCTAGCTCTTATTTCGGGTCAAAAACACAATTTGTGTGTTCTCGTTAGAATTACCTCGGTGAGGCGGTTCTTACGAGTGCCCATACTCTATGTTTTGAGCAGACATATAAAAAACATAATTTTTATTTGAAAACTTTCAATTTTTGGTGCTGAAATTTTCAATATATTTGAATAGGCGTGTTTTCGTAATGTAAGCCCCACTGACCGGTTTCAAGGCGGTTCCTCTGCTGCAGCTCTTGTTTCTTCGTTCATCTTTGGTATCATATATGGCGTTTGTTTGTCATTATTTGTTCCTCTTCTGTCATTCGTCTGGTGCCTTAGGAAGGCGGTGCTCCCTTGATACCTTCACTTATATTTTTGAAACGGTTTGTAGAAAAACTATTTGGGAGCTTAAACCAGTTTTACTGGCGTGAAATAGTTTCTCGTAATATACCTCATTCGTTTTATTAATTGCAGACAAAAGCGTACTTTCGAGCGAGACTATGGAGAAGGCTGTTCGAACGAAGTGGAATTGTTTCACGGAACATCTCCTGACAAAGTGGAAGTGATTGTCCTTCAAAACCTAGATCCGCGGCTAGCGGGAGACAGAGTGGGTTCTTTGTTTGGTCAAGGTACATATTTCGCTTCTGAGGCGAAATACTCGGATGGCTACGCAGCACCTGATAAAGACAAACATCGATTTATGTTTCAAGTAAAGGTCTTAGCAGGGAGATGCACACTAGGTGACCCAAGTTTCAAGCGGCCGCCTCCAATAAGTCAAACGGATCCAAAATTAGGGTTTTACAATAGCTGTGTCGATCACATGACAAAGCCTCGTATATTTTGCATCTTTGATAGAAACCAGTACTATCCAGAATATATCATAGAATATATGTAAAGCTGTAAAACAAGGCCCAGTTGTTCAAAGCTAACGTATCGGTAAAACTTTAATCATTAAATACGGCATATATGCTAATATTTTTGCTGAAAAAATGTGAATAGCTTTTGCATGTGCAAAAGCTATTCACATTTTTTCAGCAAAAATACCTGTGAATTAGATATGGTACTTACTAGAACAGTTGACATTTTGACCACTAACAAGCTCATTAAGCTAACGATGCTTTGAACAAATGAGCCTAGGTCAAGAATCATATAGGTCGCGCCAAGCGAAACAGTGCCTTCGAGCATGCGCACAGTGTGCTGAATCACGTCACCTTGCACATGCGCAAAGTATCATCCGGTCATTTGCTTTCCATTGATACATTGTATAGTGTCGAATGATTCTGTAAACGGACACCGAAGGCCCTGATCAAACCTCGCGGATGCGCAGGTTGATCTAGGCCGTCGCTGTCCGTATTTGCCCGAATATGCCCGAAGGCACGTTTTCGCATGGCAAGGTCCATATAAGCCAAAACGTGAGAAAACGTACCTTCGGACGTGTGCTTATTCGCACAGCTTGATTAGAATCTTAATGGGCGTGTTTGCATTACGAAAACATGCCTATTCAAACACACTGAAAATTTTACCACCAAAAATTGAAAATTTTCAGATAAAAAATTCTGATATTTTTTATGTTTTTGCTCAAAACATAAATTGTGGGTACTCGTTAGAACCGCCTCATCGAGGCGGTTCTAACGAGTACCCACAATCTATGTTTTTAGCAGAAATAAGAAAAATAATGTATACCCCTGTAAACCCCAGTTTTACTATATAAAAGTGGGGTTTAAGGGGGTCAATATTATATAGGTATGTTTTCATGTTTGGCTAGCCAGAGATGCAAAGTTCCTTCATGCAGACAACGAAGACTCTGACCAGATTGCGCTTTAAGGCTTCCACTAAGTACTCGAACCATTACGAAAACATGCCTATTCAAGTATATAGAAAATTTCACGTCCAAAAACTGAAAATTTTCAGATAAAAAACTCTGATATTTTTCTTATTTCTGCACAAAACATAGATTGTGGGTACTCGTTAGAACCGCCTCCGCGAGGCGGTTCTAACGAGTATTCACAATATATGTTTTGAGCAGAAATAAGAAAAATAATGTATACCCCTGTAAACCCAAGTTTTACTATATAAAAGTGGGGTTTAAGGGGGTCAATATTATATAGGCGTGTTTTCGTGATGATATGCTTTTGTGGAGAAATATGATAAAGATCTGGAGCTATAATAGGACTTGACCATGGACATTTCAGTTGAAATTATCTACGATTGTAAAAGGTCCGCGTCAGGGGCGGATCCAAGGTTGATATCTCAGGGGGGATACCGTACTTACTCGACGTATTCGGACAGACAGGCTCGAGTAAACAGAGACCTAGAGCAGACGCCCCAGAACGCGGCGTCCAATCAGGGTCTACACCACTGTTTGCCACATGCATAACAGTTTAAAGGCTCCATATTTCTCAAAATTAGACATTCTATTATCTAAGAAAGGTTTAATAAATTGATATATGGTATTAATACAATCTTAAAATATAGCATCTGATAGCCAAAAAAATTTCAGTTAGTCTCTCTTTCTTGAACTGGATCAAAAATGCTAAAATGATTTTTATCGTATCTCTGAATTAATGCTGCCAACTTGAGTAACTTAAATTTAACAGGCTGTCGGATGCCACATTTTATGATTGTATTAATACCATATATCAATTCATTAAAACTTTTTGGGATAATAAAACGTCTATTTTTGAGTAATATGGAGCCATTAACACACATTCACGGGTAGTAGAATGGACTTATTGAAGAAAAGTATAAGGTAAAGAGTAAGAGGTGTGAATATTAAGGGTTTATATCGTATCCCAAATTTATCAAATGTATAATAAAAATTCCGATGAAATAGAAATTTGAGTCAAAGTAGGGTTTGACTAACCCCACCATCACCCCGCAAACCCTCTCTGAGTCCACCCCTGAGCTTGGTCAGCTGCTTATCCCTGATATGGGAATGACGCATTCTGGTCAGGTCAGGTCAGGCTCAGTCCATAAATAGCTAAATTCACGTTTCTTTATAAATCAGGTAATACGTCTGCATGGCTATTCAGAGAAATATGGCTCTTAAGAAAGTAAAAAAAATCCTTAAGTCCATTTTCGACTGAATATATTAGACGAGTTCAGCTTCAATTTTTGGTATGTCAGGTTATGGAATTTAGATATTTTAAAAGAAAAATGGCTGAAGTATTTGCAGATAGTTGAGACCCTGATCAGACGCCGCATTTTGCAGCGTCTATATTGGTCTCCAATGTTTGCCAGTTACCCTTTTGATGGTCTCCAGACTAAACTGGGTTTAAGCATTACTGACACCCAAAGATACAGATTGGTCTAAGTCTTGACTAGCTCCTAGACCTTGATGTCATGTATAATCATTCCTTACTATAAGCTGATTCAAATTTATGTATGACATCTTGTATAGCCAGTCTTTAATAGTTGGTCTCTGACATCAAGGATATCTCCAAGAATAGTTGCTGCTATCAAAGAGGTGAGGCAAGCAGTAAGTAGTAGATGGCCCTTAGTTCATTAAGTTAATTAATAATTATAATTGATTGATGAAAATAATATTGATATCCGACTAGTAGCTAGTCTAGTCTAAGTCATTTGTATTTCTGGAGCTTCTTTATACTATAGCCTATTTCACCCATTTAGTGAACATGCATTTCAGCTTCTTGTGCAAAAGGTATGTGTTTCTCAACAACAAGTTTACCACTTATAAACAAAGAACATGTTTTTAATTTACCTCCATTTCTTTCTGCTTACGGACAGTCAAATGGTTTTTCCCCGGGTTCTCTGATTTTCGCCCACCTTTGATGAACGATCGGCTCGATATGAGTGAAATATTCTTGAAAGGGCTGTAACCCCACCTCCCCACAACACACACACACATACAAAATAATAAACACTTCCAACGTTGTAGGGCGCCATTTTGATTTTTAATGAGATCGTGTTAGCCGTACGCTGATGACGTCACAATTATTCAGTGACGTTATTCAATTACTTGCAAATATTTGATTACTAGTAGTATGATAATACAGAAACAAATATAGAAAACGATTATTTTGAAGATAGCTAGAGTACCTATAGTCGGTGTTTACAAATAATAAGAATCAGACTGTAGTTCTAACCGACTATTTATAATTTCTTTGTTAATTTCTATGTTAATTGCAAGAGTTATCATGAGCTAGGATAATATTTGTCATTTTTATGTCTAGATGTATCATTATAAAAAGTCATGACAGCGAAATTGAAATCAGTATGTCTTTGTAGCTAACGAAGCGTACAACTATCCTAGTGTTTTAACCCTTTAACCCTTTTAACCCCTGAGTTTCTGAAGTGGACTCTTCCATCATTGGATTTGGATATGTCCATTGATGTAAATAGGGGTTTCTAAAATAAAAAAAAATAAAAACAAAAAACGGAATAGCAAATAGAGAAAATCCTGGTGAGACGGCTTGTTACCTTGATCTACGCTGTTTACACAGGTATCTGTTTTGATCCTCCGGGCTGAAAGGGTTAAAAAGCGTGAGTGAGCAGTATTTCCACTTTTCTGTTGTATATTCGGAGAGGACCCATTTCCATAAACGGGAATCACATTGGTTTTCAAACTAACAATTGAACAGCACAATCGTCATATGTATAGCCTTTTAACCCATAAAGTGCTCATCACAACTGCAGCAGACTACATTTTATTACTATTTTATTTGTAGTTTTGTATTTTCAGCGAACAGAAGGCTTGACATATCATATGAATCGCCTGTCTAGCAGACAACTCGTAGCAGACGATTCACATGAAATGCTGTCTTATTTTCCTTATAAAAATTAGAATGCCTTTTGGTACAATTTTACTTAACGTTTCAGTTTAAAAAAATGTAAATGAAGATACCCACGAAGAACAGCCATTTAGAGGCACCAAACAGGAGAAACGAGGAACAAATTAACTCTTTTTGTCAAACAGCGTAGATCCAAATGAGACGGCTCATTGAGCCGTCTCATCTGGATCTATGCTGTTTGCAAAAGACTATTATTATCGCCTGTGGCAATAAAAGAGTTAAATGACATAACAAATGCGACATATGAAACCACTGACACACACGAAATGAAGAACTGCAAAAGGTACCGCCTTGGAATGGTAGAAAAACTGAAAAGGAAAAAGGGGCTTAAACAAGTTTTATTCGCGCGAAATCACCTTAATTCTGATGCAGCTCAAATTTACAATGTATGTTCAGTTCGCAAAGGGTTCCTCTACCTCATTTGTGAAACAATACAGTGAAACACATATGATCACAATACTGTGATAAAAAACAACAAAAAACAAACAAAAAAAGAAGAGAAAAAAAAAAACAAACAAAACAAAACAAAACAAAAAACAAACAAACAAAAAACAAAAGAAAAAAAAAAAAAACAGAAAAAAAAAAAAAAAAAAAAAAAAAAAAAACAAACAAAAAAGCAAAAAAAAAAACAAACAAAAAAACACAAAAAAAACAAAACAAAACAAAAAAACAAAATAAAAAAAAACAAAAAACAAAAAAAAACAAAAACAAAAAAAACCCGGCCCAATGGCGATCGGAAACCAAAACACACACACACACACACACACACAAAAAGAAACAAAAACAAAACAAAAAAAAAAAAAAAAACAAAAAAAAAAAAACGAACAGCAACAACAAAAAACAAACAACAAAAACAAAACAAAACAAAACAAACAAAAACAAAGAAACAAACAAAACAAAACAAATCGAACACACACACAAACACAGGACCACGATAAGCCGGCCTACAGATAGCGATAGTCAAGCGCCAGCCACCCGAAACGGATTGAGGAGAGAGCCAAATCTTGTTTTCAAACATATAGAAATATTTATTTTGTTTCAGTAACATTTAGCAAAACTGATTTTTTTTCGGTACAATTTAAAAACAAAATCATGCTACAAAATATAGGTTACAACATGGATACGCTGCGGCAAACTGCATGCATGGTTGTTAACCCAATGTTGGTAACTTTGCTTCCCCTTTTAATTGCACAGCGGTCGGTTGGTCCTCAGACAAATGACGGCACCCTCCTAAATCTGTTCCAACTGGTCGACACCTGACTATCAATGTCTGTGGGCGGAGTCATCGTGGTCCTGTTTGCGATTTTCTCATTACGGGAACACGCCTATGCAAATATGTAGAAAATTTCAACTCCAAAAACTGAAAAAAACATCAGATAAAAACCTCTGTTATTTTTCATATTTCTGCTCAAAACATAGATTGTGGTACTCGTTAGAACCTCCTCAGCGAGGCGGTTCTTACGAGTACTCACAATTTATGTTTTTGAGCAGAAATAAGAAAAATAATGAATACCCCTGTAAACCCCAGTTTTACTATATAAAAGTGGGGTTTAAAGGGGTCAAAATTATATAGGCGTGTTTTCGTGATGTGTGGTCTGGCTTCAGATCGCCATTGACTCCTTTTCTTTCTTTTATCACAGTGCTTTTAATTATATGCTGTTTCGTGATGTGTTACAGATGAGGTTGAGGACCCCTGTGCGAGTGGAACAGACTTGTATTTGCAATTTTGAACTGCGTCAGAATTAAAATCCAAAGTGGTTCATTGTTGCAGTTCTTCTTTGGTTTTGCATCGGTAATTTCATATGTGGAGTTTGTTTTGCCATTATTTGTTCCTCATCTCTCCATCACGCCCGCATAATTTTGACCCCCTTAAACCCCACGTTTATATAATAAAACTTGGGTTTACCGGGTATATATTATTTTTGCTTATGTCAAAACAAAAACATAGATTTGATTGTACTCGTTAGAACAGCCTCATCGAGGCGGTTCTAACGAGTACCGACAATCTATGTTTTGAGCAGAAATATGAAAAATATCAGAATTTTTATCTGAAAAGTTCAATTTTTTGGTGGTAAAATGGTCAGTATATTTGAATAGGCACGTTTTCGTAATGCCTTCTTTTGGTGCCTTGGGAAGGCTTTGCTTCGTGATTGTGGCATTTCCTAGGTATCCACTTATATTTTTGAACACATCTATAAGCTACAGCAAAACAGCAGAACTTACCCAGTAAGCATTCTACATAAATCTATAGCGGGCCGTTATCCGTCCGTCAGGGTAGCTGGCGGGCCACACGGCCTGCTATAAATTTATGTAGAATTTATGTAGTGTAGAATGCTAGCTATAGATTTATGTTGAATTTATGTAGATTTATGTAGAATGCTAGCTGGGTAGAATTCCGTGCAAAGGTTTAAAGGTAATTTTAAACTGGAAAAATACAGTATTTGTTTAATCAAAATTTCTATATATTTATATGCACTTTCTTTATTTTTTTTTGTTTCTGTGCAATCTTCGTTTTGATAATTTGTTTAACAATAATTCTGATTAAGAATGTTTTGATCCCATTTACGTCGAGTGAACTCTTATCAAATCTTCTTGGACTGGTCTATTTCCAAAAGCAGGATGTCTCGTTATTTTTTTATTATTACTATGATTTATAGAAATTCCTGTATTTGATGCAAACAGTGTAGACCCTGATCGAACGCCGAGTTCTGTGGCGTCTGATCTGGGTCCAAACTGTTTGCTAATTGCCCTTTTGGGGTGTCCAGACTAAAATTGGTCAATCTATGAAGCCTAATAATGAAGCCTAATTATGTTTTTACTTCATCACGAAAACACGCCTATATAATTTTGACCCCCTTAAACCCCACTTTTATATAGTAAAACTGGGGTTTACAGGGTATACATTATTTTTCTTATTTCTACTAAAAAACATAGATTGTGGGTACTCGTTAGAACCGCCTCAGCGAGGCGGTTCTAACGAGTACTCACAATCTATGTTTTTGAGCAGAAATAAGAAAAATATCAGAATTTTTATCTGAAAATTGTCATTTTTTTTGGTGGTAAATTTTTCAGTATGTTTGAATAGGCATGTTTTCGTAATGTAAAGTATCATTTTCAATCATAATGTTTATAATACTTAGTCATTAGGATTACAAGTTCCCACAAGTATGCATGTTTGCGGCCAGTTGGTACCGAACGTATCACACTAAAATTTATTTGATATTAAGAAGAAAATGAGTATTTTAACATACATGTCTCTGAATTAATTTCCTACTTAAAAGTGTTAAAGATATGCTTGTTGATTATTAATTGATTATTTATTGTATAAGCATATGTCTCCTTATTATATGATTCTGTCTTTGCTCCCATGACTTGTTTGTCTGAGGGCGTGGCTTACTGATTTTGAGGGATCTTTAGAATTTGGATGTATTTTGTTAAAGACAAAGAAAAGTTAGGTAGTCTTTAGTGGTACAACTCACGCAGAGTAAGCTGTATTCCCGTGATGTGGTATTTGTGTATATACTTGAGACAGAGTATTACTTAATTCATGTTTTCATTACGAAAATATGACTATTCAAATATACTTAAAATTTTACCACAAAAAATTGAAATTTTTCAGATAAAATATTCTAACATTTTCCATATTTCTGCTTAAAACATAGATTGTGGGTACTCGTTAGAACCGCCTCGACGAGGCTGTTCTAACGAGTACCCACAATCTATGTTTTTTGAGCAGAAATAAGAAAAAAATGTATTCCCCTGTAAACCCTAGTTTTACTACATAAGACTGGGGTTTAAGGGGGTCAAAATTATATAGGCATGTTTTCGTGATGGGTTGTTTTCATAAATGATATGTACTTTTATATTGGTAGAGTAAGGTATTGATTGCATGCTCCTTGTCTTTTTTGTTTTGTGGGTCATCATGATGGACCTGAGTGCGATGGACATACTGTTTGGGCGTCGGTTTCCTCCACGTGCTTTTTCGTCTACCCGGTTTCGGTATTGTGCCGTTAAAAGTGGCATAGCCGGCACGGAGTTCGCTTACATCGTATCATGATGTTTTATGTTTATACACTTCAACTTCTTTATAGCACGGTTCGTTATAACACGGCTTTGGCTATAACACGTTTCAAAGATGGATCCCAAAATGCATAGATTATATTGAAAAATGACCATAAATTGTCATTTTTCAATATAATCTATACATTTTGTTTGGGTATAACACGGGAGTTTAACTAACACGGTAAATGCTATGGGCTCCAACAATAGTGTTATAACGAGGTTGTGGTGTACTTGAGGCAGTTCATCGTTTCTCATAGTTCAAATATGAACGACAGGTTTACGTTCTCATGGGATATTGCACAATTTTTTTATGTATACGTAAAATTGGTAACACCTATAAATCAATCATATCCCTTTATACGAACTTTTAAGAAACTGGATTTCAAGTTTTAAATAATACCACTAACTGTTTGGGTCATGTTGGATAGTATTTTCCTTCTATATGTGCATGGGTGCCGGCCTCGGTGGCTCAGTTAGATGCGCCGTCCGACTGGAGACCAGGAGGTCGCGGGTTCAACCCACGCCGAGGTCGGCAATATTCTTTCGTGCAGATTGATCATGAAATATTTTCTACGGTCATTCTCTCCCTTCCGCTGTTTCAAGAAGGGCAGTTGTCAGTTTCTGGCGAAAAAATGTGCATAATACTGGCTAACCGCTTAGAGGACTAAGCCTGCCCAGTAAACGTGTGGTTAGATAAACTGACCGCGCTCGACATGACCCCATTCGGTTGACTGGGCCGTGAAACCTCAACACAAACAAATATGTGCATGGGTACAAAACGTATTCAAATAGCTGAACAAATCAAAATCTAAATGGTGAAATTGATTTTACGCGCTATCGAACATATTGTATTAGCGACATTATGCAAACAGAGAGTAACCCATTGATGCACTGCATGCAAGTTCGTTTAGAGTTTTGTCCCTTCAATTAAGCCTGCACAGTCATGTAAAACGGTAATTATAAAGTAATCGACCTAAGCTATGTTTTATTAATGTCATTAATAATCACTAATAAGTTATTTTTAATCACCTATTTCTGATGGTTTTGCGAAAAGCCTGCTCATAAATATCAGAATTGGGAAATGAATGGTTTTGTGGAGCATTCTACTCCTTATAAATCTGGGGTCATTTAGAGACCTGCGCCTGCGCTCTGAATATTTGCTAAATGTTTTATCTGATGAATGTTTATGATATATTCTTCTTTTTGTGTGATTTATACCAGTCAGTCGCATATCTATGTAAACGACTTTTGATATCTTTCAAAAATTTTCTCGATAATTTTTTTTATACATATAAGTTTTTTTTTTATAATGACTATCCCAGATAAAAGTTGTTGAGGAAGTTGGACGTCACATTGAGCAGTTTTGTTGTACATAGATGGAGATTTTCAAAACATATAAAAGTCTGCTGATTTCTTAGTCCGTGATTGACATCCACGCACACTTTTCAGGTAGTCATTACGAAAACACGCCTATTCAAATATATTGAAAATTTCACCACCAAAAACTGAAAGTTTTCAGATAAAAAATTCCGATATTTTTCATATTTCTGCTCAAAACATAGATTATAGGTAATCGTTAGGCGGTTCTAACGAGTACCCACAATCTATGTTTTTAAGCAGAAATAAGAAAAATAATGTATACCCCTGTAAACCCCAGTTTGACTATATAAAAGTGGGGTTTAAGGGGGTCAGAATTACATAGGTATGTTTTCGTGATGGAATTACCAATAATCACATAATACTTGCTATTTCCTCAATATTTATAAGCGTTTAGACATTTTTTTTTATTTAATAAACAGCTCAGGGCTTTAGACAAGCAGATCGTTAAGCTGTGTTTTCTCTTCTATACTTCAAGAAAATTGTCATACTAAGATCAGTTTAGCATCGTCTCGCTTATACAATTCGAATAATATCAAAGAATAATCGCTTTTCTGAAAGAGATAGTAAGAAATATAAATATTTAATATTTTAATAATTAATTTGATCGTGGGTTCTGACCAGCTTTGATGTGTAGAGGGGCTGTGCTCTTCAATTTTAAAGTTCTACATTACTTCAGAAAAACGTAAATCCTTCATAGGATTGCAGTGAGTCTTATGAACATCTCAGATTTGTAACCTCTCTGTGGCGTCGGTGACTTTCTACAACTTCTATCCAAGAAGGTTTCTTCGAAAATGCACCTTAAAAAGGCTAGTTTTGCTTTAGTATGCAACTGACAATCATTCAATTTGTTTTATTTGAACATCATATCTAATGTGACATAATTTTAGCCATTTATACACTCAATATGCCACCTTAGTAAGAAGAACTAAATAAGTGTTTACTTTCGTTCTGAATCTGTATATGTATTTTAGCAATGCACCTTGATATGCTAGAATTTGAAATAAATTTAAACCATTCCAGGGAGGGACATATATTTCTTTTTGTTTTATTTCATTCAATTATTAATTTGTGAAAACGAATTATTATTAATTTGTGGAAACGAATGATCAATTCATGGGAACGGGAATTATTAAATTGTTCCCACGAATTAATCTGAATCTGCCCGTTACTCGAAACACATCATAAAGAGTATTACATGGAGTGCGTTCCCACCAATTAATATTACGGTAGCTGCAGCGAAGTCGAATAAAATCTATAACGTTTGCCCTTGGAAACAATTTAAAGAACGAAAATCGGAGTGTCGATTTCATTGAGACTCTTCATATGTCGTTTTCAGAACTGCTTAAGCTCCCCCTAGCACCAGCGTAAGCGGGACTTTTGATAATGGTCCTGCGGATGAGATGAATGATAGGTGTGATGATGTTCTACGCTGTCCGTTTACAGAAACATAGAAGTGCTGGGGTATGCGTGAAAGACGTGCTTCGCTGTCCGCTTACAGATCCATTGAAGTGTACATCACGAAAACATACCTATATAATTTTGATTACCTTAAGCCCCTTTTTATATAGTAAAATGGGTTTAAAGAGTTATTCATTATTTTTCTTTTTTTCTGTTCAGAAACATAGATTGTGGGTATTCATTAGAACCGCCACGAGGCGGTTCTAACGGGTACCCACAATCTATATTTTGAGCAGAAATATGATTTTTTTTATCTGAAAATATTCATGTTTTGGTGGTAATTTTTTTAGTATATCTGAATCGGCATGCTTTCATAATAATTAGAATGTGTGAACGGACAACATGAACCCTGGCACTTGCGTGCGGATAAGAAGAATGATATAACGGCTAACTCTATCGCTGCCCGCTAAGTGAAACATAAGTGTAGAAGAATGTGTGAACGGACAGCGCTGACCATGACAGGAATGTGCGGAGGAGACGAATGATAGATCTGATGACTCCTTCGCTATCCTTTTACAGAATCATTGAAGAATAAGAAAAAAGACATCAATAGTCTTGACGATAGTGAGCGGGTGAAATGAATGATAAGACTGATCATGCCCTTCGATCACTGCTTACAGAAACATGGAAGTGTGGAAGAATGTGTGAACGGACAGCACATTACGAAAAAACGCCTATTCAAATACACTGAAAATTTTACCACCAAAAAATGGCAATTTTTTACATAAAAAATTCTGATATTTTTCATATTTCTGCTCAAAACATAGATTGTGGGTACTCGTTAGAACCGCCTCGTCGAGGCGGTTCTAACGAGTACCCACAATCTATAGATTTGAGCAAAAATAAGAAAAATAATGTATACCCCTGTAAACCCCAGTTTTACTATATAAAAGTGGGGTTTAAGGGGGTCAATATTATATAGGCATGTTTTCGTGATGAGAGGTCTTGACAAGAGTGTGTGAATGAGATGACTGGTGTGCCTGATGATGTCCTCCGATGTCCGCTTACAGAAATAGTGAATAAGTTCACATGACCATATTATAAAACAGTGCAAGTAAAGTACGAAACTGCTGAATTTTGTCTGGTACCAGGTTTTACCTTGTCATAAATTGTAGCATGCTTTTTCTGTGGATTTTATCTTGTCTTAAAAACGACATGGCTAAATTATATTTTCGATATTTGAAACAAGGTATCCAAGAATTTCATAGGAAGTATGTTTTGGCTCCAGCTGATAAAGCTGCTAATAATGTTGCTGTGTGAAGACTTTATTATATCAATACTCTAATACAAAAACTAGGTACATGTAGTACCAAAACATATGAACGGATTTCTACTGACGAGAGATCTATTGTTAATACCCATTCTATCGATATTACTGCTAAGTTTGCAGTGAGAATTAAAGAAAAACAAGACAGACTTCCTACGTTATATTGGTTACCGAAACTTCATAAACGACCTTATAAAGCACGTTTCATTGCTAATTCTAGTTCATGTACGACTAGTGTTGTGTCCAAACTGCTCACTTCATGCCTTGCTGCTGTTAAAAACATTGGATAAGATACTATGATACTGTTTACGAAAGGGACGGAATTAACTATTTTTGGTCAGTAAATTTAAATCTAAAAACTTTCAGTCTTCTAAATCGTCTACATTATGATTTTTCTACACTGTATACTACGTTACCTCATCATCTTATAAAAGATAAACTTATTGATTTAATTACCCGAACGTTTATTCGGGAGAATACCCAATATTTGGCTTGCAACAAAAATGTGCTTTTTTCACTTCTGATGTATACAATAATCAAAATTAATGGTCGTGTCAAAAAGTCTGTGATGCCCTTGTTTATCTTTTGGACAATATTTTTATTAGATTTGGAACTAAACTTCATAGGCAAACTATTGGTATTCCGATGGGAACTAATTGTGCTCCTCTTGTTGCAGATTTGTTTCTTTTTTGTTATGAGAGAGATTTCATGAAGTGAAAAAATTAGGCTGACATTATTGTGGCTTTCAATTTAACTTCAAGATACCTTGATAATTTATTTAATATTGACAATATTTACTTTGACCAAATGGTGGACCGCATATACCCTACAGAACTCCAATTAAATAGAGCAAATTCTTTCGATACTGAGGCACCTTTTTTGGATTTGAATCTATGTATATCTAATAGCACAGTTTCCACCAAAATGTATGATAAATGGGGCGATTTTGATTTTGATATAGTCAATTTCCCTTTTCTGGATGGCGCTGTCCCCCGGCGTACCTCATATGGGGTATACATATCTCAACTTATTAGATTCGCATGAGCTTCTTCAAATGTTAGTGACTTTAACTGCCGTAATAAAGCCCTTACTACCAAACTTCTTAGGCAGGGCTATCGTTATTTTAAACATCATTTAACCATCGTAAGGCGATTTCGAAATTTTATCGCAGACACAGTGCCTTGGTAGAAAAATATAGTGTAAGTCTGAAAACTCTTCTGCAACAAGGTATATCGGAACCAGAATTTTACGGTGACTTAGTGTACGCATTTAGGAAAAAATGTAGGAAAGTCTAACTTTTCGGAGCAATTCAGAAAACTTATTAACCGTTATAAAAGAATTGGCTATTGCCTGGATATTATGCGACAGACTACATGCCGAGTTATCAACCCAATCATTGTTGATGGCCATGCTTCACTCTTTAATTGCACGACGGCGGTTTGGGCCTCAAACTCAATGACGGCCTCTTCGTAAAACTTTAACCAGTGGGTTGGGGCTTGACGATATGTCTTTGGCTAGGCCCGCCGTGGTTCAACTATAGGTTTTCATTACTTTGGCATACGGTAGAATTAGCCATGAGTACTCGTCTTTGTTTATTATTGTGATTATTTTGATTTTTATGTTTTCGCTTTGATGCATTGGCTGAGTTGGGAGCCTTTATGCGAATCGAATTTTTATGAATTTCTGTATTAAGAGTAGCATCGGGACCCAGGGTGAAGTTGGCTAGCTGTAAAAGTGCTTTAAACCCCCGGTGATTTACTCTACTGACCGTTCTAAGGCGGTGATCCCGGTGTTAGTCTTACTCTTTGTTGCTTTGTGGTTTATTCTACGAGGCGATGTTTTTTTTTATGTCTTACTTTGAGTTATTTTGTTCTTGTGTTTTTCAGTCCTTTTAGCATTGCGATTTCCTCGCACTAGGAAGAGAGAGCTAATCTTAGTGCTTTTCGTATGTTTGCTCGATTTGTGCTTGTTTGGTTTTGTCAGTTTCCTCTTCCTCTTGGTGTCTGGGAAGGGCTGCGGTTTGTGATTCTGGCACTCCCTGGATTTTTCTCTTACCTTTTTTACAGGTATTCATTTCTAAAAAAAAGTAATATTCTGTAGGTGTTCTGTCAAATTTTCAACTGTTCGAGGGCCATGCATGGTCCTGTAGTCGAGGATAATTTATCGAAAACAGCTCTTTTTGCATTAAATTGGCCCCGTTGGAGGTGGGTGGGGTATTATTTACATTAGTGCAACAACAGGTTTTGGTATATTGCAGTTATTTTTATGACGATTAAATAATTATTTGGTATATTTGCAATTTATTGATACAGTACCTGATAGACATGTACTGTTATATTTGCTGTGATTGCATTTTATTTGTGTGACGGCTGTGGACAAGCAGAAATGGAAATAACCCATGTTAAAACATTTTTATTTTAATATAATTGCATTTCAATCGTCGTCAATGTATATGTGCACGTTTCAGATGAATATGATATTATCGTCACTGATAGCAGTAGTGACCTTAAGCGGGCAGCCAAGGCGTATGCGCATTCTGATCTGGGTCTTCACTGTTATCAATGCGATAAGGCCCTTTTCTCATAACAAAACTTGTTTTATTACAGTGCATAATATTAGCAAATTGAGGATAAATCCAAACATTTCTCCATAATAATTATGTCCTCTCTAATACCAAATATAATTTCTACAGTTAAAGAGTTCTTAATGACTTGGAGGTGAAAAGGTGCAAAACAAATTGAACTGTCTAATGTAGATTCTCGGGAAAACGACATTTTCTCATTATGCGCATTCAAAATTATCGTTATTTAGCCTCATCACGAAAACATACCTATATAATTTTGATCCCTTTAAACCCCACTTTTATTTAGTAAAACAGGGGTTTATAGGGGTATACATTATTTTTCTAATTTCTGCTTAAAACATATATTATGGGTACTCGTTAGAACCGCCTCAGCGAGGCGGTTCTAACGAGTACTCAGAATCTATGTTTTGAGCAGAAATATGAAAAATATCAGAATTTTTATCTGAAAAGTTTTTGGTGGCGATATTTTCAATATATTTGTGTTTTCGTAATGCATATTTCAAATAAGACATACAACACCGTAACAATTTAATATTGGAACAGCATTGACAAACATTGCAGACCAAGATCAGGCGCCGTAGAACTCTGATCAGGGTCTACACTGATTGCTATTCCCCCAGCAGTTTTCAGACACATCCAGAGATAGTAAAATGGATGTTTTCAAGTTTTAGATCAAATATGGTAAGCAGTTAACATGTACAAATAATTACGAAAACACGCCCATTCAAATATATAGAAAATTTCACCTCCAAAAACTGAAAATTTTCGGATAAAAAACTGATATTTTTCATATTTCTGCTCAAAACAATAATTCTGGGTACTCGTTAGAACCGCTTCGGCGAGGCGGTTCTAACGAGTACCCACAATCTATGTTTTTGAGCAGAAATAAGAAAAAATAATGTATACCCCTGTAAACCCCAGTTTTACTATATAAAAGTGGGGTTTAAGGGGATCAAATTTATATAGGCATGTTTTCGTGATGATTAGAGTAAAAACGGAATCTAGACAGCCATCCAAGAACCTGAAAAAACTTGTGGAGCCGTGCAGGATAGAAGATATCTTCGTTGCTGGCAAAATGTCATTGTGAAAAAGTGCGGTTTTCTCAAAGCAAGGCTCCCTATTACTCGGTGCAATTTGTAATTAAAACGATTTCTCTATAATATTAGTAATCCCTTTGTCGGCGACGGATCAATTATCAAGGGAAAACGATTCACAGTTATGTCTTAAATGATGTTTTTTTTTTTTTTTTTTTTTTTTTATTGACCCGCAACGTCAGACAACGTACCATTACGAAAATATACCTATTCAAATATATAGGAAATTTTACCTCCAGAAACATAAAATTTTCAGATAAAAAAATCTAATATTTTTCCTATATCTGCTCAAAATATATATTGTGGGTACTCGTTAGATATATTGAAAATTTCGCCACCAAAAACTGAATGTTTTCAGATAAAAATTCTGATATTTTTCATATTTCTGCTCAAAACATAGATTGTGAGTACTCGTTAGAACCGCCTCGGTTCTAACGAATACCCACAATCTATGTTTTTGAGCAGAAATAAGAAAAATAATGCATACCCCTGTAAACCCCAGTTTTACTATATAAAAGTGGCGTTTAAGGGGGTCTAAATTATATAGGCATGTTTTCATAATGCCTTCTTACATGTGCGCCCAACGAAGACTCAAATTAGCATGCGCATCCACGCAGTCTGATCAGAGTCTTCCATGTCCATATGAAGAAAGTTTGCATCCTTGGCTATCCAAGATGCGTCCAGTGAAGATTTTGATCAGACTGCGCGAATGCGCAGGCTGATTTGAATCTTCGCAGAACGCACGTATCTTTCGTTCCTGTTTCGTTGAAACATCCGTTTTGGGATATTTACCTTACACGGATGGGAAATAAAAATATTGCAGAGAACACATAAAAATATTGATTTTTATTGATGTATATATTTCTAAGATGTTTCATTTTGTGACTTGATCCTTTCAGCATGGTAGACCAAAACAAATATTTATGCAAACAGTGTAGATCCAGATGAGACGGCTCATAAACACTGTTTGCCTTACGGTTCTTGATGTTTGACTGATATCCCCTTTTGCAACAATGGGCGTGTCCAAATTCAAGGTCGGAAGAGTCCATTGCAGAAACTCGGGGACGAAAGGGTTAAATAGTCGAAACAAAATGTTAACCTATTGTATTCTGGAGACCCCTAAAAGGGTAATTGACAAACAGTGCAGACCCAGATCAAACGCCGCAGAACGCGGCGTCTGATCTGGGTGTACACTGCTTGCACTTGCTCATCAGCCCGAACACTTAGATTACCGTGTTTATCCTAAGTATTGGGACACTATAACTCTTTACCGTACTTTCCTTAATTTGTTGTCTATTCTACCGCCTGTTGATGTGTTTATAATACATGTATGTCTGGATAAGTAGCAAACAGTGCAGACCCTGATCTGAAGCCACAGAATATGAAGTTTGGTCTGGGTCCACACTGTTTGCTCAGGCCTGTCTCTCCTATACTTAAGGCTTCTACGGTCATATGGTAAAGTAAAATGGTGAGCCCTTCTGAGATGTTAACGCTTAGCACCCCGGTTAAAAAATTTGAACAGACGATATTTTGAAATATTGTTTTTTTCGAGAAAAAGACTGTGACATTTCATGCAAATTATCTCCTTAGGAGAACATTTGCATGAAATGTTAAAGCCATCGTTGTGGGAAAAATAAGAAACAATATAATCGATTTGTCGTCTGCTAAATTTGCCCAGAGAATCAAAGAGTGGTAAATGTTTAGATTTGGATGACATTGAATTAATTTTCAAAGCTGTTAGTGGAATAAAGGAATGGCTAGTCATAGTATTTTTTTTTTCTCAAAGAAATGGTGATAAAATTTGTGTTCATTACGAAAACACGCCTATATAATTTTGACCCCCTTAAACCCCATTTTTATATTGTAAAACTGGGGTTTACATGGGTATACATTATTTTTCTTATTTTTTCTCAAAACATAGATTGTGGGTACTCGTTAGAACCGCCTCGCCGAGGCGGTTCTAACGGGCACCCACAATCTATGTCTTGAGCAGAAATATGAAAAATATCAGAGTTTTTTTATCTGAAAATTTTCAGTTTTTGGGTTGTGAAATTTTCTCTATATTTGAATAGGCGTGTTTTCGTAATGAAAGCTTTCGTTCCCTGCTTGTTATGCACCCTTACAGTTATCAATTTGTCTTGGTACTTATATTGGTTAATATAACCTGAATCTTTGTCTGAACTTTATATTAGTTACGTTAAAATTAGATTCCGTCTGCAACAAGCTGGACTTGCATAGCAGCAGACGACATTTTAAAATGCGTTTCTGAGGTTCTCTCAAGAAAAGGATTGACATTTCATGTGAAACAATTCGCATGAAATGCCAAACCCTATTTTCTGTGAGAAACGTTAGTACAAATGTAATCACATATTTGTCATCTGCTGATTTTACCTGGAGAGTGCTTAAAGTTTAATGTATCATGAAAACCTTGCCTCTGTCATATGATAACTGCGCTGTTGCATCCCACAACGCACCACCTCACATCCTGGTTTTGACTTCGATGCTCTATATTTAGACTTCCGGATGTACCGCCATTGTTTGTAACGAATTACAGGGTCTGGCTAGACATCATGGGTGTGCGGACTCTTTCTACGCCTTATTCCTTTCTAATGACATAAGGGCAGTTCTCTTCGGATAAAGTTCTGTTGACAGGAATCTCTTCTAATAAGCATGTCTGCCTATAAGGCATGTGCCATTTGAAAGATTAGATTTACGAAAACAGAGCAGGATTGTGTAAGCAGAATAAATGGAAAAAGACAATCTAAAAACTGCAGAGCTTTACTACACCTACATTGTAGCACTCTGGGTAAACTTTTCAGACGACATTTTGAAATATTTTCTTATTTTTCCCAGGTAACAGAAAATTTGATATTTCATCCATTAAACAGGATTGGAGACAGTTTGCATAACATGTCAAATCCTGTTTCCTGGAAAAAGCAAGAAAAAAAACAAAACAAAAAAAAAAACAAAACAAAAAAACTCATAAATTTGTCGTCTGCTAAATTTGCCCAGAGAGGGGTAAAGATTAACTTTTTCGGTGCCTAATACAAGATGACAATTTTCGTCTGCAATTCTTTAACTTTAAGAAATAAGTTTATATCCTAAAGTCAGCGACTAAATGTCTTACTGATTAAAGTCTGATCAGACGCGCATTCTGGGCCGTCTTGTCAGGATTATGCTATTGGCAAAACATTTTATTGTCATCTGCGGCAACGAAACATCACGAAAACATGCCTATATGATTTTGATCCCCTTAAACCCCACTTTTATATAGTAAAACTGGGGTTTACAGGGGTATGCATTATTTTTCTTATTTCTGCTCAAAACATAGATTGTGTGTACTCGTAAGAACCGCCTTGCCGAGGCGGTTCTAACGAGTACCCACAATCTATGTTTTGAGCACAAATATGAAAAAATATCAGAGTTTTTTTTTTATCTGAAACTTTTCAGTTTTTGTAGGTGAAATTTTCTACATATTTGAAAAGGCGTGTTTTCGTAATGTCTTAGAAGACATTGGTACAGGTCTTGTAGGGGGTCACTGTAAGTGCAAGGGTAATTTGTACCCCTAATGATTTTCTAATGTCATATTCAATGCAACCACCTAAGATATACACGTTTGCTGGTATCTACTGCTGAATTGCTAGGATTATACATTTTGACCAAGTCTTGCGTTAGAGCAGGCAAAAAACCCTTTAGAAACAGGCAAAAAGAGGAATTGTTAAGGAGGAGTATTTGGTGATAATTATGGGATAATTTTTCTTATAACTCCATAAAAACATATGTTGTGGGTACTCATTTGAAGCGTTTCGCTGAGGCGCTTCAAATGAATACCCACAACGTATGTTTTTATGGAGAACAGGAGAAAATTATCCCATAATTATCACCAAATACCCCTCCTTAACAATTCCTCTGGGCAAAAAAAAAAAAAAAAAAAAAAAAACGGAACTATTTAATCCGGAACTATATTCGTATGGAACCAGCCTGAGGCTCTATAAATTTTAGGAGTCTGCGACCTTAAATGCAAGTAATAGATTTTGAGCAAAGCCCATGCACACTGTGTTAGAATCACAGAGGTGCAATCCCTTATTCAGTGAATAGAGCCTACTACAACTCAGCTGGAAAGAATCAACTGTCTTTAAACGAAGGAAAAGACACAATATGATGCCCTTAGTATGCTTCCTGTCATGTCAGACGCAATCAGAATAAAAAAACAAAAAAAAAACAAAAAAAAAAACAAAAAAAAAAAAAACAAAAAAAAAAAAACAGAAAAAAACAACAACAAAAAACAAACAAACAAACAAACAAACAAACAAACAACAACAACAACAACAACAACAACAACAACAACAACAACAACAACAACAACAACAACAACAACAACAACAACAACAACAACAACAACAACAACAACAACAAACAAACAAAAAACAAACAAACAAACAAAAACACACACAAACAAAACAAACAAACAAACAAAAAATAAAGAAGAAAACAACAACAACAACAATAACACACAAACAAACAAAACAACAACAGCAACAACACAAACAACATCAACAAAAACAAACAAGCTTTTGCCGTTACCGATCAATTTCCATACATGTATTCAACAACAGAAGACCGACAAGTTATAATTTATTATTTAATACAAAGATCAAATTATCGTCAAATCTCTCAAACAGGATGGGTGTCAAGCACTTATAGGGTATATGTTATGATCGCGACTCTGGGGTAATATAAAAAACTGACGCCTAGGTAAGGCAACTTTACTGTTTGTGCTGGAAACGTATGCCCTGATCAGACAGCGCATTCGCGCAGTCTGATCAAGGCATTCGTTACCCGCTTAAATTAAGAAGGGATACTGAAGAACAGATCGACGACTAGAAAAACCGCTGATCACACTGCGTGAACGCCTATTGGTCTAGATCTTGTTGGCCCCATATATAGCACAAGGGCCATTTTCTTGCGTTGCTGATCACATGTTCTTACCTGTCATTGAGTATTTAGGTTTTCTTGCTCTGCCCTTCCTTCACAGATCATTTTCTAGAATCAGTAATTTCAAATACTAGTATTGTGTGGTAGAATGGTGGTAGGGACGCCATGCTGTACTTGAAGCAGAAGGCAGAAGGAAGCATGTTAGCTTTGCGTTTTGTTCTGCACTGCCATTTGCTTTTCCAGTTGTCCTCTATTTCTCTCTTTCCTGCAATACTCTTTCTATAGCCCAGAACTTTCTTCCTTTGACTTTTGTCTCAGACCATAGCCTAGACCTTTCTTCTTTTGACTTTTGTCCCAGACCATAGCCTAGATCTTTCTTCCTTTGACTTTTGTCCCAGACCATAGCCTAGACCTTTCTTCCTTTAGCTTTTGTCCCAGATCATAGCCTAGACCTTTTTTCCTTTGACTTTTGTCCCAGACCATAGCCTAGATCTTTCTTCCTTTGACTTTTGTCCCAGACCATAGCCTAGACCTTTCTTCCTTTGACTTTTGTCCCAGATCATAGCCTAGACCTTTCTTCCTTTGACTTTTGTCCAAGACCATAGCCTAGACCTTTCTTCCTTTGACTTTTGTCCCAGACAATAGCCTAGATCTTTTTTCCTTTGACTTTTGTCCCAGACCATAGCCTAGATCTTTCTTCCTTTGAATTTTGTCCCAGACTATAGACTAGACCTTTCTTTCTTTGACTTTTGTCCCAGACTATAGCCTAGACCCTTTGCACCCCCCACCCCAGTACATTTTACTGACAGTTTCAAGGCGGTTCCTCTGCTGCAGTTCTTCTTTGTTTGTGCGTTTTTTTTTTTTTCATATCTGGAGTTTGTTGTGTAATTATTTTTTTGTTCATCTTTTTTTTTTTTGGTGCCCCGGGAAGGCCATTACGAAAACACGCCTATTCAAATGTATAGACAATTTCACCTCCAAAAATGAAAATTTTCAGATGAAAAGCTCTGTTATTTTTCACATTTCTGCTCAAAACATAGATTGTTGGTGCTCGTTAGAACCGCCTCGCCACAATCCATGTTTTGAGCAGAAATAAGAAAAAAATATTGTATACCCCTATAAATCCCAGTTTTACTATATAAAAGTGGGGTTTGAGGGGGGGGGGGGGGGGGGGGTGGGGGTCAAAATTATTTAGGCATGTTTTCGTGATGCTGTGTTTTGTGATTGTGGCATTTCTTGAGAATCTTCATTTATAAATTTGGTTATACCACCATATCAAGGAATATACGCAGTCGTCGTTTCGAGTCACGTAGTGCGCAGGCTAGTGCACTTTTGCTGTTTGTAAATACAGTCGAACTTCAATGGCTCAACCATCTTTGGGACCATGGAAATGTGTTCGAGGCACTGAGGGTTAATCATAGCGCAAGGTCAGAAGGCAAATGAAAATAATCTAGGAATGTCTTTTCCATCTTCTATAAAATAATGTTATGTTGAGTGTACTCATTAGAATGGTATCGAGGATGCGATTCTAATGAGTACAATCAACATACATTTCCATGATAAAATAAGAAAATTTCCATTAAAATTCCAAAATATTTGTTTTCTTTAGCTATCGAAAGAATTTCCTAGGGATCCAAAAACGAGTTCGAATCATCCACGTTAAGCGAGCCATCCGTGTTCGAGCCATCAAGGTTATACTGTAGTATATACAAACAAAGCGTTTGAAACGTCCTTTTATGATTGGACAAAACGTTATAAAAACGTATTCAAGTAAACAGAGAGTACTTTGAAGGACTGAAAAAGATACTACTTTTGTTATGTCCCTCGTATTTGTGAATACATTTTGTTATTGGAGTTTGATTTCTGCATTGGAACAATTCATCATAAATATGTTTTTTTTGCAACCTTCAAAGTATACCCCCACTTATCGAAATTCAGCTTTGTAACTTTTTATCCAGTCTCGAAATGCAGCTAGACAGTCTTCTTGTGGTATCTGTTGGAGACACTGGTGAGTAGCTCTGCCAAGAGAATTCCTAGACTTATGTTTCTTCCCTGTAAACATTTTCTAAGCCTTGAAATAAAAAGGAGTCGCATGAACGTAGGTTCGATGTGTAAGGGGGATGCTTTACAACACGCACGTTTCCAGAGCCAAGAAACATCATTTTAATACAAGACAAAATATTTAGACGTCAACGTCTAAGTACCGGCGCAAATTTTGTCCATGTTTACATAGAGATATGGGACAAGGGTATACTAAAGTTTAATAAATTTCAATGTAACAGGTAAAAAATCGAACAACAATGTAATTGTTTAACTTTAACTACCACAGGCGATAGTAATAGGCTTTTGCAAACAGCATAGATCCAGATAAGACGGCTCATAATGACAGCAAAAGTAAAAGCAAACGACTCAAGACAGACAGCACACAGAAATACATGTAAAGATACCAAGGAAATGCCACAGTCAGGAAGCAAAGTCGTCCCGAGTCACCAAACCAAAAGTAGGAGAGATGAGGAGCAAATAATAACAAAACAAACTCCACATATGAAACCACAGACGCACAGACAAAGGAGCACTGCAACAGAAGAACCGCCTTGGAAAGTTCAGTAGGATAACTACTGGGGGTGGGGGAGGGGGTGGGGATAGGGGCTTAAACCAGTTTTATTCGCACGAAACCTCACCCTTAATTCTGATGCAGTCCTAAATTACAAATGTATGTTCGGTCCGCATAGGGGTCATCAACCTCATCTGTGAACCATCACAGTAAAACACATATTGTCAAAACACTGAGATGATACAAAGAAATGAGCTTAATGGCGTTCTGAACACAAGAAAACCACAAACAGGACCACGATGGGCCCGAGAAACTATCAAAGAAAAGCACCTTCCTCCCCATCGAGGCGATCATATCCCAATGCAGGGTCCAATAAACACAACAAGACAACAAACAGGACAACACTTGAAAAATAGAGCTGTTTTTCGTGTGTTGTCCTGTTTGTTGTCTTGTTGTATTTATTGGATCCAGCTCGCTGTTTTTCATGTGTTGTCCTGTTTGTTGTTTTGTTGTGTTTATTTGATCCAGCTCGTTGTTTTTCGTGTGTTGTCCTGTTTGTTGCCCTGTTGTGTTTATTGGATTCAGCTCGCTGTTTTTCGTGTGTTGTCCTGTTTGTTGTTTTGTTGTGTTATTGGATCCAGCTCGCTGTTTTTCGTGTGTTGTCCTGTTTGTTGTCTTGTTGTGTTTATTTGACCCAGCTCGCTGTTTTTCGTGTGTTGTCCTGTTTGTTGTCTTGTGTTTTAATGGATCCATCTCGCTGTTTTTCGTGTGTTGTCCTGTTTGTTGTCTTGTTGTGTTTATTTGATCAAGGTCGCTGTTTTTCTTGTGTTGTCCTGTTTGTTGTCTTGTGTTTATTAGATCCAGCTCTCTGTTTTCGTGTGTTGTCCTGTTTGTTGTCTTGTTGTGATTATTCGATCCAGCTCTCTGTTTTTCATGTGTTGTCCTGTTTGTTGTTTTGTTGTGTTTATTTGATCACGCCCGCTGTTTTTCGTGTGTTGTCCTGTTTGTTGTCTTGTTGTGTTTATTTGATCCAGCTCGCTGTTTTTCGTGTGTTGTCCTGTTTATTGTCTTGTTGTGTTTATTTGATCCAGCTCGCTGTTTTTCGTTTGTTGTCCTGTTTGTTGTCTTGTTGTGTTTATTTGATTCAGTTCGCTGTTTTTCGTGTGTTGTCCTGTTTGTTGTCTTGTTGTGTTTATTTGATTCAGCTCGCTGTTTTTCGTGTGTTGTCCTATTTGTTGTCTTGTTGTGTTTATTTGATCCAGCTCGCTGTTTTTCGTGTGTTGTCCTGTTTATTGTCTTGTTGTGTTTATTTGACCCAGTTCGCTGTTTTTCGTGTGTTGTCCTGTTTGTTGTCTTGTTGTGTTTATTTGCTGTCTTGTTGTGTTAATTTGATCCAGCTCGCAGTTTTTCGTGTGTTATCCTGTTGTCTTCTTGCGTTTATTTGATCTAGCTTATTGTTTATCATGTGTTGTCCTGTTTGTTGTCTTGTTGTGTTTGTTTGATCCAGCTCGCTGTTTTTCGTGTGTTGTCCTGTTTGCTGTCTTTTTGTGTTTGTTTGATCCAGCTTGCTGTATTTCGTGTGTTGTCCTGTTT
This sequence comes from Anodontia alba, assembly GCA_964016985.1. Lineage (NCBI taxonomy): Eukaryota > Metazoa > Mollusca > Bivalvia > Lucinida > Lucinidae > Anodontia > Anodontia alba. The sequence goes on along the minus strand of OZ024836.1, from coordinate 11,973,821 downwards.
GTTGTCTTGTTTTGTTTATTGGATCCAGTTCGCTGTTTTTCATGTGTTGTCCTGTTTATTGTTTTGTTGTGTTTATTTGATCCAGCTTGCTGTTTTTCATGTGTTGTCCTGATTGTTGTCTTGTTGTGTTTATTGGATCCAGGCCGCTGTTTTGCATTTGTTGTTGTGTTTGCTGTCTTGTGTTTATTTGATACAGCTCGCTGTTTTCGTGTGTTGTCCTGTTTATTGTCTTGGTGTGTTTATTTGATCCAGCTCGCTGATTTTCGTGTGTTGTCCTGTTTGCTGTCTTGTTGTGTTTATTTGATCCAGCTGGCTGTTTTTCGTGTGTTGTCCTGTTTGTTGTCTTCTTGTGTTTATTTGATCCAGCTTATTGTTTATCATGTGTTGTCCTGTTTATTGTCTTGTTGTGTTTATTTGATTGAGCTTGCTGTTTTTTCATGTGTTGTCCTGTTTGCTGTCTTGTTGTGTTTATTTGATCCAGCTCGCTGTTTTTCGTGTGTTGTCCGGTTTGTTGTCTTGTTGTGTTTATTTGATCCAGCTTGCTGTTTCTCGTGTGTTGTCCTGTTTGTTGTCTTGTTGTGTTTATTGGATCCAGCTCGCTGTTTTTCATGTGTTGTCCTGTTTATTGTCTTGTTGTGTTAATTTGATCCAGCTCGCAGTTTTTCGTGTGTTATCCTGTTGTCTTCTTGCGTTTATTTGATCTAGCTTATTGTTTATCATGTGTTGTCCTGTTTATTGTCTTGTTGTGTTTTTTTATCCAGCTAACTGTTTTTCATGTGTTGTCCTGTTTGTTGTCTTGTTGTGTTTGTTTGATCCAGCTCGCTGTTTTTCGTGTGTTGTCCTGTTTGCTGTCTTTTTGTGTTTGTTTGATCCAGCTTGCTGTATTTCATGTGTTGTCCTGTTTGTTGTCTTGTTTTGTTTATTGGATCCAGTTCGCTGTTTTTCATGTGTTGTCCTGTTTATTGTTTTGTTGTGTTTATTTGATCCAGCTTGCTGTTTTTCATGTGTTGTCCTGATTGTTGTCTTGTTGTGTTTATTGGATCCAGGCCGCTGTTTTGCGTTTGTTGTTGTGTTTGCTGTCTTGTGTTTATTTGATACAGCTCGCTGTTTTCGTGTGTTGTCCTGTTTATTGTCTTGTTGTGTTTATTTGATCCAGCTCGCTGTTTTTCGTGTGTTGTCCTGTTTGCTGTCTTGTTGTGTTTATTTGATCCAGCTCGCTGTTTTTCGTGTGTTGTCCTGTTTGTTGTCTTCTTGTGTTTATTTGATCCAGCTTATTGTTTATCATGTGTTGTCCTGTTTATTGTCTTGTTGTGTTTATTTGATTGAGCTTGCTGTTTTTTCATGTGTTGTCCTGTTTGCTGTCTTGTTGTGTTTATTTGATCCAGCTCGCTGTTTTTCGTGTGTTGTCCGGTTTGTTGTCTTGTTGTGTTTATTTGATCCAGCTTGCTGTTTCTCGTGTGTTGTCCTGTTTGTTGTCTTGTTGTGTTTATTGGATCCAGCTCGCTGTTTTTCATGTGTTGTCCTGTTTATTGTCTTGTTGTGTTAATTTGATCCAGGCCGCTGTTTTTCGTTTGTTGTTGTGTTTGCTGTCTTGTGTTTATTTAATCCAGCTCTCTGTTTTTCGTGTGTTGTCCTGTTTGTTGTCTTGTTCTGTTTATTTTATCCAGCTCGCAATTTTTCGTGTGTTGTCCTGTTTGTGGTCTCTTTGTGTTTATTGGATACAGCTCGTCGTTTTTCGTGTGTTGTCCTGTTTGTTGTACTGTTGTCAAGATAATCTGACTTGCTGGTATTCTTTTCATTTTCTCGTGACCTACCCTAAATTTAATATAACCTTAAAATCATCTTTAACCATTACAACTCCCTGGGCTAATTCAGTAGACGACAAATTACCAATATTTGTCTTATTTTTCCCCAGAAGATAGGCTATGATATTTCGTGCAAATTGTCTCCTGAGTAGACAATCTGCATGAAGTCTCAATGCCTATTTTCAGGGAAAAATAGGAAAATAAGAATCATCTTTCCAAATGTCGTCTGCTGTAATTTTTACCCAGCATGCAGAGCATTAATTTCCTGCAATAAGATGAAGGAGATTAACTAGCGGATATGAATGAAAATGTAATAATGGCGCCAAATAAGTGGAAGTTGATTTTTAGTCTTCTAATTCTAATCTCGCTCTTAAATAATTGTTTTTCTTCAAGCACATTAAATTTCTCTAGTAGACTTTTATAATGTCCCTTGAAACATGTGTCGTCGAGAACTACCGTATAAATTTACCCGAAATATCCCGACACCTGACCATAAGCTTGTAATGTTTCTGGTAACACAGGGTGTCGACAACTACCGAATTTACCCGAAATATCCCGACACCCGACTTGATCCTTGTAGTATTCCTTGTAACACGTGTCGTCAAGAACTACCGTATTTACTCAAAATGTCTTGACACCTGACAAGATGCTTCTGAAGTAATTCTCCTAGTAACGCGTGCCGCCGATAACTACCGTATTTACCCGAAATATTCCGACATCTGACAAGATGCTTATAATGTTCCTTGTAACACATGTCGTCGAAAACTACCGTATTTATTCGAAATATCCCGGCATCTACACAACATGCCACACTTGTCCTAAAACTGGACTGGTAAGGTAAAGTACATACATCCCATAATCGTGCGGCCATAGGGGCAGTGGGAGTTAACAGAACACAGCGTGTCTTGGGTAACAACATGTGGAAGGCGGGGCACAATTCTATCATTTTGTTGCCTTTAAGATTACCAAGAAGGGTACCAATTCAGTGCTGGGTGGACAGGTTTTTTTTTCAGTCGCTGGGCTCGAAGCAACAACCTACAGCACCACAGCCAAACGCTATAAACACTCTGCTACAAAGCAAGAATGGCAACTGTATTCACCTTTACCAATTTATGCCGAGTGGACTCGTCCGCCTTACGCTTTGGAATGGTCAATTTCCAACAGAAGGGGTGTCTGGTTAGTTTGTATCATCACCAAGTTTTATAGAAATTCGTACATTCAATGCAAACAGTGTAGACCCTGATCAGACGCCGCATTCTGCGGCGTCTGATCTGGGTCTACACTGCTTGACAATGTACCGTTTATGGGACGCTAGGCTTAAATAAGTTAATATACAGACATAACCCTAAAACTTGATCAAGTACATTTTATGTTGTTATGTCTAAAACTGCTGGAAGAAAGGCAAACAGTGTACACCCTGATCAGACAACGTGTTTTGCTTACGCGTGGCTGTCTAAAAATATGCTTAGAGTAAATAGAGAACTCTATGTGGGCTGTTTTATGGGAAATAATAGTTTTATAACATATCCGGACAATAAAGGGCCATTAATCTGTCTATCTGTGCAGTCTAGTTAGGACCCATGTTTTTTTTACATGGTTCTATTTTTACGTTAACATGTCTTTGTAACGTGTACCCCTATGTTCTCCTATCATTTATAGTGAAAATAGGAGTATTAGTATTCAGGAATATAAATCATCAGTCGTATTTCCAGAGTTTTGAAGATTCTAAAACAGCTTTCGATGTATGTGTTATGTCTAGCAACATTTTTTTACTGAGTAAATCTATCTTTTTTTGCTTAATAACATCAAGAATAACATTTTTTTCTAATTTGTTCATTAATATATATGTTGAAGATACATTTTAGAAATGCCTCGCAGAGGCGCTTCTAATGAGTGCCAACAACATATGCTTTTGTGAACCAATCAGGAACTATACTAACTCTGGTCCTGCTGAACCCGGATATGCCCTGTCTTTGCAAACAGTGTAGATCAAGATCAGTTGGCTTCTGAAGATGCCAACTGATCTGGATCTGCACTGCCATTCGGTATATGAATTTGTATCAAAAACATGCATCATGTAATCTGATAGACTGACAAGTAGAAGTGGGTGTGGCATCTTAATTGGCCTATCTTGAGCTATAGACGTGTACCATCACGAAAACATGCCTATATAATTTTGACCCCCTTAAACCCCACTCTTATATAGTAAAACTTGGGTTTACAGGGGAATACATTATTTTTAATTTGCTAAAAAAGATTGTGGGTACTCGTTAGAACCGCCTCGCCTAGGCGGCTCTAACGTGTACCCACAATCTATGTTTTGAGCAGGAATATGAAAAATATCAGAATTTCTTATCCGAAAATTTGCCAGTTTTTGGTGGTAAAATTATCAATATATTTGAATAGGCGTGTTTTCGTAATGATTTTACCTGGGCTTGTTAACGTTATACGATGCTGTAGAAACTACTGCCGATCAGAGAAAGCTCAAATCCGCAGCTTTTCATGGCATTCTGTGTTCGCAAGGTCATTTTCTCGTGTTGACTTTACTCCAAGCAAATTGCTCATTTAAAGTCGTTTGTATCTGAGATTCCATCGAATAATGCTATGTAATCTGATTTTTAATCTTGACGTGATTTTAGCATTAAAAGTCAATATAGTCGTAAATCAAAATCTTTACTTTAGTTTTGTATTTTTGTATTAATGTCACTCAGTACGTGTCACGTATTTCTTCATCACAACATGTAATCTTACCACATGAAATCCTAAATTATACTTATTCATTTGAATTAGAGGTGATCGCTGTTAGGACGATCCCATTCAAGATATAATGTTCATTTCTGAGTATGAGCAACTTGATTTTTAAATCTGGTGACTGCGACGTCATTGCTTTGTGCACGTTCTTCAAGATGTATGAAAGAATATTTACCCTATCCGAAGAATTTAGTAGGGACTCAAAAGCGAGTTCGAATCAGCCATGGTAAACGAGCCATTTACACATCCTCAATAAATAAATAAATAAATAAAAAATAAATAAATAAAAACATGACTCATTTAAACCCCGAAAAAGTGGAAATACAGTTGACTCTCGTTATCTCGAACTCGCTTATCTCGAATAACAGCTTATCTCGAAGTGAAAATCTGGTCCCTGCCTAAACATGAAAATCTAACAACAAGTAAAAATATTGTGGAAAAGTGGAGAGATTGCTCCTCAGGAGCAATTTCTCCATTTTTCCACAATGTTTTCGATATATCTCTAACGACAAGAGTCCAATTACATATAAATTTGTTAAATGTGATCGTTCGAATTGTTTTTTTTTTTTCATCAATTCTGAAAATCTGATATGTCGAGGTACGGATATCTCAAAGTGTTTCAGAGTCCCTTGGAATTCGAGATAACGAGAGTCGACTGTATAATCCGATGAAAAAAAAAACAACATCATCTCATGCACATGTTCAGTCAACGTCCACAGGTTCTGCGAAGGAAGAGCTACGCACACAATATAATTACTCTGTATAGTAAGTTCACGAGTCATAGAAAAATACCAAGATTAAAAAAAAAAAAAAAAAAAAAAAAAAAAAAAAATAGAAAAAGTGAAGAAAAATAAACTGATGACAATACCAAATTTGCGTACACATTTTCATTTTCAGATCATGTCCAAAAGTGTCAAATCGATCAGTGGAATATTTGAGGTGGAGAAGCTCAGAAAAGGTTATCCTCCTCAAATACTACACAACCCTCCAAAAAACCCATAGGTTTAAAGCGTAATAAATAATCCTAGCATATGTATAGTTCAGACCATGTCCAACAGATCCATCTGCACACCACTGGAAAAATCAATTTCACATGCATAAGTTCAGATCATGTCGAAAAAAGTTCTAAGTTCCTAATGGATCAGGCAATTACTGAAGTTGAGCACACAGTCTAATCACCACATATATTAAGTCACTAAATATCCTCAAAAAAGACTAAACCGAAACCTCGAAAATAGAAAAAATCCAAATAAAATACCCAAATCACATACATACCTTAATCCTTGCCATGCTGACTAAATAAAAATATATACAGTTGTTTTATATACAGACATGTCCAGGCTTTCTTCTTCTATCGAAATAAATCGTACATGTATATCTTTCCGATGCTGGGGTTAGCAAAAATTGAGTACTAGAAACCGTACTAACAAGATGTCCCCTTTTTAATCTGGAATCACGGAAGGCCGGAACTGCGGAATTGCTGAGAGCAGAAAGCCATATCCCCCGTTTTTTCTCCTATTTTAAGCTAGTACGATTGTACTGTGAATATGTACCTTCGTAATCAGCCTTAGAATTCAGCCGCAACGTGAGAAAACATACCTTCTGACATGTGCGCCCAACGAAGACTCAAATCAGCCTACGCATCCGTATAGTCTGATCAGAGTCGTCGTTGTCCACATGAAGAAACTTTGCATCTTTGGTATCCAAACTACACCCAGGGAATATTCTGATCAGACTGCGCGAATGCGCAGTCTGATCAGAATCTTCTCTGGGCACACATGTCCTAAGATACGTTTCCCGACGTTACAGTTCAATTGTTTCCTGAATTTTAAACCGCATGGCGATAAACCAACCCAATTTAAATGTTATTGACACAAATCGGAGTTAGATTTCGACAGCTTTACCATTCCAGTGGCTATTAATTTTTAGATCACTGGATTCAAATTGGAATCTCCTTCTTCGATCACGTAAACAGGCTGCAGAAATGTTATTACCGCATTTATCCTAATTATTCCGACAGACATGCCTGTTCAAACAGTGCAGAGCCACATAACGCGGCATCTGATCAGAATCTACACTATTTGTCTTTTATCAAGCAAATTTTAGAGACGTCAACAGACAGTAATTAATTGGTGTTGTTCCAGTTCTAAGAAAAGCATGGTAAGGAGAAAAGATGTCCTAATATTTGGTTTAAACTTAATTTTATTTGTATGACATATGACATACAGTCGACTCTCGTTATCTCGAATTCCAAGGGACTCGCTACGAGATATCCGTAGCTCGACATATCAAGGTTGCGGAAGTGAGGAAAACAATAAATCGAACAACTACATTTAACAAATGAATATGCAATTTGACTCCTGAAGTTAGAAATATACATAAAATAATGTGGAAAAGAGGAGAAATTTGGAGCAATTTCTCCTCTTTTCCACAATATTTTGTTACCTGTTCTTAGATTTTCATGTTGAAACAGGGACCAGAATTTCACTTCGATATAAGCGGTTATTCGAGATAAGCGAGTTTGAGATAACGAGGGTCGACTGTATATGTAAATACATTGTGCAAGAAAACACTAACAGTCTTGAATCATATATTTGAACTTCTTCCTTGGCATAACATACTAAATCTTCCTTCTGCCTAATCATGAGTGACTATTTCCTATCTTCCTTCTGGCTTATGATAATTGTTTACGTTAATGAAATGTATTAATTATTTGAACACATATCGTGAGACCTCATAGTTGAAACTATATTGAAAAAAAAAAAAAACAAACAAAAAAAAAAAAAAAAAAAAAAAAAAAAAACAAAAACAAAACGTAACAGATGCACATATGTATATGTGAATATTTATGTGTATTTATGTATGTATGTGTAGGTAAGTGTATATGTATTCGTATGTATGTATGTATGTATGTATGTATGTATGTATGTATGTATGTATGTATGTATGCATGCATGTATGTATGTATGTATGTATGTATGTATGTATGTATGTATGTATGTATGTTGTAAACAAAACAAAAAAATGTTATATGTACTATCATACTTACACCGTTATTTCATTTCTATCTATCACTTCATCTCATCCTTATTTGAGTTTATTTCCATGTGCCCTAATAGGTTAATAGTATTACGTTATTTCGGAGTAACGTTTCCACTATATATTTTCTTTTTATATTAAATTGAGCCAGCGCATGACAAAACCAACGAAATGGCATGTGCGCCAGCAAACACAGATCGTCCACCCAAGTTGATCAGAGTCTTCGCTGTCCGCATGAAGAAAGCTTTGGACCTTAACTATCCACTGAGCGCACAGCGAAGACTCTGATCAGACTGGGCGGATGCACAAGTTGATCAGTCATCGTTTGGCGCACATCCTGTTTTGTTTTGTCATGCCTTGGCTGAATTTACACTTCTCATAGAATGCATACGTTACTTAAGGAAAATGGGCACACTTTCAGGGGATGGCAACCTTGCCAAAATAGTTTTGCCTCCATGCTGAAATGAGGTCCACTCTAAAACAATAGACTTTGTTCCACTCCAAAACAATAGACCTTGTTCCACTCTAAAACAACAGGCTTTTTTCCACTCTAAAACAATAGACTTTGTTCCTCTCTAACACAATAGACTTTGCTCCATTCTAAAACAATAGACTTTGTTCCACTCTAAAACAATAGACTTTGTTCCACTCTAAAACAATAGACTTTGTTCCACTCTAAAACAATAGACTTTGTTCCACTCTAAAACAATTGACTTTGTTGCACTCTAAAACAGTAGACGTTGTTCCACTCTAAAACAAACTTTGTTCCATTTTGGGAGAATATTCTTCTCTTTTATGGCAAACCATTTTAAGAAGGGCTGGGCATGCAGTGAAGCAAACTGAAGGTCACAAAATTTGTCTCCTTTGTAAAGATCGGTGAAAATCTACTAAGTGTATGGTTAACCCACTTTGTCAAGGCGCTTCTGTTGGGATCTTCGATGGTAAAGTTCACAAAACTTCAATAACTCGAACACCGATGGCTCATTTACCTTGACTGGTTCGGACTCGACTTTGAGTTCCTGAAAAAATCCTCGAAGTAAACAAATATCTGAGGATATTTTAGGGACATTTTCTTATTTTATAATAAAATGTATGTCGAGATGTTTTTTTTTTTTTTTTTTTTTGAATTCAGTTCTAATGAGTACATTCAACATATCGTTAATTTATAGAAGATCGAAAAAACATCCCTAAATTACCCCCATTTGCCTCCTGACATTGCTCAATGATTAATCCTCAGTGGCTCGAACTACCCATGTCTCTAACACATTTTCATGGTCCCAAACATTTTCGAGCCATTGAAGTGTATATTGTGGATATATATGGTATGCAAGTCTCATCTGGATATCTGGAAACGAAATTTGCCTTTAAGAATCAGGCCATTATAATTAAAAACGTTAGTTCTCTGTAACAGCAATAAACGGTTAAAAGCTTACATTTAAGCAACATCTTAAAAGAAACGTTTACGCCTAAAAGGCCTGACTGCATGATTAACAAACCGTTTTTTCCTGCTTTGACACTTTGCACGTCGGGAAGCATTACGAAAACACGCTTATTCAAACACAATGAATATTTTCAACTAAAAAAAATCTGATATTTTTCATATATCTGCTCAAAACATAGATTGTGGGTACTCGTAAGAACCACCTCGACGAGTACCCCCAATCTATGTTTTTGAGCAGAAATAAGAAAAATAATGTATACCCCTGTAAACCCCAGTTTTACATCATTGCTTACAGGACGAGTTTATTTATACATTATGAATAGCCAAGGATGCAAAGTTTCTTCATGCAGACAATGAACACAGCTCAGACTGTGCGGATGCGCAGGCTAATTTGAGTCTTCGCTAGGCACACATGTCAGAAGTTACGTTTTCTCATGTTGGATTTGTTTGGAACAGATCTATTAGTAATAGGTAAAACATTCAAGCATTTTCAAAGAAAACTACAATGTATACTTAATTGTGATTAAAATGAGAACACAAAATATTATGTTGTCATGGAGAAATAAGAAAACTATTAAATTGATACCGTCTCTTCTTTGGATTTTTGTACACACAAACGTGCCTTGCACACATATACATGTACAAGCAATGCCCATAGTCAAGTGGAGTGTTTCGACGGTAAAATTGAAATTCACTGTAATCAGAAATGCGCATAACGAAACAAAGTAAGGGAAAATATCCACATTTAATTTTAGTAGATGCATAGACAAATAGGGTCACATTACTTTAAGTTATAACGCACCGGATGACTTTCGCATCCAATCTACAGTACAACTGGCAAACCATTATTAAACAAAAGCGCCAAAAAGGACACTCAAAACAAAACAAAAATATTTAGGGTAATTGCGATAACCTTTAAATTTCTTCGCTATATATTGATTGTTAGACGGATTTAGAAATGCTACTTTGCCGAGCTTTATAATATTATTTGCGTAAAATGTAAATTTTGTTATTTGGGACAGAATCTAAAATTCGATTTCATCTTCTTGGAGGTAGCGATAAAAATTCAAATGACACTTTATCACTCTCTGGGCTATTTCAGCAGACAACAAATTGGTGATATTGTTGTTTGTTTTTTTTTCCAGACAAAAGAGCTTGATATTTCATGCAAACTGTCTCCATTAGAGACAGTTTGCATGAAATGTCTAATCCTGTTTTCTGGGATAAATAAGAAAAAAATATTCAATATGTCGTCTGCTGAAAATTTCACTCAGAGTGCATTTGAGCCATGACCCATTAACCCACTTATGCCGAGAAAACTAGTCTACCTCTCTCTTTGGATAGGTCCATTTCCAACTTAAGGGCTGTCTTTTCTGTTTTTAGTTTAAACATTTATTATGGAAATTCTTGCTTTAACGCAAACAGTTAAGAGCCTGAACTGACCCCGAAATCAGACGCCGCAAATAGCTAATGTTGATCTTCGCTGTCCGAATATGCCGCCTATTGTGAACCGCAACGGCAGGAAACATACCTTTGCCTGCCAAACGTAGATTCCGATCAGCCTGCGTATTCGCGCAGTCTGATCAGAATCTTCATTGGGTGCATTTCGGATAGCGAAGGATGAAATTGTTTCTTCATGCGGACAACGATGACTTTGCTCAGATTGCGCGAATGCGCAGGCTCATCTGAATCTTCGCTGGGCGCACATGTCCCATGGTACGTTTCCTGACGTTTCGGCTCGTATATTTTCGTATGGCGTGGGTTGTTTCAGTAGATAGCCAAAATGGATTGCGAAAGACGAAGGACCTAAAACACATTACGAAAACACGTCTATTCAAATATATTGAAAATTTCACCTCCAAAAAACTGAAAGTTTTCAAATAAAAATTCTGATATTTATCATATTTCTGCTCAAAACATATATTGCGGGTACTCGTTAGAACCGCCTCGACGAGGCGGTTCTAACGAGTACCAACAACCTATGTTTTTGGGCAGAAATAAGAAAACTAATGTATACTCCTGTAAACCCCAAATTTACTATATAAAAGTGGGGTTTAAGGGGGTCAAAATTACATAGGTATTTTTCGTGATGAAGCCCATTCAAACTGTATTAAGTTTTTAGTTCTTATTTTTCCGGGAGATTAATTTCCCTATTGCGAATATGTTTCCTTTAATGTGTGTAATTTAAACTACTGCTATATTTTGTGATTAAGAGCTGCATCTAATGTAAATGGTATGTGCAAACTTATTGCTTGATATCTTAGATTCATTTATGGACGGGATTCGTCAAACTAAGATAATCTATCTTGCCAATGAGACTAAAAAAATCGAACGCGCACCCATTTGTTAGAAATAAGTCTCATAACTATTCGGATGCTTAAGCTCCTGACTTGCTTGTCTTTAAATTTTAACCCTCTGCTACATGCTAACGTTCTAAAAACAGCTAGATAAATGGCGATTTAGACACTGATCAAATGCCATATTTTCTGATGTCTAATATGGTTAAATGGTGCATAGTTTGTCACATTTCAACTTACCCCTTGTCATGCTGAGCCCGGATATACCGTGCCTTTGCAAACAGTGTAGATCCAGATCAGTTAGCTTCTGAAGAAGCCAACTGATCTTGATCTGCACTGTTTGCCATAAATATGTGAATTTATAGCAACAGTCCAGATGAAGCAATCTGATTGGCTAAAATTTGAAGTGGGCGTGACATCTTAATTTATTCAGCATGACAAGGGTTAAAAAATGTGTTCCAATAACGTTATCGTACAAAAAATGGCAATGACACACGTTGAAATTACGATGTTCAAAGTCTATCAATATTAATTTAATGTATTCAATCATTATCAAGTACTTTAAACGTTGGTAAAGATAAATGATGACAACCCTTTAAAAACGTTTTTTAACAGATATTCAAACAGAGATGAATACACAGTCGAATCTCAATGACTTGAACATCTTTGGGACCATGGAAAGTTTGTCTGGACATGGGTAATTCGAGCCACTGAGGTTTAATCAGGAGGCAAATGGGATAATTTACAGGACCCAGTTGTTCAAAACGTCGTTAGCTTAACGAGCTCGTTAGTAGTCAAAATGTTAAGTGTTCTAGTAAGTACAATATCTAATTCACAGGTATTTTTGCTGAAAATAAAATGTGAGTAGCTTTTGCAAATGCAAAACCTAGTCACATTTTTCCAGCAAAAAACAAAAAAAAAAAAAAAAAAAAACAAAAAAAAAAAACAAAAAAAAAAAAAAAAAACAAAAAAAAAAAAAAGCATATATGCCATATTTAATGATCAAATTTAACAATACGTTAACTAACGACATCGTTAGTTTTGAACAACTGGGCCCAGATATTTTTCTCGATGTTAAGTTAGCTTTAAAACGTATAAATCTCTAATAAATAAATCTCTCTCTCCAAGATGGAGAGAATATGAATGAAATTGCAAACAAATTTGAAGAAGTAATCCTGTCAACTGCTCAAAAATTTATTTCAAAAATTTCATTTACTAAAACACCTAATGATAAACCTTCGATGACATATCAGAAAAAGAATAAGACAACGCAATAGGCTACTTAATAAAGCTAAATGAACACAACAAATTACCCACTGGTAGAAATATAAAGATAAACGTAACGAAATTGTAGGAATTATTCGTAAGGCTAAATCTGATTGTAACAAAAGCTTAGAAAAAAAAAAAAAAAAAAAAAATCGCTGACCCTAATTTATCACCAAAAGACTGGTATAGACTAGTTAATGATATAACAAAACTCAAAAATAAACATAACCCTCAACCACCTCTTTATAAAAATAATCAGGTGCACATGCAACCAACTGACAAAGCCCAAACATTAAATGAGCACTTCGCCTCAATTTCTAAAATAGAAAATGAACCACCAATACCTGAACAATCCTTAAATACTGAATTTTTCCTTAGTTCAATACATGTTACAAGCCAAGATGTAAAAGACCAATTACACTTGCTAAATTCATCAAAACCTGGTGGACCTGATGAAATTTCCCCTAAGTTAATAAAATTGATATCTAGCTATATTCACTATCCACTTACCTTATTCTTCAATAGATCCCTAGAGCTTGGTCAAGTTCCGTACCAATGGAAAATGGCGAACATCTCTGCTATATTCAAAGGAAAAGGGGATGACAAAGACCCAACTAACTATAGGCATATCTCAGTTACTAGCTGCCTTGGCAAAATCCTGGAAAAATATTTTCAAATATCTGTATAACTATTTAGAAGTGAACAAAGTCCTAACAAACTACCAATCAGGCTTCCGACCTAGAGACTCAACAGTAAACCAGCTACTTGAATTGTATCAAATTATCGTTGAAAACTTAGACAAAGGATTGGAATTGAAATTCATATTTTGTGACATAAGTAAAGCGTTTGACAAAGTTTGGCACCGAGGACTTCTACATAAACTTAGAAGCTATGGTATTAACGGAAATATTCTTAAATGGTTTACAAGCTATATCTCTCATAGAAAACAGCGAGTAACAAGTGAAGGTTTTTCTTCTATGTGGTTACCTACCTGTGCTGGAGTGCCACAAGGGTCTGTACTAGGACCCTACCTTTTCTTGTTATATATTAATCCTTAGGCTGCTACTCGCGACTATTGTCGCGCTGGAGGGGTCTGCCGACTCTAAAGCCTGTCATACTTACTATATACCACATGCAACCATTCAGAGCAACTGTTCTCATACAGGAGTGAACCTACTCTCATACAAACACGCCACTTTTCATTAGATAGTCAGGTGCTGGATTTTATCCCCACTAAAAAAGACCGAGAATACCAAATTTCAAGCTGCCATTTATTTCAGCACTCACTTCAACAGATTGATCACGATTTACTGAAAAACACACACACACACACACAAAAACAAAACAAACCCCCCCCAAAAAAAAAAAAACAACCAAAAAACAAAAAAAAACAAAACAAAAAAACAAAAAAAAAAACAAAAAACAAACAAACGAAAAAAAACAACAACAAAAAACAAACAACAAAAAAAAAAAAAAAAAAAAAAAAAAAAAAACCCATAACACCTGAACCATTTCCAGTGAGGAAGAAGTAGGAATAACAGTAGAACCTTTATGTCACTTTTCATTCGCAATAGTACACAGTAGGCGCTGGTCTCTTGTAACTTTTTTTTTTGCACAGGACGCAGGGCTTTGAAAACTGAAAACTTAAAAGTTCCGCTATTCCCTAGCCTCGTAGGGGTCGGGCTACAAATGGCTGGTGCATTACATAAACCGACTATGACCTTTTTTTAGGATTTTAAAATAAAACAGGTTTAAACAGCACACATTCTTCTTTGCTTGAACATGGTTTTCGTTGTTTGAACCTTATCCGATTTCATGTCCTCAAAAAAGCTATGAGGCTGTGACGTCAGAGTGCTGTTGATAGAGGGTTATCTGTAAAACATGGACTGGGACATTCGGCACATTGGCAAACAGTGCAGACCCAGATCAGACGCCGCAGAATGCGGCGTCTGATCAGGGTCGACACTGTTTGCTTAAATTACGGAAAGTTAAGAAGGAAATAGTCTTAAGTCCCCGTTCAGGACCATTTTCCTTGCCTACAGTCAGGGAAAATCGACCCACCAGTGCTGTCAGTACTTTGATTTTTTATTATCTCATTACTCCGGTCGTATCAATACCGTTTCTTAAAACGAATTCTTATTCGTTTCATCTTAATTTATTTAATTTAAATCACTGGATCGAGAAAGACAATATATAATTGATAACGTTTACAATCATGAAAAATAGTAACTTGTTCATTATTACTGCCATAAAACAAAGGTGAACCGCTACATGTAAGGTGCCCTCATAAAGTGCTCAAAGTGTAATATGTCACTAAATAGATCTATAACAATATCAAGTCGGACCGCTGTAATTTGAGAGTTTATAAAAGGTACAATATCTATACATGTGTCGCGGCAAGCGAAAAACTGTCTTCGAGCATGCGCAAAATGCACAGATTCAGAATCATCCCACGCATGCGCAAAGTCTTACCCGGGCATTTGCTCTTCATTGATACATTCAAATGATTCTGCTAGCGGACAACGAGTGCCATGATCGGACTGCATCTTATCTGGATGTACCTTGTTTGCTGAGATCTGTTTGTCCGACTACTTAGGACCAGTTGGGCAGTGCCTCTAAGACAAATTTTATAAGGCCCTGTTCATATAGCATCCATATTCGCATGCTCGGAAAATCTGAAAGAGGTAGCATGATTGTAGACATTAGCCTTCCGCTATCAAATGGCTGCCCCATGCGAAAACGTATCTTCGGGCAAATGCGGACAGTGAAGGCGCAGATCAGCCTACGCATCCGCATAATCTGATCAGGGCCTACACTGCCCCCCTAACTGAATCATTGAATATTATAAAATATATGAATGGTGAGCAAATGTCAGAATGATAGTATGTGCATGCGCAGGATGATCTGTATATGCGCATTCTGCGCATGCTCGAAGGCACTGTTTCGCTTGATGCGGTCCATGTGAAATCTGAACTTGTCATTAGATGGAGGTACATGTATATCGAAAGGCAAGAGTGGGTAAACAAACATTCACCATCTTCGTATCTTCAATATTGCCATTTCCATAACTTTACGGCCGTAGGGGGCAGTGGAATGGTATAGCCCACAGTGTCTTAGGCTACAACATAAAAAAGGCGGGGGTCCAATCCTCTTCTTTCGCAACTTTTAACCTTCCCCCGGACGGTATACATATTTTTTACTGCGGTTTTTCAGTCGTTGGTCTGAGTTGGGCTCGAAACCTCAACCTTAAGCACAGCAGTCAAACACTCTAACCTCTCAGCTACGGCGCCTCTTCCACATGGCAATGACACGTAAACGTAAACAGTTTTTCCGGGTTAAAGCTGAACAGCGACACTTAGTATCACCAGTCCTTCAAAAACTTAGTCAGCTCCGGAATCCTTCAACAGTTTTCACACAAGGCCTCATGTCCCCCTGATTTTCTTTCATTTTTGTTTGTTACAAGAGAGACAAATTTTGTGACGTCATGTTTGCGTTCCAGCGTACCAAGCCCTTCTTAAAAAGGAGCAATTTTCTTCCGTTTAGAGTAGACCCTTCTCTCTGCCGACGCGTCGCCGTAAAACGAAATTTCCGACCTTAAAACCGCCGATTTACCTCCCCAGATGACAAATTTGAATGCAGTCATCCCCTAAGTATTATACACCCAGTAATTATATTCTGTTGAAATGAGCAATGATGTATCATTCAAAACTATAGCTTAAGCTTCCTCATTGTAGAGTTAATGTCTTATGTACTTTTTAATTACCGAAGCAATAATTTCTACATTCTTTTTTCAAACAGTAGTTTTGGTGGTTTTACAAAATGTTATTTGTATCAGCAATCTGTAGAAAAAATAAAACTAAAAAAACATTGACATATGAGACGCAAACTCAGAAAACGTACCGTCAGACGTGTGCGCCCAGCGAAGATTCTGTTCAGACTGCGCATTCGCGCAGTCTGATCAGAAACTTCAATGGGCGCAGTTTGGATAGCCAGCGATACAAAGTTTCTTCGTGCGGACAACTAAGACTCTAATCAGACTGCGCGAATGCGCAGGCTGATTTGAATCTTCGTTCGACACACATATATCAAGGTACGCTTTCTCACGTTGGCGCTCGTATATACTTTGATCCTGTAAGTTTATATACACTACTTATAAAACAAAGACACGTTATTGGAAATTATTATGTCCCCAGCTTGTAAAACAACATGTAGTTTCGAATAGCTTCTTTGTCGAACTGATCAGGAATAATATAAACGCACAGCATCTATACAATTAACCCCTGTCCTGCTAAATAAATGAAGATGGCAGACCCAAGTCTAATGCCTAGGCAATAATATTACTTGGTCCAAGTCGTTGAAGTAAAGTTTCAGATAAGTCGGTTTCTTGATCTGGATCTACACTCTTCTCAAAGACAGGGCACATCCGGTTTCAGCAGGACCAGAGTTAAACATACGTTACACCTTCCATGTGCAGGAACTGGACATAACCCCCTGATCCACCCACCTGTACGAACGTATACATACATACATACATATATACATACATGAATGTATGCATGCATACATACATACACACACACATACATACACACACACACACACACACACACACACACACACACACACACACACACACACGCATACATACATACATACATTACTTGACAATTCATCACAGATCGCGAAAGGCTACCGAAGTATTTAAGGTAAGCCGATATAAATGACAAATCGTGATCGCCACTTAGTCAAGCAAAACGAAGTTGTTTTAATGGGATTCCTTACATTTTTGCGCACTGTAATTTGTAACCTTGTTCGTTCTGTTACGCTGTTCCAAATAGTTGCAGTCTATTAATTGTTAAACCGACAGTAACTGAACCGCTCTCTGAATATATGTAGAAATTTGCATAAATCGAAATCGAAAATGTCAAACAAAAATGCAAATATAGGTCACAAATCCTTTAAAATGCAAATGAATTTTATTCAAATTTAAATTTGCATTTTCCCCATTAACCGTTCTCTTGCCGAACACGACATGCCTTGTCTTAGCAAACAGTGTAGATCCAGATCAGTTGGCTTCTGAAGAAGCCAACTGATCTTGATCTGCACTGTTTGTCATTAAATATGTGAATTTCTATCAAAAACCCGGATCAAGTAATCTGATTGGACGGAAATTAGAAGTGGGCGTGACATCTTAATGTATTCAGCATGAGAAAGGTTAACATTAACATTCAAATTAGACACACTGAATATTGAATAGCGGTGCACTACATCAGAACAGTCTGATCACGAGCTGATCGTATGATGCCCTTGTAGTGTATGTATGGTACATTGTATATATATATATATATATATATATATATATATATATATATATATATATATATATATATATATATATATATATATATATATATATATATATATATATATATATATATATATATATAACAAACTGTTTAAAGGGAATGGGTATATTTTTCGGGTATAACAACTCTATTGATTTGAGTCGCAACGTGAAAAACAACCAGACATGTGCGTTCAACACACAAATGAGCCTGCGCATTGCACAGTCTGATCAAAATCTTTCGTTATCCGCATGAAGAAACATTGCATCCTTAGCTATCCAAAATGCGCCCAGTGAAGATCTGGTCAGTCTGTGTGAATGCGCAGGCTGATCTGAATCTTCGCTGGGCGCACATTTTCAAAGGTACGTTTTCTGACGTTGTGGCTCGTTTGTTATGGCTCTGTTTCGATAAAGAGTTTACTCCAAAAGAAAATAATCTTAGAAGCAAATTCTTTGCTTTTAGAGTAGAAACCCTTTCAGCATGAAGGTAGGAGAGTTGTCTTTCTAGAAACAGAGGAACACACACACACACACGCACGCACGCACGCACGCACGCACGCACACACGCATGCTTAGTGAAGAATCAAATCAACCTGCGCATGCGCTGAGTGTTTGATGGCGCTCTTTGCAAGAGTTCGAGGCTTCTTGAGGCTGATCTCAAGTCTTCGCTGAACACACGTGGTAGAAGGTACATTTTCATCAGTTAACACCATCTGATCCTGGTCATTGTATATTGAAAATACCTCGAGAATCGTTGCTTTATATTGCGGTTTTACGGCCAATCAACCCACTTGGGTAAAGTCGAGCGCGGTCAGTTTACCTAACCACACTTTTCATGGGCTGGCTTTTTCCTCTAAGCGGTTAACTTGTATTTGTGCGCATTCTTTCACCAGAAACTGACAACTGCTCTTCTTGAATCAGCGGAAGGGAGGGAATGACCGTAGAAAATATTTTATGATCAATTTCCACAAAAGAATGTTGCCGGACCCAGCGGGGATCGAACCCGCGATCTTCTGACCACCAGTCGAACGCGCATCCGGTTGAGCCACTAAGGCCGGCTTGAATCGTTGTTGGACTCTGAAGAAAGGAAAATTCTCCTTTTTAAGCCAAGCAATTTAAACAAATAATTTCACTCGGTATGTCCTGTTACTTCCTTAACGGTTTATTTAATATGTTTACGTTCAAGTTTATATTAAGCCACAAATAAGGATATGAAAATGATCACATCAGCTGATATATTAGTACATGCCCATCATGGCTTCCCACCCCCTTCCCCACCCCCACCCCTCACATTACATTTTTGACTTCGGCACTCTATAGGTATATATACTTATGTGTAGCAGTCGGTATGATCCCAGTCAGCATTCTACGTAAATCTATATCGGGCCGTCATCGGCCCGTCAGGGTAGCTGACGGGCCGATGACGGCCCGATGTAGTTTTACGTAGAATGCTAGCTGGGATATAATATGTTTTTACTTGTATGTAGAATTATGTATAATATATCATTACGAAAACATGCCTATTCAAATATATAGAAAATTTCACCTCCAAAAACTGAAAATTTTCGGATATAAAACTCTGATATTTTTCATATTTCTGCTCAAAACATAGATTGTGGGTACTTGTTAGAACCGCCTCAGCGAGACGATTCTAACGAGTACCCACAATCTATGTTTTTGAGCAGAAATAAGAAAAATA
The DNA here is from genome assembly GCA_964016985.1 of Anodontia alba. Taxonomy (NCBI): domain Eukaryota; kingdom Metazoa; phylum Mollusca; class Bivalvia; order Lucinida; family Lucinidae; genus Anodontia; species Anodontia alba. Next base: position 11,954,179 of record OZ024836.1, on the reverse strand, counting down.
ATGTATACCCCTGTAAACCCCAGTTTTACTATATACAAGTGGGGTTTAAGGGGGTCAATATTATATTGGCGTGTTGTCGTGATGAATGTGTTTTGATTTGTATGTTGTACATCGAGGGTTGAGCGCAAGAAACCCTTGAAACCCTTGTTTAGGGGCAACTTGGATCCCTTTGTAAACAATGCAAATTTAGGTGCCATTGCTCATACGAGCAATGGCACCTAAATTTTCATTGTTTACAGAAAGAAATGTTGTAATCTTCATAACGCCTTCATGGTGAGGAGATTAGGTTTGGGGAAAAACAACCATCTGACTTACGCCAGTCTTGCGCTCAACCCTCGACATATTGTATAATGTGTCATATATTGTACATTTCTCAGGATATAGTATAATGCTTAATATAATGCGCATTTACTAACAATGTAAAGCATAGCATAAGACAGAATGTACTTTTACTTGTGTATGGTACAATGTAGAGGACTGTATAAAATATAATATAACATGAGAAAGGGCCACACCATTTCCTACAAAAGTACAAGTGCTCTAAGTGAAGACTCAGATCAGTCAGCGCATCCGCGCAGTCTGGTCAGCGTCTTCTCAAGACACTCTGTGGGTAGCCAATGATATAAATCGTATTTTGCGGAGGGCCAAGACTCTGCTGAGTCTGGGCAAATGCACAGGTCAAACTGCGCACTCGCGCAGTCTTATCTATATTATCTCTTTACATAAGCGCGATTCAGAGAAAAGAGTAATGATGTAACGAATGAATGATTGACTGCGATATATCAACCTTGACTTAACAGTTAAAATGTACCTAATCGTATATTCAATTACGTAAACACATATAAGCATGCACAGTTCGACCAAAATCTACTCAGTTCTACAGATTCTACAAATCTTATCATTTCGTATGTGAAATTGGCGGGTCCTGATCATACTGCGTGAATATAAAGACTGAATTTCCGCCTTTTTTTCACATACCATCAATAACCTTTTAGCTTGCCACACCTTACTTGTCTCATTTCTCGGTTGAAAATTTAGTATCATACTTTTAACTGAAAACAATTGGTGCTGATCTGGGCCGGTGGTGGGATATTGGTTAACTTTATTTCTTTCTAACCGGTCTAAAAGTTTCGGTAAGCCACTTTTCTGGATCCTAATACGGTGACATTTCGGAGACGTAAACTGATTCATACCGTAATTACCCTTTGTATTGGGACAGAAGGACCTGAGTAAACACACCCAGATCAGATGCCGCATAACGCGGCGTCTAATCTGGGTCTACACTGTTTTCCGCTCATCCAGTATTTTTTAGACGCATCAACAGGTAATGTAAAAAGGATCTGTTTAAAATTTAGGACAAGTATGTTAAGGGTTTAGGATGTCTCAATATTTAGGGTGAATACGATACCGGTACGTCATTACAATTATTTACGTATATTTGTCCTAACTGGACAGTGTCCTCTTATCTGGATCTTCATAAGTCTTTCTTTCTTTCTTTCTCTATCTATCTATCTATCTATCTATCTATCTATCTATCTATCTATCTATCTATCTATCTATCTATCTGTCTGTCTGTCTGTCTGTCTGTCTGTCTGTCTGTCTGTCTATCTATCTATCTATCTATCTATCTATCTATCTATCTATCTATCTATCTATCTATCTTTCTGTCTGTCAGTCTGTCTGTCTGTCTGGCCGTCCGTCCGTCCATCCGTCTATCTATCTATCTATCTATCTATATATCTATCTATCTATCTATTTCTATCTATCTATCTATCTATCTATCTATCTATCTATCTATCTATCTATCTATCTATCTATCTATCTATCTATCTATCTATCTATCTGCCAGCCTGTCTGCCTATCTATCTATCTATCTATCTATCTATCTATCTATCTATCTATCTATCTATCTTATGTAAACCTTATTCTACGAGTGTCAAGTTCGTACCTTAAGACAGAGTATCAGATGTGACCATGCTTCAAGCGTTTCGGATAAAAGTCGAACAATTAACAAGTTTCTTGCCTTCAGTTTATCCTGGAATCTGGTTCGGAAAAAAATTGCAATAGCAGACTTCAATTAAATTTGTTTTCCTGTACACCAAACCCCGTCTGAAGAGGGATCTGTTCTTAAAGGAAAACATTTTTTTTTTTTTTTTTTTATCTCCGGGAGATAATTCTTTATTTTAAGAGCAGACCCCTGGAGCTGCAACGTCCGAAGACCCGCATGCATCTTGGGACATGTGCGCCCAGCGAATATCCAGGCCAGTATTCGCTCAGTTTGATCAGAATATTCACTGGGCGCATTATGGATAGCCAGGGATGCATTGTTTCTTCATTCGGACGACATGCGCCCAACGAAATCTCATATGAATCTTTGTCACATCGCGGCTCACTTTTCAGACCGGAGGTTTTCCTTGTCCATCACGAAAACATACCTATATAATGTTGACCCCTTAAACCCATCTTTTATATAGTAAAACTGGGGTTTGTAGGGGTATACATTATTTTTCTTATTTCTGCTCAAAAACATAGACTGTGGGTACTCGTTAGAACCGCCACGACCACTCGATAGAACCGCCTCAACGAGGCGGTTCTAACGAGTACCCACAATCTATGTTTTGAGCAGAAATATGAAAAATACCAGAACTTTTATCTGAAAATTATCTTTTTTTGGTGGTAAAATTTTCAGTCTATTTGAATAGACACGTTTTCGTAATGCCATATGCAGACTCTTTTGTTATGTATAATAAACTGGAAAGCAGAAAACGGTTTGCCCACTATTTCAATCTGAAGAACACAGGGTAGCGCAAGCTGGCCTGCGCTGTTCGCATACATGTACATGTATGTTGTAAACGCATTGTGCTGTCCGAGCTAATTTGTTGCATTTTAAAAAAATCCCATAGTAGGCCTCCTCTAAAATTAATGTCGCTTTATCCTGAAAATTAAAATTTGAATAATTTAAGGTGTTTATTTTATAATAAATAATAACTAGACCTGTGTATGTAAACGTTTTAATTAGCCTTTGAGGAAATATTTAAATGCTTCAATTATCAAAACAATCTTTCAAGGTTTAATATTTATCACGTGAAATGCACGTGGATGGGACAATTACCTTAGTTTGAAGGGAGCGTAAATTATACAACAAATGCATAACAGAGTTGCATAACTTGTATACAAAGTCCTGGTGATGTGATATTTAGAGAATTGCATCCATTTTTTTTATCCATTTGCTTTTCTGTCATCACGAAAACATGCCTATATAATTTTGACCCCATTAAACCCCACTTGTATATAGTAAAAATGGGGTTTACAGGGGTATACACTATTTTTCTTATTTCTGCTGAAAAACATAGATTGTGGATACTCGTTAGAACCGCCTCGCCGAGGCGGTTCTAATAAGTACCACAATATCGGATTTTTTTATCTGAAAATTTTCGTTTTTTTTGGTAGTAAAATTTTCAGTGTATTTGAATACGCGTGTCTTCGTAATGATACCAAGCGTCTTCTGAAAAGGATCTGCCATAAACATTACGAAAACATGCCTATTCAAATGCATTGAAAATTTCACCACCAAAAACTGAAAGTTTTCAGATAAAAATTCTGATATTTTTCATATTTCTACTCAAAACATAGATTGTGGATACTCGTTAGAACCGCCTCGACGAGGCGGTTCTAACGAGTATCCACAATCTATGTTTTTGAGCAGAAACAAGAAAAATAATGTATACCCTTTTCAACTCCAGTTTTATTATATTAATGTGGGGTTAAAATTATATAGGTATGTTTTCGTGATGAAAGGAAAGAGTGTGCTCCCCTTCTTTCCTTTTATAGTAGATCCTATTTTTAGATGGGAGATAAAACTATTTTGACAGTTACCTCCCTTAAAGATGCATGCACCCATTGGCCTTAACCCATTTATACCGAGTGGACTTTTCTATTAACTCTTTGGACAGGTCCATTTCATAAATAAGGGGTGTCTGGACTGTGTTTTATAGCGTTTTGCGGCGTCTGATCTGGGTCTGCACTGTTTGCAAATGTCCCTTTTATGGGACGCTAGGCGTAAATGAGTTAAATTAGCACTGTTTTGAATATAGAAACATGATTTTGATTCATAGAGACTAATTGAGTTAGAATGAATTCCTGCACCATGGTTTTTAAGCGTATTGAGAACCCAAAATAACACAGCAATACAGTGACAATTCTATTTATAGCATAATTTTAGCTGCGTTCGTAATTTAATTGTACCACATAAATTCCAAGAATTTAAAATTCGATAAATAAAGCACGTGTCTAGCGTTTCAGAGATCGCAAGAAAGAATTAAGCATGCAACGAAATCTGATAGCTTGAACCATTATACTAAAATTAGTACAGAATAAAACAGAATAGAATCAGGAACGAATGACTTGAGAACTAAATGAGTGCACATATGTCACACATACGAATACGTGACAGATGTGTTATATATACGTACAATTATACGCATTCGTAACAGTTACATATATGTATGAGTGTCACATGTCGAATTTAACACGTATGCAAACAATACGAAATCGCTACATCTTATAAAATTGCAAAGAAAAATTGATACAGTTGGATTGTGTAGACCGGACGTGGCGACTGATCATGATACACGCTGTTTGCCACTCATTTTTCCCATGATATTAAGCGGAACTCTATTTCTCAGGATACAAGAATGTGTCCAGTGGACTTAAAGAAAATTAAAACTAAAACACTCTGAATTATGTAAATTAAGCCTGATCAGATATTATGATAGCAATATGACGGCTAACCTGGCTCTACGATGCTCTTATGTTAGTAATGCTGTTTGTTTTAATGACACGGCTCATTTACAAGCATATGTACGCTTATAGCAGATGCCTATTGTCAGAATAAAAGATAATGTCGGTTAAATTCTGGCGGTTATAAAGTGTACTAGTAACAACATTTACGTGTACACAAAACACGGACACTGATATGTAAATGCTACAGCTGCAACTCGCATGAGAGTCATATTATATCCTTGCAAGCGGGTAAAAAGATTATTACCATTAAAAATGATTTTTGCAACTAGAAGTTTCAGTTATAGGCTTTTAGCAACATAGACGTGTTCTACCTGGGAAACCATGCATATCAAGTGGTTGCAATATCTTTGCACGTATACTTAACCCTTGTCCTGCTGAATAAATTAAGATACCACGCCCACTTCTAATTTTCAGCCAATCAGATTACTTGATCTGATTTTTTGCTATAAATTCACATACTTAATGGCAAACAGTGCAGATCCAGATCAGTTGGCTTCTTCAGAAGCCAACTGATCTGGATCTACACTATTTTAATATATATCTACACTGTTAAAAAGAATCCCGTAGATTTTATGAAACAATACTGGTAACTGGTTGCAAGCGCATTTACCGTCAATTTAACGGGCGCCTGTAGAACTTTCCAGAAATCATCTCGTAGGATGGGGTAAGGATGGGTAAGCTTAATAAATGATACGTAGCTCATATCCTACTATATGTCCTACGTTACCTACGTTGCCCTACTCTGCCCTTCTCCTCGTGATTATTCCTGTAAATAATCTACAGGCACCCGTAAAATTTACTGTAAATGCGCTGGAGGCCAGTTGCTATTTAATACCGTAAATCTGCGGGATTGTTTTACAGTGTAACAATGTTTATTATAAAGATAACAAACACGAATGATTTGAAATTTTCATAATAATACAATTAACATATTCCGTTGAACATAAAAGTTTGTTCTACATATATAGATGCCAAACATTAGTTTTTTTAAGTAGGACCGTGTGTCAAATAAAAACTCGCATACAAAGAAACAACTCAGTGCGGTGCAAGCGCAGTTCTTTCACAACTTGTCTTACTTTGCTATAGTAGTGTCAAAGGTCGAGAGTTGCAAATTACGGCGCCACACCGAATCAAAGAATATCACAAGAGAATGCGTGCATTACAACTAGAATTGCTTATACGCATGAATGTATTCCATATAGTATTTGTGTATTTCAGAAATCAACACAGAACAGGGTTTTTCTACTTCAAGTCAACCGCCTTGAGAACTTTACTGTTTTGAGGATACTTAGCCAGCATGAATAGGGTTGTCATTATAATGGTTCTGTTTGCCAGTGTTGCGGCCACTCCAGAGTTCTTCCCTTTTGTCGGTAAGAGGCTAAATGATAAGATTTGAATCAATAATATTAATCAATGATATTTCTATTTTTTACAGAAAATTATGCTTATCATTTCATTTAAACGGTTTCCTCCGTTGGAGAGACTTAGAACGAAAATAAAAATAAAAAATCTTGAAGTTTACCTTTGGAAACAAAGAACACACAATAGAACGATCATCACGAAAACACGCCTATATAATTTTGACACCTTAAACCCCACTTTTATATAGAAAAACTGGGGTTTACAGGGGTATACATTATTTTTCTTATTTCTGCTCAAAATCATAGATTGTGGGTACTCGTTAGAACCGCCTCGCCGAGACGGTTCTAACGAGTACCCACAATCTATGTTTTTGAGCAGAAATATGAAAAATATCAGAATTTTTATCTGATAATTTTCATTTTTTTTTGTGGTAAAATTTTCAATATATTTGAATAGATGTGTTTTCGTAATGAATCGTAGACTCGGATTTATTAAGTCTCTTCATATGCAACAATGTTCTTTGCGAGGCTGCGTACGCACCCCACCCCCACGCGCCAACACTTACACCGACTTAAGTGGTATTCGATTTTCAAAGTTACCAGGCCCCCAGGTTTTATGTGGCGTTAGTGATATCCTTATTTGTTCCTCATCTCTCATTCCTTTGGTTTTTCGGGAAGGCTGTGTTTCGTAATTGTGGAATTTCCTGGGCGAAACCTCAAATTAATTCTGATGCAGCTACAAATTACAAATTCATGTTAAATTCGCATAGGGGTTCTCTACCTCATCTATGAAACACCATAGTGAAACAAATATAATAAAAAACATCGATCAAACAAAACAAAGGGCTCATTGGCGATCTAAACCAGGCCCCGAGGTTATACAATTTTTTTTTCATGCTCAACTCAGCTGAGCATGAAAATGCTCATCATCAAGTTTCAATTCAACTGGATTATAGAGGAGATGTTCAAAATATGAATTCTCAACATTTTTCCCATATAAATGAATATGGCCCATACAAATGCATGGGGGAAAAAATTATACCTTGCCGTAGAAAGGTCAAACCTCAACATAGGACCATCATTTTAGCAATTTTGGTGGATCTCCTGTCCCCCATAATTTGTGCAAAGATAAGGGCGCAGGGCTTATTTTGTTCTAGAGAAGAAGATTTTTAAAGTTTTTTTTTACCATATATGGGCATGGCAGCCATTTTGGTCAATGGACCGTAACTATTTTAGCAATCTTTCGTTCTAATGCCCCAAGGAGGCTCCACATGAAATTTGAGCAACATTGGCCTAGAGGCTTCAGAGAAGAAATCATTTGAAATTATCAACATTTTTTTCCATACAAATGTATGGGGCATATACAAATGCATACAGAAGCAAACTTGACCTCGCCGTAAAAATGTCAAACGTCAATATAAAGGCGTCATTTTAGCAACTTTGGTAGACATCTCGTTCCCGAAGATTTAGCCTGAAGGCATCCTCTGTTCTGGAGAAGAAGATTTTAATGATTTTTACCATATATGGGCATGGCGGCCATCTTGGTCAATGGACCTCACCGTTAAAAGGTCAAATGTCAATGTACGACCATTGTTTTAGCAACTTTGGTAGATCTACCGTCCCCGATGAGTTGTGCAAAGATTCAGCTACAAGACTTTCATGGTTCTAGAGAAGAATATTTTTAAAGGTTTCTAACATATATGGGCATGGCGGCCATCGTTGTCAATGAACGGTAACCATTTTAGCAATCTTTCATTCTCCTGTCCCAGGGAGGCTTCAAATGAAATTTGAGCAACACTGGCCCAGAGGCTCCAGAGGAGAAGTCATTTAAAATTATCATTTTCCCATACAAATGCATTGGGAAGCAAACTTGACCTCGCCGTAAAAAGGTCAAATTTCAATGTACAACCATTATTTTAGCAACTTTGGTAGACTCCCGTCCCGAATGATTTATGCAAAGATTCAGTCACAAGGCATGATCAGTTCAAGAGAAGAGGATTTTTAAGGTTTTATTTTTTCCTATATATGGGCATGGTGGCCATCTTGCATGGTGGTCAACGGACCGCGACCATTTTAGCAATCTTTCGTTCCCCCAACCTAAGGAAGCTCCAAATGAAATTTGAGCAAAATTGGCTCAGCGGCTTCAGAGGAGAAGTCGTTTGAAAATGTTAACGGACGGACGCACGGACGGACGACGGACAAAAAGTTATCACTATAGCTCATCCTGAGCATAGCCCAGGTGAGCTAAAAAGATATCATCACGAAAACATGCCTATATAATTTTGACCCCCTTAAACCCAAATTTTATATAGTAAAACTGGGGTTTATAGGAGTATACATTATTTTTCATTTCTGCTCAAAACATAGATTGTGATTACTAGTTAGAACCGTCTCACCAAGGCGGTTTTAACGAGTAGCCGCAATCTATGTTTTGAGCAGAAATATGAAAATATCAGAATTTTCAACTGAAATATTTCATTGTTTTGGTGATAAAATTTTTATTATATTTGAATAGGCTTGTTTTCGTAATGTCATAAAATGTGCCATGCTGAAATGTTTACCCAGCATACTAAGCATAAACAAAGAACGTTTTAATGGTCCTATTTTACAGAACACAATTTTTCGTGTAAACAAGGTTTCAGTGATACTAGTAATGCGTAACAATAACATCAATCTTTGAATTCAACATCATTCTGCAGTTTTCGAGTCGTCAGAAACTGTAAAATATGAATGAAACTGTTTTATGACCAGCACACACTTACAAAAGCATTTGTTCAGACCTAATGGTGTTTTATCGAATTGACAGAATCACGTTAAGTGTGCATTCAAACAGATACCGCCATTACCGCCATTACCCTAACTATTCGGACGCATTCGCTTCTTCTCATACTTAAAACTTTAACGCTTAGCAATCTGAATAAAATTTTCAGCAGACGACATTTTGAAATATTTTTCTTATTTTGTCCAGAAAACAGGATCTGACATATCATGCAAATTGTCTCCATTGCAGATAATTTGCATGAAATGTCTAATCCTGTCTTCTGAGAAAAATAACAAACTTATCAATTTGTCGTCTGCTGAATTAGCAAAGAGAGGGGTAAAGGTTAAACAAGTCCGTTTGAATACGTGTTGTATGTCTTAAATGTATTGGAGGAATGGCAGACAGTCTCACGACCAGTTTGATCTGGGTTTGCACTGTTTGCACAGGTATTTCTGTCGAAATATTTAGTGTAAATACGGTCCCTAATGTTCAAATGCTTTTATTGACATCTTTACCATCAAACCACAGTTGATGGCTTCATGCTTTAAAACTTATCATTAATGTGCGTCTGCTGCAATTTCAAATGCCATTTGGCTCGTCTCTGATACGACGTCGTTACGGGAAGATAAGATTTTGATTTCCGATTTAGAGATACTCGGAAAAGGCGACAATAACTGAATATATCTCTCTCAAGGCATCGGTACAGCGACGCGAAAAGATAACACAAAAGCAAAAACGGATAAAGACTTATTCATTAGGGGGTTCAAAATTTCTTGGAAGGTCGATTTGATCAAATACAACAACCTAACTCAGTCTATGTATTCGGACAGACATGCCTGATCGAACAGTGTAGACCCAGATCAGACGCCGCAGAACGCGGCGTCTTATCAGTGTCTACACTGTTTGCCACTAATCCTGAAATTTAGACACGTTCACAGATAGTAAATTGGTCTTGTTGAAATTTTAGAAGTATAAGGTGAAGTGAAGGGTGAGCGAATATTTTATTAGCGACAATACGGTATCAAAAAATTATCGGATTCGAAATTTCAGAAAATGAAATTAGTCATACATAGGTTCGACTGAAATCCTCTCCAGATCTGCCCCAGCAAAAGAACAATTTCTCTAAGAACACAATAAAATACCAGAGGACCAAAGGTCCTGTAGCTCACCTGCGACTTGTTGTTCTGAGCAGGCTTATGATAACATTTTTAAAGAGTGAAAAATATTGGTATGGTGGCCTGTACAGTCTGAAAAAAAACCCACAACCCCCCCCCACCCCCAAAACACCTTTGATCTCTGTAGGCTACAGTTGCTTGGTATGGAAATTAGCTTTTCTTAATTTGGCAAAACAGAATTTTCACATAAAATACGGGTTTGATTAAGAGACCTACCAAATATTAAAGGCCTGTGCCTTCTAGTTTCACACAAAAAGAATTTTAATTTTTTCCCATATTGGCCTATGTAAAACAAGTGACCCCTGGGGCGGGGCAATTTTTGATTCCAGGGCTATAATGGGCCTTCTAGTATCAGACAATAATTTTTAAAGTTTTTCCTTATATGTGTCTATTTAAAATAAAAGAGGGCCCCGGGGCAAGGCCATTTTTGATCACAGTGCTATAATTTGTACAATCTTGGTATAGGCCCAGTAGATGAAGCTACTTACCAAATATCAAAGGCCTGTGCCTTCTAGTATCAGACAAGAAGATTTCTAAATGCTTTCCCTATACGAGTCTATGTCAAACAAATGAGTCCTGGGGCAGGGTCATTTTGGACCCAGGGCTATAAGTTGAACAATCTTGGTAGAAGCCCATTATATGAAGGTACATACCAAAATGCCTAAACCATAAAATGCCTAGACCTTCTAGTTTCAGAGAAGATTTTTTGAAAATTTTTCTCAATACAAGTCTATGTAAAACATGTGACTCCTGGCATGGAGCCATTTTTGACCCCGGGGCTATAGTTTGAATAATCTTGGTAGCGGTCCACAAGATAAAGCTACATTCCAAATATCATAGGCCTTGATTGGCACAGTGGTTTCTGAAGAAAAGCGTTTGAAGAGTTTTCCCTATATGAGTATTTGTAAAACAAGTGACCCCTGGGGCGGGACCATTTTTGGCCTCAGGGCTACTTTTTTACAATCTTGTTGGAAGTCTATAAGATAAAACTACACACCAAATATCAAAGCTTCTAGTTTCAGACAAGAATGATTTTAAAGTTTTGCTTATAGGAGTCTAGGTAGAAAATTTTGACCTTTCCGTTAAAAAGGTCATAGTCAACCGAAAATTATATTTTTTTTAAACTTTATTGGGCCCATGCCATGTCCCCAAAGCTGCATTCCAAGCCCCAGTGCCATTGACTCTTTGGTTCCGGAGAAGACGAGTTTTAATTTTTTTTTTACCATATATGGGCATGGCAGCCATGGCCAAGATGCGGCGAATAAACTTCCGTTCCCCCTATCCATTGAGGATCCATATGAAACTTGGCTTCATTTGGCCGAGTGGTTTAAGAAGAGAAGACGTTTGAAGAGATTTTCCTATATTAGTCAATGTAAAACAAGTGACCCCGGGGACGGGGCCATTTTTGGCCTCAGGGCTAAAATTTGAACGGTAGAGGTCCACAAGATAAAGCTAATCACCAAATATCAAAGGCCTCCGCCTTCTAGTTTCAGACAACAAGAATTTTAAAATTTTGCTTATAGGAGAGTATGTAGAAAAAAATGACCTTTACGTTTCCTGACGTTTCCAAGGTCAAGGTCAACCAAAGCCATCATCTTTTCAAACTTCATTGGGCCTATGTCCAAAATGCTGCATTTGGTTCCGGAGAAGAAGATTATTTAAGGGTTTTACCATATATGGGCGTGGCGACCATCTTGGTCATGTGACCAAGATGCGACGAACAAACTTTCGTTCCCCTTAACTATTGAGGCTCCACTTGAAATTTGGCTAAGTGGTGTTTGTTTTGTCATTATTTGTTTCTCATCTCTTCTTTTTTTGGTGCTTCGGCAAGACTGTGCTTTGTGATTGTGGCATTTCCTGGGTATCGTCACATTTTTTTTTATTCTCGTGTTAATGTTTTGAGCTGCTTCAGGAGATAAGTGCGATGTTTCGATCGAATTAAACTAGTTTAAACCCCAAGTATGTTTTCTGATAACCGTTCCCAGTCGATTCCTCTGTTCTTCTTTACTTGTATGTCGGTTATTGCTGCTGTATCGTTGTATCTTGTTATCGCTTATTCTCTTTTTTTCCTTCCCTCAGTGCCTCGGGAAAGCTGTGATTCGTGATTATTACCTTTATTGGGTAACCCCATTTGTACATTTTAATGTGCTTTTAAGCCTCCCTTATCTTCATTTTTTTTCTACAGACCGTTCCATGGCGGTTCTTTTGTTGGAATTATTATTTCTATGTCTCGTGAAGGCTGTGATTCGTGCTTGCGGCTTCACAAAGCAAACGCTTTAGGAAGCTGGCAATTGTTTGAATATTGTTATGGAAAAATGTGTTTTCAGCATATATACAACAGTAAAGATCCCGATCATCTTGTCCTAAGCGTTGGCTGCTCTCTGGTCTCATGTTATGACGAACGTTTCTACTGGCGGAAAGAAAATGATGCGCAGCACATGAAAATGATACGCATATAATTTGCGGACAATGCAGGCCCTTATCAGCCTGTGCATTCGCGCAGGCTGATCTGGACCTTCGTTATCAGCTTGAAGAATTGATGGGCACTGTAGTATATATAGACGAACAGAGAAAGCCCTGATCAGACTGCACGGATGCGCATGCTTATCTTGACCGTCGCAGTGAGCATCTTGGCATAAGGGCCTTTTCCCACGTTGCACATCAAGTGACTTGCTCATTGTGCGCGGTGGTTCAGTCTAATCTGGAACTTTGCTGTCCATGTATGACAGAAGACGCATGATCACGTGCTGCGGCTCAGCTGTATTTATATACTCTATTTGACTTGCAGGTCCCGGATACAGCCCGATGTCACCAGGCATTGGATTTCCATCACCATTGTTTGGCCCTGTTGGAGATCCCTATCGTGTTCCATACGCAGGAATGGGTCCGGGCATTGGTGTTTCTCCATACGGTTACGGCAGTGGATTCGGCATATTAGATTACAGGTTTGGTTCTCCTGGTATCTACTCAGGCTACGGTGGACGTGGACTGTCGTACTTGTCAGCCGGCCTTGATTCGTACGGTCGACGTGGAATATCATATCCTTCATATGGCTTTGGTTATTATAGTCGACCAGGGATGTCATATAGCTCCGCTGCCCGTGGTTATTATGGCCGATCTGGACTGTTCCCACCATCTGACCTTCGTTACTACGACCGACCTGGATTTTCTTACACGTCACCTGAGCTTGGTTACTACGGTCTCTCTGGAATGTCTTACCTCCCGTCTGAGCTTGGCTATTATGGCCGCTCAGCACTACCGTACTCCACGTCTAGCCCTGGTTACTACAGAAGTGGTAGCGATTATCTTGCGGCGGATGCCAGGACGTTATATCCAACTGATGGACTGGTCAGAACAAGTGCAAGCAGAGTTGCAGACACGAGTCTACGAGGTTACCAGAATGGACTCGCCGGCGGCAGTTTAATGGGCGTCGGTGCAGCGGATACCTTAGTCAGTGGAGGCGCGTATCCAGAGTTAAGAAACGGTGCTTTAAGTTTCAATACAATGAATACAGTTGGCGCAGGAGGAAGAGATGCTTTAAGTCTCAATACAATGAACACTGTAGGCGCTGGAAGAAGAAACACTTTAAGTCTCAATACAATGAACAGAGTAAGCCCTGAAGGAAGAGATGCTTTAAGTCTCAATACATTGAATACAGTAGGCGCTGGAGGAAGAGATGCTTTAAGTCTTAATACAATGAACGCAGTAGGCGGTGGAAGGAGAGACACTTTAAGTCTCAATACGTTGAACACAGTAGGCCCTGGAGGAAGAAACGCCTTAAGTTTCAATACAATGAACACAGCAGGCGCTGGAAGGAGAGATGCTTTTACTTACAACACAATGAACACAGTAGGCGCTGGAGGAAGAGACACTTTAAGTCTCAATACAATGAACACAGTAGGCTCTGGAGGAAGAGATGCTTTAAGTCTAAATACATTGAATACAAGGGGCATGTTAACCGGGGGATTGAGTCTCAATACGATGAATACTAGGAGCGAGTTCGCTGGAGGTCAAGAGCCTTTGAATCTCAATGCAATGAGATTGCCCACTAGAAGGCGAGATACTTTCAGTTTTAATACAATGAATTCAATGTACGTGCCTTTTAATAGCCGAGATGCTACAGGTTTCAATACAATGAATGCAATGAGCGAGGCCAGGGCCGCTGGTGGCTTACGAAATACACAAGTTGACACAACAGTGAATACCCGCACTGAATCATTTGTAATCGGAGATATAGGCGGTAGTGGAGGTTCTGGACCTATTGGACCAGATCCTGGATCAGCATTAGATATCGCTGGGGGTTCTGTAAACATTGGAATAGACTCTGGACCAGCATTAGATATCGCTGGAAGTTCTGGAAACATTGGACCAGACCCTGGACCAGCATTAGATATCGCTGGAAGTTCTGGAAACATTGGACCAGACCCTGGACTAGCATTAGATATCACTGGTAGTTCTGGAACTATTGGACCAGACCCTGGCGCGCCATTAGATCTTGCTGGTAGTTCTGGAACTATTAGACCAGACCATGTATCAGCATTAGATATCGCTGGAGGTTCTGGAAACATTGGACCAGACCCTGGACCAGCAGTAGATATCGCTGGAGGTTCCGGAAACATTGGACCAGACCCTGGACCAGCATTAGATATCATTGGTAGTTCTGGAACTATTGGACCAGACCCTGGAGCGCCATTAGATCTTGCTGGTAGTTCTGGAACTATCGGACAAGATCCTGGAACAGCATTAGACATCGCTAGTAGTTCTGGACCTACTGGACTAGACCCTGGAGTACCTCTAGACCTTGCAAGCGGTTCTGGAACTAGTGGACCAGACACTGGAGCACCATTAGATGTTGGGGCCATGGTTTCTAATACTTTGCCACCTGAGGCACCTGGAAGTGCTGCCATCACTGACCTAGTGAACAGCGGTCCTCTTCGTGCCAGGCCGTAAACGCAACCTTATCATATGTACCGTTGAATAAACAGAAAATATTCATAATCACATTAAATGTTAAATTTATTTTTGAGTCCGTTGTTCGTTTTTGCAGTGTTTTAATGTTAATTGTTGACTGCAGATGTAACAGGTCTTCTGTGCTTTCAAATCTTTTGAAACGATGTTTTTCACTTGTCGTTTTTTTTCTTCATTTTGAATAAAACAAATAATATTTGAGATTGACAATACCTCAAGGGAACCATTTTGTCTTTTCACCTTGAAAATACAGAAATTTTGACTAAATTGAACTTGTTAAAAATTAGTAACTAATATATTTACCATTTTAAATTTTGCATAATTTACAGGGATATTTACTATGGAAAAATGAAAAAAAAATTTTTTTTAAACCAATATATAGAATAAAACGTTTGGTTCCTAAGTAGTAAGGACAGAAGGTCTTGCAATAAATCCTGATAGAAATTTGCAGATTTACTTGCTCTGAGAAGAGCGCGATACAAAAATGATATCAAAGATATCAACAGCAGCGTAGGGCATTTCTTCAAGGTAAAATAATGGGGCCGCAAGATATTATATTAAAAGAACGATTTAGAAATAATAATAATAATAATAATAATAATAATAATAATAATAATAATATATCATTCCGGGCCCTGAATAAAGTTGATGTCTTTTGTATTTGCCCCAAGTATTCAGAGATACAGGCCTGAACAAAAGCAATGTCTTGTCAAGGTCCAGACTGTTTGCCTCTCGACCATCAGTTTTAGACACAACAACAGGAAATAAAACGGACATGCTCAAGTTGCAGGACATGTAGTAAGGAGTCAAGATGTTTAAATATTTAAGGTAAATTATTCAGAAAGACAAGCCTGAATAGTGTTGATCCCGATCAAAGCAACACAATGTAGACCAAGATAAGAAGTCACAAAGGCGGCATCTGATCAGTCTACTCTATTTGCCACTCATCCAGCAGTATTTGAGACGTATCAGCAGGTGGTAAAATTGATTTCGTCAAATTTTACTACAGTTGTCATGAGGAGTTACTACAGTTGTTATCAGGAGCTACTACAGTTGTCATGAGGAGTAACTTCAGTTGTCTAGCGTAGATACCACAGTTGTCAGAGGAGTAACTTCAGTTGTCTAGCGTAGATACTACAGTTGTCATGAGGAGTAACTTCAGTTGTCTAGGGTAGATACTACAGTTGTCATGAGGAGTAACTTCAGTTGTCTAGCGTAGATACTACAGTTGTCATGAGGAGTAACTTCAGTTGTCTAGCGTAGATACTGCAGTTGTCATGAGGAGTAACTATAGTTTTCATGAGGAGTAACTATAGTTTTCAAGAGGAGTTATTGAAAGGGAAAGGCAATGTTAATGAAGTGTGTACCTGATATAAAAGATCTTAACTCTGGTCCTGCTGAAACCGGATATGCCCCGCCATTGTAAACAGTGTATATCCATATCAGTTGGCTTCTAAAATCAGTTGGCTTCTTAAGAAGCCAACTGATTTTGATATGCACTGTTTGGCATTAAGTATGTGAATTTGTATCGACAACCTGGATCAAGTAGTCTGGTTGGCTGAAAATTAGAAGTGAACGTGGCATCTTAATTTATTTAGCTTGAGATGGGTTATCAAATATGCATTTAAAAAAAAATAAGAAAGCTATTAAGGTTTGAAGATGTCACAATTGGTTTTATTGGCGTTGACATGTTGTATAGTTTATGAGAATATATGACGTCATAAGCCTGACTGAAATATGCTAAACCTTTCCCACAATATTTTATTGTTGATTTGTCCGTATAGCTTCTTTTATGTACACTTAATGATTTTGACTGCTAGAAATGCACATTTTTATGTTATCTAGAAGATTTTATTTAACATCTCAAATTTTAGAACCTCAGTAAACACCCATAGTGGCTGTGCCCTTCACAACAATTTTGGAATAAATAAATATCAATAGTTTTCTGACTTTTTTTTACCGGTTTTACTCAATTTTGCAGGAAAACGCATGTTTTTCAAGACGTTTCATTTCAGATACATCCTTTACCACTGTTGCGATTCCCTTTAAAGTGTCCGAATACCTAGGGTACCTAAAAACAAAGCAGCCACCATGTATCCACTCTATTACGGGTTATGCATTCGTAGTCGATAGAAATCTGGCACGTGTATGTTCAAGCGAAGGCAATATTCTGAACTCCATCAGCAGGCGGCAAGCATGCTTTGCTGATATTCGTTGCTGACAAGGATATGTTTTGTTTTTAAAGCTGAAAAGACGGAAATAACATGTACATTTCTAGTTTTTCTCCGAACAGAGCAGTTGTTATTTATATATTGGCCACGCCAAGCAAGAGGGTGTCTTCGAGCATGCGCAAAAATGCAAAGTTTCAGACACATGCGCAATATAATCTGGGCATTTTCTCTTCATTGATACATTCTGTTAGCCGACAGCGAGGACCCTATCATACTGCGTGGATGCGCAGGCTGATCTGGGCCTTCACTGTCCGCATACGCCCAAAGGCGCGTTTACGCCTACCGTATTCGCCCTAATTACCGCACATACCCCTATAAGCGCACTGTCAAACAATTCTGTAATCTCAAGATTACAACCGGTGTACTTTTTGTCTACTTTATAAAGGTATATGTTGTGGGTAACCATTTGAATTGCATCGACTTGTCGATGCAATTCAAATGAGTACCCACATGCTTTTATAAAGAAATCCAGAAAACAAATCGCATAAACATCATCAAAAAAACTCCTTTACTGATCTTCTTATAAGTGTACCCCTAGTAGGTAGATACATATTTTACCATAAGTTTTTCCCCAGTAATTTGAAAAACCTAGGCGCACAGTGCGGTAATTAGATCGAATACGGTAATTTGATATCAAACCATTGAAAACCCGAAAAAATGTGATTTATAGATCGGTTAGACATGTTTGTGGTCACTCGATTATTTTAGTTCTAAGCTAACAGATAATGACCGTGCAGGATCAAGACTCAGGACATACTTGTTTATTTTATGTACACATGTCATGTAGATCTGACTATCTTAAAATAAGATTTTGTGCGTGATGTTTTGTTTGTGTTGAGGTTTTACGGCCCAGTCAACCCAATGGGGTCATGTCGAGCGCGGTCAGTTTACCTAACCACACGTTTACTGGGCAGGCTTAGTCCTCTAAGCGGTTAACCAGTATTGTGCACATTCTTTCGCCAGAAACTGACAACTGCCCTTCTTGAATCAGCGGAAGGGAGAGAATGACCGTAGAAAATATTTCATGATCAATCTCCACGAAAGAATGTTGCCGACCTCGGCGGGGGTTGAACCCGCGACCTCCTGGTCTCCAGTCGGACGGCGCATCCAACTGAGCCACCGAGGCCGGCATGTGCGTGATGTACAAAATGTCGACTAGTTTCATGTATTGCCGTTGGTTACATATGCCGGTGTAATGCGTCTGGTTATATTATATCTATAGACATATTCCAGCAGTCAAATATTAATAGACATATTCCAGTATTCATATATCAATAGACATATTCAAGTATTCAAATATTAATAGACATATTCCAGCATTCATATATCAATAGACATATTCAAGTATTCAAATATTAATAGACATATTCCAATATTCATATATCAATAGACATATTCCAGTATTCATATATCAATAGACATATTCAAGTATTCAAATATTAATAGACATATTCCAGTATTCATATATCAATAGACATATTCAAGTATTCAAATATTAATAGACATATTCCAGTATTCATATATCAATAGACATATTCAAGTATTCAAATATTAATAGACATATTCCAGTATTCATATATCAATAGACATATTCAAGTATTCAAATATTAATAGACATATTCCAGTATTCATATATCAATAGACATATTCCAGTATTCATATATCAATAGACATATTCAAGTATTCAAATATTAATAGACATATTCCAGTATTCACATATCAATAGAGATATTCCAGTATTCATATATCAATATAGATATTCCAGTATTCAAATATAAACAAACATATTCCAATATTCAAATACAAATAGAGATATTCCAGTATTCAAATATAAATAGACATATTCCAGTATTCAAATATCAATAGAGATATTGCATTGCATTAATCAAATATCAATATACATACTCAAGTATTCAAATATCAATAGACCTATTCCGGTATACAAATATCAATAGACGTATTCCAGCTTTCTTATTTGTTGGTGCGTTGATGGTTTCAATTGTGGCATTTGTTTTGTCATTATTTGTTCCTCATCTCTCTAGTTTTTTGACGCCTCGGGAAGGCTGTGCTCGTGTGCCTTTCCTGGGTATCTTCACTTATCTTTTTCTTAAACATTTTACAATTCATTTGGGAAGAAATGAAGGATTGAAGAATAAGAATTTTGTCTTACGATTTCAAAAAACAAAATATTATGTTATTATTAATCCATCTATGCCTAGCCTCCAATAAAAGGGATATTGGCAAATAGTGTAGGCGCAGATCAGACGCTGCGGAACGCGGCGACTGATCAGCGTCTACAATATTTGCATTAAGCATAGTAATTTCTGTAATAAATGACAACAATGAAAAACAAACCAGACTCACTTTCCATTAGACATGAACCTGCCAAAAGAAAGAGGTAGAAGAGTGTTTCAGGCATCAAAAGGGTTAGATCGAATGTCAACGCAATTCAGATGCGGCAATTGACTTAAGCGGGACCAGCAAAATACATTCTTAGAAAACAATCCTTTCAAGTCGTATTTCGGAGACTTTTCGCTTATATCACAGTAAACAGTTGATATTGAACAACATTTTAAAATGCAGCAGTTTACATCACTGAGCCCTGGTATTGCTCAAAACTCACTAATCATCCCATAAAAAATGTTAGGTTAACATATATGGCCATGCCTGAAATGTTGACTCCAAATAAGTCTGTATCAAAAACCATAACCCATGAAATATTTCATTTCATGATTAGATGCACCATCATTTTAAGTTGTATATTCCCACCTAATATAGCAATGTTTCTGAGTTTAAGTAAGAAGACTTGGCCTGAACAATGATTCTATTATAAGTGTCATACCTCTGGATATATTGCATCATAAGAAATATGTTTTGCATACAGTAAATTGTCATCTGCAAAATGACACATTACGAAAACACGCCTATTCAAATATATAGAAATTTTTAACACCCAAAAAATGAGAATTTTCAGATAAAAAATTCTGATATTTTTCTTATTTCTGCTCAAAATATAGATTGTGAGTACTCGTTAGAACCGCCTCGACGAGGCGGTTCTAACGAGTACCACAATCTATGTTTTCGAGCAGAAATAAGAAAAATAATGTATACCCCTGTAAACCCCAGTTTTACTATATAAAAGTGGGGTTTAAGGGGGTCAAAATTATATAGGCGTGTTTTCGTGATGAACAGTAAATGGTAAAATTAGATAGCGATAAATTTAAAACTAGATGCGGGACCACTTTATCATTATTTTAAGATGTAAGTCATGTAACTATTGAGATATTGAATTAAATGCTTCAATATAAACAGAAAGAAGTTTATCTTTTATCACCTTACGCGACAATATAAGGTGCAGAAAGTATCATATAAAGACAAACTTGTATCTAGATTTGAGTTTATTTAAAATCTCACTAGAACTCTAGATTTAAACCATCCGACAGTTTTTACCACTAACCATTCTGAGGCTATGATTCTAGTGTTCTTTGTTATTTGTGAGGCCTTGTGGCTACTCGCTGCGGGGCTTTTCCAGGGTTTGTCCTGTTTGGTGTATTATCGTTGTCATTACGTAAATACGCCTATCAAAATATATAGAAAATTTCATCTCCAGAAACTAAAAATTTTCAGATAAAAACTCTGATATTTTTCACATTTCTGTTTAAAACATAGATTGTGGATACTCGTTAGAACCGTCTGGGCGTGGCGGTTCTAACCAGTACCCACAATCTGTGTTTTTAGCAGAAATAAGAAAAATAATGTATACCTCTGTAAATCCCAGTTTTACTATATAAATGTGGGATTTAATGGGGCTCAAAATTGTGTAGGCGTGCTTTACGTGATGGTTTAGTTGCTCGTATCTGGTATTTTGATCACCTCGTTGGGGTAGAGGGACCTTTTTGCATTGTTATCCACTCGCAGAACGAAGTTGTGGAGGGAATATAGGGTTCAGTTTTCTTTGGTTTGTAGACTGCGCGCTGCCTGTAATGGTTGGTTTGCGCTTACCCTCGATGTCAGTGGTAGGCTATGTTCTCTGATTGTGGTTCTTCTGTACTGGTCGTGGTTTAAACATCATTTTATTTGTATAAACTGACAAACATGTGCAGAGATTGAGACCTGAAAAGCAAGACAAGGATATACAAAAGGGGCTAAGAAGAAAGGTATATCCCGTATTTAAATAAGAATGAAGATATCGAAAATATGATTTGTTAGGTCAATCTTAAAAATAATGCTTTTATAGTAAAAGTAAAGAAGTCAGAAAATATGAAAGGAGATCACAAAGAAACAGAACATACACTGTTAGATACATTGTACATTAGTAGAGACGAGAAAAAATAAATAGTTATTGACAGCTAAATAGCTACTGTATATTACAGCTACACGACTCTGTAACTGGAGTTGGCTCATATCAATCGTTGCAGTTATAACAGTACTGCGTACTTTCAACCAGCTTTATTGCATACATCAGGAACTGCGGATGCAACAATAAGCAAATGATACTATTTTTTTGGAACCGGGTCTACACATCTCACGTGTGATACTGTACATCTGTTTACGGTCGCGGCTCATATTTCACCAACTAACAAATTCTAATCCAAATTATTGGAGACGCTGTGCATTACAAAGCATAGTAATGATGGAAGATTAGCAAAACTACCGGCAAATTCCGATGGCTTTATTTTGAAAAGAAAGCGGGCAATTTCCCCCGCAGAAAGAATCGTTTTTCATGAAGTCAAAATCATTCCATGTCAAAGACGGCAATTTTCCTGTCTATCGCACCACCGGTTGCAGTGCCCCAATGGGTTCATATTACATTTCTCTCCTTGAATCCCATAATTTTGAACAATTTGTCTTAATTTCCACGAGACATCATATCATTTCCTAAGAGTACTTTGTGTTTTCTGAAGACCAAATGGTGGCGGCTTGAGGAAAAGTACTTTCTGACATGTGCGCCCAACGAAGACTCAGATCAGCCTGCGCATCCACGCAGTCTGATCAGAATCTTCGTTGTCCGCATGAAGAAACTCTGCATCCTTGGTTATCTAAAACGCGTCCAGAGAATACAGTGCACCCTCGTTACAACGACAACATTTATTCCCAAAGACGTTGCCATTAAAATGAATTTGCTGTTGTAAAGAATACTTAATAAGCATATTGATATGTAAGAAAGGTTTTGTTCTGTTGTTTTCTCATAAACATATGTTTTGGTATTTGTTAGAATCGCCTCACTGAGGCGATTCTAACAAATATCCAAAATATATGTTTCTTAAAAGCTTTAAATACAATGTTCTTGCTTAATTTGTGACTGTTTTTTTTACCTCTTAAGCGAATGTTTCGTGCCAGTGAAATTGTCATTATAACGAATTATATCGTTGTATCGAGTGTCGGTATAAGGAAGGTTGTTTGTATTGTGATCAGACCACGCGAATGTGTAGACTGATCTGAATCTTCGCTGGGCGCGCATGTCCAAATGCGCGGTCTGAAGAGTCTTCATTGTCGCATGAAGAAACTTTGCATCCTTGGCTATACAAAATGCACCCCGGGAAGATTCTGATCTGACTGCACGAATGCGCAGGCTGATCTGAATTTTTACTGGGCGCACACGTTCAAAGGTATGTTGTTTTCAGACGTCGCTGCTCAAATAATCTGCGAAGTAAGAAAATGAACCCTGCAAGTATGCATAATCTGATCAGTCTTAGGTAGGTGCTCTGTAAATAAACGAAAATCAGACGCATTGCAAAAGCTCTGATCAGACTGCGCGGATGGGCAATCTGAATCTTTGCTGGACGCATATATCATAACGTAGCAGCCGCATCAGTAACGGATTCCGTTCCGCTTGAATCGGCCTAGTACAAATAGGGGATGTAAACGAAGCCGTTAATTTTTTGCACTCTTTTGGCAAAGTTTCAGAAATTAGTGAATATTTCAAAATGTCGTCTATAGAAAAACAACAACAAAAAACAACAACAAAAAAACACACAAAAAAACAACAACAAAAAAAACAAAAAAAAACAAAACAAAACAAAAACAAAGCAAAAACAAACAAACAAAAAAAAACAAAATAAAAAAAACCCCACAAAACAAACAAAAAAACAAAAAACAACAACAAACAACAACAACAACAACAACAAGAAAAAACAAAACAAAAACAACAACAACAACAACAAAAAACAAACAAACAAACAAAAAAACAACAAAAAAACAAAACAAAAAAACAACAACAAACAAACAAAAAACAACAACAAATGACTGCAAAGTGTTAAGGTTTTAGTCTTAAAACAAGGTAAGCGAAGAAGGTAAAAAAAAAAGAAAAAAAAAAATGAATGCAACTGGTTATGGCCTTAGTTTGGAGACAAGGTAAAACGAATAAGGCCAAATGAATCATTTTGTAAACATTAGTACAGGAGTTGTCCAGGGAAGTTACAATGATAGAAAACAGCCCACCTATTACACCAAGAGGAATAGCAAACAAACCATGACAGACAATAAAGTATGGTGACCAGCCCCGCTTCCCTAGCGCTTTGATCACAATGCCAGATAGGGTCCACCAAACTCTTTCACTGCCATAGGCAATAATAATCTGGATTTACACTATTTTTATAAGCATGTTTGTCCGAATATTTAATTACGGCATGTCAACACATTCTACAGTACCCAATGATTCTGCAAGGAAACAAAAAGACTCTGACCAGACTGAGCTGATGCGACAAAGTTCTCGGTCCTGACTCTCCCAATATGTCTTGAGACAATTTCCTCCATGGCAATGCCCAGGTTGTTTACACGTAAAAGGACACCGTTAATGTTGGCAATTGGAGCCTTTCCGTGTAATTAAGAAAATGTTAGACAAAACAAACCCGTCTTTATGGGAAGCAAACTGCCTACGACTCCTATTAATTTTCCGACAATAACACCTTACCGAACCAATTAAAAAGGTCTCGTCAAGCAAAAAAGTGCCTTCGAGCATGCGCAAAATGTGCCGATTCACATCATCCTGCGCATGCGCAAAGTCTCATCCGGGCATTTGCTCTCCATTGAAAGCAAAATATAAAGTAACAAATGAATCTGTTTGCGGACAGCGAAGGCCCTGATCAGACTGCGCGGATGCGCAGGCTGATCTTGGCCTTGGTTGTCCACATTTGCCCGAAGACAATTTTTCGCATGGCGCTGCTTAAATTTAATATGTTAACAAGTGCATTCTGAAAATCTTGTGATCTGAATG
The DNA here is from genome assembly GCA_964016985.1 of Anodontia alba. Lineage (NCBI taxonomy): Eukaryota > Metazoa > Mollusca > Bivalvia > Lucinida > Lucinidae > Anodontia > Anodontia alba. The sequence continues at coordinate 11,929,664 of OZ024836.1, read as the reverse complement.
AAAGTGCTTGCTAAATAGCAGCCAATACAGACCCTTGTCCAAACGCTTCTTTTATGTGTACTGTTTGAGCAGGCGTATGTGTGCGAATATTTTTCAGGCAGTCGGACAGATAGGTGTGAACAAACAATGTATACCAAGATCAGACGCAAGATAACACGGCGTCTGATCTGGGTCTACCGTCGGCATTTTTGTCACTCATCCAGTTTAGACCCTGATCATATTCGCGTTCCGTTTTCTCAGTCCTGTTTGTCCACATACTTAGGGTACACACGGTAGACCTGAGCAGAAAAAAGAAAACAAACATAACGAATCCGCAGTGGACGGACCACTTGGAAAGATTAGCAGTTAAGACGACTTGGGAACATGTGGAACGGATATGCTTTCAATTCTGGCCCATTATTTCGCCTTCCTTATGAAAAAAATCTTCTCTAGAAGAAAAGAATTCGCTCCATTTAATAGCAAATACTTGCCTATTGGGGTCATTACGAAAACACGCCCATTCAATATAATGGCACTTTTTATGGTTGCAAAAACAAATGGTTTCAGATGAAAAAAATGTGATCTTTTTGTTATGTTTGCTCAAAACAGAGATTATAGGTAGCCGTTAGAACCGCCTCATCGAGGCGGTCCTAACGGTTACCAACAATCTATGTTTTATAGCAGAACAAGATAAATAATGTATACCCCTGCAAACCCCATTTTTTTTATATAAATGTGGTGTTTGTGGGGAGGGTGGCAAAATTACACACAAATGTGTTCGTGATGTTTTTCCCTTTTAGAGTAGACCCAATTTCAGATACAGGAAAGTAAACAGGAAGTCAAAAATTTGTAAGCAGCTACTGTGGTAGAATTGGTCGACAGTTTGCTGGCTATAAGGAGGGATGCTTTGTTTTACATTTTCTTAATTACATGTAACTAAACGCCTAAATTGCTACTATTTTAGTATCATTTGAAACAACCTGGGCTGTGCCATGAAGAATATGGCCTCAAAGGGCCTCAAAGGCTCAAGTCTCCAGTGACTATATATGTTTTTCTTATTATCTATATAATAATCCACTAAAATAAAACCAAAGTAATGTCAAGACTATAAAGGGTAGCCTTTATAGTCATGATATTTCTTAGTTTTATTTTAGTGGATTATCAAACAGAAATATGAGAAAAATATATTGTCACCGAAACTGGAGCCAGTCTAAGAACTGCCGCGCGAAGCTCAGTCTGATCAGGGCCTGCTTGCCAGTTGCAAAATCACTGTATATGTTACATATCGTAGACTGTTCTGACATAGACGGCATTGACTGTTTGCGCACGCACAGAAGTCTCATTTCATATTGACTTGTTCGTTCCCTTCAAACTTAAAGGTATTTTGGACAGTTATCGGCCAGAGAGAACTCCAGTCGGGCCGATAACGGTCTCATATAGTTTTACGTGGAATCCTTATTGTGTTTACATGTACCTTGAAATGTTGTCAGCTATAATTCTTAATGTTAAGTGTAATGCGGCGTCTACACTGTTTACAATTGTCTATATTGTGAGATTTTGTATTAATAGATTATCGTTTTGAAATGAACTTACCGACACAGCAATTCTTTTGAATTGGTTCTATGGACGTAGCCATTTAACTCAATTGCAATTTACACCACTGTTTATTTCGACATCAGATTCAAGACAATATATATTCTAAAATGAATAGCTTCACCATCAAAGCTTAGCATGCTGGATTAACTTTCTAACAGACGATATTCTGAAATATTTTCTTGCTTTTCCCAGAAAAGAGCTTTTCGATGTTATAATGGTCATGTAACTGTCTCCATATGAAAATGTGATATCCACAAAGCGGCCTTGATAAAAAAAAAACAACAAAAAACAAAACAAAACAAAACAAAAAAAAAAAACAACAACAAAAAACAGATCCGCACAAGAGTATGGTGTGGGGAATATGTAAATCTCATAGCCGGGCGTACCTAAAATTGAAATTAGACTCTTCCCATATATAGTGTGGGAGAGTCTATTCAGTATACGATGGATTAAGGAAGAGCCGCAGTGACTGACAAGCCACAGTCGCAGAACATAGCTTACCAATGGCATGAAGAGAGAGAGAGAGAGAGAGAGAGAGAGAGAGAGAGAGAGCAAACGAACCAAGGGCGTGGTTAAAGCCCCATTACGAAAACAAGCCTATTCAAATATACTGAAAATTTTACCACCAAAAGAATGACAATTTTTAAGATAAAATTCTGATTTGTTTTATATTTCTGCTCAAAACATAGATTGTGGGTACTCGTTAGAACCGCCTCGGCGGTTCTAACGAGTACCCACAATCTATTTTTTTTTTGAGCAGAAATAAGAAAAATAATGTTTACCCTTTTAAACCCCAGTTTTACTGTATAAAATTGGGGTTTAAGGGGGTCAAAATGATATAGGCATGTTTTCTTGATGCACAGTATATTTTTACTGACAGTTGCAAGGCGGTTCCTCTGACGCAGTTCTTCTTTGTGTGGCCGTTATTTCATATGTGGCGTTTGTGTTGTCCTTATTTGTTTCCTTGCCTCTCTTTTTTGCTGCCTCGGAAAGGCTTTACTTGAAAGTTTACGATTGTAACATTTCCTTGGTATCTTCACTTATATTGTTACTATGTTCATGTTAGACCTTATTTTGGCGACAGATTATGCGCTTAATTTAATGATGAATTAAAATGTTGTAGGTTCTATGATTTTATCCCGAAACTTTAGTAATATTCCGTAAAAAGCAATGTAATATTAACAAAAAAACAACAAAAAAGAAAAAAAAAAAAAAAAAAAAAAAAAGAAAAATAATAATAATAATAAAATAAAACTAAAACAAACGAACAACTAGAAAAAAAGAAAAGAAAACAAAAACAAAACAAAAACAAAACAAAACAAAAAACAAACAAAAAAACAAAACAAAACAAAAACAAAACAAAAACAACAACAAGCACACACACACACACACACACACAAAAAAAAAAAACAAAAAAAAAACTAGCAACAAACAAACAAAAAAAACAAAAACAAAGCAAAGATAAAACAAAACAAACAACAAAACAAAAACAAAAACAACAACAAACAAACAAAAAACAAAACAAAACTAGTCCTCTCAGGATTATTTGAAAGTGACGTCAGGGCAGCTACCACTCTGCCTGGGTAAAGCAGGTTTTGCATGAACTATCAGGAAAACGTTACAAACAATCTAATATATACTGAAAGGAAAAAGAAACGCAGGGTAGAGTTTTTTCCTTCTTATTTTAACCATTTTTTACGGTGTTTACTATAGCCATACACTTTTACAGATTGTCCTGTGAATGTAAACCGCGGGTATACGAGTCTTTGGTCGATGTGCTATCTACCCAGTGAGTGAAATCATTCAACCGTGCACTACACAGTGCATTGCACGGACAATACGGAAAGCCAAAATTTCGTGCAAAACAAGCATGTTTAAACCTTCAGCACAAGATTTCCTCACACCATTTGGTACACTTCAACGATACACATCGCTCTTCGATTCTTTTACCGATTTTTCTTTTCATTTTTACGCTACTTTGAACTTTTTTTCAATCATGGTACGATTGACTGATGTTCTGAGGGGTAGGGCAAATGCGTTGCTGATGCAGGGTCAGAGGCAACAGCAAGTTGCCAATCATTTTGGGGTTAACGTCTCAACAATTGAACGTCTTGTTAGACGTTTAAGGGAGACAGGGCATTTAGCAGACCGACCGCGGTCTGGGCGTCCACGCGTGACGTCGCGACGTCAAGACAGGACAATCCGTCTGGCACATGTGCGGAATCGTCATCTCACTGCTACCGAAACTGCCCTTAATACAGTAGGTACGCATAATCGCAAATTTCTCCGAAGACTGTTGGAAGTCGATTGCGTGAGATTGGTCTTCGAGCTCGTCACCCATACGTTGGTCTGCCTCTGACCGAGGCACGTAGGTTGCGTCGTATGGCGTGGTTGACGGCGCATGCGCCCAGGCTATTTCCGATGAGGCAGTGGAGACAAGTTCTTTTTACGGACGAGTCTAGGTTCACTCTCTATCGCGCAGATGCTCGACGTCGTGTGTACCGACGTCGCGAAGAACGCTTTGCCGACGCCTGTGTTGTCGAACGGGATCGGTTTGGGGGTGGCTCCGTTATGGTCTGGGGAGGCATTGCTCACGGGATAAAATCACAGTTGATTATTGTTGCGGGCAATATGACCGCAGTAAGGTATAGGGATGAGATCTTGCGTCCTGTTGCAGTCCCGCTTGTGCAACAACGTAATCTGATTCTGCAGCAGGACAATGCCCGACCACATGTTGCCCGAGTTTGTCAGGATTTCCTGGCAAACAATAACATCGCACCACTAGATTGGCCACCGCACAGTCCAGATTTGACCCCAATAGAGCACATGTGGGGTGAGCTGGACAGAAGGGTTAGGAAGCGCCGAAATCCCCCCCGCAACTCTCGCACAACTAAGGAATGCGTTGATCGATGAACGGAATAACATCCCGATGCGAACTGTCATTGCTTTGGTCAACTCTATCCAAAGGAGAATTAGGGAAGCAACGGCAGCAAGAGGGGGGGGGGGGGGGGAGGGGGGGGGGCGGCACACCCGATATTGATTTTCAGTTTGATTTTGATTTCAAGATTTGTGGGGTAGCTACCAATGAACTTCAATAATTCGAGACTTGTTGACCACAAACCAATGAAATTTGGAACTTTTGTTCCATACATATACCGTTTTGTAATCATAGTAAAATATTTAACAATTTTTTTCAAACTTGAATGAAATTTAGGAATAAAATCTACCCTGCGTTTCTTTTTCTTTTCAGTATAGTATACAATCTTACTGCTACGAGTGTGTTTTAGTTTAGTATGTTGCAATAGCGCAGTTGGAAGAGCGAAGCGATGTCGACGAACGGTTAGGTAATTGCTTAGTACACGAGTCCTAGCAGTATCTCAGCTTTTATATTTATATATATATATATATATATATATTTTTTATATATTTTTTTATTTCAATTACTTTCACTTCGCTTATGGTCCGTGTATGTTATATATAATATTTTAAATGCATATTATTGGACAATGTTATGGAATTGTTGGCATTTTTACACAAAAGACATGCTTCCAGCGTTCTTGTCTACATATATATGTGCACGGATTGTCAGCTGGTGGAAATCATCCAAACTAAAAGTTTAGAAGACTTACCCATCTAAGTCTTGTTTTGTTTTTTACTATTTTAAATCTATTCCATAATAGATAATTACAAATATTACTCTTTTATATTTAATTCTTAAAAAAGTATGAAATAAATAATGATAATGATAATAAATAAAACACTAGGATTCGAAAAAAGGGTAAGGGAAAAGTCCAGGGAGTGCCACCATCACAAACCGCAGCTGTTCCCAGACACCAAGAGATAGAGGAAACAGACAAATCCAAAAATGCACAAATCGAACAAACGTACGAAAAGCACTAAGATTAGCTCTCTCTTCCCCAAGCGAGATAATCACATGCCCAAAGGCACGAAAAACACAAAAACAAAACAACACTAGGCAAACCTTAAAACAAATCGCCTCGTAGAATAAACCACAAAGCAACAAAAAGTAAGACCAACACCGGGACCACCGCGTTAGAACGGTCAGTAGAATAAACTACCGGGGAACCCATAATGTCCAGATTTGTAGTCTAGGAATACTACCATTAGGCTATTGCGGATTTATGTTTGCCACTGCTTACAATATTTATTGAAGGTGACGTTTCCCAAATTACTAAAATGGACTTGGTCTAACATTATAAACAATCTGTGACGTCACTGTCAACTTATCCTCCGAGGACAGTACAAAAGAACAACAAAAAACCAATTAAACAAAAACAAACAAACAAACGAAACACCAAACAACCGTACACTACCTTGCTTTGCGTATTTCTGAGGCGCTCTAAAAATGTCCATAGATCATACTATTTTTGTCTACAAATTCAACATAGTCTAATATAAGCTTTCTGACATTTCAACCTTCTATTACCAACAATAAGGGCGCGGGGTGGTTTTTACTTCAAATGATAAATTTAACAGCATAAACCAATGCTCTGTATCTGCATTACTATTATCACACACAATATAGACTACTTTATCTCGATGCATAATGCAGTTTCTACTTGGATCCTCTACGATCAGTTCAAACCTGTCAAATCTTATGTCTCAGGAGTACGTTTATCAATTACAAAAAGACAACCCTTTATTTGATAAGGTACTTTAATGTACTTAAAAAGAGGGTTTCTATATCTAATCTTTGAAATTGGTATTGATGTGCGTGTACCTAATACCACCCAAATGCCATTAAAGGATCATTTGTGTGCAACCTCAGCCTTTTTGCACCCAGTAAAATACTGTTAAAGTATTAACCCTTGCCATGCTGAATAAATTAAGATGCCTGGCCCATTTCTAATAATCAGCCAATCAGATTGCTTGATCTAGGTGGCTGATAAAAAAAGAAAAAGCAAATACTAAATGACAAACAGTGTAGATCCACGTAGATCTGGATCTACGCTGTTTGAAAAGGCAGTGCATATCCGGGCCCACCATATACCAGAATTGAGACCTCTGTAATATGGGGAAATGTTGTCTTACATGTATATATGTGTGTTGAAGATGTATGAGCGTCCTTAAAGTGGATTATACGAGAACTTTAGAAACTGTCTGTTAAAACCGTGGCCCAAAACACTGAACAGGCGCGTTACAATCTTGGGTAAAGAATAAAAAGCAGCAGGAAAATATGTGAACCGCGATATTAGAAAACGTACTTCGGAAATATACGCCCAGCGAAGATTAAGATCAGCCTTTGCATTCGCGCAGTCTGATCAGAATATTTGCTGGGCGTATTATGTTTCTTCATGCGGCCAACTTAGACTGATCACTCCGCGGATGCGCAGGCTGATTTGAGACCTCGTCGGGGACTCATGTCAGAATGTACGTTTTCTCATGATGTGGCTTACATGTTATTGACAAACAAATGCCATGATGAATACATAAGGTAATATAGTTTTATAAAAATTTTGTAAAAGTTCGAAGAGTTTACTAATGAATATGCTACAATGAGTCATTGTGAAAAATGATCGTTCGTTTAACCCATTTAGGCCTAGCGTCCCATAAAAAGGACATTGGCAAACAGTGTAGACCCAGATCAGACGCCGCTCATCTGTCTGATCTGGGTCTACACTGTTTGCCTATGCCCCTTTTATGGGACGCCAGGCATAAATGGGTTAAAAGCTATACCGGTAATTCGAGATTTTGTATCTGTCTTTTAGTGCAAATAAGGGATATAATATCAATATATTAGTTGAAGGGTCTACAGTGATAAATAACTAGTTGGATACCTCTTGTCTGTTTAATTCTTGATGTGTTTATCTTTGAAGCGTAATCAGGCAACGATTTTCTGACGATGGGTTGTCTTCAATGAATGTTAATGCTTTATTTTAAACCAAACACGCAATCCTTTGCTAATAACAAAACTTGAAATTTGCTTTTAAATGTTAGATTTGTGGTTCATTTACATGTAGCTCACCTTAGCCAAGGACCAAGCCAAAGACCCAGCCAAAGATTCAGGATGATATTTTTGATAACTTGCGTGGACTCTTGATATACGTTTTTCAAGATAGTCGGTAATTCTTCTCACTAAAAGCATATTTCCAACTTAGTCTCTTCTCATATCAACTACGCCGAATTGATAATTAGACAGCAAGCTAGTAACATGTTTTACCCACAGTGTTCGATCTCAAATAAACGCTTGATTTGGAGAATCATCTCGTAAACCTTGATTTGCGACTTAATATTACCCCAGTTTCGCCCCCATATCAAAGTGCTTGGGCTTTATCGGCCTACGAAAAGTTAAATATATTTTTCAATAGAATGAAGAAAGCTCGAGAATGAATCTTGATAAAGAAAATAGGGGGAATTGTAAGGATACCATCTGTTTCTATTTATTATCCAAGTTGACAGTTGGTCATTACAGGGTCTCATTTGGTTCATATACAGTTATATGAGGACAGTTGGCATCTTCTTAAATGCTATAGAAAACTAATGGAAGAAACTTGGAACATTTGATAGAAGTACAACAGCCCTTCAGTTGAGATCAATATTTTGTCCCCAATGTGTTGTCTGCTTATACTCCAGTACTATAAGCATGTTTAAAATAATGAAAAATCCGTATAAAACCAGATTCGCGAGTGTTTATTTCCGAAACTTGCAACAAAGTATCTTTGTCACAAAAGCGTTCTGCTACTATCAAAATTGTGCCTGTCCTTAACCGGGACTCTTTACATTATGGAAATATGTATATAAACTATAAATCATGAAAAACGAGACATAAAAAAATCGAACCGACATTGCTTATTTTTTAAACTTACAAAAGCTTTCTGTGTCAGAGAGTGACAAAAGTTTTTTTTTTGCGTCAGCGTTTTATCCCTGTAGTGTAGTTTACTCTACTCCAGGCTATATAAACGTATAAAAATCATGAAAAAAAAAAACAAAAAAAAAAAAAAAAAACTCATAAATCGGAAGCTTTTCTAGACTGAGCATTACGAAAACACGCCTATTCAAATATATTGAAAATTTTATCACCAAGAAAAGAAATTTTTCAGATAAAAATTTCTGATATTTTTCATAATCCTGCTCAAAACATAGATTGTGGGTACTCGTTAGAACCGCCTCGGCGAGGCGGTTCTAACGAGTATACACAATCTATGTTTTTTACCAAAATAAGAAAAATAATGTATACCCCTGTAAACCCCAGTTTTACTATATAAAAGGGAGGTTAAATGGGATCAAAATTATATAGGCGTATTTTCGTGATGGTAATGGGCAGTCGTGCAACAGTAACCGTTTCGGCCCAGTAGACCAAATTACATACCTCTGCAAACAGTGTATATCCAGACGAGACAGCTCATAATGAGCTGTCTCGTCTTGATCAACTCTGTTTGCTATTCTGTTCTTAATTTTGTTATGATACCCCCTTTTGCAATAATGGATCTATCCAAATTCAAAGATGGTACAGCCCATTTCAGGAACTCAGGGGCGAAAATGTGAAACACCCTGCTGAGGATGTATGCAAATTGATGTCTTAGTGTTAGGATGAGCGACTCAGGCCCACTTCGATCGCATGTTTGTTGATGCTGGTTCAGTAATAGGACCATGTCGCGTAAAGCCCTATTCCAATGACTAATTACATTGGATTGATAGAAAATCACAACTGGGATTATCAGAAAACATGGCGTGACGTCATCGCTCTACAGACGGGTAACTGTCGCGGGTACAAATCAATGGCGGACGCATTATACACTATATAGAATATATGTCAAAAGCCTCCAGTTCTTCATTTTGACCTACAATTTTTTACCATCACAAAAACATGCCTATATAATATTGACCCCTTTAAACCCCACTTTTATATAGTAAAACTGGGGTTTACAGGGGTATACATTATTTTTCTTATTTTTGCTCAAAACATAGATTGTGGGCACTCGTTAGAACCGCCTCGATGAGGCGGTTCTAACGAGTACCCATAATCTATGTTTTAAGCAGAAATATGAAAAATATCAGAGTTTTTTTTTTGTCTGAAAATTTTCAGTTTTTGGAGGTGAAATTTTCAATATATTTGAATAGGCTTGTTTTCGTAATGCTTTATTACATGTATGGTAATGTATCGAAGACGTACTTTAAAACAATCATGTTTTGCTAGTTTGTTCTGTGTTCTCGTAATAAATTTAAACTTATTAATTAGTGCACCAGAAATGCATTTAGGACAATTTTAGCCGGTTAGAATATTCATTCAGACATTTGCTTGAGTTTTTCAAGAGGATATTTTGTTCTTCCACAACTTGGATGAAAATGCATTAAAATAAGATAGTTATTAAAAGATTTGTATTTAAGTATTTTCATATGTATATATGTTGTATTTATGAGGGCCGCATGGTAGACTGACAGTTTAGCCAAATGTGTTACCCTTTTGAAATATTATATGAATAATAAATAAATAAATAAATAAAGTATGTGTGTTAGTTGATAAACATCAATTTGAATCCTGCAATTACATCACAAAAACATACCTATATAATTTTGACCTCCTTAAACCTTACTTTTATATAGTAAAACAGGGGTAAACTTTATTTTTCATATTTCAGCTCAAAACATAGATTGTGGATACTCGTTAGAACCGCCTCGTACAGGCGGTTCTAAAGAGTTCCCACAGTCTATGTTTTGAGCAGAAATATGAAAAATATCAGAATTTTTATCTGAAAATTTTCAGTTTTTGGTGGTGAAAATTTCAACGTTATTAGAATATGCGTGTTTTCGTAATGTCCGTATTTATCTCAGCAGGAATTAAACGTCTCTCTAATCTGCTCTTTGGTACTGAAAATACCGTACTGAAAACATATGCGCGCGAAAACCAATGTCATTTCGTGCAATTGTATATTAAAAATCCTTTAGTTTGGATAAATTATATTGTTTAATAGTCGTTTGCATTAATCATAAAATGACATTGACAATGCAAACGACTATGACCTTATTTTAAAATAAATATAACTTCTTTCATTATTTAGAATTTGACATCCTTTCCATCACGAAAACATACCTATATAGATTTGACCCCCTTAAACCCCACTTTTATACAGTAAAACTAGGGTTTACAGGGGTATACATTATGTTTCTTATTTCTGCTCAAAAACATAGATTGTGGGCATTCGTTAGAACCGCCTCGGCGAGGCGGTTCTAACGAGTACCTACAATCTATGTTTTTGAGCAGAAATAAGAAAAATAGCAGAGTTTTTTATCGGAAAATTTTCAGTTTTGGCGGCAAACTTTTCTATATATTTGAATAGTCGTGTATTCATAATGTATGCCCATCTACACTGTACCCGTAAAATTACCAGTACGATCTGCAATGACGTCATAGCCATCTTTTCCGATAACTGCTATAAAAATTGTACTTGTGGCCAGTGTAAACCCAGATCAGCTCGCGCATCTGTGTAGTCAGATGGCCACTAATAGAATGCAATTGCCGTAAACATACCATTAGCGAACAACGTAGTCCTTGATGAGAATGTGCGTATGCGCAGATAGAGCATGGTCTACTCTAGTCGCATATGTCAGGTCGTTTTCTATTTGAAAAAATTAACTATGGTTATATCAACGCCCTTACCTTCATTTAGGGCAAGTTGACTGGTCAAGTGCGAATTCAAATTAACACTAAAACATCGATTAATCGACTGAGCTTGATTGTTGGGCTATTTGTTTTGCATAAATTTATAAAATGAGCTATTCCCGCTGTTGCAGTTTTTCTTTGATTGTACGTCAGTTATTGTTAATATGTCACCTTGATTGGTCATTGTTTGTTTATCATCACGTCTTCTTTCTGTAATTATGGCCTTTCATCGAGAAAACATGCCAATATAATTTTGACCCCACTAATTCCCTCTTTTATATAGTAAAACTTGGGTTAAAAGGGGTATACATTGTTTTTCTTATTTCTGCTCAAAAACATAGATTGTGGGTACTCGTTATAACCGCCTCGCCGAGGCGGTTCTAACGAATGCACACAATCTATGTTTGGAGCAGATATATGAATATATCAGAATTTTTTTTATCTGAAAATTTTCAGTTTTTGGAGGTGAAATTTTCTACATACTTGAATAGGCGTTTTTTCGTAATTTTTCTGCGCAAGGTCATTTAGATATTTAGGCCACTGTAAATAGTCTACAGGCATCTCTCGACGTTGTCTGGATGAGACGGAAAGAACTGAAGCTCTATTATAACATACCGCCTCATTTCAGCATTTCTAGGCGGTAGTTCTTTTGTTATTCGCATTCGAAAGCATTTGTGGCCACTCGCTGCATATTAACCCTTGTCAGGCTAAATGAATTAAGATGCATTACCCACTTCTTTTTTTCAGCCAATCAGATTACTTGATCAAGGTTGTTGATACGAATCTGCATATGTCATGACAAACAGTGCAGATCCAGAGCAGAAGCCATCTGAACTACATCTACACTGTTTGCAAAGGCAGGGCATATCCGAGTTCAGCAGGACCAGGGTTAAGTCATGTTGAAGTTCAAGTACAGTATTGTGGTCGCTCACATTACGGCTGCCCATATTTAGCTTTCTGTTAATGATACCTTGTTCTGGTACTAGCATTACGGTCAATTTCAGTCACTGCCTACTTTTCTTTCTGTTTATGATACCTTATTCTGGAACTAGCATTACGGTCAATTTCAGTCGCTGTCCACTTTGTTTTCTGTTTATGATACGATGTTCTGATACTAGCATTATGGTAAATTTCAGTCTTTGCCATTGTTGCTTTCTGTTTATTATACCTTATTCTAGGACTCACATTATGGTCTATTTCTATCCTATGTTTATGATACATTGTTCTGGGACTAGCATTACAATTAATTTCAGTCGTTGCCAATTTCCTTTTTGTTATGATATCTTATTCTGGTACTAGCGTTATGGTCAATTTCAGTCGCTGCCCACTTTGCTTTCTGTTTATGATACCTTGTTCTGGTACTAATTTCAGTCGTTGCCCTCATTTAGCTTTCTGTTTATGATACCTTATTCTGGTACTAGCGTTTCGGTCAATTTCAGTCGCTGCCCAGCTTTCTTTCTGTTTATGATACCTTGTTCTGGTATCACTAAAAGTATGGTCAATTTCAGTCGCTGCCCACTTTGCTTTCTGTTTATGATACCTTGTTCTTGTACAAGTATTGCGGTCAATTACAGTTTCTGCCCATTTTGCTTTCTGTTTATGATACCTTGCCTTAGCACCAGCGTTACGGTCAATTTCAGTCGTTGCCCATTTTGCTTCATGTTTATGATACAGTCGACTCTCGTTATCTCGAATTCCAAGGGACTCTTTGAAATACTTCGAGATATCCGTACCTCGACATATCAGATTTGCAGAATTGAGGAAAAAATAATTCGAACAACCACATTTAACAAATATAATATGTAATTGGACGCTTGAAGTTAGAGATATATTGAAAATATTGTGGAAAAGAGGAGATATTGCTCCTTAGGAGCAATTTCTCCTCTTTTCCACAATATTTTTACTTGTTGTTAGATTTTCATGTTTAAGCAGGGACAAGATTTCACTTCGAGATAAGCGGTTATTCGAGATAAGCGAGGACGAGATAACGAGAGTCAACTGTACCTTATTCTGGTATTAGCATTACGCTAAATTTCAGTCGCTGCCCTCCTTGTTTTCTGTTTCTTTCTGCTTGCCATTGTTTTCAATGTATCGTAAGCAATATTTGAATATCAGGTGAGGATTTGGTGTCATTAAAATCGATTTCAATCACCAAGTATTTTCTACTGACCGTTATGAGTCTGTGGTTCTGGTTTTGTTCGTGCTTAACCGATTTATGCAGAATGGACACTTCTACCATATCTATTTGGACCGGTCTATTTTCAAATAGAGGGTGTCTGGCTGGTTTAAATGGTATGTTTTATAGAAATTCCTAGGTGTAATGCAAACAGTGTGGACCCTGATCAGACGCCGCGGTCTGCGGCGTATGATATGGGTCTACACAGTTTGCCATTCTACCTTTTATTGGATGCTAGAATTAAATGGGGTAATGCTTGGCTATAATCATGTCCATGGACGACCAAGCTAGCATTCTACGTAAATCTACATCGGGCCGTCATCGGCCCGTCAGCTACCCTGACGGGCCGGTGACGGCCCGATATAGATTTACTTACGTACGATGCTTACTGGGGAGTCCATCGTTGTCCTGTTTGTGGCTTCAGATCGCCATTCGTTTGTTTGATTTGGAGGTTTATGGCCCTGTCAATAACGTTAATGGCATGTGGAGCCGGTCAGTTAATACACTCACATCTTTTCCTGGGAAAGCTTAGTCCTCTAAGCGGTTAACCGCTATTTGATCAAATACTTTCGCCAGTAGCTGAAAAATGCCCTTCTTCAGTCAGCGGAAGTGTGGGGGACTCGGGAAGGGTTGGGAATGGCCACAGAAATGATTTCATGATCAATATCCACAAAAGTTATGTGGTCGAGCTTGGATTCGAACTATAATGATCATGATACTTGTGATTATGTGTCCCTCGCTGTGGTGTTTCACTCATGAGATAGAGGACCCCTTTGCGGACCAATCAAATGTGTGTAGTTTGAAGCTGCATCAGAATTAAGGCGAGCTTTCGCGCTAATAAAGCTTCTAAGCGCGTTCTCTTCACTCTTTTGACCGTATCAGGACAGTTTCTGTTTTCGGTGGTTTCGTATTTAGTCATGGTTTATGCCTCACATTACGAAAATATGCCTATTCGAATATATTGAATATTTGCTTCCTGATTTGGCGGCATAATTAACCTGCAGTAGCTCGAACTACCCATATCTCGTCCATGGTCTCAAACATGTTGGAGCCATTGAAGTTCGACTGTATGTTGACCGTCATAGTTCATTTACTCTTTTTCTTGGTGCGATTACTAGGCTATAATATGAGCCAGCGCATGACAAAACCTACAATAATACTTGTGCGACCAACGAAGATCCAGATCAGACTGCGCATCCGCGCAGTCTGATCAGAGTCTTCGTTGATCACACGAGCCTTCTACAGCCTCAGGGTATCAAAAGAGGGATGAACAAGAACTCTTACCATACTGGGAGGGTGTACAGGCTGATCTTAGGCGTTGCTGGTCAGACAGATCTTATCATTACTGAAACATGCCTATTCAAATATATAGAAATTTTCACCTCCAAACACTGAAAACTTTCAGATAAAAAACTCTGATATTTTTCATATTTCTACTCAAAATATAGATTGTGGGTTCTCGTTAGAACCGCCTCGGCGAGGCGGTTCTAACGAGTACCCACAATCTATGTTTTTGAGCAGAAATAAAAAATAAAGTATACCCCTGTAAACCCCAGCTTTACTATACAAAAGTGGGTTTAAGGGGTCAAAATTATATAGGCACGTTTTCGTGATGAGTAGGTTTTATCGTGCGCTGGCTCATATGTAATTATGACACTTCCTGGATATCTTCTTTACTGTTTTGCCTGCTTAACTACATACAGTCGACTCTCTTTATCTCGACTTCGCTAATCTCGAATAACCACTTATCTCGAAGTGAAAATCTGGTCCCTGTTTAAACATGAAAACATAATAATAGGTAACAAAATATTGTGGAAAAGAGGAGAAATTGCTCCGAACTCTTTTCCACAATATTTTCGACACTTTTCTAACCATGTGTGAAATGTGGTTGTAAGATGTATTTTTTCCTTAATTCTGCAAATCTGATATGTCGAGGTAAGGATATCTCGAAGTACTTGAGAGAGTCCCTTGGACTTCAGATAACGAGAGTCGACTGTCCATCTCTAAAAATCTTCGTTTCAAAGTACGAAAAATTGTCAATCCCTACAATAAGACTTATATCTCATGGGTCCAGACTTATTTACTACACTGCAGCTGGTGTTATTGCCGTGTGGCGGTGGTAGAAGGTCTCCCCGTACTTTACCATAGTGCAGATTATATTTCATTTCC
This sequence comes from Anodontia alba, assembly GCA_964016985.1. Classification (NCBI taxonomy): domain Eukaryota; kingdom Metazoa; phylum Mollusca; class Bivalvia; order Lucinida; family Lucinidae; genus Anodontia; species Anodontia alba. The sequence continues at coordinate 11,914,122 of OZ024836.1, read as the reverse complement.
TTTGGGATCATTGGGCCCATTGTGGAATCCTTGAAAATGGAGTTCTGCTCATGTATACGCTAGAGGGCGTAAGCAGTGTTGCAAACTTTATTATTGTTTATGAAGAGTCTCAATAAAACCGAGACTCCCATTTTCTTATCTGTAGTGTGTTATTTGTTTCCAAAGGCAATCTTTTAGACGTTTATTATATCTCATTTTTCTACCCTAGCCAAGCCATAAACAGACTTTCTAAAACCTGGCATTACTATTCCCGTATTTACCTAAATCTCTGTACAGACTAATAGGCATGGTGCATGAAGCATGCATAGCAAGTTATGCTTACTTTCCATGGACGCCTGATTACAACCTATTATTTTGGGTCCATTTCTGTTGAACATCCCTAATTTTGTCTCTGTGTATATTGACTTTATGATTTCTAAAATACGATTTGGTATGTTTACCAAAGACTCATTGCATCAGATTGCGTTGCGTGAATATGTCAGCGAGAGAATTAAATGACATTGGCATTTGAAACAATACCCTTATAATATAACAGTAATAAATCATTACAGCTGCAGAATTGCAGGAAAGTCATGCGTAATTAGTTGCAAAGTAAATATGCTGTAACTTGTGGAAATGTACCTTCCGAAATGAGGGCGGTTGTCAGCTTCTGGCGAAAGCAATTACACAAGTAGAGGTTAACCGCTTGGAGGACTAAGTCTGCCCAGGAGAAGTGTGGTTTGGTAAACTGACTGGCTCGACATGACCTTAATGACTGTGTCGTTAAACTCCAACCCAACCAACCAACCGTCCGAAATATACGCCAAGCGAAGACTCTTATAAGCCTGTGCATCCGCACAATCTGATCAGACTCTTTGCTGTTTAAATGTAACTGAAGAAACAGTGGATCATTTATACTCCACAGTGCGCCAAGCGACGAGTCTTCGCTATTCGCACATGGTACATTCTCTGATGGTATGTGTTCTGACGTTGTGGTCTAATATGATAATTGTTTTATTCAATTTAAGGGTCGAATATAAGTTTATAATACAATAAATTGGAATACAACTATGTACTAAGTTTATTTATTAGTTCGTAAGGGAATAATTTCCTTTGTCTGTCTGAAAAGAACAGCTAAGACAGTGTTGAAAAGAACAGTACCAAAATTTAACCACTTTAGATCTTACAAATGTACAAAATGTACAAAGTTTTAAATACAGACTGGGTCTTTGCTGCATTTAATATGAATTTAGCAGATATAACATTTTCAAATGGGTATAGATATAACTTGAGGCAATGACACATTTAGTGACTTTACAAGACAATCAATAATGACAATATGCTGTAGCATGTTATTTGATATGTTATACTACAGCATTTTATTGGGCATGTTTCACTGTGATACATTGTATGTTACAGGACACGCTAAACTATAGCACACTATTATAGAAGTTTTACTATAGCATGCTGTTAGACATGTTATACTGTAGCATGTTATTAGATATGTTATACGATAGCAAAATATAGGACATTATAAATTATAGCATGTTATTACACATGTTTTACTTTAGCATGTTATTAGATATGTTATACTATTACATGTTATTAGACACGTCATACTGCAGAATGTTATTACACATAATATACTATAACATGTTATAGGACATGTTATATTGTACCTAGCATGTTATTAGATATGTGAAGCTAAGGCATGTTATAAGACATGTTATATGGCATGTTATACTGTAGCAAGTTATTAGACATGTTATACTATAGCATATTATAGGACATGTTATACTGTAGCATGTAATTAGACATGTAATACTATAGCATTTTATAAGACTGTATTGTGTTTAAGCATGTTATCGGACATGTCATACTGTAGCATGTTATTAGACATGTGGTACTGCAGCATATATACAGACATGCTATACTAAATAATGTTATTACACACGCTTTACTATAGCATGTTATCGCTCATATGTAGCCGATTCAGACTTACTTAAATGGTAAAATATACTTCGTACATGTACAGCATATAGGTGTTTTCTGTACGACAATTCGATGAATGCTTACTTATCATGACGAAGTAGGGGCATTGACATTTCTGTATTTATGTCATCACGAAAACATGCTTATATAATTTTGCCCCCCCCCCGGCCCCCCTTAAACCCCACTTTCATATACTGGGGTTTACAAGGGTACACATTATTTTTCTTATTTCTGCTCAAAAAGTAGATTGTAGGCACTCATTAGAACCGCCTCGCCGATGCGGTTCTAACGAGTACCCACAATCTATGTTTTTAGCAGAAATATGAAAACATATCAGATTTTTACTGAAAACTTTCAGTTTTTGGTGGTGAAATTTTCAGTATATTTGACAGGGGTAACAACCTACGTCATAGCACGGATATCGGAACCATTTTAACGGCCGCCATATTTGAAATGCAAAGTAAGTTTTTCCGCTCGTAAAATAATACAAATAAATGTATACCAAAACTAAACAGTTTAGTCGGTGCCTGACAACAAACCTGGACAGCAGATATAACAATCGAGTCCAGAAATGCCGCTGATTTTGTAAACACCTCGACAAAGTCGAACAGGTGGGAGACACGAGGACGATTTTAGCAGAGATATAGTGTGCACTTTTGCCAAAAAACGTATTTTTACAGCTAATAGCACCAATATTACTGATATTTGTGTTATTTTAGTCAACAGTTGTCCCTAGTTCGATTTCATAACCATGATTTTCAGACGGAAAATTGATTAGATCATTCAAATGCCAATTTTGATATCGTAAACATTCATGACGGCACAGATATCGGTCATACTCTTCCAGCCCAACAGGTGCATGTGAGTAACAGACAAAAACGTCCCGGTCCCAACTTGCCAAATATAGAGCTTTATCACATGACCGTCACGTTATTCAGTGAAATAACCCATGTCATAAAAATCATATAACCACACGTGTTATAACACCTGCAAGGCTCCCCATTGGTTAGCCTAATTACCCTAATTAATATTCGTATTACACCGCTTATTGATAGCAACCAAGATGGTGTCTGCGTTCGCCGATACAACCTTTACTTTTGAAACAGATCCTACCTTCAGTTTTGTGATGATTTTGAGATGAACGATAAATGTCAGACCGATGGAGGGAGAAGACACAAAACAATCACAATGTGAATAACACGACTACCAGAAATATTCATGGTGGTAAAAATTCGATGTTTTCCCGCAACATATTTGGAGGCACTCGAGATCTCAACATCGATATCGTCAAACCGTCAATGAAAAAAAAATCACCTCCAAAAAAAAAACATTGGAGGATGACTTGACTCAGATAGTCAATAAATGTGTCAAATTAAAATCCAAACTACAGTTAAATGTTTTATAGTTTTGAAATCTGTCGTTTACTTGAGTGTGTCAACCACGGCATAAAACTATATTGATCAAGGTCAGTGACCTTTAAATATGACAGCTGACTGTGGGGGATTTCCCTACTCATTCTCAGTGACGTATTGACTCGCGGAATGACGTTGTTCAAAGGAATATTTAGTTTTGAATTGATTTATTAAAATGAAATATTTGTTAGCTCAAATAAAAAATCATCATTAATTCCTTCAGTTTAACGAAGTAACAAATGGCATATTTATCTTGTTTCTAGTTATTTTCGGTACTTATGCGAACTATTTTTGTTGCGTAGTACTATTGAATTCTTGGTAGTGAGTTGTTCCGCTTAGCTATGGAAAGCCGTTATCTTTAAAATATATTTTGTGCATTTTTTGTCATCGGAAGGGCCATGTGATAAACAGAATCTTACATTCGTGGTCATTTAATATGAAATTTATGAAACTCGTTGGGTAATTTCGGTATTTTGCTCGCTAAAGCTCGCAAAATACAGAAATTACCCAAACTCGTTTCATAAATTTCATATTAAATGACCACTCATGTAAGATCCTCTCTTTATGTCGTGAATATATTGTCTACTCATACTGTGGCCTGATTTCATCCAATTCCACGCAAGGTTGCTAAAGAAATATGCTTACCGTGTTGTATCGCTGATGAACGCCACGGTTTTGGCATGCTAATTACTAAATATTTATTCGCGATGACATAGCAAATATTAAATGAGTTCCCCATCTGCAGCAATATGTGTAAAATCAGCCAAATATTTACATTCTCACATGATACAGAACGGAAATATTGCATGTTTTTGTTTATGTTTTTCAAAGTATTTGCTGTGTACGTGGACAGTACATGTATATGTTTGCATGCGGCGCCATCCAACTCGCACTACGTTGGTAGATAGAAAATTGTTAACTGTGTTTTCCTGACATGAAAATAATGTCACGAACGAGTGGTGATGATTCGGTAAACAATGAGTACGCAGTATTCCTGAGTGAAATAATTTTCATATCAAGGAAACACTGTTAAATATTTTGTTTATTACATACCTTTTTCAATAATTTATCATTAAAACAAAAGTAAAGCGTTTTAAACTAATTTGCATAAGAATACACCAAACTGTCACGTGACGTTCTGACGACGTCATCTCACGTTATGTGACATCGAACCATACATTTTTGTAATTTGATTGGATGGTGATAACGTTACGGTGACGTCACTGCAAAAGTAATATCATCACTGTTAAAACATGAAAAGGTCATATCAGCACTATCGTTGGTAAGAAAATTATCTCACTAAAAACTAATGGTTATTTTAAGTGGGGCATATAATAACGTGACTTATTACTTGAATGCCGCGTTAAGTAGTGTCATAACGTCGTGTCTCATAATATATGCTACCATTTACCGACGTTATACCATTTTTATGAAAGCACATGTTGACGCACGTAATATGTAATATGTAATAGATAATACCCGAGTAACAGTACATTCTCCGCAATAAAAACCTAGGCGGTGCCGAGGCCTTTATTGGGGGAGAATGTACTGTTACGAGGGTGTTATCTTACATAAAATCCATCTCTTGTTGATTTATGAATCATATTGATTAGTTTTGTGGTGTAATTACACGAAAAACACGCTTTTAACTTGAATGATTTTCTACTTGCACTTGTACTAATAATGATGGTACACATAAATGAGGTATACGGGTTTTATATAATTTTACAGCAGGTATATATAAGTGTTTCAGGTAAGGTATTACTAGATAATATCTTATCGCTAATAAAATTTTCAGACGTTCAATAATATTGCACATATTCGAAATGATGTCAATTTCTGGTCATTTTACGTCAATATCCTGCCTTACGTTTCTGAACTTCTCCCATTTCAAACGAAACTTCTTTCCTAAAACTGAAGTAAGGAAACTGCAGGCAATATACTCTAATATCTATTGGAGTAGCTGGACTAAAATATTTCAGAGAATACAAAGGAATGGCTTTATTGTACGTGGACCATTGACTGATTGTCTGAAATGTAAGTCATAATATGAACATAAAATATGCACAAATTGACGTCTACTCAAAAATGCGCAAAAATTCCGGACGTTTGGGAAATTTAGAACAGATGAAAAAATATATGTTATTAAATACCTACCATTTAGGACTTAAATATTCCTGCTTTAAAATGATATATAAAGCGTTTTCATAGGAAAAATTTCTACCTCGGAAAATGGTATCAGATATTATGAGACACCCTGTAGATGCCTATTTCCTGCATATTTTCCGACGATTTCTAACGTTTAACCGTAATGTAGAAATCGTTTTGACGAATAGCATTCATTTGCTAAGACGAGCGTCATATTGAAATGAGGGTTGCGTCAAACAGACATGACCACCAACGACTAAATTACAGGATAGCGTGGTGCCTTATTTACATGTAAGATAACAAACAAGTGTTATTGATAACCCTTTTTACTGACCCACTGTTTTCTCACTGTTGGCCACAACGACGTGTAGCTAGTTATCATCTTCTTTGTATCCTGCAGTCCGGCTAATATACAATGTAACTATGGTGTTCTGTTTTGCCACAGCAATTAACGTGTCGTTGAAATGCCGTCTTATGCTACCGCGTTACTTCGACACAATCGTTAATTGTAGCGGGAATGAGTTTTATGGCGATTAATTATGAAAGGTAATGTAAGTTGCGACTGCTACTAAAGTGGTAATATCGTTCTTAAATAAATGAAAACCACAACAGGATGTTAACGACACGTTGAAGCTAACAGTGTAGTACCTATCAGCCACAATAATCGTGTTCCAACCATAATGGTCCAACCCTTTCGCTCTTGTTAGCCAATAAAATATGTTTAAACAAAATAATGTGTCGGCATGGCGCGGTAGTACTATATAGTCAGAATAATTAATCAGAATGTCTGTGAAACAAAAGAGAAAGCATGAGCTACTGTAACATCATCTAAAAGACGACAGCTGTGACGAAGTTCACAAAACATCTACAGTGAGCTTTGTTGATATTCAGGCACACTCTCAGCTTTTTCACGTAATTTAATTTATGAGCGTACGGGGGCCAAATCACCAGTCGAATTTCATTAGTTCACTATGTACAAAAAAGACGAACGAAACATTGAACTACAGGGTTGAGTGGCCTACAAGACAAGAATAAGCAAACATATGCGTCAGTCCTGTTTCTTAAAGATTTTATAAAGGGAGTAACAGCTTTTTTACATGGTATCAGTTTTTTTTTGTTTATATGTGTGTTCGAGATCGGTGCCATCGTACGTGTTTACGACATCGTTCAAAGCATTTCTTTGCTTTTAAATAATATCTCACATTTAATCATGTGCAGAAACATTGCTTCTTTTACCACAAAGGTAATATTTGCAAATCACAACAGGCAAATCGAGTAAAATAGCTACAGAAAGTAATTTTGATCAAAAGTGTTTTCGACGTCAGTGCAAACATGCGTTGACAGTACCGATACGAATCACTTTGTTGAAGTGTTTGAAGCTTTAACATTGTTTCTAGGCAAAACTCATTCACCAGTGGGGCGAAAATATTTACTGTCACCAGCTAAACTATGTCTTCTGTATAATCGTTATGTAGACGCATAGTTTGAAGCAATTTATTTACCTTATTCGCATCAATATGGCGACTATCCAAGTGGTTCCGATATCCTTGCTATGACGTAGGTTGTCACCCTTGTTTGAATAGGCGTGTTTTTGCAATGTGGAGTTTTTTGTCATTGTATATTCTCTTCTTCTTTTGATGGCCCGGGGAGACTGTGCTTCTCATTACGAAAACATGCCTATATAATTTTGACAACCTTAAACCCAACTTTTATATACTGAAACTGGGGTTTACAGGGGTAAATATTATTTTTCTTATTTCTGCTAAAGAACATAGATTGTGGATATTCGTTAGAACCGCCTCGCCGAGGCGGTTCTAACGAGTACCCACAATCTATGTTTTGAGCAGAAATATGAAAAATACCAGAATTTTTTATCTGAAAATTTTCCTTTTTTTAGTCGTAAAATTTTCAATATATTTGAATAGGCTTGTTTATATAATGGTGACAGGCATTTCCTGGATGCCATTTAAGGCTGGCACGATTAATCGGATAATCAATTAATCGATCGATAAATTCCATAAAAATATTATCGTTACTGATTTGCTAATAATCGATTATTTGATTTCTGTGTCTGTTACCATATTTATCCTACGGATTCGGACACCTGAACTATTTACCATACATCTTAAAAAAATTGACTGTATGATTTACCACCCGATATCGTGTCTAAAAGTAGATGGATGAGTGTCAAACAGTGTAGACTCTGATGAGACGCCGCGTTCTGCGGCGTCTCATCTGTGTCTACACTGTTCTCTCAGGCCTGTCTGTCCGAATACATATGGTAAAAGTATAACATGGTAAGAGTAATGTTCTGACAGTAAGCGAGAAAGGTAAGATTATGACCAAAACCTTACTGACTACTAATCGATTATCGATCAAAATGGCAGGACTGATAATCGATTATCCTTTTAGCCCTAGTATCTTTACTTTTATTTTATTGTCAACGGTGAAATAGTGTATATCTGATGAAAATAAAAGTGGTATCAATCACTAGTGAATTGATATCGTATCATTTCACTATAGTGAATGATACGATTTATATTTTCACTCTTCGCTTTGGACGACCGGTTTTCTTCACTGTTTCAGAAGTGGATGTTACCTGCACTTCAGATTTTTGAACACCTCTAACTTCTTTGTTTCTGAACTAAACTGTCAAGTGTTACTGAGCGTCGACGCCATGACGTTCATGTTTTGTTTGGTGACGTTACCGTTGACGTCTGAAACGCGCATTGACGTGTGAACAATAAAATAAAAAGAAAAGTTACTCTTTTTCTGTGAATACCATAAAAATTTTCATCTCGTGTAATGAAAACATTCAAATTTTCACTCGTGCTTCGCACTCGTGAAACTACTGATGTTTTCATTTCACTCGATGACAATATTTATGGTATTCACAGCAAAAGAATAAATATCCTCTATTTATTCTTTTGCAGTGAATACCATAAATATTGTCATCGAGTGAAATGAAAACATCAGTATTTTCACGAGTGCGAAGCACGAGTGAAAATTTGAATGTTTTCATTACACGAGATGAAATTTTTATGGTATTCACTGAAAAAGAGTAAATTTTCTTTTTACTTTATTGTTCACACGTCAATGCGCGTTTCTGACGTCATAAGTAACGTCACCAAACAAAACATGAACGCCATGGCGCCGACGCTCAGTGCTTTACATGTGAACCGCTGGAGAGACAAAAAACAAAAAGTTTCGGCGAATCAAAATAATTTTGATACCATAATGTTCCTTACATTCTAACTAAGAAAATGCATACCAACACTTGATAGTTTAGTTCAGAAACAAAGAAGTTAGAGGTGCTCAAAAATCTGAAGTGCAGGTAACATCCACTTCTGAAACAGTGAAGAAAACCGAAGTCGTCCAAAGCGAAGAGTGAAAATATAAATCGTATCATTCACTATAGTGAAATGATACGATATTAATTCACTTAGTGATTGATACCACTTTTATTTTCATCAGATATACACTGATTTCACCGCTGACAATATAATAAATGACTTTTATCGCATATATGACGTCAAACAATTAAAGAGGAAAGCATAGCTATCATCCAAGATTGGGCTAAAAACTGAGAATCCATGTGTTATTCAATTATTCTAATACGGGTAATATATCCTTGGAGGCAAAAATAAGTATACGGTTAACTCATTTTTAATTTGTTACCAAATTTTTATATATGCGCATAAATATTTGGTATTAAAGTTAAAAAAAAAATCATTTACGCATAATTTGCAACATTTACAGTTTTCAGTAGATTCTATCACAGAGCAAGGAAATGACATCTGCTGAAACGAATAAGCGGTTTAAATCAATATTTGTACATGGGCAGCTTCCCTTTAAACTTGCATTTTGGGCAAAGAAGCTTACATTTATGCATTTTTATGCATTCAGTCGATAGAAGGTTATAAAGCTGTAAAGACATATTTCAACTTCAAATGCATCACGGAGTACAGTGTCAAATTTCTATACTATGGAAGTGATGGTTTCGACATTTACGGTCTTCTTCTGTTAGAACGCATTGAATTTCTATGAGACCTTTATTGACAATTTTCTAATAAATGGTTTTGGGAGATTTTGTTTGAATGTGGCACAACGCCAAGCAATAAGTTTCCGAAATTTTCAAAAGAAAACGCCCAACACCATTTGAGATATAGAATATTTTAATTTCCTATATTCTTAATTAAATGGGAGATAATTTGAGACGGTAGGAAATTTAAATTAGACTTGATGCCCTTTCGTGTGAATTTCGAATTAAGTAAGGATGAGGTTTCATACACAGACATTAGACATTTGTGCCAGACATTTCTGGAATGCAAAATGTCATTTGTCTTATACGAAGCGAGTTATTACTGGAAACACTGTTTATAATTAAGGACCCACAACTCCCACAACAACAATACACACAAATCGGTATTCAAAAGTACAAACTGTATACTTGTTGCCTTTGAGTATATATTTTTAAATTCTTCTGAAAAATTGGACTTCCAAACAATATCCCTAAATTTTAGACTAGATGATCGTTTCAAGAGTGACAAACAGTGTAGACAGTGATCGATCAGACGCCGCGGTCTGAGGCTCCTGTTCCAACACTTGTGGTAATTTTTTTTTTAAAAATATTTTTAACATTTTTACATGCACTGTAGGCAAACAGTAAAGCTCCTGGTTTTGTTCAGTACGCAGGCTGATCAGAGTTTTTACTGTTCACAAACCGTATACGAGAGGGTTACTTTTCTCAAACCGTCCTCATTTTACGGAAAATGAATACACTGTCAGGGGAGACAACTCGGACAAAATTGATATTGTCTAACTTCTGAAAAAGGGGTCTACTCTAAAAGGAAAGCATTTGCTCCCAGAGGGAGCAAATGCTTTCCTTTAAGAGTAGACCCCTTTTTCATCTGGGAGCAAATGCTTTCCTTTAAGAGTAGACCCCTTTTTCAGAAGGGTTTCATATGTATGAAAGCAAACGGAAAGCCATGAAAGTCGTCTCCTTTGTGAAAAAAAAAGGCGAAAAAACTACCGTCTATACAGTCCTCTTAGATCGGGTAAGCTGCACGGCTGATTTAAAAGTTTATCCTATTAATATACTTTTCTAATTTTGTACATGACAGATGATTGATTTTAATATTATTCCAAATGAATCTATACAAGTTGAGAAGCCTTTGAAAAATGTAATTTTCTCGCTCTAAAGCCTTTATCGCGATGAAGAAACAACGCACAGTTAATCCGATAGGCAAGCGCATGTGTATCAACCCTTGAGATGTCGGCTGTGATAAAGGCTGTGCAACTTGTGTCTATAGGAAAAAATATAACTCTGTCTGGTGACCTGGGGCTTTTGGTTCCCAGCTGTATTGCGTCTAATAGAAAACTGACACCAGAAGTCACAGGTCACCGGACAAAGTGATATTTTTTCTTATACCTGAGAAGATGATAGTTTGGTAGCAAATTACAGTTAAGGGAAATGGAAACATGTTAGGGGATGCAACTCTAGAAAAATTGTTAATTTCAAGAAATCAGTGCATACGCCAATCAGTCGGTGTATTCTGTGACATCTGCTCTGGGTCTGCACTCTCTGTCATAGTACATAAACTAGGAAGTTTTGTGTGGACGTTAGACATCAAAGAAATAATAATGTAAACAGATAGACAATGGACTGCTTCACTTACACTGGTTCTAGTTTCCAGTGACTAAATATTTTTTATAAGCCTGTTTGATAAGCGACTAAAATAAAACCAAAATAAAATCATGACTATAGAGGATGGCCAAAATACTATCATGACTATAAAGGCTGGTCACTAGTGACCAGCCTTTATAGTCATGATATTATCTTGGTTTTATTTTAGTGGATAATCAAACATAATTATAAAAAACAAAAATAGTCACTGGAGACTGAAGCCAGTCTATACTTCACTAAACGGATCTAGATACATTTGGTAGATTTTCAAACATTTTATACAAAGGAGATAGCTTTTGCTACTCTCTGTTCTGCTACTCTCTGTTCAGTTATCTGCACACCAATACCTTTAACAAAATGGGTCTACTCTAATAAGAAAGAATTTGCTCCCAAAACCAATTTCGACAGAATTGTCTGCCCTGAAAAAATATCTGTTCTCCTGAAATAAGCCGAAGCTGCTGTTTAACAGACGCTTATAAGACCAGTTTTGCGTTTATCGTTTGGTTGTAATGGTTTCCGGTTTAGAAGACTGAATAAATTGCCACGCACAGATTTGAAACTCTAAATGTCAAAAAGCAATCTGATGATTTATGTAGGTTATCAGCTCAATTCCAGTTTAATGTTAATTTCAGAATGTCTAAAACAACCATACATCTTTTGCTTTTGGGAAAAATATCTGTTGAATTTCTTTCTCATTTGCATATTTATCTGTGCCACGTCACGCAACAAAATCTAGCATGTTTAAATTGACACACGAAAACAGTCACCTTTTGGTTTTCCGGTTTATGGTAAACTAAATGCGCGTGTGCAGTTCCCTATTTCGGCTACAGATGTGCAGTCTTTGCCCGAACCTTTCTCAAGATCTCTGCTACGTCTGCACACAGCAAAGGCTCTAGTGTGACTGCGCTTATGTGCAGGCTCGCCTGTGCATTTCCGGATCGCTTATGTGATAAGTACTCTTTCTTCATGTGCTAGCTTTTTTTAACAGCTCTGAATCGGCTTCGTCTGATTAGGCTAAGCTTCATCCAAGGAACAGAGAAGGGCCTAATCATCAACGGTTTTCTGTGAGATTTAGTATGCTCATCAATGGTTTTCTGTGAGATTTAAATCTCACAGAAAACCATTGATGAGCATACTAAATCTCACAGAAAACAGTTGATGATTCTATCATAATGAAACATTCACGAAAATATCCTTTTTTACGTGTTTGGATTGTTCAAACTACACTTCAGGCAGTTCTGCAGTAGATATGACTTTTTGCGTTGAGGTTTTGCGACCCAATCAACCCAAGTGGGTCATGTTGAACGCGGTCAGTTTGCCTAACCACACTTTTACTGGGCAGGCTTAGTCCTCTAAGCGGTTAACCAGTATTGTGCGCATTCTTTCGCAAGAAACTGACTACTGTCCTTCTTGTATCATTGGACGGGAGAGAACGACCGTAGAAAATATTTCATGATCAATCTCCACGAAAGAATGTTGCCGTTCCGACGGGGGTCGAACCCGCAACCTCCTGATTACCATTCAGAACAACTGAGCCATCAAAGCCCGCTGCAGTAGATATAGACAAATGTGTGGATCTTGAAATGTTGCTTTGAATATGAAACTACGTGTAGAAACTAGTCCGGAGAACATATTGACTATACACTGGTCGAGGCGTGGTAAACAATATGAGGTCAATCATGTCAAAGACAAGGAAGCGTCTTCCAAGTAAAATAACTTAACACGCCCTTTTTCGGTTAGATTGTTAACAATCGAGCCATAATATACAAACGCTAAAATTTCCTTTTAGGTGGCTGTCCACGTGATTACGTGTGTCACTGACCACTGTAAAACCACGCATTTGTACGAAAATCTAGGTTACGGTTATTTACATCACGAAATCACGCCTATATAATTTTGATCCCCTTAAACCCCGTTTTTTTTAGAAAAACTGGGGTTTACAGGCGTATACGTTATTTTTCTTATTTCTGCTCAAAACATAGATTGTGGGAACTCGTTAGAACCTCCTCGTCGAGGCGGTTCTAACTACCCACAATCTATGTTTTGAGCGACGAGGCGGTTCTAACGAGTACCCACAATCTATGTTTTGAGCAGACATATGAAAAATACCAGAATTTTTTAACCGAAAAGTTTCATTTTTCGGTGGTAAAATTTTCAGTTTTATTTAAATAGGCGTGTTTTCATAATGTATAGCGGCGCTTTTCTTATCGCTGTGACGTCAGAGTGCTGTTGATAGCGGGTTATCTGTTAAACCTGGATTGGCACATTTGGGATATTGGCAAGCATTACGAAAACAGGCTTATTCAAATATATTGAAAAATTCACCTCCAAAAACTGAAAATTTTCCGATAAAAAACTCTGATATTTTTCATATTTCTGCTCAAAACATAGAATGTGGGTACTCATTAGAACCGCCTCGGCGAGGCGGTTCTAACGAATACCCACAATCTATGTTTTTGAGCAGAAATAAGAAAAATAATGCATACCTCTGTAAACCCCAGTTTTACTATATAAAAGTGGGGTTTAAGGGGGTCAAAATTATATAGGTATGTTTTCGTGATGCAATGCAGAGCAAACAATGCAGACCCAGATCAAACGCCGCAGAACGCGGCGTCTGATCAGGGTTTGCACTGTTTGCTTGAATTACAGGAAGTTCAGGGTTAAATGAAGTCCCCGTTTAGGATCATTTTCGCAGCCTACACTCAGAGACAATCGACCCACCAGAGCCGTCAGTACTTTGATTTTACTTTTTAGAGGGACTGCTCACAGGCATGTACATAGTGTTTACTCTGTTCTTGATTTACAACTATCACTCTTTTAGCAACAATGGGTGTGTCCAAATGCACAGATTGTAGATTCTGTTTCAGAACTCAGTTAAAATTAATTGGAGCAGGTATATTGTATATTGCATCCAAATGAAGTGCTAGACAAAATACAAAACGAAATGGCAAACGTCGATTTGACAAAAATTAAAAGACCGGAAAGCAAACAGTACAGACTTTAATGAGTCGTCGAATCTGGATCTACACATTTTGTAAGCCGTTTTTATTACATGCTTTCGCCGCAAAGCTTAGCAAAGTTTGTGTATTAGTTCTATGAAGAAAAAAGAAAAAAAAAAAAAAAAAAATGGGAGGTACCACATTGTTCATGGTCGAGTATTAGATTATTTTGAAGGTTGACTTGAAAGGAAATTATGTTAGTAGTATTTGTTTAAATGACAATGATACACGCTCAGGGGAGACAACTCTGTCAAAATTGTTTTCCTTCCTTTTGAAAAGAGGCCTACACTTAAAGGAAAGAATTTGCTCCCAGTGGAATACCCCTGCAATGAAACCATCAAAGAACGAACAAAAAACTGCACAAGAGAAACCGCCTAGGGACAGTCAACAGAAAAGCCTCTGGGGCCACCCCTTTTTAGAAGTGAGATGATACTATTTTGACGAAATTACCCCACCCCCCACTCTCATTTACATCACGAAAACATACCTATATAATTTTGACCCCTTTAAACCCCACTTTTATGTAGTAAAACTGAGGTTTACAGGGGATATATTATTTTTCTTATTTCTGCTAAAAACATAGATTGTGGGTACTTGTTGGAACCGCCTCGGTAAGGCGGTTCCAACGAGTACCCACAATCTATGTTTTTAGCAGAAATATGAAAAAAAAAAAATCAGAATTTTTATCTGAAAACTTCAAATTTTTATTGGTGAAAATTTCAATGTATTTGAATAGGTATGTTTTCGTAATGTTACCATAAAAGTGGTAAATTCAGGCGTAAGTAGCATGTTTATTCGTAAATTGTGCACTTGAAGGGGGTGGAACAACTCTGTCCAATAGTTTTGCTTCCTTTCTGAAAAGGATCTACTCTAAATGGGAAGACTTGTGTACAGGAAAACAAAGATAAAATCACAAAAATGGTATCTCCCTAAGCGGAAATGGCGGAAAAAATGACCATTAGTATCGCCCCCTTAAAGGTAATTGGATCAGGCATCAACAGAAACATATGGCCGGTAAGATTTAGCTCTTTTGGTTTCAGAAAGAAGACGGGAAAGTCTGCTAACTGCTCATTTCACATCATCTAAACTCGGAAGCCTTCGGTCTTCTGTCTTCTGACTGTTCGACTCACGCAGCCACCAGTTTTGGAAGCTCTTCCGAGTTTTCCAAAAATCTAGTGGAAGATTCGGAAGAGAAAAGGTCACGTGACTGGATACTACAGCAATATTGATTTGAGCAAAGAGTAATTTGTACATACGATGTTTGTGAGAAAGCCATATTGAAGTTGATTGCAAAAATTAATTGCTGTTTTAAAATCACCGTTGACCTTCCATCGCGCAGAGTGGATATTTTCATTTTAATTTTGCATTATTCAAAGCTGTTTAAAATGCTTAAGTTTATCGAATATAATGTTTCTTTAGCAAACTTTTCTTTGGATCAAGGCTACAGTATGATTTGCAAGCCTATCTTTCATATTCTCTTAACCTTCTTTTACGTGACTGACACATGTCTTCTTCCGAAACTCTAGAAGAGCTAAGTCGAACCGGCCTAGAGTGGTACATATAAATCACTGGGTTAGGTTAAATGCGAAAGCTATTTTAGCTCCTAATAGGGAATGGATCCACGATCGCCGCCTGAAATCTACGTTGTTTATCTGTGCTGATATGCGATTGTGATTACTTCCAAAGCAGAGAATGCAATTTCATGTCTCTCGGAAAGAATCCATATATCTCATTCTTGAAATGATTGAAAGCTACGACAAAAACTGATGAAGTCACGTTTCCTTACTGTACTGCATTTCAAAGGAATCATTGCAGACGGAGCTGCTGAATGCAAAAGCTATCTAGTATGTCACTTTCCAGGAGTACTTGTCAAAGATATTGTCTGGTGTAATTAATATATATATATATATATATATATATATATATATATATATATATATATATATATATATATATATATATATATATATATATATATATATATATATATATATATCTACACACACACACACACACACACACACACTGGGTAAAATTTTCAGCAAACAGTACTTTGAAATATTCTTTTTTATACTGACCAGAAAACAGGAATTGACATCTCATGCAAATTATCTTCATTGGAGACAATTTGCATTAAACTTAAAATCCTGTTTTCTAGGGTTATATAAGAAAAGTATCATCCATTTGACGTCTGCTGAATTTGCTCAGACTGTGTTAAACGTTAAATTAAATTGAAACTTGTTTGTTTTTAAAGAATGAAACACGTGTCTATGCCGTGATGGTTTATTGGTGGTGTCGATATATCAAACTGAAGGCCATAACAATTTGCACAAAAATGCGCAGTCGATAGCGCGCCATCGCAAATCCCCTAGCTCCGTGCTAATGTCACTCTCGCACATCCTTAACATAAAAGGAAGTCATGTACTAATTTTGGCTACATTCCGCCCAGTGGTTTGGGAGGACAGACGGACGCCAGACAGAAAAAATATTGCTCTCGCACACCCTTACCATGAGGAGGTTTGATTAAATTCTGCCTGGTGGATTAGGAGGAGATAGCCTGATGGACAGTAGACTGACGCCATAAAATAATGTTGCTCTCGCACACCTGACCATAAGGGGAAGTCATGTAGCAAGTTTGGTTAAATTCCGCCCAGGGGTTTAGGAGGAGATAGCGTGACGGACGTACGGAGGCGTTCACAATATCCCCATCGCGTTTTTTTTTTTTTAAAAAAGTAGAGTTAATGAGGAGCCTGTACAAAGGATACACGTATAGTGTATGTCTACAGCTTGTGATACAATCAAATTTATGGACAAATAACAGTGTGTCAAGGAATAGCAGTTCCTACAAAAGTGCATGAGCACTCAGTGGAGGTTCAGATTAGCCTGCGCATCCGCACAGTCTGATCAGAGTCATCGCAGGCCAATCTGTTGGTAGCCCAGGATCAAAAGCAAATTCAACCGGACAGCGAAGATAGATCAGCTTGCGCATCTGCGCAGGCTGATCTGAGTTTTCACTGGGTGCACAAGCAATCGTGTTGGAAATGCTGTGCTCTGGCTCAATTGTTAGATGCTATGAGATATCACGAAGGATCAAATCAGCCACGTCGCAAGAAAAAAAGCATTCCGTACTTTCCTCCGAATCAGTCTTTCAGTGCGCATGCTCTGTCCCATAGCGAGGCGACGTCAAGTGCGATGGCTGGAATTTCTACTTCGCTAATTGTTTACGTGAGCAAACAGCGGAGGTTCTGGTGAAAACTGCGTGAATGTGCAGGCTCGCTTGAACCTTTGCTGCTCTTATAAGGTTAGAATGGCTCTTTTCCTTGACGAAAGTCAAATCACAAAAAAAAAAAAAACAAAAAAAAATCACAAAAAAAAACAAAAAAAAAAACGAAACATGAACCCAATTAGTTGTTACACGATTAGCCTCATACAAAGAGACAAAAAGAATCAAAGGACATTTTATATACGTCCAGATATACTTATTTACGCGTATTCTCGACAAACAAGTTCACAAAACACCTCCTATCATGCAATGTCGATATAATAATCCCCATAATGGCTATAGCGAAATAATATCTTTCCTTAATGGTCAGTCGGTATTTCCGATGCGTGATCTCAATTGGATCCAAGATGGCTAATTAGTATCTCCAAAGAGATGCATTGTTAATCATCAGCATGATCCGATTACTGGACTGTTTGGGCACTACTCACGACAACCAACAATTACGCATAAGTAACTTGACACAAATGACTGTGATGTCCGCAGAGATTTGCGGCCACCACTGTAGCAGTTTAAGGGTAATAAGCCATTGGTTTATAACATTTGTTTACAGTGTCACAATCATTAGATGCGTTTTAACTCGAATAATACTTTCGTATTTGTTTTGATAAAAATAGTATAGAAGGTATCCGGGAATAGCTCCAGTCACAGAACATAACCTACCAATGACATCAAAAGGAAGGGCAAACGAGCTATGACAGACAATACACAAGCCACACACAAAAAAATACAAAAAAAACCAAGGTCCAATAGTTCAAAACATCGTTAGCTTAACGAGCTCGTTAGTGGTCAAAATGTTAACTGTTCTAGTAAGTACGATATCTAGTTCACATTTATTTTTGCTGAAAAAAATGTGAGTAGCTTTTGCAAATGCAAAAGCTACTCACATTTTTTCAGCAAAATATTAGCGTATTTGCTATATTTAATGATCAAAGTTTTAACGATACGTTAAGTAACGACATCGTTAGTTTTGAACAACTGGGCTCAGTTCTCTAGTCCCCAACAAGATGATTACAACGCTAGACAGGATCCAGTAAACACAACAATAAGACAAAGTAAATGACAAAACATGAAAACGCACCACAGTGAGCAGCCACTAGGCCACACAAAGATACAAACAGCAAACATGATAATAATAAAAAACTAACCAGACATCTCTTATAATGAAAATGGACCTGTCTAAAGTGTTAAGGTAGAATACACCACCCTTAAACGACCAGTAGCTCTCTTGGTGGACACCTATGACGCTGGCATCTATATAATTTTGCCCCCCCTTAAACCCCCACTTTTATATACTTAGTAAAACTGGGGTTTACAGGGGTATAAATCTTATATCTGCTCAAAAGCATAGATTGTGGGTACTCGTTAGAACCGCCTTGTTGAGGTGGCTCTAACGAGTACTCACTATCTATGTTTTATCTGAAAATTTTCATTTTCTCAGTATATTCGAATAGTCATGTTTTCGTAATGGTTTATGATGTCCGCAGAGCTTTGCGGCCACCACTGTAGCAGATTAACGATAATAAATCATTGATTTATAATCTTTGTTTACAGTGTCACTATCATTTCTTAGGGACATTTTAACTCGAACAATTCTTTCCTGGTTTTGATTAATTCTGAAAAGTTGGACCGGTTAAAAGCAAGTACAAAAAAAAAAAAAAAAAAAAAAAAAAAAGATACCAAGTTAGTTTTTTTCTCACCTATCATTACAATCAAATATCATTAGTTTTACTGTCAAACTGTCAACTTTCAGCACATGTCTATGTTAAATGTAATGTGTTTGTACCTTAAACATTCAGCCTAAGATATTAACCATCTGGCGTAAATGTGCTCAGTATCGCCCCCAAAAAATAATAAAGATTTGACAGTTTTGAATATCTTATTAGGTATTTAATTTTTTTAAGACACAAATAAAAGCTCTTCGTTGGAACACATATGCAAATGAAAATTACATTTACAGGTATAAAACAATACAAGCTGGAGGCAAAGGTAATGTACATGTATTTGAATTTTGCATATTTAACTAAGTGGTTTGACGTCACTTACCCACAAAAAAGCGACACTAGCAATTTTTTGATCTTCAAATCCCGATCCGGCGTTTTCGTATTTTTAAACAGTTTTATAATTATTTTACCAAAGGTTTTCAACTAACTAGGCTCTTTTTTCCAGTTTGATTATGATTTGGTATGTATTTTCCTTTAAATCTCGTCTTTAAAACCTTTAAATTTCTCAGTCATTTCTGACTATGAGCAACTTAATGTTTAAATCTGGTGAAAGGACTGATATTGCTTAGCGTTTTTTTTTTTTTTTTTTTTGTTTTTTTTTTATGACTGATTAGATCAATCTTAGCTCTAAACTGTCTGTTGCATATTGTGCAAGAATATTCTGTCGAAGATTATTCAGATGTAGACGCACTGTTTCTGGCGTCGCAGATTATTGTTACGTCATAATCACCTGCCATTTTCTGATGGGGCAGTACCACTTTGCTCGATCATGTATATTCTTATATGTTGGAAAATCGTCCATATCATCATGGATTTAATTTTAACTCATTTATACCGAATGAACTATTCTACCTTAACACTTTAGACAGGTCCATTTCCATTATAAGAGATGTCTGGTTAGTTTTTATTATTATCATGTTTTGTAGAAATTTCTGAACTTTAATGCAAAGAGTGTAGACCCTTATCAGACACCGCGTTCTGCGTTAATCAGGCCAGGACATCACGAAAAAATGCCTATATAATTTTGACCCCATTAGACCCCACTTTTATACAATAAAACGGGGGTTTACAGGGTTATACATTATTTTTCTTATTCCTGCTCACAACATTGATTGTGGGTACTCGTTAGAACCACCTCGTCGAGGCGGTTCTAACGAGTACCCACAATCTATGTTTTGAGCAGAAACATGAAAAATATCAGATCTTTTTTATCTGAAAATATTCATTTTTTGGTGGTAAAATTTTCAGTATATTTTAATAAGCATGTTTTCGTGATGATAGAAGTCACCTGAGTACATGTACATATTGCACGCTATAGTGAGTACATGTTGCAGCCGCCCTATATTTAAAACTATATCTGTTCTGTTTAAAAAAAAAAAAAAAAAAAAAAAAAACAAAAAACAAAAGAAAACAAAAAAAAAAAAAAAAAAAAAAAAAAAAATAAACAGTTTGGTTGGAAATTATTTATGTATAAGGCATATATTACTTTCGAAGAATCTTTTTATATAATAATAGTCAGATGATATACCAAGCCCTAAATAAAGCTCTTTTTTAAAGAAAAGACATTGAAAAGTTCGTGACTGTGTTTGCTATAAAGATGAGAAGATACATCTGAATGATCGTGACGTCATCCTGCAAAGAAAAAAAAAAACAAAAAAAAAAAAAACAAAAAAAAAAAAAAAAAAAAAAACAAAGGTAAGCGAAAAGCCCAGGGAGTGCCACAATCACAAACCGCAGCCCTTCCCAGACACCAAGAGGAAGAGGAAATCGACAAATCCAAACAAGCACAAATCGAACAAACGTACGGAAAGCACTAAGATTAGCTCTCTCTCTTCCCTAAGCGAGGTAATCGCAATACTAAAAGGACTGAAAAACACAAGAACAAAATGACACATGGTAAGACATACAACAAATCGCCTCGTAGAATAAACCACAAAGCAACAAAGAGTAAGACTAACACCGGGACCACCGCCCTAGAACGGTCAGTAGAGTAAACCACAGGGGGGGGGGGGGGGGTTTAAAGCACTTTTACAGCTAGCTAACTTCACCCTGGGTTCCGATGCTACTCTTAATACAGAAATACATAAGAATTCGGTTCGCATAAAGGCTCCCAACTCGGTCAATGCATCAAAGCGAAAACATAAAAATCAAATTAATCACTATAATAAACAAAGACGAGTACTCATGGCTAATTCTACTTTTTGCGGACATGAAGTTGACTCCCAAGTACAGTCGACTCTCGTTATCTCGACTTTGCTTATCTCGAATAACAGCTTATCTCGAAGTGAAAATCTGGTCCTTGTTTAAACATGAGCATCTATCAACAGGTAACAAACTATTGTGGAAAAGAGGACAATTGCTCCTAAGAAGCAATTTCTCCTTTTTTCCACAATATTTTCAATATACCTCTAACTTTTATAATCAAATTTCAAATTCATTGGGGGAAGTGTGGTTGTTTGATTTGTTTTTTCTTCAATTTTGAAAATCTGATATGTCGAGATACGGATATCTCGAAGAGAGTCTCCTTGACTTCGAGATAAAGACAGTCGACTGAATTTGAAACCGTTCGGAAATTGGGCTTATACTTGGATGAAATAACATGTTCCTAGATGGAGCAAATTCTTACCTTTAATAGTAGACCCCTATGAGAAGGGAATCAAATATTTCCACATCAGAGTTTGTTCCCTTGGTGTGCATCCGTTCACTTAAATGTGTTTCTGAAGCAGTGCAAACTTTAATAGTTTATGTGATCACATTTTATACATGTTGCAGACGTTCATTGAAACTTCATGTTTAACAAGATAGGTAATTAAATGTGAATAAACTGTAGTCGTATAAAGTATATACTCATACAATGAAATCATTATGATGGTCATGCAATTTTGTTGCAAGAGAATGTGTCAGAATTTAGAATATCCGACAACATGGAAAACCACTTTCAAAAATTAAGAAACATGATTTCTTTCACATCCTAAGATGACAGGAGTCCTGATAAAATTGTTTTCTTATTTCTCTACGGTAACATATGTCGTGAGTATTCATTAGAAGCGCATCGACGATGCGCTTCTAATGAGTACTCAGGACATACGTAATCATGGATATATAAGAAACATATTACTACTGTTTTATTGTAAAAGCCCCATATCTAGAGCTGTCTTTTAAAAGACACTAAAACATAATGCAATGATAGCATTAATGTCATATACAGACAAAGAATTACCACATCAGCATGCGTAATCGCATGGTTTGATTAGGACCTCCATTGCCCCTTTACAGAATGCATGGATACTGAAGAATTAATCAACGAGCAGAGATGGTCCTGATCGGATCGTGCGGCTGTGCAGACTGATCAGGACCAACACTATTTGCATATGGCATAAAAGGTCGTTGCACCGCTGTGTATCAAATATTGGATAATCAACTCTTAAAGCATTAATCACAACTGCAGCAGAAGATATTATTTGGATATTCTTGTTGTTTGCAGAGAAAATAAAGCTTGTCGTTTTGTATGAATCGTCTGTAGCAGACGATTCGCTTAAAATGACAAGACTTATTTTTCTTTGAAATAAAAAAAAAAAAAAAAATAAATAAAATAAAATGAAATAGAATGTCGTCTGCTACAGTTTTGCTTAGCGCTTTAAGGGTTAAACCGCAGTTTGCGGGATACATGTAATTATCATCACGACTCTCTTCACACATCTCTAAGGAAGGGATAAAAATGTCTTTATTGTTTCAAGTAATGCAATGGTGTCCATTGCATTACTTGAAATAGTAAAGACAAATTTGCCGATCATGCATCTCCTGATGCAAACCAACTGTCAAAAAGTAAACGTCATTGGCTGTTTTCCTATACAAAATTGAAGCTCGTGTATGCGAAACTGTATCTTGGGGGGTACGGGGAGAACAAGTGTCCAGATCAGCCTAGGCCTCACTGTCCACTTAAGGAATCAATGTCATCGAGCGAAAATCCGAGGGATATGAATCCACATATTTCGCATATGATGGAGTCACTTTTATCTTGACATAACTCAATTAGTAATTTGTTAGCGAAAGACGATTTGTGCATGATGCAAAAACAGTAAACCGTAGTCTGCCTCTCTTGGGAAATGCCATAATTTCACAATACTGCATAATCATGATGCTGCCTTCGATTAAACGGAGATCTTTGGTCTAAGCAATATTTTATATGTATAAATTCCATATGCAGCATAGTGTAAGATAAACAATAGATAGTTTTATAGAAATGGGATTCAGAAGAAAGTCAGATTTGTGTTAATCTCTATTCCATTGTACATGTAACAATCATCAAGGCTAACAATACATGATATGAACTACTAACAATAAAAATAACTTCACTGGTTTTGGGTTGGTCGCTTTCAGTCGAACCAAAGTATACATACACTAAAATGTCCTTAAGGTTATTGTCCATGTGAATATCATTGACCAATGAAATCAAACCGCGTTAGCATTTGTCTCTTGTACTTATACCCTTTTTGCAACCAACTAAAGACAAAACAATAATAACCTTCACAACCTATTTTACCATTAATTGCCTATCAATGTCGGTCTAAATATTGATATATACCGTAATAACCCTCATATGCCGCATTGCACCTCTGTTCAAACGGTCCAGATAGCATTCTTTATAAATTTACAGCGGGCCGTTATCGGTCCGTCAGCTACCCTGACGGACCGATAACGGCCCGCTGTAGATTTATAAAGAATGTTTACTAGGGGCCGCAGCCCTGCAACAATTTTACGTATTTCTATACCTTGCAGAAAGATCATCAAACGAGTTTCAGCGAAATAGCCTCTCCAACAACACCAAGCAGTGTTTAGTCTCTACATTGATCTCGCATATATTCAGGAAACAAGCAAAGACATGACATTTTCCCGGGCTTTATTTTGCCACAGCAAATGCCGTCAGCTGAAATATTTACCCAACATGCTAAATGTCAAACTCGTGATAGGGAAGCATGATACTAAAATACTGGGTCGGCACATGATTGCGCATCATCACGTTTTACTTAATACCACTTTGTGCATGTCAAGACATCTCGGTAAAGTGGCAGTCTTATCGGAAATTCCCGAAGAATTTCAGAAGTGAATCCCCTATGGCGATATATACGAGTACCTGGACTTACGAAAGTTGCCGGACAGAATCGGAACCGTACTTTATCATGGCATACATCTGGTCGCGCAGAAACAGGTTTGTTTACGAGCTAGAAGTCCTTAAAAGTGGGTGGGGTAATTCAGCCTTGTACGGATGGTTGATGTGTTGAATATTTTTGTCCCTTTCCTGAGTGTCGAAAGATTGCAATTTACAATAACATGGACAGAACTATGCCTGGCTTGATATACAGAAACTTTTTTCTTTATACAAAAAAATGCAATTTGGGAAGATTTAATGCATTTTCCTAACATTTGGTTATTTTTTTTTTGTTATTTTTGGCCTAAATCTTTTCCAAATTTAAGACGTCTTGGAATATAAGAGACCAACAGTGTTGAAACTTGGTCAGTAGTAACATTTTTATTTTGCGAGGTAATGAGGATGTGGTCTTGGTTTGAATGTCTTGTGTTTCAAGATTCAGTGAACACATAAATATGAATAGGTGGGGTAAGTCAGCATGGTCTAATTGATATTTGGTTTAAATTTTCAGTTTGTAACCTCCGTTATTACCTTCATATGAAAAATATTTCAATAAATCATAGGAAATGACTTTCATATAAACTTAACTCGTCCATGAAGGGGTACATATAGACAGGAATGGAAGGATGCGGGCGATGTAATGTCTAGAGAATAAACACCTAATCATGAGGGGTACACATAGATTGGAATGGATCGGTAGAGGTGTTTTTATGTCTGGAGAATAAACACTTATCCATGAAGCAGTACATATAGTTTGGAACGGAGGGGTAGAGGTGATCTAATGTCTGGAGAATAAACACTTACATATGAGCAGGGTACATGGATATAGGAATGAAGAGGTAGAAGTGATTAATATCTAGAGAATAAAGACTTACATTTGAGGGGCTCCATGGAAATAGGAATGGAGAGGTAATGGTGATGTAATGTCTGGAGAATAAACACTTACAAATGACGGGGTGCAGGAAGATAGGAACGGTGGGCTAGAAGTGATGTAATGTCTGTAGAATAAAAACTTATCCAGGAGGGGGTACCTTGAGATAGGAACCGAGGGTAGAAGTGATGTAATGTCTTGAGAATAAACCTTTACCCAGGAGGGGGTACATGGAGATAGGAATGGAGGCATAGATGTGATATAATGTCTTAAGAATAAACGGATACCCAAGAGGTAGTGTATATAGATTGGAATGAAGGGGTAGAAGTGATGTTATGTCTGGAGAATAAACATTTAACAAAGAGGGGGTACATATAGATTGGAATGTAGTGGTAGAGGTGATATAATGTCTTGAGAATAAACATTTATCCAAGATGGGGTACATATAGAATGGAGGATAAAGGCGATGTAATGTCTGGAGAACAAACAGGTACCCAGGAGGGGGTACTTAGAGATTGTTTTTTCCCAAGAGAGGGTACATATTGATTGGAATGGAGGGGTAAACTTGACATAGTGTTTAAAGAATAAACACCAACCCAAAAGGCGGACATATCGGTTGGAATGGAAGGGTAGAGGTAATGTAATGTCTTGCAAACAGATATTTACCAAAGAAGGGTTACATATAGATTGGAATGGAGGGGTAGAGGTGATGTAATGTCTGGAGAATGAACTCTTACCCGTCCTGAAGGGGTACATATAGATTGGAATGAAGGGGGAGGTTATGTAATGTCCAGAGAATAAACACTTACATATGGGTACATCAAGATAGGAATGGAGGGGTAGAAGTGATATAATGTCTTGAGAATAAACACTTACATTTGAGGGGGTACATGGAGATACGAATGCAGGGTAAAAAGTGATGTAATGTCTGTAGAATAAACACTTAACAAGGAGGGGGCACATGGAGATAGGAATGGAGGGTAGAGGAGATGTAATATCCGTAGACTAAACATTTACCCAGGAGGCGGTACATGGATATATAAACTTAGGGTAGAGGTGATGTATTATCTCGAGAATGAACATTTACCCACAAGGGGGTACATGGAGTTAGGAATGGAGGGATAGAGGTGATATAATGTCAAGAAAAAACATTTACCCAAGAGGAGGTACCTATAGATTTGAATGGAGGGGCAGAGGTGATATAATGTCTGTAGAATAAACATTTACCCAGGAGTGGGTACGCATAGATTGGAATAGAGTGGTCAGATGACATAATGTCTTGAGAATAAACATTTACCGAGGAGGGGTACATATATATTGGAATGGAGGGGTAGAGGGGATATAATATCTTGAGACTAAGCAGGTACCCAAGAGGGGGTTCATATAGATTTGAATGGAGGGACAGAGGTGATGTAATGTCTGGAGAATACTCGGTTGTCCTAGAGAGGGTACATATAAATTGAAATAGAGGGGTAGAGGTGATGTAATGTCTGGAGAATAAACAATTACCCAGGCGGGGATACATATAGATTAGATTTTTCCCAGTAGAGGGTACATATTGATTGGAATGGATGGGTAGACGATTTCATGTTTGAAGAATAAACACTTACCCAACAGGGGGAACATATAGATTAGAATGGAGGGTTAGAGGTGATGCAATGTCTGGAGAATCTACACTTAGCCAGGCGGGGATACATATAGATTGGAAAGGACGAGTAGAGGTGATATAATGTCTAAAGAATAAATACTTTCCCAAGCGGGGCTACATAAAGATCGTAATAGAGGACTAGAGGTGACGTAAATTTTGAAAATTTAACATTTTGTTTAAACAGTATTTCTCAGTAACAATATACATGGCTTAGTGAAGATAAAGGTCAGACCAAGCAATCCTGCTTCTAAGACGCAGACTTTATAGTAGTGGGTAAAGGCCAGAGCAGTTCTCGACTGCAAAAACAAATGAATATTTCTTTCACCAATCGATATTTTTGGTAGCCACCGCTCGAGTGATTCGAGCCTGCGCAGCAGAGAAATCTAGCCAGTCAAGAGCCAAACAGGCTACCGACTGTTCTATCCGGGAGCCCCAAATACATGTACAACAAATAATAATGTCAACTGACAGGATCTGACAGTAAGCTTAGGCTTATATGAAAGTCATCTTATGTGATTCGTGATGATATTTCCCATGTTAAGATAATAATGGCGGTTACAAACTGAGAATTTCAACCAAATATCAATAAGATCATGCTGAATTGCCCCCCCCCACGACCTATTTATATTAATGTGCTCACTGAACCATGAAACACAGTTTAAAACAACCATGAAGGTGTTACTACTGACAAACTTTCATCACTGTTGGACTCTTATTTTCCAAGCAGTCTCAAATTTTGCAAAGATTTAGGCGCTAAACAATTAATTAATATTTGAAAAATGCATAGATTCAGGCTAAAATATTACCTTTATATTTGGAAAATGCATTAAATCTTCAAAACTTGCATTTTTGTAACATCATTTTAGACATGCTTCTGTCCATGTCGTTGCAAATTGCAGTCCTTCGACACCCTTGAATGGGACAAAAATAGTTAATAAATTAGCCATCCGTACCAGGTTGAATTACCCCATCACCTTTTAAGAACTTCTAGCTTGAAAACAGCCATGCTTCTACGCCATCAGAGGCATGCCATCATAAAGCTGTTCAACTGCAAAAAATAAAAATGGTAGGGGCCAAAATACGCCCTTATTGGCACCCCCTTTCCAGCAATTTTTATATATTTAATATGTAGAGTAAAAATACAATACCAACAAAAAAGATTGATTCGTTTTGAATCAATCTGCACCAAACATAAGTGAATGTGTGTAAAAAATTACTGGGTAAGTGGTAAACAGTGTAGACCCTGATCAGATACCACGTTTTGCGGCGTCTGATCAGGGTCTACTACACTGTTTGCTCAGGCCTGTCTGTCCTAATACGTAAAATAAGAACGGTAATATAATTAAATCGACACCTCGCCCTCAGAAATCCTGGATCCCCCCTGCAATTATTGCATCTTAATCGTTTTAAAGTCTAGAAGGGCAGTTGTCAGTTTCTGGCGAAAGAATGCACACAAGTACCGGTTAACCGCTTAGAGGACTTAGCCTGCTCAGGAGAAGTTAGGGTTAGGTAAACTGACCGGATCGACATGACCCTAATGAGTTGAGTGGGCCGTAGAACCTCAACTCAACAACAAAGTCATTAAAGTTCACAGCCTTCAGGACACTGTGTCCTTGACAGATTCTTTTTGGAATCATTTTACATAATTACAAGGCAGGAGACTAATAGTTTTCATTGCGGCTGTCAGCAGTTGCTATTTCAGGCTGGTATCATATTCTGTCTGACAGAACACATTTATTTCTAATTTAATGGGACAGAAAACATTCATTTGCCTTTCTCATCCAGTGTTGTGGTTTAATATTAGATTATTTCAGCGAAAACAAAATTCGAATTGCTAATTGCCTATTAATTACGATATTTGCCATTAACACGTACATACCCAGCAACCACACACCGTTGAAACAACATAAATTACGTGAACACGTTGAATCAACGCTGAACCGACGTTGTTCCAATGTTGTGTCCACGTTTAACGCTTAGCATACTGGGTAACAAAATCAGCAGAAGACAATTTGAAATATATTTTTTTTCTTATTTGCCAGAAAAATGGACGCTGATATCTCAAATTATCACCTTAGTATACGTAGTTCACATTTACTTCACAAAGACAAGCGAATTGCAGCTGCTCTAATAAACATCCCAGCTAGCATTCTACATAAATCTACAGCGGGCTGTTATCGGCCCGTCAGCTACCCTGACGGGCCGACAACGGCCCACTATAGATTTATGTAGAATGCTTACTGGGATCGTATTTACACAGACGGCACTGGACATACGTGGTTCACATTGGACGTTGTACATTGTACGTTGCACAATCTGTCTGCCACAGAATCAATGGAAAATGTACCCTGTACTTATTTTGTTGTCTTTCGTACACTTTTAGCATAGGTGTTCAATAGACTTCGCATGCATAGGTTGGTTTGGGCCTCTGTTGTTCGCATATGACGTACATTTGTAAATATTCCTTTTCGCAAGATTCTGACTCAAACATCAGCAAACGAGATGAAGGGACTATTGCGTGTATAGATAACCTTTGTGTGGCTTTGAAAACCATCATATCTACCCTACGTATTCAAACACCTTCATTCCTTAGCATACTTCTTCTAAACGAAAAATCTTAAAGGTCGCCAAAGGAAATAAAGAACATACAAAAGACCGAAAATGGGAGACTGGGTTTTATCAAGGCTTTTTATTAACAGCAATGTAGTTTGCGAAGCTGCATACATTCCATATCCCCGAACCAGAATAAAAACGAAGAAAACACAAATATAATATAATCTGACTTATTGTGAAGTTCGAACGAGTCAATATGACTACCCTTCTTTTGGAAATGGATCGGTCCATACAGCTATCATAGAAGAGTCCACTTGGTATAAGTGTTTTTGTTTTCAATAAATCTTCAAAGATGTGGCCAAACAGAGATTTATGTTTTCTTCATCTGGAATAAACATTCCAAATGAAACCCATTTTTTTTCGCTTTTTAACCTTGGTCAACAGCAATGATGTCGGAGTACACGTTCAAGGGAGGCAACTCTTTAATTACAGTGAGCCCTCGTTACAACGATAGCATTTGTTCCCAAACATGTTGTCATTATAATGAATTTGCTGTTGTAAAGAATCCTTAATGGCATTGCGAAAACAAGCCTATTCAAATATACTGAAATTTTTACCACCAAAAAATGAATATTTTCAGATAAAAAATTCTGATATTTTTCCTATTTCTTGCCAAAACATAGTTTGTTGGTACTCGTTAGAACCGCCTCGGCGATTGTGGGTACTCATTAGGGTAGCTGACGGGCCGATAACGGCCCGCTGTAGATTTATAAAGAATGCTAGCTGGGATACCTATATTATTACCATTTGCCTCCTGGCCTGGTGCTATCTTTAACTCTCAGCGGCCCGAACTGACTATATCTAGAACAAATTTTCCTGGTCACAAAAATGTTCGAGCCATTTGACGGTATATTTACATATTTGCACCCAGTCTGTATCAAGACTCTGTCTTTTCTATCATTTTCTCTTTTCTTTTCAAAGATATGAAATATAGTACAGCTTATAATGATTTGATAAGTTATGTTCCTTAATGGAAAAGATGGTTTCTGCAGTAAAACAATGAATGGGATCAAAGAGACAAACACAGCTACAGGAAGTGATAATGACCAAAAAAATACTGAAACGACTGGAGTCAGTCTAATTTGCAACATATTCTCATGCAGTTATTTTCTCATTATTCGCGTAGGTCAGTCTGCATCGTTACTATTAGCTTGTTATTGTCTAACAGAAGCAAAACGCGTCGCATAATGAGGTCATTAAAGTCAATTTACAGTGAAACAAAACGAACAAAATCAAATGTAACGACCCTATTAAAGTTGCAAGTGTCGCAAAATTTCAAATATGCAAAACGTAAACATAACACAGACGCCTTACAATTACAACTTGCCCCAGTAACAATTTAGCCGGGTCACAACATTTCCTACTTGCCCCGAGGTTATAAAAATTTTTTCATGCTCAACTCAGCTGAGCATAAAATTTTCTCTGCTAATAAATATGAAAATGCCAACAATAGTTGGCATTTTCATATTTATTAGCAGAGAAAATTTCATGCTCAGATTTCATGCTCAGATTTCATGCTCAGCTATGTTTAGCAAGAAAGACTTTGCAATTGTTAGTAATGTGAGATTTATTAGCAGGAGGATTTCACGCTCAGCTGAGGATTGCACCCAGCGAAGACGAAACAGTCTGTTCATCCGAGCAGACTTACTACAGTCTTTGCAGCACTGTCCCTCTGAAGACTTCGGATCCTTGGCTACCCACAGAGTGCCATGAAAAGACTCTAATCAGACTGCGTAGATGCAAGGGCGTATCTGGCCCAGAGGTTATGAAACTTTTTTCATGCTCAACTAACCATTTTGTAAAACTGCTTTCATGCTCATACCCGTTCTGACCGTAAATCAAAGATGGCTGCCAATTGACTCGAAACTTGGTAGAAAGTATCGGGGCGATATGTAGATCAAAACAACTTAGATGGCCTCCATCGCCGCCATATTGAATATCTAGTTTGAACTTCTTCTACTGAATAGAACAGCCAATTGGCTCAAAACTTGGTAGGAAGGGTCAGAGCGACTTGTAGATAAATTTTAGCGGAAAATCGTTTTGATCAGAAATCCAGAACGGCTGCCACGACCGCCTCTTTGAAAATCTAATTTGAAACTCTTCTGAATCGACAGTTCAACTAACTGGAAACTAAACAGAAAGTATCATGGTGGTTTGTAAAAAAAATGATAATGTTCAGAGGAAATCCAAGATGGCCACGCTGGCCACAGTCTTGAATATCTATTTTGACCTTTCCCTGAACCTCAAGGCAAATCGACTCAAAACTTGTTAGGAAAAAAACGATAAGAGAGTGACTTGTAGCTGAAAATAGCTAAAATCATTCTGTTGGGGAATCCAAGATGGTATTTCGGCAAGTTGTTCCAGGTGAGCGATCGTTGGTCCTAAGGACCACTAGTTTAAGGAAATACTTTTAAAATCTTCTTGTCTAAAACCCAGAATGCCCAGATATTTGATATTAGGTTTGTAGATTCAGCTAGAGAGTCTTTACCAAGACTTCTCAAATAATGGCCCTGGGGTAAAAATGGCTCCATCCCAGAGGTCACTTGTTTTACATAGACTCGTATGGGAAAAAAACTAAAAAAAAAAATCTTCTTGTATGAAACTAGAAGGCCTAGGCCTTTGACATTTTGTACTTAGTTTTATGAAGTGGTCCTGTAACAAGATTATTTGTATTATAGCCCTGGGGTAAAGAAATGGCTCCTCCCCTGGGTTCACTTATTTTACATAGACTCATATGGGTAAAATCTTTAAAAATTCCTTGTATGGCAGTAGAAGACACTGTTGCATTCGATATTATGTACGAGTCAAGACACAGTTAGCTAATTATAAGTTTAATACAAACCTTGTATTAGAGAGACTACATATTAGGAAAAAGCTTCAGCCAGAACCTGGCATGTATTTATGTACCTTAGGTGTAATCAGCATACAGCTGAACTTCAATGGCTCGAGCATTTTTGGGACCATAGAAAATTGTTCGAGACATGGGTAGTTCGAGCCAATGAGGTTTAATCATGGTGCCAGGTCAGGAAACAAATAGTGATAATTTAGGGATTTGTTTATTTCCTTCACAATAATTGTATGTTGGGTGTACTCATTAGAATCGCCTCGATGAGGCGATTCTATTGAGTACACACAACATACAATTTCATGATAAAATAAGAAAATTTCCCTAAATATTTGTTTTCTTGCGCTAGTGGAAGAATTGCGTAGGGACTCAAAAATGAGTTCGAATTAGCCATGGTAAACGAGCCATCGGTGTTCGAGCTATTGAGGTTCGACTGTATCTAGTTTCAGCACAATAAACTACAGGCAAAGACCTTTGATAGTTGGTATGTCACTTTATCAAAGCGTATTTTGTGTGAAGTTTCTGTTTCGCCATATTAATTAAAGCTTAATTCCATAACAAGTTACTGTGGGATAGAAAGGTTTTTCAAATTGTACCGATTACCATACCCATATGTTTCATTCTTTAAAAATGTTACCACAAGCTAGATCAGAACAAATGGTCTCATGTGCGCTACATGACCATTGGTCCTGTGTTTTTACCTGTATTCGTGCCAAAAAGTGATGAGAAAACAGCTGCAAACAAAATAATGAAGTGGTCGCAAGCGCACAAATATGAATATTATGACGGAATTACCACATCAATAACATAACTGTGTACGATTTGCTTCTATTTAATGCACATTATTTCGCCAGTAACAACATGCCGACATTAACAACAGTATGACCTGCATATTATTTATTTGGCATGCGATGTAAAAGCGAATCCAAGAGACTTCTACAGGTACAGATTCAGCCTTGAAGCTTTCTAGGTTTTGGTGAAGAAGATGTTTATGTGTTTAGATTACTCATATTCTGTTGCATGTTAAACAAGGGATTGTACGCAAAACAACATTAACTATAGTCCTCTCCCTGCGGTAGTAAGATCCTATTGCTCTTGTAAGCAAATTCCAGCCCACCGTAACTTGTATCATTATGACAGAAAAAGAAGAAAACAACAACAACAACAACAACAAAAAAAAAACAAAAACAACAACAACAAAAAGAAAAAGAAAAACAAAAAAACACAACAAAAAACAACAACAAAACAAAACAAATCAAGAAAACAACGACAAAAACACAAACAAAATAAACAAAAATTATAATAACAAAGACAACAACAACAACAACAACAACAACAACAGCAACAATTCTTGTTGGTACGTAAATGAGCAAAACCCACAAAACCCCATACCAGCATAGTCCAGTAAAACACTTCACTTTCAACATTTTCATAAATAAAGTAAATATATCATATACGTTGTCAACAATTACATTTCCTAAACTTCAAAGATGCGCAAACTAGTCTTCGATTTGCCAATAACATCTTTTATGTTTTGCCGTGTTATGTCGCAATTTCAACTAATTGTTCTGTTTTGATCGTGCTTCTTATCAGTAGGGTCTATTAGCCCTATTAGATTTAATCGAAGGTCTGCGTCTAGCAATTTCTTTCATTTGAGGCGCAACGAGCGAAAACGTACATTTTTACATGTGCGCATAATAAAGACTCAAATCAGCCTGCGCCTTCGTGCAGTCTGATCAGTCTTCATTGTCCACCTGAAGAAACGTCCTTGCATCATTGTGTATTCAAAATGCGTATTGTGAAGATTCTGATCTTGCAAATGCGCAGGCTGATCAGAATCTTCGCTGGGTGCACATGTCCAAAGGTTCATTTGCTGACGTTGCGGTACATTTATCTGTTACAACATCCGATTACACAGCCAATAAACTGGTACGTAGAACTTTAAATTTCTTTAATGCACTAACAAACGACGCAGTGTAGAAGAAAACGAAGAGTAATGTTACAAATAACATGAAAATAATAGAGAGAGAGAGAGAGAGAGAGAGAGAGAGAGAGAGAGAGAGAGAGAGAGATGTTACCTAGGAGGCATCATAGTTAGAACACATAAACGCTAAAGGCATCGAACCCACCGATATGTTCCTTACCAACAGATTTTCCAAAAATATTATCTCATAAACAGGTATCAAACCATCAGGAATACGACGACCTGATCACCGTTATCATGATATTTGATTAATTGGTATCATGGAATGTGCAATTAGTGTCAAGACAGAACAGCGCACTAAAACACATCACGAAAACACGCCTATATAATTTTGACCCCTTAAACCCCACTTTTATACAGTAAAACTGGGATTTACAGGGTGATATATTATTTTTCTTATTTCTGCTCCAAAACATAGATTGTGGGTACTCGTTAGAACCGCCTCATCGAGGCGGTTCTAACGACTATTCACAATCTATATTTTGAGCAGAAATATGAAAAAAATAAGAGTTTTTTATCTGAAAGTTTTAATTTGTTGGTGGTAAAATTTTCAGTATATTTGAATAGGCGTGTTTTCGTAATGAAATTTGGCCCAAATTGATGAACCATGTTATATTTAACTACAGAACCAACTAATGTCAATATAGGGACAGCCACTATCACGGAACATTATCTTCTTGAGGCACAGGATAGAATGACACCATCACGAAATCATACCTATATAACTTTGACTCCCTTAAGCCCCCCTTTTTATAGAGCAAAACTGGGATTTACAGGGTTATACATTATTTTTCCTTATTACCCACAATCTATGTTTTGAGCAAAAATATGAAAAAATATTAGATTTTTTATCTGAAAACTTTCAGATTTTGGTGTTGAAATTTTCAATATATTTGAATAGGTGTGTTTTTGTAATGCATAAGTGATGAAATTGATAGTTCGTTTGTCATTACTGACAATGACTTACCCTAATCAGATGCGTGACGTGTTCCTGTATGTGTGTTCTAAGATGGCTGATGAGACAAATCTTAGCTCTGATCAGCCTGGCGCAGATAGAACATAAGATGTCTGAGGATGAAAGCTCTGTTGGTGATGACTTGGCTTTGGCTTCCCGCTGAGCATGTTTCTGCTCTGCTTCACTGATTAGTCTTGCTTCGTATTCACCAGAACCCTTCCTATGAGGCCTCGCCACTTTGCTAGATCCTATGCTGTTCCCACGACTATGTTGGTTTGTTAAGGCCTTTAAGGAGGCTTTAAGGATGTCCTTGTGTCGCTTCTTCTGGCTACCAAGGGAGCGTTTTCCCACTTGTTGTTCTCCATAGAGGATTTTCTTTGGTACACGTTCATCAGGTATTCTGTTAACATGGCCTGTCCATCTTACTTGTACCAATATCAGAAGAATATGCACATTCTGCATCTCTGTCCTTTTCAGGACTTTTGTGCCTGGATCCTGTCTCGCCACTTAATCTTTAGAAGTTTTCTTTCTAGGACGGCTAGTACGGAAGTGGTTCAGTCTTTTGGCATGCCGTTGGTAAACTCTCCAAGTTTCACATGCGAATAATAGCGTTTGCAGAACCATAGGTTTGTAGAAAGAAACTTCATCATAGAAAAACACAAATGAAAACAGAACGAACAAAACGAAGTGGTGGTTCTGCCACAAAACACCGCTCCGGAATGGTCGATACCAAAACTGTCAGGAGACTTAAAACATCGCTCTTAACCCATTGTAGTCGGGAGACCCCTAAAAGGGTAATTGGCAAACAGTGCAGACCCTGATCAGACGCCGCATTCTGCGGCGTCTGATCAGGGTCTTCTGTTTGCAAATAGTTTAACAATTTTTCTCCAGGAATATCTATATCTCATAGCCTGACCTACCTAAAATTGAAATTGGACTCTTCCAATATATAGTGTGGGTGGTTAATCCTGATACAGTTATAGCTACACATAACTGTTCGTTTCCGTGGCAAATCAGTGGATCAACACAGAAAATGTATCTATTAATTTCTCATCACTATGATGGAACACACATGAAGACACGAATACATTCTGAAAGCAAGAGCAAAAGAAAACCATGATGCTAGCAGGTCAAACTGTGTGGAGTATTGATTGATTGATTGGTTTCACATAAAAAATATGAAGAATGAAATATGATTTCAATCATTAATTAAATCAGGCTAAAATTATAAAAAAATAGGATTATGAAGAGTTAAACAGTCAGATTCAAGCATTAGATATGATTTAAACACTAAAAGAATTGTATATGAATATATATAACATGAAGAAAGTAAATTTACATAAAATAATGTATTATTTAAAAATATGTTAAACTGGAACGACTAACTTAGCTGGTGTTAGTGCCGTGTGGCGGCGGTAGAACGTCTCCCCGTACATCACCACAGTGCAGATTATATTGTATTTCCTTTGGGATCATTGGGCCCATTGTGGTATATTTGGGATCATTGGGCCCAATGTGGTATATTTGGGATCATTGGGCCCAATGTGGTATATTTGAAAATTGGGGTTCTGCTCATGTATACGCTAGAGGGCGTAAGCAGTGTTTCAAACTTCATTACTGCTTATGAAGAGTCTCAATAATACCGAGACTCCCTTTTTCTAATCTGTAGTGTGTTCTTTGTTTCCAAAGGAAATCTTTTTGACGTTTATTAGCTTACTTGATACATATAATCACATATTTCTGTGACTTTGTATTGAAATATGACTAGATTCAGAAGTAAAGCTGTATGTTCATATAAACTGAAGACACAGCAACATTACGAAAACACGCCTATTCGAATATATTGAAAATTTTACCACCAAAAAACGAAAATTTTCAGAAACAAAAATATGATATTGTTCATGTTTCTGCTCAAAACATAGATTGTGGGTACTCGTTAGAACCGCCTCGTCGAGGCGGTTCTAACGAGTACCCACAATCTATGTTTTTGAGTAGAAATAAGAAAAATAATGTATACCCCTGTAAACCCCAGTTTTACTACATAAAAGTGGGGTTTAAGGGGGTCAAAATTATATAGGCCTGTTTTCGTGATGATCAACATGCAGTGAAACTTGGTACACATCCTGTGACGAATGTACTAATTCACCAGTAATCTGGCACCGGAGCGTCACGTATGCTGCTCCCTGAACTGTTATAGAACAAATGCGTTTGCAAAACATGTTCAGTTGCTACTCTTGTGCTTTGTCTACATTAAACGAGACTTATTTAGCTTTTTGTTAAATTGTTAAACGTTAATAGTCTACTGTTGATACTTAACAGAGACATGGCTTTACTTTGTTACATCGATAAGCCTGTAAATTCATGTTTAAATTGTCCAATGAACGCAAATAAATACATCAGTCAAGTAGTCAAGAGCAGTTTAAAATTTTAACACACTTCCTGCGAAATAAAACCTATCCTGTTTTTGTGTGTTGTTTGCACGATGAAATCACGTTTCGACACAATAACATTTTTAAAAAATATTATTGCATTAGCTTACCCCGTATAAAAATAAACTATAATCAAACAACTGTATGTGTGGGCACGCACGCACGCATACACGTACACGCGCACGCACACAACAACAACAACAACAACAGATAAGCAATGGACGAAATGCAAAATGTCTCATATTTGAAACCATTATCTAAAAGGCCCTAACCAGCTGCTTTTTTTTAATCTTACGGAGACTGGTAAACGTGATAGATTTCACGCCATGATTTACGAGGGAAACGAATTTGTGACTTCCGGGTTGCATACTTGATAGACTTTTCGCCATTTTCACCATAGGAAACAACATTTGTGACTTCCTGGTTGCTTTAAACCACACCAAAAAAAAAAAATAAGAGAAAAGTCCAAGCCCTTTCTGAAAATGGGTCTTTCCTTTAAAGTGACAGCAAAAGTATTTCCTTATATATTAGGCCCATTTTCAGAATGGTACAAAACCCTTTGCCCTTAAGTTCTCAAGAAGAGCTGAAAAATAATAACCGCATGAAGTTATTTCTGTAGGTCTAGATCTTCAAGTCATCACAAGCACCGTTTAGTTCTTTCATTTAACGCATGTTTGCTTATTGGACGTTTGCATAGTGGTCATCCACTTCATCTGTGAAACATCACAGTGAAACACATATAATCAAAAACACTGTCATGAAACAAAGCAAATGACTCAGTGGTGATCGGAAGCCAAAACACAAGAAAACCACAAACAGGACCCCGATGAGCTTGAGTGCTGACACTGATAGCCATGCACCGACCGTCTATAACATCACGAAAACACGCTTATATAATTTTGACCCTCTTAAACCCCACTTTTATATAGTAAAACTGGGGTTTACAGGGGTATACATTATTTTCCTTATTTCTACTCAAAAACATAGATTGTGGGTACTCGTTAGAACCGCCTCGCCGAGGCGGTTCTAACGAGTACCCACAATCTATGTTTTGAGCAGAAATATGAAAAATATCAGAATTTTTATCTAAAAATTTTCATTTTTTTTGGGTGGTAAAATTTTCAATATATTTGAATAGGCGTGTTTTCGTAATGAATTACAGAGGGAAGCTAAGTTATCAACTATAATTGGATTACATCCATGCTTGCACTTTGCCGCAGAATAGTCATCACGAAAACATACCTATATAATTTTGACCCCCTTAAACCCCACTTTTATATAGTAAAACTGGGGTTCACAGGGGTATACATTATTTGCCTTATTTCTGCTTAAAAACATAGATTGTGGGTACTCGGTAGAACCGCCTCTGCGAGGCGGTTCTAACGAGTACCCACAATCTATGTTTAAAGCAGAAATATGAAAACTATCAGAATTTTTATCGGAAAACTTTCAATTTTTGGTGGTAAAATTTTCAATATTTTTGAATAGGCATGTTTTCGTAATGTGTAAGTGTGTTTTTCGTTCTGCTTTCGAGGTTTATATTCTAGAGGAAGATGTGTTTTGTATTGTCATTACCAGTAACAAACTGCTTATCCGATGCCTAGGGAGGGTTGTATTTCATGTAGACTTTTATCTTTTTTATGTTTCATTGTAATTCTCGCGGTCGTTGATTCGAAACCTGTTCGTGGGGACTTTGCTTGCTTTTCACATATGCATTGCTCTTTTCATGAAATTACCGCAAAGTTGTACCAAACAATACCGACAAATGTTTTCCCATATTGTTTTAACCCATTTATGCCTAGCGCCGAATAAAAGGGAATTATCAAATAGTGCAGACCCAGATTAGACTGTGTGCACTAAACACAGGAACTCCTATATTAAATGTTGGAACTAAAAATCAAACTTGATACCCCCTTGAAAGGGAAATGGACCTGTCCAAAGTAAGAGGTAGAAGAGCCCACCAGGCATCAATTGGTTAAGAAAAAACTATTATGTCAACGATTATGCTTGCGGTAAGTAAATGCAAATTCTAATGACGTTTTTTTTTTTTGTAAATACAAACTAAGGCTATTTTCGGTGGTAAAACCAGAGACAGGCAGTAATAAGAAAGCACTTACGTGACAAGATAGTTCTAAACAGTAATGACTATATCTTGTACCGTTAACGATGGCAATTTCCAGTGAGAGTGTGTGATTATTCTGGACTGTCAAAAGGTCAAAATGAGGACAAGAAGTATATGACAGTAAATCAGTCAAAGAACAGAAGTTAATTTGTAATAAAACAAGAATTAGCTTTTTCAAAAAGCTAACGGGTCGTTTAGCTTCATCAATTACAGGTACGCTTATGCCGCACATGACTGCAGCCTTATCAAGATGTATTGAACTAACCAGTTGTTTTCCGATTTTTGGTTCATTCCGAATTGTATTTTGATAACAGCAGATTACTAGATAGGGGAGTCCTGGGCTAGTATTAGCTGACTCAAAAATGGATCTATTTCATTTAAATGCCGGTAAAGATACTCCTCAAAATCTGTGCAAATATCAATAACTAGAGGCCCGTTGGACGCCTTTGCTCCCCTGAGTAAACGACTGAAATCTATAAAAGCTCAATTTAGCATTTTAGGCTTTCAGCTGCCCTGGCAAAAAAGTATAAATGATTAATGAATAAACATTTTATAAACGTTTCTGTCCAAGTACCTGCAATGGCTTTTGAATCGTTTGTAGCGGAGTTTTACGGCCCATCGACACATTTTAGTTTCGAGCGCAGTCAGTTAATTAGATGGTGTTAAATAATGTACTAATTGTCCATGACTATCTTGCATAATAAAAAGATATGGTGTGCTTTTGGAAAAAGAATAAACACACTACCAAATAATGTTTTAGTGCGTAAAAACCCATGACTCTAGGGTACGTGATTTAGTTGGTAGTACCAACCGTGAAAATGAGGAGTTGCTGATACTACATATGTAAATCCATCTGCGGTTTGTGTACACAACGAGAACAGTGATGATATCTGGTCTGTCTGTACCTATTCTAACACCCTGCACGTGTTGTTCCTTATTTGTCTTTACATTTCTAACCATGCTTTATCTAAGGTATTTGAGCACAGGAATTTCGTCGCGCGCTATGGACGGGAAACCAATCATATTTGCGAAAAGTTTCTTCCCCTGGTACATGTAACTATGGACGCTAGCTTACAATATTAGCCGAAACATTCATATACATAATAAATTATATTAGACCTATTTACCAGACAGAAAATGATCTATGAGCATTGCAGTTCTTTGACTTTTTATTACCTAAGGAGTTTCTCTACAGGTTATACTATTCAAACACATTCGTTTTACTTCTTGTTTCCATCGTGTATTTGTTGACATGTTCGAAAACAAAATTAAGTCGGTTAACATTCTTATTTCCTGTTTTATATCTGTCCCTCTTTCGTGAACACAGGATTCAAGTCTTAATATTAATACATCGTTTATTTATATTTTACATCGTCAGCTGATTCGCATAAGTTATCCGCCATTTTGAATATTCGTCATCGAACCTTGTAACTATGTAACCGCGTGACGTAATGCTTAAGAGGTATTGTCAACTACCAAAGGGGAAGTCAGGTAATAGGAATAATAATGAAAATCAATAAAAAAATCATTTAAGCAAAATTCGCTCAATGAGGGGTGATAGAAAAGAAATAAATTATTCCGAACCGTGCTCAAATGCCCCAGATAAAGCACAGTTGAGTTTGGGTTGTATCCATTTGAGCACTCGATCGCTGCGATCGCTCGTGCTCAAATGGGTACAACCCAAACTCAACCGTGCTTTATCTTAGGCATTTGAGCACGGTTCGGAATAATTTATTTCTTAATTCACTCATACTTGGTTCATGTTATGTCATGCATGTGCGGAGATATAGCTTCCTTTCTAATATTTGCATTGAATAAGCACGACCTTTGAAGTATGACCATTTACTAGATATTCTTATTATTTAGTACCGGCCAGTATAGTGAACCTACCAAAATGTGTTATGTTTTGTGTGTGTGTGTGTGTGTGTGTGTGTGTGTGTGTGTGTGTGTGTGTGTATGTGTGCGCGCGCACGTGTGTGTGTGTGTGTGTTTCGCCATTTAGTCAGACCGAATTATATGTTATTAGAACCCGTCTATTTTTTTTTGCATCACGAAAACACGCCTATAAAATTTTAACCCCCCTCTGAAACCCCACTTTTATATAGTAAATTTGTGGGTTAAAGGGGTATACATTATCTTTATTATTTCGCTAAAAACATAGATTTTAGGTACTCGTTAGCACAGCCTCGCCGAGACGGTTCTAACGTGTACCCACAATCTATGTTTTCAGCAGGAATATGAAACATATACAAATTTCCTTTTTTGGTTGAAAAAAATTTCAATATATTTGACTAGGCATGTTTTCGTAATAATTTACATGATCTCTTTAAAAATTAACCGCCTTTTCTGGTTCAGTCTTATCATTTTTTCAAATTGTTCAATAATGATTTTATGAATTCACGCATTTGCGGAAGCATAATTTCACTTGAGGGCGAAGTAAGTCACCTTTTTAACAATAATTGTAATCTCTTGTTACAAATCTGGCTGCTCGTTTTGTAATACTTCCAAGTTCTTTCTAATTACACATTTGGGTCCCAAACCTAACTGTCTTACTCCAGGACTGGACGCACCAATCCGTTCTCAAAGGATTTAATAAATGTCTTCATTAATTCTCGTACTTTTTATAGCATAATTTCATTAGAGGGTGTAATCGGTGTGTTAAAGCATAATTTCATTAGAGGGTGTAATCGGTATGGAAGGGAACGATCTCGTTGTATACCCAAAAGAGGCCGTCATTGGATAATAAACATTCTGTTCTACTCTATTTCTTTCGTTATCAGATGCACGACTACAATGTCAACAGCATTGGTAGTTAATGCCGCTTAAGCTGGGTTCGGTATAACTCCTGTATTTGATGTATGGTTAGCATAACTACTTTATATGCGGTTCGCCAGGGGTGATTATACAAAAACAGAGGCTACGTAGCCGAGCAGTCAGAGCCATCAATTGAAACCCAGCAGACCCTTTGGATAAAGAAAGAAGACGGGAGCCCACGTGTCAAATACCGTTATACAAGATACGATTGGGCTATCTCACATCGCTCCTAAGATTGCAAGACTATGGGACACCTTTACCCTACTAATACCGAGTTGATTGTTCTACCATAACTCTTTGAACAGGCCCATTTCCAAATAAAGAGTGTCTGGTCAATTTGTATTACCATTTTCCTCCTTCCTTTACTTAACTATTCTAACTTAAATCAGAGCTCTTTAAGGACTCTTCACTGTTTTTAATGTCCCTTTCATTGGACGCTTGGCAAAAATGGGTTAACCGTACAAAATTTCGCGTGCAAAATGTATTTGCTCGCCATTTTCTACAAGGGAGATAACTATTGAGACGTCCTTAAAGTTTTATTTGCTAGAAGTACTTTACTTTTTATATAATGTGCAAAGAGAGAAAAGGAGCATATTGGTTTACTCGTATGTTGTGTTGCGTTTTTTCCTTTCTTCAGTATACGAGGGACCTATTGTCTTACTCGTACGTTTTTTTCCACAGTATAAGATGTGCATAGAAAAGTGAGATGTGTGACGAAGACACAGAGAATCTTGTGGTTTCGTAGAGTCTGGTCACGGTTACAGGTTGACAACCTACTAGTGTACATCA
Organism: Anodontia alba; assembly: GCA_964016985.1. NCBI lineage: Eukaryota > Metazoa > Mollusca > Bivalvia > Lucinida > Lucinidae > Anodontia > Anodontia alba. The sequence goes on along the minus strand of OZ024836.1, from coordinate 11,870,683 downwards.
CAACATACATAGAAGATCCTGATCAATGCTTATCTGGACTTTGGCTGTTCGAATATACAATGTAGCATAAGAAGCATTCAGCATCGATATTTCCAAAGAAGGTTTACCCTTGTCATGCTGAATAAGTTAAGATGCTACGCCCACTTCTAATTTCCAGCCAATCAGATTACTTGATCCGAGTTTTTGATAGAAATCCACATATTTGATAACAAACAGTGCAGACCCAGAGAAGCCAATTGGTCTGGATCTACACTGTTTGCTAAAACAGGACATGTCGTGTTTAACAAGAGAAGGGTTAAGTTCGACATTTGGAAATTCTAAGATTAAATCTGGCTCGATACTTCCATCCGACTAATTGTTCTCGACATGAATTTAGATGTATGTTAAAGTATTATTCTTGTTACTGTCCTATAAGGTATTTACATTTTAATCGACACAGAGAAGTATTTCAGTACTGCGATAAAGGCTGCAAAGTTTGGATGGATCTTTAGAATGAACATATTTGTACTCGGTGGTCACTTTATTTTGGCGCTATTGGCGATTTAGGCAAAAGCCGCCTAAGTGAAACACCGCTAAAGTTCACTTTTCGATAAATGTATACAGAGGGACGTTTTCGCTTGAGCAGATTTTTGTGGTACGGTATATTTGACAGTTGCCGCAATACAGCTGCGTCGAGGGTTGTATAGCTTGGCTCCAGTCTCCAGGGACGAATTTTTTCCTTATAATCCTGTTTGATAATCCACTGAAATAAAACCAAAATAATATCATGACTATAAAGGCTAGTCACTAGTGTGACTAGCCTTTTAATCATGATATTATTTTGGTCTTATTTTAGTGGACTATCAAATAGGTTTTTAAGTAAAAACTACATAGTCACTGGTGTCTGTAGACATTCGAAGGGTTGTGGGGCCTTCTGCTGAAACTTGCAAAGTATTGGCTCTGACATAATAAACATTTGGTATGAAGGTTCTTACCTCACTTGAGCAAATTCAGGTTTAGCCGTTTTCTCATATATTTTGTTCTTCTTTTCTTTCTCTTTATCTTTAGGAGACGGCTCGACATAATGGAAATATTGTTGACAGGGCCTTGAGTAGTCAACTCAAACAAACAAAGCATATCGAGAAAATGTGTTTTCATACATATATGTATGCGAACTGCGCATGCACAGATCTTGTATATCCGCAGATTCTTATCAAGATATTCGCCATTTGTTTATTTTGTCCATACTTTCTACAGAAAACAGTTTACATGTACATGTACATGTACAACCGGCTCTCGTTATTTCAAACATTGACAGCTCAAACTTCTGCTTAAGTCAAACTGTGTACAGGAAACTATTGGTGTTGTCGTTTTTGTTTGTCTGTTTTTTGTTGTTTTCTGTTCATGTCAACTCACTTTATCTCAATCTTCTGTTATGATATAGAGCAAACAGTGTAGTCCCAGATCAGACGCTGCGTGACCCAGGGTGAAGTTGGCTAGCTATAAAAAGTGCTTTAAACCCCATGGTGGTTTATTCTACTGACCGTTCTAAGGCGGTGGTCCCGTGTTAGTCTTACTCTTTGTTACTCTTTGTTGCTTTGTGGTTTATTCTACGACGCGATTTGTTTTATGCCTTACCTTGTGTTATTTTGTTCTTATGTTTTTCAGTCCTTTTCGCATTGCGATTACCTTGCTTGGGAAGAGAGAGCTAATCTTAGTGCTTTTCGTACGTTTGTTCGATTTGCGCTTGTTTGGTTTTGTCTGTTTCCTCTTCCTCTTGTGTCTGGGAAGGGCTGCAATTTGTGATTGTGGCACTAACTGGACGTTTCGCCTACCTTTTATTTGTTAATGACAAAACATGAAAAAAGCCCACCAGCGAATAGCCACAAAACCACACAAATAACAAACAACCCAGAATCACCGCCGTAGAATGGACAGTAGTAGAAAAGACAATAGGGTTAAGGGTGGGAGAGGGTAGTAGAACTACCTTCGGGGACGAGGAAGGCGTTAAGTCGATTTTACTGGTACGAAATCTTCACCTAAATCCCTCCTGAGAAGGGAGCAAATTCTTACCTTTCAGAGTAGACTTCGTTCCAGAAGGGAGACAAAAACAATGAGGAGAAGGCTCCCTTAAAAGTGTATCCATTCCTCTTAACGCAAAAGCAACACCAGTCAGACTGCACTGGAAAGATCGACTAACTCTTGGAAAGGTCTATTGCCAGTCGACTGGCAATAGCCGATTTACGTTAAAATCGCTAATGCCAGTCGACTGGTAATAGCCAATTTGGGTTAAAATCGCTATTACCAGTCGACTGGGTATAGCGATTCTTACGTTAATCGGCTATTACCAGTCGACTGGCATTAGCAATTTTAACGTGAAATTGCTATTGCCAGTCTTTTGCGAATTTTTATTTGTTATACCAGGAGTCGAACTGATGTGTGTGTATATCTCGCATGTTTCGAACAGTAAACATGATTGTTGTACGACTTATAATTTGTTGATACATATTCCCTATCTAGCACGTGGTTTAAACAACATGCAAAACTGGACATACGGACGGACAACTTGAAAACAGTATAACCCCCTAAACTTCGTTTGCGTAGGGTATAAATAAGAACTCACTTCTATCTAAGTCTGTGAAGTTGGCTTACGAGTTACGAACGTTTTGAGTAGAAATAAGATCAACCTCATCCGAGAATGAGAATCATTGAATTATTTCGTAAAATATGCAGGAAAAACCAAAGTGTTACGGAGATACGGACATACGGACGGACAGTTTGAAAACAGTATAACCCCCTAAACTTCGTTTGAGGGGGTATAAATAAGAAATCACTTCTTTCTAAGTCTGTGAAGTTGGCTTGGAGTTTGGTGTCTGGAATTCGATTTATTCCGTATAAGTATCGTTTTGAGTAGAAATAAGATCAACCTTATCTGACCTGCTGCAGTGAGGCAATTCCTGCATTAAGACTTGCTATAAGACGTGCATGTATAAGTGAGAAGTCTTATTTGCTGAAAGAAGGAAACAACGTAGACAAATTGATAATTTTACATGTATTTGCATTGAAACAACAACAAACTTTAAGCATTTTTAACTAGCTGATGTTTAAGAAAGAAATCAGGCAATACACGTATTGCATTTAAATGCGTAATCTGGGTTTTTCCCAACTTTTTCTGCCGTCTGCTTTTCTAGACAGCGAAAATGGAACCATTCAGAGCAGCTGGTGCATTGAACCATTTCGCTGTCGTAGAGGCCCCTGCAAATACAAAAAATGTTTTCTCTTATAATGACAGTTTTTTTCTTCCTCCAATTATTATTTATGCTAAAAGGAAAAGTGGAAAATTCTTGTTTTGTTAGACAATTGATGAGGTGACCCCGCATTGATTCTTGCTTAAACAGTAGTTTTCTAGGGTTCAAGCCCAATCCTAAAGCTACTGCAAAGGCAATGGCAAACAAACCACATTCAGTTCCTCCGGCTTGACGTTGCACGGGGATGATATTGAACTTAATGTTTTTGCCTGTTGGTTTTAGTATGTTTGCTATTTGTAATTTACTCTCTTTGTCAATATCGTTATAAAAGCTGTCGGAAACGTTTACGGTCCCTTCTTGACAGTTAAGATTTGAAATGGTTAACCAATGCCCTAGGCCGGGACTGCCGCGATGTAAAATTTGTATCATATCATTTTCAACTTTTTTTGAAACTGGTGACGCGTTTTTTATTCAGAACAGATTGAAAGCCTTCTATCTTTGGATCAGTGAACTGTTTTTTTTCATTAGAAATTGCGCTGCATCTATAATTGTGTCATTTAGCATTTTTCTATTTTCTATGGCTGCTTTGTCATTATCATGTAGAGTATGCTTACCAACCTTCAACCAGACGTTAGTGATTTCCTTTTGAGCAGTTGTATCTTTTGGTTTACCCATTGTATCAAAATTTTGCATTATTACTTTGTCTTTTTGTACAGTTATGAATTTTTATTACATGCGTTATCTTCAGACTTAAAATGTTTTTGTTGGTTTTGAAGGTCGTCAGAGGCCTTTCTTTTCTTTCCAGATGCTTTTGATTTTGCACTGGAAAAGTTCCAGAATAGTTTTTTCGTTCTCTTAGGGCGACCCCTGCGACATTTAGCATTGTCTATTTTAACATTGCTCAATTCTTCAAAAATATTGAAGGTCTCCTGATTAGGGTCGGCTTTGCTCAAAGACTCTGTGTACTCGCTATTTTTATCTTCATCAGTATCGTGCATGTCTTTAACTGGCGAATCGATTGTGTCGCAATGTCCAGGGTCTACCTTTAATTTGAAACATGAAACCAGTTCGTCATTGGCAACAACTGCTGGAGCCTCGCTTTGTTTGCATTCGTCTCTGTCGGTCTGTTTCACCACTCCATCTCAAGCAGCAAGAAAATATTTACGATCAGCTTATATATGTATTCTGTGTTTATACTTATAATGACACTGTACAAGCTATTTTCATGCATTTGTCACCACATTAATTTTCTCATGGTTTTGAATTTTTATAATACACAATGCTTTTTTGTCATGTTTCTATTACTTCTTCAAGCTGGTGACATAGAAACTAACCCGGGTCCTGAAAATGGGTATGAACTTTCAATTTTGCACTTGAATATCAGAAGCATTAGAAATAAATTAGACTTTATACTCGATAATTTTTCCGAATTTAATATTTTATGTTTTTCTGAGACTCACTTAGATAATAATGTCCCTACTGAAATGCTTTTTCTTTCGAATTTGTACAGTGCACCATACAGAAAAGCTAGAACAAACCATAGAGGGGGAGTGTTGGCATATTTAAATTCAAGCTTACTTCATGCGAGAAGACCAGATCTTGAGATTTTTTGTGACGAGTCTTTATGGGTTGAAGTAAAGGTGAAAACTGAGTTGTTTTTAATTGGTTTATTTTATAGTCTACAGCTGATGCTCAGTTTTTTAACAGTTTTAATTTAAATATTGAAAAGGCTCTCGAACACTCAAAAAATCTGATAATTGTTGGAGACCTTAATGAAGATCTACTAAATCCAAATTTTCATAACCTAAAGGATGTACTTTTAATTAACTCGATGACTAATTTAATAACAGAACCAACACGACAACAAGCAATTCTTGATCCGATTATCATTACAGAGGACTTGCCATTTCTAGATTCTGGCACTTTAGATGTTCCAGACAACATCAGTGATCATAAAGCAACATATATAACATTACCTTTTCAATATGATACCGAAGGAGCTTTTAGTAGATTAATCTATTTATATAAAAAGGCAAATTTTACATTATTAAAACAAAAATTATCTAATTTTGATTGGACTTGTCTAAGGCAGGGAACTCTAGATGAAGCGTGTTCTAAGTTTAATGATATTTTTCTTGACTTTGTTAATTCTAGTGTTCCATCAAAAATGTACTTATAAGACCTGACACAAACCATGGTATGATTCAGAAATAAGAAGCTTATCAAGAAAAAGAGATAGACTAAAACGGAAATTCAAGAAATCGAGTAATCTAAACATTTTAGCAAGATATAAGTTTTATCGAAATAAGGTTAACAATTTAAAGCGACACGCAAAAGAGCAGTTTTATAACAATTTGGAGTTGTCTATCTCTGATTTTCACTCAAACGATAAGAAACAATTTTGGAAGGTTATACGCCACTTTGTTAAAGGCAATTGTACCTCTTCTTCCATTCCACCCTTGAACTCATTTCCAGTTACTGGTCAAAATGAATTTTGTTTTTCATCTGAAGATAAAGCAGAATTGTTAAATAAATATTTTACGTCGATCTCCACTGTTAATGATGAAAATGTGGCGCTGCCTGCCTTCGAATATAAAAGTCAAAATAGATTATCCAGTATTACATGTACACAGCATGAAGTTGCATCTCTCATTGAACTTTTAAATCCGAACAAGGCAACAGGGCCTGACGGAATAAGTAACAAAATGTTTAAAACTGTAGCAAAAGAAGTAGCTGTACCTCTGAGTATACTTTTTAATAGATCTTTCAGGGAAGGCAAGTTTGCAGATATTTATAAACATTCCAATGTTATACCCTTACCCAAAAAGGGTGACAACTCTGACCCTTCAAATTTTCGACCTGTTTCACTATTAAGTAATGTTGGTAAATTACAAGAAAGAATAGTTTTTAAACATATCTATAACTTTTTACATGAAAATGATATACTTTACAAATATCAGTCTGGGTTTCTACCCAACCATTCTACAACTTTCCAACTTATAGATATATATCATCATATTTGTCAAACTTTTGATAGCAACCAATATTCTTGTATGGTTTTCTTAGATGTTTCCAAAGCATTTGACAGGGTATGGCACAAGGGACTTATTTTTAAATTAAAACAAAATGGCATAGATGGTGACCTACTTGATTGGATTAGTGACTACTTGAGTGGTAGAAAGCAAAAGGTGGTCATAAGAAATACCTCATCAAGCTTAATGAAAGTAGAAGCTGGGGTTCCTCAAGGGTCTGTCCTAGGCCCTTTATTATTTTTAGTGTATTTTATGATATAGCTGAATCACTTCTTAGTCTTACTAGGTTATTTGCAGATGACAGCTCGTTGTTTTATTCTGCAGCTACTATTAAAGACATCGAAGGTATTATCAATCACGATTTACGCATGCTAGTAAGTTGGGCAGCACAGTGGTTAATAAATTTTAACCCATTAAAAACTGAAGTAATGCTTTTTACTTTAAAATTTATTGAATCTTTTCCTAACATAATTTTTGATGGTACACCCATAAAAATTCGTAACAGAACACAAACATTTAGGTCTTACATTTAGTAGTAATGGACAATGGCACTGCCATATTGAAAACATAATTAAAAGTGCATCTAAAGTTATTGGTATAATGCGGAAACTTAAATTTACATTCAGTCGAGTTGCTTTGAACCAAATATACTTATCATATTTACTGCCAATTATCGAATATCCATGCGTTGTATGGGATGACTGCACAGTACAAGATATCAATTCTCTTCAAAAACTTCAGAATGAAGCCGCCCGCATAGTAACAGGCTTAACAAGATCGGTTTCATTAGACAATCTATATAGAGAATGCGGTTGGGTTTCACTTGCACAAAGACGCAGGCAGCAAAAGCTTATTTTCATGTACAAATCAATCAATGGTCTTGTTCCTACATACGTATCTGACCTGATTCCTCCTTCGGTTGGAGAAATAAGTACCTATACTCTACGAAATCAACAAAATATTACTGTTGCCCTCTGCAGGACTGAAATTTCACGTAAATCATGTATTCCATCATCTATTTCTGCATGGAATTCTCTTGATATAGAACTACGTAATTCACCATCCCTAGCACATTTTAAGTATCAGCTGAAAAAGCTTCAAAATAATTCAAGTGTTCCAACATACTATCGAACTGGTAACAGATATCTCTCAGTTTTACATGCTAGAATTAGAAATAATTGTAGTAATTTACAATCTGATTTATATATAAATCATTTGTCACCTAATCCTACTTGTAGTTGTTCTGAAGAGGTCGAAGATGCAGATCATTATTTCTTTAGTTGCCCAAATTACAATAATGAGAGAGATGCACTTTTGCGAGCTACTAGGGATTTCTATCCATTAAATATTTATACTCTTCTGTTTGGAGATGAAAATCTGACAGCTGAAGAAAATACTATTATTTTCACAGCCGTACACACGTTTATCAAGGATACCAGAAGATTCACCAACTAGCTTGCTGCTAACTTAAGTCCAGCATGACAGTCCATCATTATCTTATTACATTTTTTTGGTTAATTATTTACTTTACTTTTCTCATCACCTCATATTAGCTATCATCTTTTAAAAATTAAGTTTGTATATTTGTTTTCGAATCCATAATTTGTTAAACAATCACTCCATATCAAGTATTTAGATAATGTTTCTTAATTTGCCATTATCATGTGTCTGTTATTGTTGTAATAAAAGTTTGTAGGGGGAGGGCCGTAACTAATGTTGGTAGAACTTGTGGCCCGACCCCATTGCCATGAAATGATGCAATAAAATATGTTTATACTGTTTGCATTCGTTTTCAACAAGGAGATTATGAGTAATTTGTGAACATTGCCACTCAGTTTTAAGGTTTATTAAGACTGCTAGTTTTTCTTGAAATTATGATACCAATTTTTATTTCGCACCTTTTACTTAAGTTTTGTTGAAGTCGACATATCAACAATAGATCAATGAGTTTTCCTGATTAAAGGAACACTTATACAAATAATTGAAATGCATTTAATCCTTTCCGAACAAATTATAGATAATCAGTAAATTATCTTACGGATAATCACGTCTCATTTAACGCATACTTAAGAACTTCTTTTACATACTAACAATACGTTACAAACAAATACAAAGAAAAACAAACATCAAAGTGATCAAGCAAGACCAAAAGAAGCTACATATTCATTCATACGCAATATATCTTTAACAGCATGCGAACTTCTAACCAAATGTTGTTCAAAAATATATATTTCAAAACCAAAATCTAATTTAAACTCATTTTTATTCATTCAATTACAGCCGAAGATACTTATAAAGACAAACATATACGTTCAGCAACACGTTTAGGCAAATGCACTCGTACTGTCACCGTGAAAATGCCAACATTTTCGATCAGCACAAGAGATCAAAATCAATAAATAAATATATAAATATAACAAGCATATACGGGGAATGACTAAATCTTTGTTTATGATTATGACTGACAATAAGTATTAAACCCGAAAACCGCTATAACCAGTCGACTGGTAATAGCCGATTTACGTTAAAATGGCAAATGCCAGTCGACTGGCATTAGCCGATTTACGTTAAAATCGCTAATGCCACAGGCGATAATAATAGGCTTTTGCAAAAAGCATAGATCCAGATGAGACGGCTCAATGAGCCGTATCATCTGGATTTATGCTGTTTGACATTCTGTCTTTCAACTTTACATATAAACGTCTGTCCAAACAATAGTTTGTTAAAATAAAAAGCAGACGACAGACGACAAATGTCGTCTGAAATTTGGCGCCGAAAGTGCTAAGGAGTAAGTATACTAGCTTTTCCTTATTTGTAAAGGAAAGTAGAAAAATGAAAATAATAATAATAAAAAAAAACAAAACAAAAAAAAAAACAAAAAAAAAACAAAAAAACAACAAACAAAAAAACAAACCAAACCCCACCCCCCCCCCCGAAAAAACAAAACAAAACAAAACAAAAAAACAAACAAAACAAAACAAAACATGAGCAGTGCATATGTGTACAGCGTATTGGACGGACTGAGCGTATGTGTAGTCTAGTCAAGATTTTGTTTAATGTGTAATTTGGTCAAGATTGTGATAGTTCACTCCCTTTTTAAAAAAAAAAGGTAAGAGAAAAGTCCAGGGAGTGCCACAATCACAAACCCCAGCCCTTCCCAGACCCCAAGAGGAAGAGGAAACCGACAAATCTAAACAAGCACAAACTGAACAAACGTACGAAAAGCACTAAGATTAGCTCTCTCTACCCCAAGCGAGGTAATCGCAATACTAAAAGGACTGAAAAACTCAAGAACAAAATGACACACGGAAAGACATACAACAAATCGCCTCGTAGAATAAACCACAAAGCAACAAAGAGTGAGACTAACACCGGGACCACCGCCTTAGAACAGTCGGTAGAGCAAACCACCGAGGGGTTTAAAGCACTTTTACAGCTAGCAAACTTCACCCTGGGTCCCGATGCTACTCTTAATACAGAAATACATAAAAATTCGGTTCGCATAAAGGCTCCCAACTCAGTCAATGCATCAAAGCGAAAACATAAAAATCATATTAATCACTATAATAAACAAAGACGAGTATTCATGGCTAATTCTACTGTATTCCAGAGTAAATGAAAACCAATAGTTGAACCACGGCGGGCCAAACCAAAGACATATCGTCAAGCCCCACCCCACTGGTTAAAGTTTTACGAAGAGGCCGTCATTGAGTCTGAGGCCTGAACCGCCGTCGTGCAATTAAAGAGTGAAGCATAGCCGTCAACAATGATTGGGTTGACAACTAGGCATGCAGTCTGCCGCATAATATCCAGGCTATAGCCAATTCTTTTATAATGGTTAATAAGTTTTCTGAATTGCTCCGAAAAGTTGGATTTACCTACAATTTTTCTAAATCTGTACACTAAGTCACCGTAAAATTCGGGTTCCGATATACCTTGTTGTAGAAGTGTTTTCAGACTGACGCTATATTTTTCTAACAAGGCACTGTGTCTGCGATAAAATTTCGAAAACGCCTTACGAAGTTTAAAATAACGATAGCCCTGATGAAGTTTGGCAGTAAGGGCTTTATTACGGTAGCTAAAGTCATTAAGATTTGAAGAAGCTCTGGCGAATCTTATAAGCTGAGTTATGTATACCCCATATGAGGTACGCCGGGGGACATCGCTATCCAGAAAAGGGAAATTGACTATATCAAAATCAAAATCGTCCCGTTTATCATAAATTTTGGTGGAAACTGTACCATTAGATATACATAGATTCAAATTCAAATCCAAAAAAGGTGCCTCGGTATCGGAAGAATTTGCTCTATTTAATTGGAGTTCTGTAGGGTATATCCGGTCCACCATTTGGTCAAAGTAAATATTGTCAATATTTAATAAATCGTCGAGGTATCTTGAAGTTTGAAATAACCATTGAATAACATTCGAGAGCCTCAACACCCCTACAAATGAAAATGGCTCAAGTTTCGGAGTTTCTGAGTCAGACTCACTAGTTTCGGCCAATTAAGCCATATTAGGGAGCCCAGTCAAACTTTCCAATTTACCCGAACGGCTCAGCAAGAAAATATATGCTACAGAAGTATGTAGAGACGTTCTACGGCGGACAAACGGCATTTACACCAGCTGTAGTAAACACAAATACTTTTAAAAAGGCATTACCTAGCAATGGACTACACATTATAACAACTGAAATATCTTTTTTTTTTTTGGCCAAAATGAGCTTGATTCGGCCAATTAGGTCTCAGTGGTACAAGACTAGAATATAGTTTCTAGATGAAGTAGAGGGCCCCTTTGCGGAACGAACATATATTTTTAAAAGAGCTGCATTAGAATTAAGAATGGTTTAAGACTCCCACCCCCACACATACGCACACACCACCACCACCCCAGTAATTTTCCTACCCTCCAATGCGGTTCCTTTTTTGAAGCTCTTCTATGTTTGTGCGTCTGTGGTTTGATATGATGAGTTTGTTTGGTCTTTACTTGTTCCTCGTCTCTCCTATTTTGGTGCCTCGAGAGGGCTGTGCTTCTTGACAGTGGCATTTTCTGGGTATCGGCACTTATATTTTTGTTAACGCTTTACTTCTGAAATAAGTTAAGAAAATGTGTTTTCGAACACCAAAACGTGACAAACACATTAGAGTCCAGTCACATATCATCTAACCGAACTTTAATTTTTGGTATAATATTGCAACAGAAATAGACGCTGCATTGAAAGTAATGCAAGCCATTTTATAGACTAAATCAGCAAACTGCAGTTTATTACTTGCACATCTTAATAGATTGCCATTTCAGGAAACCATTCTGTATTGACTAACTCCTAAATATTTCCGTCTACTACCACAACAGTAGATAGGGATAAGTTATTGGCCAATCAAATCGCAGACAATGGATGACGTCATTGCAACCGATTGAAACGATTAAATGTTGATATTGCTTAATACGCCTGATAACTAAATTAATTTCCTATGTGATTTACACGTTTTCGTAATTAACTTTATTCATTTATCTAGCGTAAAAAATTGTTTAATCAAAGAAAACACCATTAAGCCACGTAGATCATTTGTTCTAATTGATGTAAATATATTATTTTTTCTTCCAGCAGGGCCGTTTAAATGTGTATAATTATATAATTTCACAACTGTGTTTAAAAATTCTCACACCTGTAACTCTAATGACTTGATCATTGATGGCTCGTTTACCGTGGCTGATTCAAACTCGTTTTTGAATCCCGAGGAAATCTTTCTGATAGCCCAGAACAAATATTTAGGGATACTTTAGGAAACTGGTCTTATTTTTATAATTAAAATGTGTTATTTGTACACATTAGAATCGCCTCTTTGAGGCAATTCTAAAGAGTACACTCAACACACCATCATGTTACAGAAGCTTGAAGATATTCCTAATTATCCCCGTTAGCCTCCTCAGTGGCTCAAACTACCCTTGCTTGGAACAAATTTCTATGGTCTCAATGATGTTAGAGCCATTGAAGTTCGGCTGTCTATCATCCAAAATTAATTTGTCATCCGGCATTAATTAAATGAAACTTTAGTCGTCTAATAATAATAGTATTGTATTAGAATCACTTTTGCTCCTTTCCTCGTACATCCAAGGAAAAATAAAGTGTTGGCTAACTCCATAATGCGCTACGGACTAGCTTGAAACGCCCATTAATACGTTTTTTGGTAGTATTTTGCCGCCTTAGGTAGGTATGTATTTAAGATATAAGCGAATATACATGTACAAAGGAAATGCCACGATCACAAAGCACATACCTGCCAGGAACCGGAAGTATTAGAGATGAGGAACAAATAATGACAAAACCAACTCCACGTATGAAACCACAGACAAACATGCAAAGAAAGACTGCAACAGAGGAACCGCCTTGGGACGGTAGGAAATAAAGGTAAGAGAAAAGTCCAGGGAGTGCCACAATCACAAACCCCAGCCCTTCCCAGACCCCAAGAGGAAGAGGAAACCGACAAATCTAAACAAGCACAAACCGAACAAACGTACGAAAAGCACTAAGATTAGCTCTCTCTTCCCCAAGCGAGGTAATCGCAATACTAAAAGGACTGAAAAACACAAGAACAAAATGACACACGGAAAGACATACAACAAATCGCCACGTAGAATAAACCACAAAGCAACAAAGTAAAAGCCTCAATAATGTCAGTCTGATTTTCACGTGAGAGAGACTTCATGAAATCTCTCTCATAACAAAAAAAAAAAAAAAAAAAAAAACAACAACAAAAAACAAAAACAAAAAAAAAAAAAAAAAAAAAACAAAAAAAACAAACAAAAAAAAAAAAAAAAAACAAAAAAAAAAAAAAAAACAAAAAAAAAAAAAAACAAAAAAAAAACAAAAAAAAACAAAAAAAACAAACAAAAAAAAAAAAAAAAACAAAAAAAAAAACAAAGGAAAACTTCGTACTGTGGTCTTAAACCAGTTTTACCAGCGCGGGTGGGAATTCAAATCGATTTCACCGGCACCAGCTCTTCACTCTAAATTCAAGAGGTGTAAAAAACAACAAACAAACAAAACAAACACGATTATTGGTCGGGTCGAACAGAGGCTCCCTAACTCAGTGACACGTCGCAGAAAAACAAAACAAAACAACACAAAATCATGTAAATCAAACACATTAATTGTGATAGATCAAGGATGAAGTCCCATAGTAAACAACGCTGACACTTATAACCAGAACCAGAGAAAACCACTAGCTGAATCACTGAGGGACAGAACAAAATAAAACATCGAGCAATAACCCTCTAACAAAATGCCTATACCGTTTAAACCATTTTAGTCCAGTGTAGTCTCTACCTCTCTCTTTGTACAGGTTCATTTCCAATGTAAGAGGTATGTGGTTTCTTTTTAGTATCATGACTTAGTATAGATATTTCCTGTAATTTATGCAAACAGTGTAGATCCGTACTCCGATGCATGATCTGGGTCTACACTGTTTGTCATTGTCCATTTAATTGGATGCTAGGCATAAATGGTTTAATGCTACCTGTCTGCAAATTGATTGCAGGATATTACGAGAACACGCCTATTCAAATATATAGAAAATTTCACCTCCAAAAACTGAAAATTTTCAGATAAAAACTCTGATATTTTTCTTATTTCCGCATAAAACATAGATTGTGGGTACTCGTTAGAATCGCCTTGCCGAGGCGGTTCTAACGAGTACCCACAATCTATGTTTTATGCAGAAATACGAAAAATAATATCTACCCTTGTAAACCCCAGTTTTACTATACAAAAGTTGGGTTTCAGGTGGTCAAAATTATATAGGCATGTTTTCGTGATGAGTTAATAAAAAACGTTCTTATTGAAATAAGTTTAGAGTGTTGTATCCATGCCTTTTTTTAAGAATGTTAAGAACAAAAGCGTCATAGACAGGATGCAAGAAATACGTCATTACATCTGTGCTAAAGAATATAATTATATATGACACCCAAAAAGTATAGAAGATGTCCAGGAATAGCCACATTCACAGATCAGAGTCTATCAATGACACCAACAGGAAGAGAAAACTAAGATAGATATACACCGATATAAAAATCTAAAGGGTTAACTTAACGTATACTCGATTTTATTAAGTATCTTCTTATACAGTACCTAGTTTGCGAAGCTGCATATCCCCACCTAGCACCGGATTAAGCGTCGTTCGACTTTCAAAATGACCAGAACCGGATCAATGATCCTAAAGGAAAAAAAAACTATATATGCACTATCGGAAACCCATGCACAGGTTTCGAGATCAATCCTAGGACAACAATTCGACAGCTCTCACAGCTTCAACAAAACATATTTTGGAGGAAGACTCTGCTACCAGTGGGCATATGTTGATGATACAATCCAGACTTAATATTCTCGCATTTTAGATTAAGTATGTTTGTATTTTTCTTTTTTTATTTGGTGATAACAACACAAAGGTGAGCGCACACTTCTTTGTTCTACACGTTTAGAAATATTTATTTGGAAAATTGATGCATTTTGGTAATAAGCAAAACATTGCATTTTGGGATCATTGAGCCCATTGTGGAGTCTTTTAAAAATGGAGTTCTGCTCATATATACGCTAGAGGGCGTAAGCAGTGTTGCAAACTTCATTTCTGCTTATGAAGAGTCTCAATTAAACCCAGAATCCAATTTTCTAATCCGTAGTGTGTTCTTTGTTTCCAAAAGCAATCTTTATGACGTTTATTTGTTTCCGTGATGGCTCGTTTATGGCGAGCATAGTAAGGGTTGTTACGATACAGACCATGCTAGTTTAACTTTGTTTAAACAATATGTATTTCTTCATCATTAAGACTGAGTACCATGAAACGAATATCATACAATAAGGTCAACTTGCTACTCTTTAGCTTATACTGATACTAATGATCTCATGCTTTCCAAACACTCGCAATATCCCCGCGTTTAGTCCGACACTGGCTCTCCAGCGAAGCAATGAGCTTTATAAGAACATCAGCATATCCTTCATGCGCCAATACTTTATTATTGCATAAAAAGCAGTGTCGCACGTTATTAACACCCGTGCATTAACCGGCGAAAAGCCGTGTATTAACAAGGCAATTCACGCGCTGTTAATGCACGGCTACGCAACTTTCAAAATTGTCGTATCGGGGCCTTAGATTTGCTGCCGTTACGAGATGTGTACTGCCCGGCCCTAGAACGAAGATAGTCCGTGGAAATTGCATTCGCAAGACATCGGTGAAAAGGCAAAAGATAGTGCAAAAAAAATAACGCTAAATGTAGCAAATGTTTTCAGTTTTTATGCAAAAATAGCAATCGAACATGTTTTTTTTCAATACATTAACATTCCGCCAGGTCCCTTGGGAGGTGTTGAAAACCGCAGCCTTCGGCGAATGTACACGCATAAAAAAAAAACATGTTTGATCCCTATTATGTGCCGTCATGCAATAGCTTATTCTGTCGTAAAGGTTTATTCTTACTACTTGTATCTAACCTGATCATATAGCTGTTGTCCTCGTTACTTCAATGCGGAGACATAGAGACTAATCCTTGACCAGACTCTGTCGGAGGCAGCATGTTGGCAGCAGCAATCTGTCAGCAACTTCCTTTGAATTACTCTCCAAATTTCTATGAAGCATGGTTCTAATAAAAATCTACCAGACACCCTTCTATTGGAAATAGACCGGTCTAAAGAGTTATGATAGAAGAGTCCACACGGCATAAATGGGTTAAAAAAGGTAAGAGAAAAGTCCAGGGAGTGCCACAATCACAAACCGCAGCCCTTCCCAGACCCCAAGAGGAAGAGGAAACCGACAAATCTAAACAAGCACAAACCGAACAAACGTACGAAAAGCACTAAGATTAGCTCTCTCTTAAGTTGAGGAGATGCGTTCCCTTCCCATCGGCAACGATCATCGAACTTGGTTGGATATTTTGCTGGTCATTTTTACATTATGATGTTTGTCAAGGCCGAAGCGAAAAGAATAGTAATTGTTGTGTTATAGTTTGTCATTATATGTTTTATATTGTAAATATATATATGTAAAATAATTTAGAATTCTAACAGGGTTTTCTGTGTAGTTGGTACAGACAGTCGTTGCCTAACCTGGAGCTTAACCCTTATCCTGCTGAAAAAAATTAAGATGCTACGCCCACTTCTAATTTTCAGCCATTCAGGTTACTTGATACAGATTGTTGCTATCAATTCACATACTTAATGGCAAACAGTGCAGATCCAGAAGCCAACTGATCTGGATCTACACTGTTTGCAAAGGCAGGGTATATTCGGGTTCAGTAGGACAAGAGTTAATCAATAGGAAGTCATCAATGTTCCTTCCTGATGATTTCGAGCGTAACATTGGTCTCGGACTAGATCAAATCAACACAAAGTGGGCCGCGTCAAGAGAAAAAAAGTGCCTTCAAACATGTACAGATTCAAATCAGTCTGCGCATACGTAATGTCTCATCCAGGGCTTTGTTCTCGATCAAACTGCGCGGATGTGTAGACGGAGATGGGCCGTCGCTGTCTGCATATGCCCAAACACGTTTTGGTATAGCGGAGCTCATATTAATTTCATTTAGAGATATCAATGAAACAGAAATAACTCTGCAGTAACTATATGAACCTAACCACTCCTGAAATTTCATTTTGAAATTCACACACATTGCTAAAATTAACATTCCGTTGAAGACTTCAGATATGAACCTCATTCCACCATAATCTAGACGACCATGCTATTTTATGTTTTATTAACTAAATTTCCTGCTCAGTTGAATAAGAGAAACTGTGCTTTGTAAGAAAAGTTACGTTCTCAGATTTTCCTGCAATCCCATTCTTAGTTATTGTCCCCCGCTTTTTTGACGAAAAGCGAGGGGACATGGTGTTCGGTTTCCGTGGTATGTAGTGCGTAGACTTGCATCCTCCGACAGTTTGTACCTTGTGTCTGAAACTCCTCCTACTGTTTTTTACCGATCGGTCTGACCTGTACAGATGTTGTTTTTTTTCATGGTCTGACGACGTGCATGTGATTTGGGCTTTATCCGCAGATTAATTTTAATCATTTGTTTTGCGTTTTGAACTTAATATTTTTTTCAGGTTCAGATACTATCAAAGTGTAAAGGTAGTGGGTACCTTGTGTCCGCAACTATTCCTACAGTTTTATACCGATCTTTTTTGAAACTATACAGACGTTTTTTGTCATGGTCTGAACGTGCATATGGTTATGATATAATTCTTAATAGAAAAATTCTTATTACTTTTTCCACGATTTGAACTTAAATCATTTTTCAGGCTCAGACAACATCAAAGTGTATAGGTAGTGGGTACCTTATATCCGCAACTACTCCTCAATTTTATGCCGATCGTTTTGAAACTATACAGGTGTGTTGTCACGGTCTGAAGAAATGTATGTGGTATGTATATAATCCTCAGATTATTTTTATGTTTTTTCGCGTTTTAAAACTTAAGTCATTTTTCAGGCTCAGATACTATCAAAGTAAACATGTAGCAACTCCTACTACAGTTGTGTGCTGATCGGTTTTGAAATTGTACATATGTTTCTGTAATAGTCAGATGTTTCTGAGATAGTCAGTTTTCATCGTTTTGAACTAAATCATTGTTTTTCACTTTTACTAATTTTAACTGTAATTTTTCGAACTCCAGTATGATCGAACCGTTTACAAAGTAGGTAGCTTTTCCTTTTGTGTGTTCTTGTGTGTTCTTTGTTTCCAAAAGCAGCCTTCTAGACTTTTTATTTTAAGTAAAGTTTAAAACGCGTTGACAGCAATGGAGCAAAGTGTGATAACTGTTTTACTAATCTGTTAACAGTAAGTTAAGTTTCTACGGCTTCAAACATATGCTCCTTTTAAATCAATCGGTGATTTAACACGCGATTTTCAAATAGCGTTATATATATTTTATTTGTAACCTTCTAGTTTAACCCTTTCAGCCCTACAGACCGAAAGATAAATATATAAAAACAGTGTAGATCCAGATGAGACAGCTCGCTACGAGCCATCTCATCAGGATCTAACTGTGTGCCATTCTGTTTTTATTTTGACAGACATCCCTACTTGCAATAGTGGGCATAGTAAAGTTCAAAACAGGAAGAGCCGACTTCAGAAACACAGGGATGAAAGTGTTTAAACTCTGCATACATACGCCAACAAGTCGACCCTTCCTTCCTTACAGCCGAACTGCTGGAAGCTGTGAGAACTAACTCAATGACATCATTAGTTAGATGATGTTGCATAGACTCTAATTAAACCTGGTGTTTCGGAAGTCATAAGGAGATAAGCCTATCTTTTAGTGTGTTAAAACTTAAAAAATCTCCTTTTATGTCATACACCGATGAAGTATATTTTAGCTTTAATTTATGGTACGATACGCAAAACAATAATCTTTTAAAATCTGGTATTATAATATGAAAATGACATAGCTCTAAATAAAAGAGTATCAAGGTAAAGCGAGATCGGAAAGGATTTCTAGTTTGGAACTTTCATCAGAGATGATTGATCCAAGATATTTGAAATTCGGCACACTTTCTAGCTCTAGCCTCTGATCATAATGGTTGATTGTCATCATTTTCGTCTTGTCAGAACTAATCTCTTTTTTGTATCTTTTTGTAGTTGTATCAAGACGATTTACCAGATCATCAGTTTCCTCCTCTTCAGAATTTACAACAATTTCATCTGCAAAGTGGAAGTTCCTGAGCTGCGGACGCTACCTTGATGGTCGTATAGTGCATTAGTCATGATTCTCTCTGGAGAGATATCGAAGGGGAGGGCGTGGGGGCTCTTTCTCACAGATGCCCATAAGGCTTCATGCTATACCCTGTCAAAAGTCTTCTTACACTGAAGACCTGTACAGGTTCTACTGATGTTGCATGTACGTCTCACAGAGGATCCGTAAATGGAATATCTGCTATGTGATTCTTCTTCGCGCTCTGAATCCGCGTACCCATCTGCCATGATCTCTTCAGTTTATGTCTAGAGTCTGTTTAAGATGATCTTTAACATAACCGTACTAGGATGGCTGATAATTCTGTTGTTTTTGCAACGTTGCAATTTCCTTTCTTTGGGAGTGAGACAACAAGGGAACGTTCCGTTTACTTAGCTTTTCTCCTGTCTTCTAGATTTTGTTGCAGACATTGAGGCAAGCATTTCTCACATGACTTCTCCCACTGCTTGGACTATATCTGCTGGTATGATTTCATACTCCTCTGTTAAGCACCTCCAGCTTGTCTTGTATGACCGAATATTTACCCTCTTTCTCTATTGTCAAGTCCCCAACTATCTGGTATGCTTTGTTGCTGTTATTCATTTTGAAGCATGTTTCCTTGTCTTGATACTAACTCCCTTCCACGTCTCTTCTGTTGTCTGTCTTGATACTAGGTATAGTAAATCCCGGACTGTCGCAATAACAAAATTACAAAACGTCTGACGTTTATAAACTTTTGTACAGTGGATTTCTATTAAAAATTACAAATCTTGGAAAATGTTCGCTCTATTTTTTCTAAAAACTAACATAGTCTTTATCATTTTAGAGGCTCAGATAATCTTTTATGGAGCACTTTGAATGTTTGAGGTTTTCAAAATAAAAACAAACAAGGTATTTTTATTTATTGACACCTCGGTTAATGGTGGTTTAAATTCCCGTAAAATTGTATGACGTCGGACAAGTATTCGTACAAGCACATTGCAGAATTTTGACGTCCTTCGTCGAACAACTATTGCGCGATTCAAAAAAGAAACAGCTCCAGTAGAAAATATTAACGCAAAAAGACGACGTCAAATGAACATACGGAGCAACGAGCAGTTATCAAATTTTGTGTTAAGTTGAGAATGACTCCTACAGAAGCATGAAAGTCGTTCAAAGACACTACTATTTGAATGGCATTGGAGATTTTGGGAAGGTCACAAAGAAGTAATTGATAATACGAGACCCGCGAGGCCACCAGATAGGCCTAAGAATGAGCGGAAAGTGCGTGACGTCATTTCGTCGGACCGGCGTAAATCTATCGATGATGTTGGAGTTAGCGACACGAAAACCTACCTATATAATTTTGACCCCATAAACCCAACTTTTATACAGTAAAACTGGGTTTACAGGGGTATACATTATTTTTCTTATTTTGCTCGAAACTTAGATTGTGAGTACTAGTTAGAACCGCCTCGCCGAGGCGGTTCTAACCAGTACCCACAATCTGTTTTGAGCAGAAATATATGTATATAAAAATATATGAGTTTTTTATCTGAAAATTTTCAGTTTTAGAGGTGAAATTTTCTATATTTTTGAATAGGCGTGTTTTTGTAATCGCCACGGGACAACGCACTATCTTCTGAAAGGAAAATGCAGATGGATAGAGTTAGTGCAAGATGGGTGCCCAACTGCTTTCTGCATGAGAGAAGGAGACACGCGTTACATGTTCAACGGTGTTTTCTTTGCCGCTGGCGTCGGAATGGCGTGCGATTTTTAAATCGGATTGTTACATGGGGCTGGCTACCATCGATTTCCTAGAATACGAAAGGCCCATCTCCCCTGCAACCCTGACTTTGCCCTGTGTACTTCTGTGTTTCTCCCCGACTGAAAGGAGATTTGCGAGGCAGGATTGATTTCTCTATAATCTTTGGAGCCTTCAAGTTTCCTTTCTCTCTCTTTTTCTTCAGATTTCGTCTTTGGTCACACAGAAAAAGGATCTCAGGGGTAACCCAAGGCTTCCTCTTTCGACGTTGTTTGCCGAGACGTTCAGCTTCTCTGTCTGTTTCCCCATTATTGAAATGGATGACTACTGAGTCCAATTCAGCATCTTCATCAACCAACGATTCAGTAAGTGAATAGAGATACTCCGACTAGTTGTCACTTATACATGTACACATTTTTTTTCTGAATTTTCGCGATCCATAGCTAGCTACAATGTACATCCTGCAAGAGTGCTTAACGTGTGCTGTAGTTAAGTGGAACAGATACATCTCAGGAGCTGCAATTATTTCAAAATTATTTGGCTCCCCTCTGGATAGGTGTCTATTCCAAAAGGAAAGAATTTGCTCCCACTGGGAGCAAATTCTTTTCTTTTAGAGTAGACTCCTATTTAGAATGGGCTTTGTCTGCAAAGATGCTAACCGGAAATCAAATAGATTTTCTTCTTTAGAAAATTGGCGGAAAATTTACCAAATGTATCTAGTCCCCTTAATAATGTATATATCAAATAAACCAGCGCATGACAAACCCTACAAAATGGCATGTGCGCCCAGCGAAGACATAGATCAGCCTTGGCATCCGCCCAGTCTGGTCAGTCAGAGTCTTCGCTGTGCACTCAGTGGGTAGATAAGGACCCAAGCTTTCTGCACGCGGACAGCGAAGACTCTGATCAGACTGGGTGGATGCCCAGGCTGATCTGAGTCTTCGCTGGGCGCACATGCCATTGTGTAGGTTTTGTCTTGCGCTGGCTCAATGAAAGGATTCAGTGTCTTCATTAATTGGATCGCGTCAAGTGAAAAAGTGCCTCTGAACATGCGCAAAATGCAAACTGCCTCCGGACATGCGCAATGAGCGCAGGTGTAGATAACCTTCGCAAAGTATCATCCCATTGATATATTCTATAGTATCCAATGATTCAGATAGCGGTCAGTGAATATCCTGATTAGACTAGGCGGATATGGGCCTTCGCTGTCCGCGCATGCCCCGAAGAGCGTCTTCGCAAGGCCCGGCCCTTGTATCAAAAGAAATAATTCAGAGCCATTACTTTATAGCTTTATTCATGAGCCCATTGATGTCGCAGACGACATTCGAATCGTAGCAGAAAAGCAATATTGTAAAGCGCTATTATTTTTTTATTATCTTTTATGTTCAAGTATTCAGTATTATTTGCTTGCTGGAACGATTCTGTTATGTAAATTGCCATATGTAAGCTATTTATGACAAGTACAGGGAGAGTCCAGAAACGCACATAAAAAGTCCACAACATGAGAAAAGTGTACCTTTGGTTGAAGAAAATCAAATACAATCGATCCTCAACAGTTCGAACAACGAAACTCGTTAGCCATGGCTGATTTGAACTCGATTTTGAGTCCCTACAAAATTCGTCTGACAGTATAAAAAAAATATATATATATACAAACAAAAAAAAAACAAAAATCTCGAAATCCAAGAGATTCTCTGAAATATTTCGAGATATCCGTACCTCCAAGTATCAGATTTGCAGAAGTGAGGAAAAAATAATTCAAACAACACATTTCACAAACGAATATGTAATTTGACCCCTGAAGTTAGAGATGCATCGAATATATTGTGGAAAAGAGGAGAAATTGCTCTTTTCCACAATATTTTGTGACCTGATATTAGATTTTCATGTAAAACAGGGACCAGATTTTCACTTCGAGATAAGCGGTTATTCGAGATAAGCGAAATCGAATAAAGCGAGAGTCGACTGTATTTTCTGGTCCTTTGTGACCACTGAACACATTCTGGTACATGTATTTTGAAAATTCATATGAGAGTCCCTGATGAAAAATACAAAATTGAGGATACCCCGGAAAAAAACCACAATCACGAAGCACAGCCCTCCCGAGGCACCAAAAGAAGATAAGATGAAGTACAAATAAGGACAAAACTAATGCCACATCTGAAACTACACGAATATTACGAAAACATGCCTGTATAATTTTGACCCCCTTAAACTTTTCTTTTATATAGTTTACAGCGGTATACATTATTTTTCTGACTTCAGCTCCAAAACATAGATTGTGGGTACTCGTTAGAACCGAGGCGGTTCTAACAAGTACCCACAATCTATGTTTTGAGCAGAAATAAGAAAAAATATCAGAATTTTTAATTAAAAAAATGTTCATTTTTTGGTGGTAAAATTTTCAGTATATTTGAATTGGCATGTTTTCGTTATGAACAGACTTATCCTGTACAGAAAACTCGACACTTCAGTTGTTTTCAGGTTTTTTTTTTTTTTTTTTTTTTTGGTGGGGGGTTGTGGGTGGGGTCCATTGCTCTCAAGGGTCATTCCTTTTAAAATACATTTCCAATGCATCGATAATGTTTGTTATCACATAGTGGCCTAAATTCCCAACATTCAGCATGAAATATCTCACGATGTAGATGGTCTACATGCATGCAAATGTGATAAATCAGTTATACCATGGTTGTGCGCATGTACGTGCGATAATGCACTCGCTCACGCTCGTGCTTTATCGCATCGTACATGCGCACGAACCATGGTATAACTAAGACTTAACCAATGGATGTTCCATTGTCTCTATGTAAATAAAACTAAGGTTAAATCTCAATAACCGAAAATTATACCATAGCTGGACCATGGGATAATTTTCAGATTTGAAAATTAACCCATGGTTTTATTTATAGATCTCACTGGTGTACTTTAGAATGACTGTCAACTCATCAGTGCACCTTAACCTTTTACACTCTCTGGGCTAATTCCGCAGGCGATGACAAGTTGATATTATCCCCCCCCCCCACAAAAAAAAAAACAGGTTTTTGTTGTCTGGGAAAAATAAGAAAAATATTTCAAAATGTTGTATGTTGAATTTTGTTTCAGCAGACAATTTGAACATTTTCGTATTTTTTCCTAGAAAACAGAATTTGACATTTCATGCAAATTGTCTCCAAATGTCAAATGGTTATTGGAAAAAAATAAACTACACCAATATGTTGTCTGCTGAAAATGTCCAGAGTGCTAACAATAATAGTTTTCTTATTTTTTCTCTGGTAACTGGATTTGACATTTCATGTACATTGTCTCAACTAGAGACAGTTTGCATGAAATGTCAAATTCTGTTGGCTGGAAAAACTAAGAAAGTATCATCAAATATATTGTCTGCTGATATTATCCAGAGAGTGGTAAAGGTTAGAGGAACTTCAAATTTACTTCTGCACTGAGCAACTTTTTATTTAAAAATGACATTTTTTGTTGAATAAAACACATGAAACCAGACAGTCTGTCTGGAGCATATTATAATGACCAAAGCTACAGCTGACCAACCAGATTGCAACAAAGTTTGACCAAATTAAGATGCTGATGTAATTTCTTGTGATTGACAAGATTGCAACCAATCAGATTTTAGCAGTAGTGCCTCAGTTAGTTTAATTTAAAAAGGTGGGGTGTTTCATCCTTTTTAGTACACAATGTCAATTGGTACAGCATTTCATCAGACTGCCTGTTACCACTTTACCATAAATATATATAAAAAAGAGAAATAAAAGTAAAAAAGTAGAAAAACATATACTAAATACAGTCGACTCTCGTTATCTCGAACTCGCTTATCTCGAATAACCGCTTATCTCGAAGTGAAAATCTGGTCCCTGTTTTAATACAGAGATCTACCAACAGGCAACAAAGTATTGTGAAAAAGAGGAGAAATTGCTCCTTAGGAGCAATTTCTCCTCTTCTCCACAATATTTTCAATATATCTCTAGCTTAGGAGTCAAATTACATGTTCATTCTGTTAAAGGTGGTTGTTCGATTAATTGTTTCCCTCAGTTCCGCAAATCTGATATGTCGAAGTACGGATATCTCGAAGTGTTTCATAGAGTCCCTTGGAGTTCGAGATAACGAGAGTCGACTGTAAATAAAAGTATAGTTTTTGTCAGAAAACAAAACAAAAACAAAAACAGTCCCATACATTGGTTAAAACAGATAAACCATGTTATTGTCTCGGTTTTGGGAATACTGTAAATTATATCATAATTTGGTGACCTTTCACTGTCTGACCCAAACTCGGCTCCGCCTCGTTTGGGGTCAGACAGTGAAAGGTCACCAAACTATGGTATAATTTACAGTATACCCAAAACCTCGACAATAACCATGGTTTATCTATAACCTAGCCAATGATTCAGTAAGCGGACAGTGAAGGTCTTGAACAGACTACGGCGATGTGCCATCTAATCTGGACCCTTGATGCCCGATTGTATCCCGAATGCCCATTTTCAAAGGAACAGAACAGCTACAGTTTTACATACATATCTGTGAGGTTCAGCCGTCAACTTAGTTTTCATCTTATTCGTTCATTCGTTCATTATGTCCAGATAATGACAGGCA
Source organism: Anodontia alba (assembly GCA_964016985.1). Taxonomy (NCBI): domain Eukaryota; kingdom Metazoa; phylum Mollusca; class Bivalvia; order Lucinida; family Lucinidae; genus Anodontia; species Anodontia alba. Next base: position 11,845,375 of record OZ024836.1, on the reverse strand, counting down.
TTGGCGCTTAGCCTGCTGACTAAATATTTCAGGAGAAGACGTTTTGAGATATTTTTTATCATTTGTCCCAGAAAATAGGATTTGGCATTTCAATTTATTTCTTCAGGAAAACAACGTTGTGGGTACTCATAAGCAGTTCTCACAAATATGTTTTCCTGAAGAAAAAAGAAAAATATCAACAAACTTTGGTCGAAAAAACCCGCCTTATCTTGAACTTTGATGAGAAAATGGACAACATATATGCGAATAAAGTATCCATCGGCTTGCACACAAGCGCATTCTTATTAACTCTTTCACTGCCACAGACGATAATAATAGGCTTTTGCAAATAACATAGATCCAGATAAGTCGGCTCATATGAGCCGTCTCATCTGGATCTACGCTTTTGGACATTCAGTCTTTCAACTCCACATATAAACTTCTTTCCAAGCGATATTTTTTTTTAAAGCAGACGACAAATGTTGTCTGAAATTTGGCACCGAAAGAGTTAAAGCCTTCATTGTCCGCTTACATAATTGTTGAATACTATATATTACCATACGAACAAAAAGGGCAGGTTGGCATTTGCCATTACGAAAACATGCCTATTCAAATATATAGAAAATTTCACCTCCTAAAAACTAAAAATTTTCAGACAAAAAACTTTGATATTTTCCATATTTCTGCTCAAAATATAGATTGTGGGTACTCGTTCGAACCGCCTCGGCGAGGCGGTTCTAACGAGTACTCACAATCTATGTTTTTGAGCAGAAATTAGAAAAAATAATGTTTACCCTTGTAAACCCCAGTTTTACTATATAAAAGTGGGTTTTAAGGAGGTCAAAATTATATAGGCATGTTTTCGTGATGGTTCTCCTATACTCGCATGTTACGAATCATTATAATTTGTATTCTATAACGCTGAGCATTTTTGAAAACAATCAGCAGACGACATTTTGAAACATTTGCTTACTTTTCCCTGAAAATATGGTCTGACATGAAAATATGAAATGTAAAAGCCTACTGTCAGGGGAAAAAATCAGTATTATATTTAGACGACGACATTTTGAAAGTTTTTCTTATTTGTCCCTGAAAATAGGATTTATGATTTCATGCAATCTGACTCGTAAGGAAGAAGACAATTGGCATGAATTGTCAAAGTCTTTTTTCTTGGAAAAAAATATTAAGAAAAATATCATTAATTTGTCGGCTGCTTAACAAGCACAGATAGTGGTGAAGGTAAATCAATATTTGTATGGACTGAAATTTTAAAATGTATCTTTAGAAGACATTTGCGTGGAATACCTTAGCCTATTTTCTCTAAAAAAATATTAAGAAAAAATATCATTATTTATCCTGCTTTATCAGCCCAGGCAGTGGTAAAATTTAATCTATATTTGTACTTTCCGCGTTTTGAACGTGATGGTTGATCGGTTGATGAAAAATGTAAAAGAAAACCGTCTTGTTTGAAATAAAAACTTAGTGCATTTTGTTGCTGTAGTTGATGAGGTATTCCTAGAGATTGATCTTTTCATACAAATACGTGTATGTCTTTTTGCAGGATTTAATCATGCAGACGAGAAACTATGAAAGTTGAAAGCATTTAGCAAATGCACATTGTGACATGAAAACTGCCTTTTATGAGTTGAAAAAATCACGTAAGTCACGCAATTGATATAAAACGTGATTTGTAGCTGTTAAAGGGCGGACTGTTTACTCATATTTGGTTTCCATAAAAAAGCATTTGAACCGCAACGGGAGAAAACGTACCTTCGTATATGTGTGCCTTACGAAGACACAAATTAGATTGTGCATCCGTGCAGTCTCATCAGAGCCTTTGTTGTCCACATGAAGAAACTTTGCACCCTTGCCTAACCAAAATGCGCCCCGTGAAGATTCTGATCAGACTGCGCGAATGCGCAGGCTGATCTGAATCTTCACTGGGTGCGTATGTCCGAAGGTACGTTTTCTGACGTTGCGGACCATTTTCTATGTACAAAACCATTAACTTCAAGAAGCATCATGGGAGCGTCTGCAAATAGCCTTCTCTGATTTTCCAGACTGTGTATTTAATTAATAAATATTAAAGAGATCCTATTATGTCTCATATGCGTGCTGTGTTTTTACACTCAGTTTTAAACAAAATACTTTTATTCATATTACGTATTAGTCAGCACCTTAACGATGACTATATTACAGTAGCATCACGAAAATATTTCTATATAATTTTGAACCCCTTAAACCCAACTTTTATATAGTAAAACTGGGGTAAACATTTTTTTTTTATTTCTGCTTATAAACATAAATTGTGGATACTCGTTAGAACCGCCTCGCCGAGGCTGTTCTAAAGGGGTACCCACAATCTATGTTTTCAGCAGAAATATGAAAAATATCAGAATTTTTATCTGAAAATTTTCATTTTTTGGTGGTAAAATTTTCAATATATTTGAATAGGCATGTTTGCGTAATGGATAGAATTTTCCTGGGTGCCTGTATGACTTAGATCGGAGCGTTGGTGACTTGGATGAGGTAACAGGAAATGACGAAATTATGGTACATCTAAACACCCCAGTGCACCAAAGACACATCTCGACAACCTACAATCCCACTGACTAAATTCCGATTACAAAAGTCAAATAGAGACAGATGGCAAGAGGTGTACTTTTTGTTTTAGCTCACTGAAATCTCTTTACATGCCACTGCACTATTTATTACCGACAAAAGATGACTTTTAAAGCATTTGAAAAGCTAAACTTTTATTTTGTATAACAGGCAATAGGGAGTAACTGCTGCACGGAGAAAACGCCGAAATGATTCATAAAAGAAAACAAATGTCCCGCAAATGAACCTAAACGGCAAAAAAAATGAAACTTCGGACATGTGCGCCCAGCGAAGATTCAGATCAGCCTGCGCTTTCGCACGTCTGATTAGAATCTTCACTGGGCTGATTTCCCTCGAGGATTTCTAAATATTTTGGTGTAACGTTTATAAAAACCTTCCTGTTACGTTACAACGACATTCAAAAGCTTCCCTAGAACCTTAGTGCAACATACTTTCCTGGAAGCTCACTGCAACCTTCAAGAACTTTCCTGGAACCTCACAGCAACCTTCAAGAACTTTCCTGTAAACACACTTATTTTTAATTAAATTCATAGAATCTCACTTTATTCTTTAAGAACGTTAATGTAGTCTTACTGTAACCTTTTAAAGCAGTATGAACCTCATTCCAACCTTCAAAACGTAACGTATATCCGGACGAAAAAACGGACGAAAATCAGACGATTGAACGGACTTCAAAACAGTATACCCCGCTAAAACTTTGTGGACGAGGCGGTTCTAACGAGTATCCACAATCTATGTTTATGAGCAGAAATAAGAAAAATAATGTATACCCCTATAAACCCCAGTTTTACTATATAAAAGTGGGGTTTAAGGGGGTCAAAATTATATTAGCATGTTTTCGTGATGTCTCCCAAGACAATCGACATGATGATCGGCATTCCCAAACTATGCATAATGTAAAATTGGTATCCTCATTTTTTAATTTTCAGGTGAGTGTTTTGTTCTGTACATAGCTGTTGATATCAGAACCATTCACAGAGTTTTTTTTTTTTAGTTTTTTTTTTTTTTTTTTTTTTTTTTTTTTTTATGTAATAGACAAACTTATGTGACGGGACAATACCCTGTTATCTTCCCAGGACGGAATAAAATGCATTGAAGGGAGGTAATCAAATATGCAAATGAGCAAAATGATATGGAAATTAGGTTCATTCCGTAATTGATTTTCTAAAAACGTAAATCAAGTTAATTTGGAGGGTGAGCGAGTATGGGGGAGGTGCTGGAAATATCAGCCAGGGAAGATAACAGGATATTGCCTGTGACGGATATATGACACGAACGATGCTAAGTCGTACACATGGAGAAAGAAGAGTAAATTTGGTTACCTCAGTTTTATTCGTCTCCAGAACTTTAAGACTTAATTTAAACTGCAGTGAAGCTCAGGCCTGGTTATTACAATCTTAATTGAAAAAACTGTCTGTACGTACAAAGCTTCCTTCTTACGGAATGAAAGCAGAATTTTGCATAAATAATTATTGAGCTATTTTCAGTCATCATACATATCTTAAAGAAAAAAGATCGCTTCGATATATAAACATTTAATTCTACATTTCGAAAACAAGCCTATTCAAATATATTGAAAATTTTATCTCCAAAAGACTGAAAATTTTCAGATAAAAAACTCCGATATTTGTCATATTTCTGCTCAAAACATAGATTGTGGGTACTCGTTAGAACCGCCTCGGCAAGGCGGTTCTAACGAGTACCCACAATTTGTGTTTCTGAGCAGAAAAAAGAAAAATAATGTATACCCCTGTAAACCCCAGATTTACTATATAAAAGTGGGGTTTAAGGGGGTCAAAATTATATAGGCCTGTTTTCGTGATGAAAAAAATTGGAAAGCAAAATATTTTGGTCGAAATTTCATGCCAATCGGATAAGGTATAAGAAAGTAATAGAAGTCTGAAAATTTATGAAACTGAATTGGAAATGACGTCATAAGCTCACATTTAAAAAGTCTAAGTAACTCCATTGTAAAGCGTAAATCGAAATTGTAGCACTTTCACTTTGAATTCATATTCTATGAGTCACATGCAATAATATCTGACGAATTATGACTTTTAGACTGTCACTACTGCAGCGTTATTGGCATTTCTTGACTTTTGACACAAGGAATTCAAAATGACGGTCTTCTTGTGCTGCGCAAGCGCATGATTTAGAAAGCCATATCCTGAAAAACACGTAGGCCTACTTTATTGAAATGTTCATCATACACCAGTGCTCTTAAAACCTTTTCATTTGAATGGTTGATGAATGGTTCTGCGCCTTTGTCTTTAAAAATTAATTCCATTGTCTTTATCTTCTCTAAATGTTTTCTTGACTATTTTTAGGAACCGTAAATGACAACATATTTTCATTCCGATTTCTTTCAAGCATTATAGGTATTTCCTGAATTTAAAACTCATTTGTGATGCAATGCGAGACCGGAGTATTCCACTTTTAGCTAATGCTGAATGCACATTACATTACATTACATTACATTACATTACATTACATTACATTATCTTGAAGACCTGACTACTCACTGACTCTTGTAATCTCCCATGCCATTGATTCAATATCTACATGCTCCGAAGATTAACGAATACCTATAGAAATCTTGCCTAAGCGTTTTCATAAGGCTTTAAAGTCAGGTCAGTTCAGATGAGGAGCATTATAATAGCTTATTTATATGGCATTTTATTTTATATGGCATTTTATAGTTGTTCCGAAATGAGTGAAATACTGATGATGAGACGTCGACATAGTAAAGTTTAAACCTCAACTTTCTTAACTATTCATTATGAATTTCAAGAACAAAATCGATCTATTTAATGAAAAACAAATGCTTTGACAGGATTCTTTTTGTTGTAATGTTTCTTTTTGTTGTAATTTTTAGGTATGTATATTACATTAATATCCAGGTAATGTATTTTGAACATTGTTCGTGCTGGCTATTTAAATTCATACAGGTGTGACATCCCTTATTTAGTGAATAGACTCATGTGTCTACTCCGCTGGAAAATGTCAACAGTCTTTGCCGTTCGGGAATCAACAATATTTGTGTGTTGTAATTACACGGGATTATCAAAATGATTTCAAAATTAAGCTGCCTCTATCATTTGGTTTGTTAAAAACGTGGGAATGCAAAATGTGACAGCTCAAAATGTTTTGAGCTATTACGAATTAAACAAAAATAAAAAGACGCATTCATGTATCAGTTTTTACAATCAAATATGTTATAATCTTAGTTTGCTCTTGTACTAGAACTTTCTGGGGCCCAGTTTTCTATTCCAGGTTTTTTGTTTTCAAGTGAAAATTTCATTATCATGGCTTCCAGCTAGATGTTCCTTTTAAAGCCAGTCTGGAACTGAGTTCAAAATGACCAACTCAGAACATATATAAAGATATAAAATTTCTCAATAAATATTTTAAAAATGTTCAGAGGAACATACTTAAATTATTCAGATGGAGCTTTGAAAAAGGTTCTGAGAACACTATGAAAATTATTCAAGTTCTGAAAAAAAAACGTTCAAAGAACATTCTGAAAAGAAACTTTCAAAGAACGTTCTGAAAAAAAAAATCGTTCTCTGAAACAACAACAACAGCAGCAACAACAACAACAACAACGACAAGAAGAAAAAAAACAAAACAAAAAAAACAACAACAAAACAACATCAACAAAAAAAAAAAACAAAAACAAAAACAACAAAAAAAAAACACAACAAAAAACAAAACAAAACAAAAAAAAAAAAAAAACCCCAAAAAACACACACACACACACACAGCTGTTATTGCTGACTATTGTCCTGAGCTTCATATCTGGTAAGAAATGAGTCATCTTCTTGTTTGTAGGTTTTTATAGGTCATGAAGAGTGCTTTTAATGTTCTGTACTATCTACCGAGGCACATGCACTGTCACAAAAACATTCGACATTTCACAATATGACTGTTAACATGCATGATTTTTAATTTTCAAACAGAAAGAATTCGCTTCCACAGTGAAACAAATACTTCCGAGCAAATTGTTCCCTTTTAGAGTAGAACCTTTTTCAGACTTGGTGTCAAGCAAATCAAAACATTTGTCTTTTTTTGTAAAAATGGATGACAGAGAAATTCTAACCAGCATAACCAGTCTCCCTAAGACTGAGCATTACGTAAAATGCCTATTCAAATATACTGAAAATTTTACCACCAAAAAATGAAAACTTTCAGATAAAAAATCGTATTATTTTTCATATTTCTGCTCAAAACATCTATATTCTTGAGCAAAAATAAGGAAGATCATGTATACCCTGTAAACCCACGTTTTACCATATAAAAGTGGGGATTAAGGGGGTTAGAATTATATAGGCATGTTTTCGTGATGGGTAGGAATCTCCTATCAGTGCATTTGAGGTTCGTCCAGTTTCTCAATTCTATATCCTACAAACAAATCCCTGAAGACAACTTGCTCCCTTCGTTTGTTTCCAGCCGTCCACTGAAACTGAAAGTATATGCTCAAAGTTCCTTTGAGAGCGCAGTTTTTTTTAAACTTGCAGCTTCAAAGCAACAATATTCCTTCCAAAGATTATATACTCACCACGAGTATTAGCTTTCTTAAATTGCCGAGTTTTTGCTACGCACACAAAGGCTGCTAATCCCAGACCAAGTTTTTTCTGTTTTTTTTTTTTTTTTTTTTTTTTTTTTTTTGAAATCCAATACTTAGTTCAATTAACGTTTAGTAGTCAATAGAAAATGGCATTGAACATTATACCAGTACAAAACCTTTCATTAACTGCCTCCAGAGCAATGGCAAATATTAAGATTGAACAATGACAATAAAAAAGTAATAAGCTTTATGCGTTTTTTTTATTTTCCTCGCGAGCTATATTGCTTTGATGTGAAATAAACGTAAAAAAGATTGCCTTTGGAAACAAAGAACACACTACGGATTAGAAAATGGGGGTCTTGGTTTTATTGAAACTCTTCATAAGCAGTAATGAAGTTTTTAACACTCCATAACACACACACACACACACACACACACACACACACACACACACACACACACACACACACACACACACACACACACACACACACAGAGGGAAACAGAGACAGAAAGTTCAACTTAATGGTCATTTGCCGCACTTTTAGCTATCCTTTTAGAAACGCTGCTATTCTGCTTTCAGTTTATTATAAGCATATGTGTTGGCACTCAGCAACTATCAGACAGACTAATTTGGCGTTTGTTCCTCTCGAAATGGACATGTCAGAATTGTGCCTCGGAATACTAAGTGGAATCGTTTTTCATATCAAAGAGATGCCGCGTAATCGCCTACATGACAATATAAAGCGACTCGCGTTATTGACGGCACTGAAGATCTTTCTTTTGATACATAATTGAAATGTCTGAAGTTTTTCAAGCGTATGAGGTTTGTCAAACTCTAGAACGGATTGCGCAAACGCATTCGTTTAGGCGAATTTGCATTTGCGCAAAATATAGGTCATTCCCGAATTTTAAAGACTGTTGTCATGCATGACCGGAGCATTATGGTTTTGCTAAGGTTGAACGAACATAACGTCATCTTGAAAGCCATTTTGATATGACTGATCGTTAATAATAATATCTCCGATATCACCGACGCAATATTGACATGCTGGCAAAAAATAATAGAGAAAAAAAATATTTAACTCATACCTTTATTACAAATATCACCTGAACAACTTTTCGTAAAGCTCAAATGTCAGATTTGTTTGGACTGAGGAGCCTAGGAGTGATCTTTCTAAGTGTAAAAGTCAGATACTTTGAATGTGTATCATCGATAGCATTTAACCCTTACCTGCTGATCTACAGTCTGGAGTTCGAATTCTGCCCTGCAGAGATTACTTTTCATGACTGTAGGGCGATTCCTTGAATTGCATTTTATTACGTTTTCCTTCTATCGGTATCCCAGAATGGCTGAAATACGGATGTCAGGACGTTAACAAGTTTAAATACAAGAAACATCAAATATGTTTGATAGTTATGTATTCATTCCTAAACTCTTCAGGAATAATTATAGTGAATTCATTTGATAACATCACGAAAACCTATATAATTTTGATCCCCTTAAACCCCACTTTTATATAGTAAAACTAGGGTTTACAGGGGTTTACATTATTTTTCTTATTTCTGCTAAAATATAGATTGTGAGTACTCGTTAGGACCGCCTCGGCGAGTCGGTTCTAACGAGTACCCACAATCTATGTTTTGAGCAGAAATGTGAAAAATATCAGAATTTTTATCTGAAAACTTTCAGTTTTTGGTGGTGATTTTTTTCAATATATTTGAATAGGGTGTTTTCGTAATGAATCTCAGACGATTAAGCAAACATCTATATATAGCTGCCCACTGGGTGCCATGTGAAGACTGACCAGACTGCGTGGATACGGATGCTGATCTGAATCTTCGGTGGCCGCACATGCAATCTTGTAGGAAATGCTTTGCCCAGGCTCAGTAGTGTTTCTACTGTAAGTTATAGTTTAAACTGTTGCAAAACTTAAATGAATAAAAATGTTACCGCTGTCACATTATGCAAACCGACCAGCGGCCGACGGTCTGGCGAGCAGTTCGGGCGACAGTTGGCCGAATTACTGCCAGATCTTGGCTTTTTTATTTTCTCGTCGGTCGATCACTATTTTATTAGAACTGATCATTTATAATTATTCTTGGTTCGGTCGATGATTTTGGAAATATGATAACCGGTGCAGCGTCGAGCGATGGTCTGACGATCGTCAGACGAAATCGTCTGAAAGTCGGTCAACTTGCCCGACGGTCGGCCTAGTTCACAGGCGTCTGGGGCACTCACAAATTTATCGACAGAAAGCTGATAATTGCGCGATAATCAAGCCAGACTGGTCAGACGATGCCTATTGTCGACCGATAGACAGAGGCCTGTTAGTTTTAATGTGACATAGGCAACCTCAGCCCCATCAAGTAAATAATGTCCTTGCCGTAGAGACTCTCAGCGTAAACCTAGATCTGTCTGCGTTCCCTAATCATGGTCTGGCCTGTTCGCTCATAGAATCGACGATGTCTATACATTGTTAGCGACCATCTTACACTGATTGCGCGAATATGCAGGCTGATACGATGTTCGCTCAGAACAGGACTATAAAGCAATGTTTGCAAGGAGAGACCAACTGTCATTCTGTCGTTTTGGATGGACGTAACATTTAACAGCCGCAATGTAAGAAAACGTAACTATGACATATGCGCCAACCGAAGACTGAAATCATCCTGCGTATCCGCGCAGTCTGATTAGACTATTCGTTGTTCACATGAAGATATTAAGCTGTCCAAAATGCACCCAGTGAAGATTTTGATCAGCCAGCGCGAATGCAGGCTGATCTGAATCTTCACCGAGCGTAAATGTCCAAAGATATGTTTCCCGACGTTGTGCCTCATTTAATTCTGATTTCAAGAGCGCTGGATATTGTGACAGATTGACTGTTTTAGTTGTTGATGTTTTAATGACTGGTAATTATATTCTGTGAAGATTACAACGTTTTTGTGCAGTTTGCGCGGTACGAGTTTCTTTTCTTATAGAGCTAATCACACTTATCCTCATTATTTGTACACTGGAGGTGTCAGCAATCGAGAAACAGATAACTAGTTCGGAAATGAAAACTTGTGTTAAACAACTTTTTCATCACGAAAACACGCCTATATAATTTTGACCCCCTTAAACCCCACTTTTACATAGTAAAACTGGGGTTTACAGGGGTATACATTATTTTCTTTATTTCTGCTCAAAAACATAGATTGTGGGTACTCGTTAGAACCGCCTCGTCGAGGCGGTTCTAACGAGTACCCATAATCTATATTTTGAGCAGGAATATGAAAAATATCAGAATATTTTGTCTGAAAATTTTCTTTTTTTTTGTGTTAAAATTTTCAGTGAATTAGAATAGGCGTGTTTTCGTAATGTTCGTAATTTCCATGACGTTAGTTGCCAAAGGCATTCTTTCAAAGCATAAAGACAGCAAATATGAAAGGCGTACTCTGCTTTCGACTTCTCTCAGAAAGTCGTTATATGTCTGGCGCTTTTCACAGAATGAGCAGATTTGCAAACTTTTGTCATGATTTATTGCAAATTCTTTTATCGCTACTACCTATCTAGAAAAAGCTTTATCTATTCATTTTTTCTTCAAAAAAAAAAAAAAAAAAAAAAAAAAAAAAAAAAAAAAATTCGTATGTTTTCACTTTTCACCATAATGGTAATGGTTGCAAATTGTGCAGAAATTGGTAGTGTAGATAAATTTGAGGCAGAATTTCAACAAGTTCCTTTTCTTCAACGGATTTTTTTTAACATTACTGTCGTAAAGCATTAGTAATTAAAGCTCAGCAAAGACACGTAAACAATAAATGATTTCTTTTATAAAAAAAGAAAACAAATATTTTACTATAGAAATCTCAAAAAGGTCAGCCGATGATTTTTTTTGTCCGTAAATTTAATTTTGGGGTAAATATTTGAGAACAAAACACAGAAACAGAAACGACAAATAGTTTCGGATAAGATATGGTAAATCAGAACAAAATATATTCACTTAAAACAAAACGCCAAGCAAAGAGAACGTCCTTCCGTGCGATGTCAAAAGGAGAGTAAATCTTTCTACAATATCTTTTCTACCAGGAATTCTGTAGTATCTGTTATAAGGAATAGTTATAACCTTCATGTGAAGTAACATAATGAAAACAGGCCTATATAGTTCTGACCCCTTCATCACCATTTTTATACAGTAAAACTGGGGTTTACAGGGGTATACACCAATTTTCTTATTTCTGCTCAAAAACATAGATCGTGGGTACTCGTTAGAACCGCCTCGGAGAGGAGGTTCTAACGAGTATCCATAATCTATGTTTAGAGCAGAAATATGAAAACTACCAGAATTTTTCATCTGAAAGTTTTCAATTTTTCCTAGTAAAATTCTCAATATATTTCAACAGGCTTATTTTCGTAATAATTATGTCAAAATGCTTTTGCTTCCTGTCTGAAAAGGAATGTACTCTAAAAGTAAATACAATAAAACTTCAATGGCTCGAACACCAATGTCTCCTTTATCACGAAAACATACCTGTATAATTGTGACCCCCTTAAAGTCTCCATATTCCTCAAAAATAGACATTTGTTTTTATCCAAGAAAGGTTTAATATTTGATGTATGGTATTAATACGATCATAAAATGTGGCATCTGACAGCCTATAAAATTTCAGTTAGTCTTTCACTTTGAACAGGATAAAAATGAAATGTTTTTATCATATCTTTGAATTAATGCTGGCAACATTAATTCAGAGATATGATATAAAATCATTTCAATTTTGATCCTGTTCGAAAACGAGTGAATTAATGAAATTTTACAGGCTGTCAGGTGCCACATTTTATGATTGTATTAATACTGTATATCAGTTTATCAAACCTTTCTTGGATAAAAAATGTCTATTTTTCAGGAATATGGGGCCTTTAAACCCCACTGTTTTATAGTAAAACATGGGTTTACAGGGATATAGTTTTTTTTTTCTTATTTCTGCTCAAATACATAGATTGTGGGTGCTCGTTTGAACCGCCTAACCGAGGCGGTTATAACGAGTACCCACAATCTATGTTTTGAGCAGAATATAAAAAATATCAGATTTTTTTTCATCTGAAATTTTCAGTTTTTGGAGGTGACATTTTCTATAAATTTGAATTGGCTTGTCTATGTAATGTATGGTGGCTGATTCGAACTCGTGTTTTGCGTCTCTTGGAAATACTCTTCCCATAGTTCAAGCAAACAAATATTTAGGGATATTTTACGGATAGTTTAAGGAATTTTGTTTTTATCATGCAAATGTATCTTGAGTGTACTCATCAGAATCGCCTAATTGAGGCGATTGTAATGCATACCCTCAACATACTATGATTGTGTAGACAATCCCCATTGGCCTCCTGACCTGGCGCTATGATTAACCCTAGGTGGTTGTCAAGATAAAGTTCCATGGTCCCAAGGATATTTGAGCTATTGAAGTTTGACTGTAATTTGATTCCCGCCTGAGCATTTTTGTTTTTAGCGTAAATACGATTACAAAAGAGAGTAGATGTTCAATAACAATTGTTTCCCTTGTAAAATGGCGGAAAGCTGGATGTATCTTGCCCTCTTCATATGTTTTTTTTTTATGCAAAACGAAAAACATAATATATTAGCTATATGTAAATCACGTATGTAAAAATAAAAGTTTCAATTACTGACCACTAATTGAGAAAATGCATTTAAAGGCTCCATATTCCTCAAAAATAGACATTTCTTTTATCCAAGAAAGGTTTAATGAATTAATATATAGTATTAATACGATCATAAAATGTGGCATCTGACAGCCTGTAAAATTTCAGTTAATCTCTCGTTTCTGAACTGGGTAAGACATGAAATGATTTTTTTATCATATTCCTAAATTAATGTTGGCAACATTAATTCAGAGATACGATAAAACATCATTTCATTTCAAGAACGAGAGACTGACTGAAATTTTACAGGCTATCAGATGCCACATTTACATCACGAAAACATACCTATATAGTTTTGACCCCCTTAAACCCCACTTTTATATAGTAAAACTGGGGTTTACAGGGGTATACATTATTTTTCTTATTTCTGCTCAGAACATAGATTGTGGGTACTCGTTAGAACCGCCTCGCCGAGGCGGTTCTAACGAGTACCTACAATCTATGTTTTGAACTCAAGTAAGAAAATTATCAGAATTTTTTATCTGAAAATTTTCATTTTTTGGTGGTAAAATTTTCAATATATTTGAATAGGCGTGTTTTCGTAATGATATATTAGCTATACGTAAATCACGTATGTAAAAACAAAAGTTTCAAATACTGACCACTAATTGAAAAAATGTATTTAAAGGCTCCATGGTTGGTACTTGATGCTCTATCTTTGGTCGGGCCCACCGGAGATTTTTTTTTGCTCTAGCATTTCAGTTGTTTCGTGCTGTCGAGTCCTCATCGTTGTTTCATCTCTGTAATTTGTTGATTTTTTGTGTTCTCGGAGATGTAGCACTGATCAGTTAGGAAGCCTTCATGCGGACTGAACAAATTATGTCGAAACCGTGGCAGAAGTAAGGGCGAGGATTGTGGCCACGTAAAATCGATTTAAGCCCCGCGGTGAAATACTTTTCACTGACCGTTCCAAGGCAGTTATTCTGTCATTGTTTATTTTTGTTATAGTTCGTCTTTGAACGTGTGTACCGCTTACATATTTTTGTTTTGGATAGTCATTTGGCCACTTTGTGGGAAAGTAACTGTCCGTTTGGCTTTCTTTTGCTAGTGATGTTTCCATTAGGGTCCAGTTGTTTCGTGTTTGTGTTTCTTTCCCTTTGATGTCTGTGATGGGAGGTGTGGGATAATTGTATCGATTCCTGATCATTGCCTTCCTTTCTATTTTCCATATTCCTCAAAAATAGACATTTCTTTTATCCAAGACAGGCTTAATGAATTGATAAATAGTATTAATAGGATCATAAAATGTTGCGTCTGACAGCCTGTAAAAATTCAGTTAATCTCTCGTTTTTGAAGTGGATAAGACATGAAGTATTTTTTTATCATTTCCCTGAATTTATGTTGGCAACATTAATTCAGAGATACGATAAAAAAATCATTTCATTCCTAGGTCGCAGCCGACAGACTCCACCAGCAAAGGTTCGATTAAATTTTGGTAGAAAAATCGGAAGAAAGATTCACAGACACCAGTTGACAGCTACACGATCGTAAATATCTGACCCAGAGTAGTGAAGAGAGAGTGGATGTTTTTGTATTATATAGTATGTTAAATAATTTATTAAAGCAAATTTTCAGTTTGATGTCGCAGGATATTTAATAAATATTGTATGTAAGTCATTCGGCATAAACACATACCACTTTTAAAATGACTAATTTGAATTCAACAAGTAAGACCTGACTGCATTTTTAAACGAGTTTATGTTCGAAATTTGCTTTATGTTTGTTGGAAGAGAATTCCATAACTTTGCACCGTTCACAGAAAACGAGTTTTCATAGTACCGTGTTTTAGAAAAGGGGACTCAAAGCTCATTGTTATCTCAAGAGCGCAGGCATCTGTCGTGAATATCGGATGTTTTAATAAACATATTAGAAATGTATGCGGGTGCGTGTCCGTTTAAGGCTTTATGCATCATAGCAATTGTGTGATACTGCACTCGTTTTGGGAAAGACAACCACTGCAGTTCGTTAAACATGTTTTCAGATGGTGTCAAAATGTCACATCTGAGGATTATTCTTGCTGCACGTTTCTGTAGTTTCAGCAGTCTGTTCGTGTTTGCAACAGAACAGCGACTCCAGATTATACAGCAATAATCAAAAATAGGCAAAACATATGAGATATAATATTGTTTAAGGCTTTCTTTATTTACATATTTTGAAAGTTGTTTCATCAATGTAATTCTCCGTGCAATATTGAGACATATACTGTCAATTTGAAAATCCCAGCTGAGAGTTTTGTCAATTGTGATGCCTAAGAGCCTCTGTGTGTCCATTTTTTGTAAAATCTCATCTTTTAGGTAAATGTT
Organism: Anodontia alba; assembly: GCA_964016985.1. Taxonomy (NCBI): domain Eukaryota; kingdom Metazoa; phylum Mollusca; class Bivalvia; order Lucinida; family Lucinidae; genus Anodontia; species Anodontia alba. The sequence goes on along the minus strand of OZ024836.1, from coordinate 11,830,209 downwards.
GATTAAATCCGAGTTCTTAAGATTTTGTCTGGTGCCAATGGCCATGACCGAAGTTTTAGAAAGATTAATATGCATATTGTTTGAGAGGCACCAATTTAGAAAGTCAATGCCTCTAGACTGAACCGTAGTTTCTACGATGTCCATACATTTATTTGCATAATGAATCGTTGCGTCATCTGCGTACATCTCAATGTAGGCTTCCTTTATAAAAAGAGGCAGATCATTAATAAAGAGAAGGAAGAGTACAGGGCCCAATACCGATCCTTGTGGCACGCCCGCTTTAATGGACTGAAAGGATGACTTTATTTTATTTTCAAGAATACACTGCCTTCTATCTGTAAGGTATGATCTTATCCAATGTAGAGAAATCGTGTCAAATTTATACATTGATAATTTCTTTAGAAGCAGATTGTGGTCAACAACGTCAAATGCCTTTCTTAAGTCAAAAAATATTGCGCCAACAGTTTCACCGTTATCTATACTTTTAAGCCAGTTGTCAACAAGTTTTATAAGAGCTGTGTTACAAGAGTGATGTTTACGAAAACCGGACTGTGATTTGTGCAATAATTGATATTTATTTAGATATCCAAATAAGTGTTTGGTAACATGCTTTTCTATTATTTTTGAAATAACCGGTAGTATTGAGATCGGCCTGTAATTTGCCGGGTCGCATTTGGCACCCTCTTTATGTATTGGGTTAATTCTTGCTGATTTGAGACTGTCTGGAAAATTACCTGTTATAAAGCTAGCATTAATAATATCAAGAAGTGTAGGGCTAATGATTTCAGAAGATAATTTGATGATTCTGGGTGAAATACCATCTAAACCTATTGCTTTGGATGCATCTAAAGAATTTATGCATGATTTGAGATCTGACAATTTCATCAAGGGGATTGTAAATTTGACATCTGCCGGGATTTTATTTGCCACGTGTTCCTCAATGGTTTTCCAGTCTACGCCAGAACCCTGATTTGATTGGTTGGTTTTCAGTTTATCGCTTATTGACGAAAAGAAAATATTTAACTTCTCGACGACATCTTGCGGTTCACAGTAGGAGTCGCCGTCGATAATGAGCTCATCAAGAAGTTTCGAGGCTGCAGTTTTGCCATTTAGATCTTTGATATGCCGCCACAAATATGTATTATCTTTATTTTCTGTGATTGCTCTGTTAAAAAAGTCTTTTTTTAGCAGAGCGAATTAGAGATGTTGTTTTATTTCGCCAATATTTATACTGATTCCAATTTTGATTATAATGGTTATTATCTCGTTGCGTTATCGCTACCTTTATATCATCATTCATCCATCCGGGCTGGTTATTTCTTTTAACCCTCTTAGTTTTTAAGGGGGCGTGCTTACTTAAAATAGTCATGAATATTTGCGTCCAGCTAGCGAGTTTTTTCTCAGAATTATTTTGAGTTACATTAAATGTTTGCAATGCATTAGATAGTTCCCTTAGAAATATTTCATCAGAAAAAGTTTTAAAGCATCGGCATTGGATAGTTTGATGATCTTTTCTTTTAATCGTTTTCTTAGAAGTTGTGCGGGTAAAACAGATAGGGTAATGATCACTGATTGCTGTACAAGGTACGGTTACGTCAGACAAGTGGTCTGTGTTCGACACATATAAATGATCAATTAATGTAGAAGAATGAGCAGTGACTCTAGTCGGTTGGTCTATAACCTGTTGGAGATCGTGTATTTCAACAATATGTTTCCATTTAGAATTTGATAGTTGACCAGTACTACCATCAAAGTTGATGTCACCCATAATGTAAACTTCGTCACTTATAGTAAGAGAATTTTCAATTTGTCTGGAAAAGTTTTCACACCATTCCGTATTTGCCGACGGAGGCCTGTAAAATGAACAGACTAAAAATGGTTTGTTATTTTTTAATTTTATTTCTAACCAGATAGATTCTATATCTGGCGATTCTAAATTATTTCTCCTCGCATAATTAATATGATCAGCGACATAAAAGAGGACTCCCCCGCCTTTGCCGGAGGCATTTGGGTTGTTGTCATATCTGTCTTTCCTCTCTATTTTATACCCATCTATATGGATGGAAATATTGTCGACTGTTGTGTTTAGAAAGGTTTCGCACACACCGAAGACATCAATGGATTTAGATGAGTTAAGGAGAAGTTTCATGTCATCAATTTTTGGCTTAAGGTGCCTAATATTCAAGTTACAGAAATGCATTCCCCTACGTTTAAATTTGATATCTAACTGGCTAGCTGATTAAGATTGAGGGTTGGTCTGCTCAGGACCTAAAGTACTGGGCGATGACGCAAGCCTGTAGATAGTCTGGCTTTGGTTTAAGGATTGTTTATTAACAGTAACTTCATCATTAAATTGACAATTATTAGCGTCGTTGTTTGACTCACAACCCATGCTTTGAGAATTGTGGTCGCATTCTTCTCTATTGCACTCAGGGCACAACCTGTCGAGTAGTAGAAATTTATTACTATGTTCAGGCTGAGATAAACTGAATATCCTAGACTCTACGTCCTAGTGAGGTAGTACGCTGTAGTGCCGCGGTGTATATGGTTGTCTAGATGTACGCCGGTTTTGGTTATAAAAGCCCCGAGTTCTGTGATCGGTCTTGTTGGTGCTTGATCGAGAAGGTAGAATTGGGCAACTGTTGTTCATATTGCGTACTAAAAGTCTAGTACCGGAAAATTTAAGATTAATCTGGTCTTCTTGAAAATATTCGTAAGGAAGTTCTCCCGAGGCCATTATAAAGGAATCGTGGTTATTGATAAATTTGGCTTTGAACTGGGAGCAGAGATCTTTCATTATATTATTAAAAGGTTTCATATCAGTTTTGCCCCTTGGTAATAGACCAGATACAAAAATGTTACAATTTACACCAGACAAGGACTGTAGAAGTGATTGGTACCTTTTCTTAAAGTCATCTGGGGTTATTTGAGCGTCAATATCATGACCACCTATATGCAGGATTATGTGTTTATACCGTGAGAGGTCCATACGAGATAAATTTTCTTGCAATGTTTCGATTTTGGCTTTATTAAAACTTTTTACCCTTACTTTGTCACCAAGAAAACGTGTCTCTATCGTTTTGAGAATGCAAGATCCTGTAATGAATGTCAGGTCAGGGTTAGGTGGCTTTTCATGTCTTTGATATTCGATAGGGTAATTTTGACTCAATCTCCGGGTTTCAGAAATACTATTTTGATTGGTTACTTCGTCATCAGTTGTGATTGGATTATTGCTAGTATTCATGATATTCTGTGATTTTGACTTGTGTGTTATTTTATTTAACTTGGCTTCGTTTTGTTTGGCGTGGCTTGAAGCACCGGTATTACTAGAGCTATTGCCCGCAAAAGTACTGACCAGGTCTGTTGATATTTTAATTTTATCAAATATACTCTGTGATTTTGATAGAATTGTCTGCTTTTAAGCAGCTTATATCTTGACGGAGTTCGGACATGGATGCTTCGCTAGACAGATCAGAACATTTGCATTGATTAGATACTGCGGTGATCCTATCATTCAGTTTTCCGAATTCGTTATGAAAGCTTTTTTGTTAAATTATCAAATTTTTTCATCATTGTTGTTGTGGACTCTAAAACCGTTGCGAGCTTTGATTCAATTTGAATAACCATTTCAGGCATAACCCTACAGCTAGCGCAGACCCATGCTCCCACTCCGTCAACATAAAAAAAACAACATATATTGTGGGTACTCGTTAGAACCAACTCGTCGAGGCGGTTCTAACGAGAACCCACAATCTATGTTTGAGCAGAAATATGAAAAATATCAGAATTTTTTATCTGAAACATTTTCAGTTTTTGCAGGTGAAATTTTCTATATAATTGAATAGGCGTGTTTTCGTAATAATATTTTATTTGGCCTCGCAAACTACAGTGTTGCATATGAAGAGTCTCAATCAAACCGAGTCTCCGATTTTTGTGATTTTGTGTGTTATTTGTTTCCAAAGGCAATCCTTTTTGGCTTTTATTTTCAAACTTTTAAAACTTAACCTCTCGCTGCCAATTTACACATCGCGTTTAAAAAAAAAAAAAAAAAAAAAAAACGTTCTGGTTGTCCGCGTTTCGAATGTTCTGCGTACTGACACTGGAACCAGTCAAACTGCGATCTCGGAATGTCATTTCGGAAATACAACTTTTATGAAACAAGTAAAACGTGATTTTACTTATAGAGCTGAAATTTGGCGAAACAAAGAAGGTAAAAAGTGATTTTACTTAGAGAGCTGAGATTTTGCAAGAAAAAAAAAGTAAAAAGTGATTTTACTTACAGAGCTGAGATTTGACGAAAAAAAGGGCAAAAAGTGATTTTACTCATAGAGCGGAGATGTGGCGAAAAAACAAATGTAAAAAAGTGGTTATACTTATAGAGCTGAGAATTGGCGACAAAAGAAACAAAACAAAAACGGATGATTTTAGACCAAATACTTAGCTGTCTTTGAAATTAAAAAAAATAATGAATGAATGAATAAATGAATGAATGAAGTTTACATGTATAAGCAAATCAGCATGCATACACATTGCTTTCGGCTAATTACAAAATATTAACATGACAAATATACATATATATACATATGCAAATGTATACAAAACATTCTAAGGTAACTGGGAAAACCATCACGAAAACATGCCTATATAATTTTGACCCATTTAAAACCCCACTTTTATATAGTACATGTAAAATTGGAGTTTACAGGGGTATACATTTTTTTCTTATTTCTGCTCAAAAACATAGATTATAGGTACTCGTTAAAACCGCCTCTGCGAGGCGGTTCTAACGAGTACCACAATCTATGTTTTTGCGACACGGTTCTAACGAGTACCCACAATCTGTTTTGTGCAGAAATATGAAAAATGTCAGAATTTTTATCTGAAAACTTCCAGTAATTTTCAATATATTTGAAAAGGCGTGTTTTCGTAATGACACAGTCCCAGTTAGCATTCCTTATGAGTCCGTAGCGGGCCGTTTTTTGGCCCCTCAGCTGCCCTGAATAATAGTTTCGGGCAATTGTCATCAACCTGGACCTGTCCATCCCATTACTGCTAAAAATGACCTAAAGCATTGTTGCTCAAAAACAGAGTAAACTTCAATCCATCCATGAAAAAAAAAAAAAAAAAAAATCAAACCAAACAAACAAACACTTTTCACACTTTGGATATAATAGTTTATTCAATCATAATTTACATGAATAAGCAAGGAAAGAATTTAGTCGGAAGCTCGTGGGCGTAGTTTAACCATCTCTTGTCAGCAACATATTTATGAAAAAAAAAAAAAAAAAAAAAAAAAAAAACAAACAAAAAAAAAAAAAAAAACAAAAAAAAAAAAAACAACAACAAAAAAAAACAAAAAAAAAAAACAGAATTACTAAGCCGCGCCATGTAAAAAAGAGCCGTTATATCATATGTGAACAGCAAACATTCAGGCGAGCTTACGCATTCGCACAGTCTCGTCAGAACCTTTGCTTTTCGCTCATGTAAGCAGTAGATCAAGAGGGGAACGTCGATTAAACAACAAGACAATGTGTCCTGCCTAAGGGGTAATGTATGCGCACTGAACGACTGATCTCAGGGAAGTCCGATGAGTGTTTTTCTCGAGATGCGGCTAAACTTTTTTTTTCAATCTATTCAACACAGCATTTCACACTTACTAGCCAAATAAGGTAAATGAAAATTAAGCATAAACATGTTAAATTCAATTATGCGTGTAAACAGAAGCCAAACAGAGTAATTCACTGTGACAGCGTCACACAATGAATACGCGTCTCAATATACAAACTAGCGGTCACGGAACAGTTTGTTAGACAATGTACATGTATAACTGTTCTGCTAGAGAGAGAGAGAGAGAGAGAGAGAGAGAGAGAGAGAGAGAGAGAGAGAGAGAGGTGTACAGCAGCCCCTGTTGTATACCTATTAGGTTTGAGCCAGCCTCGGTGGCTCAGTTGGATGCGCCGTCCGAGTGGAGACCAGGAGGTCGCGGGTTCAACCCCCGCCGAGGTCGGCAACCTTCTTTCGTGGAGATTGATCATGAAGTATTTTCTACGGTCATTCTCTCCCGCTGATTCAAGAAGGGCAGTTGTCAGTTTCTGGCGAAAGAATGTGCGCAATACTGATTAACCGCTTAGAGGACTAAGCCTGCCCATTAAAATGTGGTTAGGTAATAAACTGACCGCGCTCGACATGACCCCATTAGGTTGACTGGGCCGTAAAACCTCAACACAATCAAATACCGATTAGGTATCACTTTGGTGGGAAGCTTTTCAATCTAAGAAGGTTGCAAGCTAAATCCAAGGTGCAAACAGAGTGCTAGATGAATTCCTCTTTGCTGATGACATGGCAAAGGGTGCTCCAACAGAAGAGAAAATGCACAAAGGTGTGGATTAAGTATCTGATTCATGTGACAGCTATGATCTCACAATCAGCATAAAAAAGACAGAGGTGGTATATCAGCCAGCACCTGGAAAGCCTTACAAGGAGACTACCACCACAGTGAAAGGTCAACAATTGGTAGACAAGTTCACCTACCTTTGAAGCACATTATCTAGAGTTGTGCACATTGATGATAATGTTAATGCCAGGATTGCCAAAACTAGCGCAGCATTTAGCCGGCTGCGTGGAAGTATTTGGGATCGAAGCGGAATCAGACTTAACACAAAGCTGAAATTCTACAGATACGTGGTGCTTCTAACGCTATTATATGCATACGAAACTTGGACACATTACCAACGGCATGCCAAAAGACAAAACCGCATCCATACAAGCTATCTTAGAAAATTTCTAAAGATCAAGTGGCAAGACAGAATTCCAGACACAGAAGTCCTGAAAAGGTCAGGGATGCAGAGTGTACATACTCTTCTGAAATTTGCACAGATAAAATGGACAGACCATGTTACCAGAATGCCTGATGAACGTTTGCCAAAGAAAATCGTCTGTGGAGAACTACAAGTTGATAAACGCTCCCATGGTGGTCAGAATAAGCGATACAAGGACACCCTTAATGCCTCTCTTAAATACTTTAACATACCAACAGTCATGGGAACAAATTGCACGGGATCGAGCAAAATGGCCAGGCCTTATAAGAAGGGGTGCTGTTGAATACGAAGCAAAATTCAGCGAAGCAAACCAGAAACGTGCGCAGCGGAAAGCCAGAGCTAAGGCATCATCAACAGAGCTTTCTTCCTCAGACTTCTCTTGTTCTATCTGCAACAGGCAGTTTAGAGGTGTTTCATTGATGTGGTGCAAAACAAACAAACAAACAAAAAAAAAAATGTTGGTAATCGAAGTCTAAGGCAGGACACTAGTACACATGATACGGCTATGGTTTATTGGCCAGTCAAACACTTGGTAATAGCTCCAGTAAATCTGTTAAAAATATGTTGACAATGTATTTGCAAAATGTGTCATCGTGAGACACCTGAACAAGAGACACCCAAGCTTAGGGCATTATCAAGTTTTATGGACTGCTCGAGGGCAGGTCTGGACCGACGGGTTGAATTGTGCTCTTAACACAGCTTACTTTTGTTTAAATGTTAATATATCCAAATGTATCCCAAACAAGCACCTTGAATGTGAATTTTCAAGAAGTTAATTGTTTACGTGAATGATGAGAGTACACATTTGGCTTTTGATTTCCGAATACGAGCTTTAACAGCTCAGAGCTATCAAAATGTGTCATAACGGCAAAAGTGGGGTGGGTATTCGAATGGATGGAACAAAAATGTACAATATGCTACAGTTTTGCTACTTATGCTAAATACAGTCGAACCTCGACTACTCGAACCTCTTTGGGACCATGCATCACGGAAACATACCTATATAATTTTGATCCCCTTAAACCCCCATTTTATATAGTAAAACTGGGGTTTACAGGGGTATACATTATTTTTCTTAGTTTTGTTCAAAACATAGATTGTGGGTACTCGTTAAAACCGCCTCGGCGGTTCTAACGAGTACCCATAATCTATGTTTTGAGGAGAAATATGAAAAAAATATCAGTTTTTTTTTATCTGAAAACTTGCTGTTTTTTGTTGGTGAAATTTTCTAAATATTTGAATAGGCGTGTTTTCGTAATGGAAATTTGATCGAGATATGGGTAGTTCAAGCGACTGAGGGCTAATCATGACGCCAGGTCAGGCAGCAAATGGCGATAATTAAGGGATTTGTTTTTGATCTTCTAAACAATAATTGCATTTTGAGTGTAGTCATTAGAATCGCCTCGATGAAATGATTTTAATAAACACACATAACATACAATTTCATGCTAAAATAAGAAAAAAATCTTATTTGTTTTCTTGTGTTATCGGAAGAATTTCTTACAGGCGAAAAAACGTGTTCGAATTAGCCACGATAAACGAGCCATCGGTGTTCGGGCTATTGACGTTCGACTGTATTGGTATGAGGTAGTATATATGTAGGTTCCAAAATATCTCACAGGGTTAGGTATTTAAATTACGCAATAAATGGAGGACACATTTAACTTTTCTATTTTTTAGAAGATCAGAAAAAGTAGTTAAGGCTAATCGCTGTTCAACCGAAGAAAAATGTAAGGTTAACACCTATGATGGGATGGAACACCGTGCATGCAATCTGTCGTATATAAAATGTTCACATCACGAAAACATGCCTATATAATTTAGACCCCCTTAAACTCCACTTTTATATAGTAAAACGGTGGTTTACAGGGGTATACATTATCTTCCTTATTTCTGCTCAAAAACATAGATTGTGGGTACTCGTTAGAACCGCCTCGTCGAGGCGGTTCTAACGAGTACCCATAATCTATGTTTCGAGCAGAAATATGAAAAATATCAGAGTTTTTTTATCTGAAAATTTTTAGTTTTTGGAGGTGAAAATTTCTATATATTTGAATAGGCGTGTTTCCGTAATGAAGAAAGCAGTTTATAATAAAATCATGAATATAAGGGGAGCCGATACACTTTCAGGACAGGCTTTCTACCCTCCCATCTGAAAAGGGATCTACTCTTCATTACGAAAACACGCCTTTTCATATTGAAAATTTCACCAGCAAAAACTGAATAATATATATAAAATGTTCAAGAAAGCAGTTTATAATAAAATCATGAATATAAGGGGAGCAGATACACTTTCAGGACAGGCTTTCTACCCTCCCATCTGAAAAGGGATCTATTCTTCATTACGAAAACACGCCTTTTCATATTGAAAATTTCACCAGCAAAAACTGAATAATATATATAAAATGTTCAAGAAAGCAGTTTATAATAAAATCATGAATATAAGGGGAGCAGATACACTTTCAGGACAGGCTTTCTACCCTCCCATCTGAAAAGGGATCTACTCTTCATTACGAAAACACACCTTTTCATATTGAAAATTTCACCAGCAAAACCTGAATAATATATATAAAATGTTCAAGAAAGCAGTTTATAATAAAATCATGAATATAAGGGGAGCAGATACACTTTCAGGACAGGCTTTCTACCCTCCCATCTGAAAAGGGATCTACTCTTCATTACGAAAACACACCTTTTCATATTGAAAATTTCACCAGCAAAACCTGAATAATATATATAAAATGTTCAAGAAAGCAGTTTATAATAAAATCATGAATATAAGGGGAGCAGATACACTTTCAGGACAGGCTTTCTACCCTCCCATCTGAAAAGGGATCTACTCTACATTACGAAAACACGCCTATTCACCAGCAAAACCTAAAAGTTTTCAAATAAAAAATCTGATGTTTTTATATTTCTGCTCAAAACATAAATTGTGGGTACCCGTTAGAACCGCCTCGCCAAGGCGGTTCTAACGAATACTCACAATCTATGTTTTTGAGCAAAATTAAGAAAAATAATGTATACCCCTGTAAACCCCAGTTTTACTATATAAAAGTGGGGTCAAAATGATATAGGCATACTTTTTAACAGATTAAGTATTTGCGTTGCTTAGTTGTAGAATTGTTGAATAAATCTGTTTTAGCGTTTGTTTGAAATAGATGTTATAAGTTTTTAAGGGAACACTTACGACTGAAAAAAAAAGGAATTTGTTTCTTAATAAATCAGCTTGATTGTCTTGGCTAAGAAACAACATACGTGTTTTTCATAACAAACAATAACAAATCTGCAACAAGGGATGTTAGAATACATACGAATGCACACTATTAGTATGTTTTATGGATTGCTAAATTCAATAAAGATGTATTTCATTATAAGCAAGGCAAGAGAATTTTCGCGTTGGAATCTTTTTTTTCTCAAGTAATTCAAGAAGTTTATCAAATAGGCCGCGCCATGCGAAAATGTGTCTTCGGGCATATGCAGACAGCGATGACCCAGATCAGCCTGTGCATCCGCGCATTCTGCTTTACGCAAACAAGCCTATTCAAATATATTAAAAATTTTACAACCAAAAAAGGAAAATTTTCAGATAAAAACTTTTGACATTTTTTCTTAATTCTGCTCAAAACATAGATTGTCGGTACTCGTTAGAACCGCCTCAGCGATGCGGTTCTAACGAGTACCCACAATCTATGTTTTTGAGCAGAAATAAGAAAAATAATGTATACCCCTGTAAACCCCAAAGTTAATGTATACCCCTGTAAACCCAAATGTTTTTGAGCAGAAATAAGAAAAATAATGTCTACCCCTGTAAACCCCAGTTTTACTATATAAAAGTGGGGTTTAAGGGGGTCAAAATTATATAGGCGTGTTTTCGTGATGGATTAAGACCTTCACTGTTCGCGTATAGAATCATTGGATACCGTAGAAAACAGCGAAGTATAGCAATGTTCCTGATCAGACTATATATCTCTGGACTTTGCTGTTTGTATTTACCCAGAAGACAGATTTTCTCATGTCGCGGTTCAAATGTTGTAAATGTTTTATTTCGTTGCAGAATGGCAGTAGTAGCGATGTTAACAGCATAGGCATCATAACCAAATTACTACATAACAATATATTGTTATACTGCATCGAATTTTGGAACGTTCTCAAATCATGTATTCGCATATATTGCACTGTGGGCTCTTAAGAGGTTTAAATCTTATTAATCGCAGGCGTAACAAATTAATCAAATGTTTACGACCTGTCATATTTTAAGCCCCTATGGTTATAAATTTCACGCTGAAAGTGCTATACGCTATCATTTTGCATACAGTTTAAGAAATGTGATATTAAGAGAGATTAATTGTTACACCTGCTTAATGTGTTTTAAACAGTCAGTAAAGCCTACGTACTTGGTTTAAAAACTGTGTACCAAGTAAATAAGTACATTATCACGTCTTAATGCGAAATAGAAAAAGAGGGTACCAACGGAAAAGTTGCCTTCCATATGTATCCTTAGTATTCGAACAGACAGACCTGAAGACGCTTTGTTAGAAGATAAAAAGCCAGTAAAAATCGATTTCATAGCTCCTTTTCCCTGGTAGGTTTTACAGCTGACCATTCTAAGGCGATCGTTCTTGTGCATTCTCAGTGAGACTTTGGGGCTGCTCGTTGCTAGCCGTTTCGTGTTTTGTCCAGTATAATGTCTCGTTGCCGTGTCTTGTCGGTTTTGTCACGCACCTTGATCACCCACTAAGGCAAGAGAGAGTTGTGTGCTTTGCTTTTTTATTGTTCTGCTGCGTGTTTACTAGTCATTGCTAACCAGTCATAGTTAACTAGTCATAGTTATTCTTTTATACCAGATACGGAAGTCCTTGATTTTATCCGGGATAGAACTACTTAGCCTACGCGCGTTCTCTTGCACACCAGATAAGGAAATACTGGATTTAACCATGGGATAGAAATTCTTATCCTCACCAGGTTATCCAACCCTGAAAATAAAAATCGAGAATTCTCACGTGTTTGATATGCACTGGTTGAAATGGACGACGTACGCCATCATTAAGTTTTACGTCACTGAAAGCAAAACCGTCATGAAACGCCACAGTTATGTCATCACAATATTGCGGACGCCAGCAATCGAAGTGACTGCATTCTTTAAAAACTACGCTCAGAAATGAAAGTATGCAAGAAAAAGAATCTATCGTGGGTGTGAGGGATAGATAGAAAATTCCGTCCCTCGCGAGCCTTGTAATCTGAGCTCGTAATACCAGACAGTGATCCTCTGGATGGAATTTTCTAGCTGCCCCTGACCTCAATGATAGCTCCTTATATTATACTCTTGGTGTCAGTGGTATACTATGATCTTTGATTTGTGGCGCTTCCAAAACTGCCCCGTTACTATTTTGAGATTTGCGCGTTATTAACCCTTGTCCTGCTGAATAAATTAAATTGCCACACCCACTTCTAATTTTCAGCCAATCAGATTACTTGATCCCGATTGTTGCTATAATTTCACATACTTAATGGCAAACAGTGCAGATCCAGATCAATTGGCTTCTGAAGAAGCCAACTGATCTGGATCTTCACTGTTTGCAAAGGCGGGGCATATCCAGGTTCAGAAGGACAAGGGTCATGGTTTATTTTTGTTATAGTTCGTCTTTAAATGTGTGTGTCGCTTACATCATTTTGTTTTGGATAGCTATTTGGCCACTTTGTGGGAAAGTAATTGTCCGTTTGGCTTTCTGCTGGTGATGTTTCCATTAGGGTCTAGTTATTTCGTGTTTGTGTTTCTTTCCCTTTGATGTCTCTGATGGGAGGTGTGGGACAATTGTATCGATTCCTGATCATTGCCTTTCCTTCTATTTAAGATAAAATAGGGCACTAAATTTGCCGAATTTCATCGAGACAGGTGGTACTTCTTAAAAGATAAAGTAAGGCATTTAAGTCGCCGAATTTTATTGAAAGAAAGCGTGTGGTTGGAGTTTGACGCTTCAATAAGGTTTTCTTGACCTACAAATTTTAAAAGGTCGTGAAAGAAGTTTTTAAACGCATTTAGAGCTTGCTCTAAAATTAAAACTTCCGCATAAGCAACCCATAAAAATGAAAAGCGTTATCTCCAGTTTCTCGTTTTTTATCTTTTTGTTTGAATATAACGATAACGGAAGTAAATCACCTAATCTACCACACAGTCCATGTAAATGCGGTTGCCAAGAAATGTCATCAAATGTAGGTTCATTTAAGAAGCTAAAATTTGCAACATCATATGGGCCCGCAGCTGAGAAAAGGGACCTTATAACATATGAGAACAGCGAAGATCCAGACCAGCCTACGCTTCCGCGCAGTCTGAGCTGGGTTTTCACTATCCGCTTAAAGAATCACTGGACACTATAAAATATATCAATGCAGAGCAAATGCCCGGATGAGACATTATTTATATACGGGTTAAGTGTTAAATCTCAATTGTGCATTTTGCGCATGCTCAAAGGCACCTTATTGCTTGCCGCGGCTCATATATAGTTATGTCGGGCATGTCTTGCAGCTATAAATTGAATGTCTGCAACATACAAATATATTATCCGCGAGAAAAGACTTCTTCGGACTTTCCGTTAAATCAATATTTCAGTGCGTATGCCCGGTCCCGCAGCGAGGCTACGCGTCTAGTTTTTTGGCTAGACTGTGTGGCTGCACAGGCTCGCCTTATCCGTTGCTGCTCGCATGTGCTCTAATGGATCTTTTCTTTATGTCGTGGCTCATTTGCATTGTGAGATAAATTTATTTTTTGGACCACAGATAAGATGATGTTAACGTTTAACACTCTCTGGGTAAAATATGTTGCTGATTTATTAATAATATGTTTCAAGTTTCTCCATATGATAGGGTTTATTATTTCTTGTAAAGTTACCATCAAATGAGACGATTTGCAAGAAGTGTCTTTTTACTTGAAAAAAGAAAGAACATTTTAAAATGTAGGCTACTGATTGTTCACTCCAGCATGCTAAGAGTTAAATACGGGATATTTTGACGTTTGCTTATCATACGGTTCGTCTAGACTCCGTTCTCAAGCAAATGAAATGTGAAGGACTATCGATTCGGCTTACTATACTTCAAAATTCTTGTTGCGATCCCTGATTTCTTGTATATAAGTTCCAGAACGCCTGGAATAAGGCACATACGTTGGATAAATTTTAAGAACGTGTTTTTAAAGTAAAACTTTAACGGGTAGGCATGACCCACAAGTGGTTACACGAGTTTGATACACTCCATGAGTTTGCTTTTAAAATACATTCGTGTACATTAAAATCTAAATACAATTTCAAAGGGAAATTTTTAACTTAATCTCCTCTTGTAGCGACAATCACAAATCGGTTTACTTTCTACAACACTTGGACAGTAGGTAACCTAAGCAGGTTATCGTAGAACATTTGTATTAAAACCAGTTTATAACGAGTAACAATTTTATTTTTATTGTTCCAAAATCAGTTTTACCAACATGCTTTCTAAAATCACCGATTAAATCACAATATAAATTTAGGGGTCAGGTAAACCCTCACGAAAAAATGCTGTCTTTGAAATTAATTCAGAATTAAGAGGGTGAAACCCAGATATTGGCTTACATAAGTTCTGACACCATACACCTGTTTAAAATATTTAACGGTTAAATTTACTGTAATTCACTTGACTAGATGTTCTAGCAAACCAAAGCAACTGAACAATATGTATATAGGATTTAACATTAGGGATATTACCATCCAAAAACGGAAACTGTTCAACAGCAAAATCAAAGTCATTCCGTTTAATAGATTTTAGAAGAAGGTATATCATTATGTATTGACAAATGTAAGCAACGAAAAGCGGCTTCGGTATCAAAGGTACAAACATTGTTTAGCTGAAGTACTTAAGGATTAATTTTACCTACTATTAAAAACTGTCACATACTGTTAAACACAGTATACATACACCAAAATTTTCTTAAGGCAGTTGTCAACATGATTATAATTGGCCAATGAAGAAAACCTCGCATTTGTACGAAATCCCGATAACGGTTATTTATACCCACGCTATTCTTATTGCTGTGCTGTATAAAGAGTATTATCTGTAAAACCTGGACTTGGACATTGACAAACAGTGCAGACCCATATCAGACGGCGCAGAATGTTGTACTGTTTCCTTATATTACAGGAAGTTCAGGCTTAAATGAAACAGTCTTAAGTCCTAAGTTCCAGTGCATGACCATTTATCCTGTTAAGTTCCAGTGCAGGACCATTTTTCTTGTTAAGCCCCAGTTCAGGACCATTTTTCCTGTACTTAGAGACAATCGAACCACCAGTGCTGTCATTGCTTTAATATTCATCCCAGTGTTGAATTGTAATTTACATGCTTTTATTTATGGATCCACTGATGAGCTAGGGAGAATGTGCAACTGTAACAATTATGTGAACTAGGTTGAAAGGCGAAGTTTGACACCCAAGGTTATAAAACTTTTTTCATGCTCAACTCAGCATGAAATGTTTCATGCTAATAAATCTCGAATTACTAACAATTGCAATTTCTTACTTAATGAATCTAGCTGAGCATGAAATTTTCTCTGCTAATAAATATGAAAATGCCAACTATTGTTGGCATTTTCATATTTATAAGCTGAGAAATTTTCATGCTCAGCTGAGTTGAGCATGACAAAAGTTTTATAACCTCGGGACCAGGTTTTAGCCTCTCCGCAGTAATTGTGCTGTTGACCATTCCAGGATGGTATTGTTTTACAGTTTCTCGTTTGTTTGTTTGAGCATGAGTATTTTTGCGATGTCTGTTTACGTCATTAAACCCGTATCCGTATTCAGTCCTTACCCAGGGCCCGGGAGGCCTGTGTTCCATAAGTGTTGCCTTTGCTTATTACCACTGATGTTATTTTTGACATACACTAACTGCTTACATATCCGTTCCTTATAAAACAGTTTTCTATCCTGTCACGTAACGTTCGATGCAGACAACTGTGACGTCATATGTCTTTCAAAGATTATTATCATTTGAAAGCTGAAAAAAGAAAAACAGTCCATCATTAGGCTTTGTAAACAGATTTCCGTCAGGATTCTTGGCTATTGCGTTATATTTAGACGATTCTCAGGCACCTAAAATTTCGTGGACGAATGTGAATAATGAGGCAGGTATAGATTTATAACAGTTTTACTGCCATTGGAATGTGGTATAAGCCGGCTTTCATAGTGACGTGGTGGTAGAATGTAGGACTTTGTCAGCTTTCCCTTGATACGAAACGTAATTTGACACCCCAGGGATTTCCACGTGTCTCAACATGTTTTTTTTTGTTTTTGTTTTGCTGAGTCTTCATCTTTGCTTAATTAAAGACTGATATATTTGTTGATCGTAATGATTCATGGATGAATTAGACGATCTCCACACGGTCCAAAATAATAAATATGCTTTTACCACTCTGGAAACTGAGGGGTTGGGATCCCGTAAGCTAACTTAAGCCCCCAGTTATTTATGACTGACCATTCCCGACGGTACTTGCATTTTGATACGTTTGTTAAATGTTCTGTAGTGTTTCACTTAGAAATGTTTTTTTTTTTCAAACAATTATGCGATTTAAAGATAAATTCAATTAATTCTGGATAACAGTTTCTACCTTTATGGGAAAGGGTTGCTAACTCTGCTATCTGTTTTGAGTGTGGCTGTTTAATTGTTTGTATCTGTCTTTTCCTTTGATGTTGAGAACTTGATATGGATCTGATTGTATCGTTTCCTGACATTTACTTTGACAACCTGTATGATCTTTTATTTGTTTGATTTCTGGCTGCGAGTTCATAAGGTGAAAAACAAGACCGGCATTTCTGTCATATCAGGAGCGACTTTATCATAGTGTTAGACAGATTAATGATAGCAACAACATCATTCATGTTTTCATCTGATATAATATACATCACAGCCAAACTCTCATAAACAACAAAGATGTTGCTGTTATAGGGAGATGGAAAGTAAACAATGGATTGAAAATATATGAGCCTCAGCGCGAAAGAATCAATCATTCAGTGCGCATGCCAGGCCCCTTAGAGATGCAAATATAGTTCTTTGGCTGAAGTTTTACGTTGCCTACCACTAACATGTGCGTCAGCGAACAGTTTAGATTCTGGCGAGACTGCGCGTATGCACACTCGCCTGAACCTTTGCTATTCGTATAGATGCTACAGTGGCTTTTTCCCACGACGAGGCTCTTATGTCAAAACGTGAGAAAACAGATATTTTTATCACGATAACATGCCTATATAATTTTGACCCCTTAAACCCTACTTTTATATAGTAAAACTGGGGTTTACGGGGGTATACATTATTTTTCTTACTTTTGCTCAAAACACAGATCGTGGATACTCGTTAGAAACGCCTCGACGTATCCATAGTCCATGTTTTTGAGCAGAAATATGAAAAAATATCAGAACTTTTTTATCTGAAAACTTTCAGTTTTTGGTGGTGAAATTTTCAGTAAATTTGAATAGGCGAGTTTTCGTAATGTGAAAAATGCCGCATAGAAATCAAGCCTGCACAGATCAGACAATAACAAGTCCAAATCCTACCAGCCACAACCTAAAACCAGTCAGTTCATCTACTCATATTGTCAATCTCGATTTAACACCTGTGAACTTAAAATGAAGGCACACCCTTTATTGACGGAGATTGACCATGAAATATTTTCTACGGTCATTCTCTGCTTTCCGCTGATTCAAGAAGGGCAGTTGTCAGTTATATATATATATATATATATATATATATATATATATATATATATATATATATATGTGTGTGTGTGTGTGTGTGTGTGTGTGTGTGTGGTGTGTGTGTGTGTGTGTGTGTATAGGACGTGTTTGGTGGAAATTCATCACTGGTGTCAATCACAAATGCAGCAGACGATATTATTCTGTTTTTTGTTCTTTTTTTTCAGAGATTATTGCTTAGTAGTCCTTTATGAAATCATCTGGATGAATCACACTAAATGGAAATCCTTATTTCCGCTGAAATTAAAAAAAAAATCAGAACTTCGTTGAAGTTCATGTCGCACTTTTCTGTACTAAAGTGTAAAATAAAACAATCAGTAAAGTGACAGTAACTGTTAAGTTTTGCAGTTTGTAGACTTCATTTAGGGCGAACGCTAGCGTGGTTGCTAGGGTGGAGGCTCGGACGGACGTAAGTACACGGACGAATGAACAGATGAACGAACGGAAACTTACACCCCCTAGTCGTCCATGCTAACGCAGGTGCGACAAGAGGAACATTTTGGGTCGATTGTTTACAATCAAGCCATGGTATACAAACGCCTAAATTGCCTTAAGGTAGTTGTATACGTGGTTATCATTGACCAATGTAATCAAACCGCGGGTTGGACGAAGTTTTGGGCATGTTAAATGAAACAGTCTAAAGTCCCCGTTTTGACCATGCTCGGAGACAATTGAACCGTCAGTGTTGCAACTGCTTTGGTTTTGATATGCCGTTTGCTACAAATGCATGGCGCTTTAAGGCTTAATTTCTACTAACATTCGGTGAGTGTGCCTTCATTTTAAGTTCACAGGTGTTAAATCTAGATAGACAATATGAGTAGATGAACTGATTGGTTTTAGGTTGTGGCTGGTAGGATTGGGACTTTTTATTGTCTGATCTGTGACAGAACCAATTCTACTAGCGCAGAATGTTACCTTGTCAGTGAAAAGGTCATCAACTGTTGTGGTGTAGTTGGTCTTCTCACATAACCGGCAATGTCAGCTTACCATTCAGTATATCATCTTCAAGCACCTGGCACGTCTGAGTCCAAATATCTTGGCATGAGGCATGGTACAAGTGGTCGCAGGTCTCACAAATGACACCTGCCTCCTATGATGTAACTGGTTCATCACGGGTACCACACAGATATTAGCTGCCTGTGGCATGCATTTTCCTTCAGGATGATCTGAATCTGTACATTTTGCCTGACGCGGCCCAGATATTATTGTTTTTTCCTGTCTGTCTTCATGTAAAGTAATGTACAATGAGGTAACATATGTCTTAAATACCGTTCAGGCATTTTATAAACTGTCAATGAATTTAAAAAGAATATAGCCGATTGATATAGAAAAAGCTAATTATATGTTCAAAGCATTAAAAACACAGCTTTATTTTAAAATCGGAAGTGAGACAATGGTTCTAAAGACAAATTGTTGTTAAATTGTATAGTGGGAACAGTCTTTGATGTATATTATAATGACTGCTGATCATTTGCACAAAAGTATCAGAATTTTCCCCTGATGAAAATAGAAATTGAATTGTAATTTGTCACCACAATAAAATACGAATGGTTTGTAAACTTATCTTATATGGTATGTTCTAAAAGCAGATAATATACATTAGTTCCGTTCGTAACAATAAGTAATAAATGCATGTTAATAGCTAAAGTAAGATTTGTATTAATATCTGTTATTTTTTGGTATTCCAAATAATAATACCCTTGAGTGGATTTAATTTCAGGATTGATACAAGATAAACCTACAAAATAAAGAAACAAGTGTCAGTCAACCTTTCAAGCGGGAATGATAAAAATGCGTCGACGTCATATGACAACTAAGTACGTTAACTAGTAGATATTTCCAAATAAATGTCAAAATTTCCAAAATTTCCTAAAATTTAAGCAGGCATAGTAGCTAGCAATGCTACTTGTCATTTTTTTTTTAATGTTTTGCCTTGCACGTACTGTGGCGTTTGTTGCCTTGCCATTCCACCTGTGCATTTACCTTGTCATTTCTAATTAGACATCAATGAGAACTTGCTTTTGGAAAAAAAATCTGTTTTATGCAGACAGTTATACAGAAGTTAGGAGACGGTATTCTGAAGAGTAACTTAAAAAAAAGCAACAAAAACAGAACAATTACAACAGCAACAGCAAAACAACAACAACAACAACAACAACAACAACAACAACAACAACAAAACATCAAAACAACAACAAATGCAAAAAAAGAAAAAAACAACAACAAAAAACAAAACAAAACAACAACAAAAAACAACAAGAACAACAAAAACAAAAACAACAACAAAAAACCACACTACCCCTCAAAAATACAACAACAATAACAAAATCAAAACACAAACAACAATAACAAAACAACAACACACAAATAGGACTGATTAAACGCAACATTTAAGGATAATTAATTAAAACATCTCCATACAAACAGTACCGTGCAAAATATCTGCATGTTTTATTTTTATTTTATTAGTAACTTGATCCACAAATTGAACAGAAATATTTGTTCTTTTGCTTTGATGTTTAAAATCCTTTGAGTTTTGACTGCAGAAAAGGAAAAGATCATTTCCGGATATTTTTGCGAACAAGACAACCGATAAAAATTTCGGTAAAAATTTTCCATTTAACTTTTGTGTGTGCGAAACATTGAATACTATTGCAATTTTACCTTAACCACCGCTTAGTTTAAAATGACAAATTTACTAATATAAGCAGATATTGAAATTAAGCCAATGCTTACATATACATTTGCATGGTGTGAGTTGTGAGCATGCTATTGTGAACTTCATTTGCAGGGTAGTTGCTGTTCAAGTACCGACTATCAGAACATTTGCGGATCTTTAATTCTAAACACTTGGCGGATACTTGGGGAATTAGTGATGAGAATGAGTATAACACGTTGTCTAAAATCTCGTGATTATCTCACAAATATCAAATATCAAACTCTATAGAAATGATGCAAAAAAGGTAAGAGAAAAGTCCAGGGAATCCCACAGTCACAAACCGTAGCCCTTCCCAGACACCGATAAGAGGAAACCGATAAATCAAAACAAGCACAACTTGAACAAACGTACGGAAAGCACTAAAAGTAGCTCTCTCTTCCCCAAGAGAGGTAATCACAATGCTAAAAGGACTGAAAACACACAAGAACAAAATGACACAAGGTAAGACATAAAACAAACCACAAAGCAACAAAGAGTAAAACTAATACTGGGATCACCGCCTTAGAACGGTCAGCAGAGTAAACCTCCAGGGGATGGGGCTGGGGGTCGGGGGAGGGGGGTTAAAGCACTTTTACAGCTAGCCAACATCACTCTGGGTCCCGATGCTACTTAATACAGAAATACATAAAAATTCGGTTCGCATAAAGGCTCCCAACTCAGTCAATGCATCAAAACGAAAACATAAAAATCAAATTCATCACTATAATAAACAAAGACGAGTACTCATGGCTAACTCTACTGTATGCCAGAGTAAATGAAAACAAATAGTTGAACAACGGCAGGCCAAGCCAAAGACATATTGCCAAAACGTTTTTTGAATAGTATATAAAGTATTTTATTCAAGCAAGGAAATTAGATGAACTGTTGATAGAGATTAAGGTTGCAATGGACCTTAAGGGAATACATATAACCGTACCCAGTTAGTACGCTGGACACAGACACCTTTATATTCTTCAGCAGTGCTTAACCCTAAAGAATATTATTTCATAAAAAGCAGTGTCGCACGTTATTAACAGCAGTGCATTAACCGGCGAAAAGCCGTTTATTAACAAGTCATTTCACGCGCTGTTAATGCACGGCTACGCAACTTTCAATAGGTGTGTGTGCTATTTAAAGGTCTTACCGTAAGGTAGTGTAGACCAAATATTAAAGCGATATCTTGAATAGTCAAGCAGTTATGTACACTTTTCAAAACTTGAACGCAGAACTTGAACATGGGTTTAAATGACAATGTGTGACCTGACCTTGACCTAGGCAGAAAGTCAAACTAAGGAAGGGGTGTGTGCTACAGAAAAATCTTACCCTAAGGTAGGTAAGGTAGGTGTGGGCCAAATATTAAAGCGGTATCTTGAATATTTCAGCAGTTACGTACACTTTTCAAAACTTAAACGCAGAACTTGAACATGGGTTTGAATGACAAAGTATGACCTGACCTTGACCTAAGTAGAAGGTCAAACTGATAAAGAGGTGTGTGCTATTAAAATGTCTTACCCTAATAAACCACAAAGCAACAAAGAGTAAGACTAACACCAGGACCACCGCCTTAGAACGGTCAGTAGAGTAAACCACCGGAGGATTTAAAGCACTTTTACAGCTAGCTAACTTCACCCTGGGTCCCGATGCTACTCTAAATACAGAAACACATAAAAACTCGGTTCGCATAAAGGCTCCCAACTCAGTCAATGCATCAAAGCGAAAACATAAAAATCAAATTAATCACTATAATAAACAAAGACGAGTACTCATGGCTAATTCTACAGTATGCCAGAGTAAATGAAAACCAATAGTTGAACCACGGCGGGCCAAGCCAAAGACATATCGTCAAGCCCCAACCCACTGGTTAAAGTTTTACGAAGAGGCCGTCATTGAGTCTGAGGCCCGAACCGCCGTCGTGCAATTAAAGAGTGAAGCATAGCCAATGATTGGGTTGACAACTAGGCATGCAGTCTGCCGCATAATATCCAGGCTATAGCCAATTCTTTTATAACGGTTAATAAGTTTTCTGAATTTCTCCGAAAAGTTAGATTTACCTACATTTTTTCTAAATCTGTACAACTAAGTCACCCTAAAATTCTGGTTCCGATATACCTTGTTGCAGAAGTGTTTTCAGACTGACGCTATATTTTTCTAACAAGGCACTGTGTCTGCGATAAAATTTCGAAAACGCCTTACGAAAAAGGTAAGAGAAAAGTCCAGGGAGTGCCACAATCACAAACCGCAGCCGTTATTTTAAACCAAAGTTTAAAATAACGATAATCAAATCTGACTCCACTTCGACTCAAAATACTTCCACGTAGCCGGCCAAATGCTGGACGAGCTTTGGCAATCCAGGCATTGACCATCATCAATGTGCACAACTCTAGACAATGTGCTTCCAAGGTAGATGAACTTGTCTACCGCTTGTAAGCTTTTAGTAAGGCTTTCAAGCTGGCTGATGTACCACCTCAGTCATTTTGATGCTGATTGTGAAAGATCATAGCTGTCACATAAATCAGATACTTTATCCACACCTTTTTGCATTTTCTCTTCTGTTGGAGCATCTTTTGCCATTTCATCAGCAAAGAGGAACTCACCTAGCACCTCTGTCTGCATCTTGGATATAGCTTGCAACCTTCTTAGGTTGAAAACCTTTCCATCAAAGCAGTACTTAATAGGTATACCATTGTAATCAACCAGGAAAACATCTGTAAGCAAGGCCGAAAACATCACGCTGAACAGTGTTGAAGCTAGTACACAGCCTGGCTTAACTCCATTTGTCACAGGGAAGGAATCAGAAAACTCGCCATCATTTTTTGACCCTTAAAATCATACTATCGTGGAACTGCCGCGCCATTTCTATGAATTTGGCAGGACATTTCTGGCAAACCCTTGCAATTCCTTTTCAAAGTCCCTCACGACTGACTGTCAAACGCTTTGGTGAGGTCGACAAAGGTCATGTACAGGTCCACATTCTGTTCCTGGCATTTCTCTTGAAGCGGTCTTTCTGTGAATATCATGTCTATTGTTCCTCTGTCTTTTCTGAATCCACACTGGCTTTCTGGTAGAAGCCCTGATTGATCAAGGTGTTCATTCAATCGATTTGACTCTTGCAAGGATCTTCCCAGCAACTGACAATAACGGGATGCCTCGATAATTGTCACATACGAGAATTTCCTTTCCTTTTGAATAGGTGGATAATTGTTGCATCCGTGAATTTTTGAGGGATTGCATTTTTTTACATAATGTGAAATAACTCAGTCTCCTTCTTCATATCCTTTCTGTCTGCAAAGGACTGGATTTCATCAGCATTTTTGCTCAACCAGGAGTCTTGCATGTCTCTGAGCCTAGTCTGTACTATCTTATATATGTTTGAATAGACAGTCTTACTAGATACGGCGCCGATATCACTGAGATATGCCTTGTGTCTTTGGTGTTTTTCTTCAATGAGTCCCTGGATTTCTTTGTCATTCCCATCAAACCAGTCTTGGGAAGTGGTCCTAGGGAATTAATCTTAAGAGTAAACGGTGTCTCTGAAGACTGTTCATTTCACCTACATCCACTGATCTTTGTCCTTGTGCATTTAAACGCTGCAGGTATCATTGCTTGTTGACAAGGTGTGACTTGATGGCGAATACTACTCTTGCTTCACGCCGCTCTTCTCTCTTGCGTCCACTCCAGAAAAAAGTGTAACCAGCACCAACTTCTTTTAAAAGCCCCTCCTCTACAAAAAAGGTAAGAGAAAAGTCCAGGGAGTGCCACAAACACAAACCGCAGCCCTTCCCAGACCCCAAGAGGAAGAGGAAACCGATAAATCCAAACAAGCACAAATCAAACAAACGTACGAAAAGCACTAAAATTAGCTCCCTTTTTCCCAAGCGAGGTAATCGCAATGCTTAAAGGACTTAAAAACGCAAGAACAAAATGACACAAGGTAAGACATAAAACAAATCGCCTCGTAGAATAAACCACAAAGCAACAAAGAGTAAGAATAATACCGGAACCACCGCCTTAGAACGGTCAGTAGAATAAACCACCAGGGTGGGGGGTGCGGGGGGGGGGGGGGGGCGGTGTGTGTTTGTGGGGTGGGGGGGGGGGGAGCGGCGGGGGGGGGTGGGGGCGGGGGTTAAAGCACTTTTACAGTAAGGCGAGTCTCACTCAGAGCTACAATCTTGACTTTGTATCTGTCAAGTTCTCTACCAACTAAAGCTGTTCTTCAGCGGTGTTTCTTACAACCTAACGTTCTAAGGGCTTGTTTTTACTATCAACACTTCTAAGGCGGTATTTTTTACTACCGAACCTTCTAAAGCGTTGTTTTTTTTTTTTTTAACTATCGAAAGTTCTAAGGCGATCCTTTTTTCTCTATTGAAATTTTTAAGGAGGTTTTATTTTTTTTTTTATTTTACTACGGAAAGTTCTAAAGCGGTGTTTTTTCTATCGGAAGTTCTACGGCGGTGTTTTATACTACTGAACGTTCTAATGCGGTGCTTTTTACTACTCAATATTCTTGGCGGTGTATTTTACTAATGAAAGTTCTAAGACGGTGGTATTACTACCGAACGTTCTGAGACGGTGTTTTTACTACTGAACAATCTAAGGCGGTAATTCTAGTATTGTTTTTTTTATTATCTGGCAAGTACGCTGCTCGGTGTGTGGCATTTGTGTGTGTTTGTCCTGTTTAGAAGGTCATTGTTGTGTTTGAAAAGTCGTGTCTGGAATTGTGATCACGTCGTTGTGGCACAAGCAGATGGTCGTCTTGCTTTTTTGTTTGTAACGTGCGTGCTGTTCGTCGCTCGATGCTTTTAGTAGACTATGTTAAGTAATTGTGGCTCTGCCTGGACATCTTATTCACTTGTTTGTATACAAATCAACAAATTAAATCCTTTGGGACCATTGAGCCTATTCTGGCCCCGAGGTTATAAAACCTTTTTCATGCTCAACTCAACTGAACATGAACATTTACTTGGTCATAAAAATAAAAATACCAATAATTAAATCTGTTTTCATACTCAACTCAGCTGAGCATGCTCTTTTTCATCCTTTTAGCATTGCGATTACCTCGCTTGGGGAAGAGAGAGCTAATTTTAGTGCTTTTCGTACGTTTGTTCGATTTGTGCTTATTTGGCTTTACCGGTTTCCTCTTCCTCTTGGTGTCTGGAAAAGGCTGAGGTTTGTGATTGTGGCACTCCCTGGACTTTTCTCTTACCTTTTTTGAGCATGAAAGAAGTTTAAAAAAATTGTCAGTATTTTAAGATTTATAAGCAAAATAAATTTCATTCTCAGCTGAGTTGAGCATGAAAAAAGTTTTATAACCTCGGGGCCTGGTTATTTTGAAACTCAAATCCTGATTGTGGTTTTAGGTGCGGGATGGGACGAGGGCGGAGTGAGGGTGGGGTAGGGGCTAGCTGTACAGCTTCGCAAACTACAACGCTGTATATGAAGCGACTTAATGAAATAGTCTCCAAACTTCATTCTTATGAGGGTTCTTTGTTTCCAAAGGAACTCTTTTAGATTTTTATTGTTTATTTTTAAGAATAAATAAGATAAGGAGTTAGGTGTCCGAACAATCAGGGCAAATGCGACAGTTTCTAGATTGTATTGCATCCACAATAGCTTTTAAGCTGCTTGCACTGCAATTATAGTCCATCGTGATTTAAGGCACTTGTATAATCTTTGTATATTTTCTACCATATTTTCCAAGAGAGACAACTTTTGTGACTTCCTGTTTACTTTCTGTTCATCAGGTTACTTTTGTAAAGGGGTTTACTCTGAAAGGAATGGATTTGCTCCTTTTGGGAGCAAATTCTTTCCTATTTGAGTAAACCTCATTTCAGAAGCAAGGCAAACCAAGCTTGATACTTGCCTCTCCTGAATGTGTATAAATATTCCCCTTTATTCTGTAATTAGTGATTTAGACATTCAAAACAACAGTGATGAAATGCATGCATCGTCACTTCTTATTTTTGATGAGATTTTTCTATCAGACTATTTCCCGTACAAATGCCAAACAGCCTTGTAATTGCAAGTATATCAAGTACAAATTTCTCTCGGTAAACAAATTGAAGGAAAGTGATAAATGGTGTTCACTGGTGTGTAATGAAGAATAAATGAAGCCTTCCGCGTGAAAACTATACGTGAAGATATCCAAGAAATGCTGCCATCACGAAGCACAACGTTCCCGACGTACCAAAATAATGAGAGATGAGGACCAAATAATCACAAACAAACTCCACATACAAAATCACAGACTAAACAGAAGAACCGCATTAGAGGAACTGCCTTGGAACGGTCAGTAGGAAACTAGGGAGGTGGTGGGAGGGCGAACGGTGGGGGTGGGTTGGGGGCTTAAACCAGTTTTACTCGCGCGAATCCTCACCCTTACTTCTGGCCCCGAGGTTATAAAACTTTTTTCATGCTCAACTCAGCTGAGCATGAAATTTTCTCTGCTAATAAATATGAAAATGCCAACAAAAGATGGCATTTTTATATTTATTAGCAGAGAAATTTTCATGCTCACCTATTTTAGCAAGAAAGACATTGCAATGTTTAGTAATTTGATAGTTATCAGCAAGATAAAGTTCATGCTCAGCTAAATTGCATCACGAAAAACATACCTATATAATTTTGATCCCCTTAAATCCCATTTTTATATAGTAAAACTGGGGTTTAAAGAGGTATACATTATTTTTCTTATTTCTGCGCAAAACATAGATTGTGGGTACTCGTTAGAACCGCCTCTCCGAGGCGGTTCTAACGAGTACCTACATTCTATGTTTTGGGCAGAAATGTGAAAAAAAAATCAGAATTTTTATCTGAAAAGTTTCTGTTTATGGTGGTGAAATATTCAATATATTTGAATAGGCGTATTTTCGTAATGAGCATGAATAAAGTTTTATAACCTCGGGGCCTGATTTAGCGCCAAAATAGAAATATATGTTCGGTCCGTTTAGGGGTTGTCTGCCTCACCTGTGAAACATGACATGACTTACATATAATCAATATGATGAAACAAAGCAAAAAAAAAAAAAAAAACAACAAAAAAAAAAAAAAAGATACAAAAAAAAAAAAAAAAAAAAAAAACAACAAAAAAAACAACAACAAACAAACAAAACAACAACAACAACAACAACAACAACAACAAAAACAATCAGATTAATGAGAGAGCCGTCATTTAGTCTGAGGCCCGACCCACCGTCGTGCAATTTAAGAGGGAAACAACGTTATCAACCATAATAAGGTTAAACAGAAAGGAAGGCAATGATCAGGAATCGATATAATTACCTAACACCTTCCGTCCTGGCCGGCCTCGGTGGCTCAGTTGGATGCGCCGTCCGACTGGAGACCAGGAGGTCGCGGGTTCAACCCCCGCCGAGGTCAGCAACATTCTTTCGCGGAGATTGATCATGAAATATTTTCTACGGTCATTCTCTCCCTTCCGCTGATTCAAGAAGGGCAGTTGTCAGTTTCTGGTGAAAGAATGTGCACAATACTGGTTAACCGCTTAGAGGACTAAGCCTGCCCAGTAAACGTGTGGTTAGGTAAACTGACCGCGCTCGACATGACCCCATTGGGTTGACTGGGCCGTAAAACCTCAACACAAACAAACAAACACCTTCCGTCCAAGACACCAAAGGGAAAGAATGACGCACTTAAAGCATCGGCACCGCAATCAAAACACTACAAGCAGAAAGCCAAAAAGACAGTTTCTTTCCCCCCAAAATGGCTAAACGGCTATCCAAAATCAAAACTTTACCACCCAAAACTGAAAGGTTTCAGATAAAAATTCTGATATTTTTCACATTTCTGCTCAAAACATAGATTGTGGGTACTCGTTAGAACCGCCTCGCCGGGTCTAACGAGTACCCACAATCTATGTTTTTGAGCAGAAATAAGACAAATAATGTATACCCCTGTAAACCCCAGTTTTACTATATAAAAGTGGGGTTTAAGGGGGTCAAAATTATATAGGTATGTTTTCGTGATGGTATGAATTAAGAGCAAAGACCCAGGTGATACTTGGCGCATGCGTAGGATGATATGAATCTGCGCATTTTGCGCATGTTCGGTGACACTTGTTTCGTGAGACGTAGTCTTTCCCTAGTCTTACACTTGATGTCTTGTTATCATAAACATCATTATCGTTATTATGCTAAGTTATCGAATAAACATGCCTGAGCGTATAGCGTATATCCTAATGTTTTTTTGCTGCCCCTTTTAATGATGTTCCCACATATATGTAATGCAGCAAGCTGCATGCATGGTTGTCGTCTTAATTATAGTTGGTAACCATCACGAGAACATACCTATATAATTTATACCCCCTAAAACCCCACTTTTATATAGTAAAACTGGGGTTTACAGGGTATTCATTATTTTTCGTATTTCTGCTCAAAACATAGATTGTGGGTACTCGTTAGAACCGCCTCTAACGAGTACCCACAATCTATGTTTTGAACGGAAATAAGAAAAATATCAGAGTTTTTATTTTAAAAAAAAATCAGATTTAGGAGATAAAATTTTCTATATATTTGAATAGGCGTGTTTTCGTAATGATTTCTCCCTTCTTTAATAGGTCCACATTTAAGCAATAGTATCCTAAGCTAAGTGCCTTGTGATGGTTTATGGACTGCCCGAGGGTCAGGTCCTGGCCCTAGGGCAGTCAATACAGCGCCATAGTGTCCGAGCTTAGGTTTCTATTGCCTTAAGTGCATTGAACAACTCTTGAAATTTTGATTGACCACTGGCAAGCACATGAAAATTGGCTGCGACGTTAAAATGTGTCTCCAGAGATCACGCACTATTATAACAACCTATTAGCCTGCGCAATACGAGGGTCCTGCAAAAAGTTATGTCACTAATAGGCTTCCTTGGTTTTATCCCAAGTATATTTTTAAAGGCTTCACTGCACTTGAATGGTGTGTTGAATAGCTAACGATACCCATTTATTTCGTCCAAATTGCTTTCCGACTGGCCGAGTTATTTCAAACTGAAATAGATGCATTCATATACACTACCAATTTACTTGTTACAATAAGAAACGACCAAGCAAACGATGGCTAGGAGTCCACCTTTTACATGACAACGCCTCCTCTCATAAGTGTGAGGTTTTTTGGCTTCTAAAAAGGTGAAAGTTTTAAACCATCTACCTTATTCACCTGACCTGAGTCCCTGTGACTTCTTTTTATTTCCAAGGCTTAAGAAAATCTTCCTGGAAATAAGTATACATCTAGAAGTTCTCTTTGCAACGCTATTTATCAGTGTCTCCAACAGATACCAAAAGAAGACTATTTATCTGCTTTTCGCGACTGGGTAAAAATGTGTTTCAGTAAAGGGGGAATACTTTGAAGGTTTGTAATAAAAATATGTTTGATAAAACGTAGCACTGAAGTAATCCGAACCCAGTGACAAAACTTTTTGCAGGACCCTCGTATGCAACTCCAACTATCTAAACGCCACGAAAGTTTGCCCGTACATTCCTAGCCCGATATTTCTCACCTTTCGTGTACAAGGAGTGAGAAACGTGAAATAAGGCCAATTTTCCATCTTAATGAAATAATTTCCAAACGTTTGTGTTTAAAATACTCTTTGGCATTATAGTAACTATGCCTAGTTTGAGATTAAATGGACATAACCACATAAATTAAGTAAAATACATGAGAAAAGGTAGCTTTGTGCGCAGTGAACATGAGTATGAAGCTGGCCAAGTAATGTGTTACCATGCTAATCATACAGGCAGTGTCAGTAAACACCCTGATAATATGCACAGTTTCATCTGGGCATTTACACAGTATTATCTGGGTCGTCGTTGTTCGCACGTATCATACATAAGACAGTGTTTGGCATATTTGCTGTTGAACATGTTGCTGTTTTCAAAAATTCGTGCTTTTTGCGCAGGTTTTCAGAGCGGGCACTATCACATTTTATGGACCGGTCCATATCAAGTGAAAGTGCCCGCTCTAACTATATAAAGAGACCTGCACGTGATGTGGTTTGACCAGTAAAAACGTTTCTGCATTTGGTATACCACGAACGAGTTTCAGTAAAAAATATCCATACATTTAACTCGGTCAGCACAGTACATGCAGTACAGTAAATTTACAGTTTTCTCTTAAATATATTGTAGGCCAGTGGACACCCTAGTGGACATTGTGACAAACAGTAATTCCACAATGACACGAACAACGATGACTCCTTTGCCGTGGCTAATTCGAACTCGTTTTTGAAGGAAATTCTTCCGACAGCTCAAAGAAGACAAATATTTAGGGATATTTTATTATGAAAATGTGTTGAGTGTACTCATTAGAATCGCCTCATATCGAAAAGACATCCCTATACTTATTCCCATTTGTCTTCTAACCTGGCGCTATGATTAACCATCAGTGGCTCGAACTACCCATATCTGGAACAAATTTCCATGGTCTCAAAGATGTTCGAGCCATTGAGTTTCGACTGTATGTATGATACCTCAAACAACATCATATACATATATATATATACTAAAGTCTGTGAGCCTTGGCCAAACAATACAAGAATATCAAAAATTAGGTGCACATCTTCAAATCAAAGGAAATAAATTTGCAAAATTAAAAATACTTTTTATGAAAGATGTATAAAAAGAGTCGAACACAAGCATTGCTTTGTCCTTTCCTGGATGACTTCAGTTTTATTTTTGTAGATTGAAAGTCTTACAGCTGAAAAAAAAACACACAAAAAAAAAACAGATGCACATCTTACAATCATATGATAAAAATCTAAAAAAATATCCGTTGAAATACTACCAAATACTACGGAGTGAACTAATAGCGGATAGAGCTCTGATGTTATTGTATGTCATATGCTCAATGCGATGTTCGAATGGACAATCATTCTTACACTAAATATTGGGACAGATTAACTCCTTACTGAAATTTTAACAAGTCCATTTTACTACCCATTTATATATCGAGTGACAGTGTAGACCAGAACGCGGCATCTGCTCTGGGTCTACACAGGCGTGTCTGTCCGAATACTTATTGCATGGCAAACACGGGTATTACATGTATATATACCGACATATTTATACCGACGGGTATTTATACCGACACTCGATACAACGACAAAAATCGTTATAATAACAATTTGACTGTCACAAAACCTTAGCTTAATAGGTAAAAATTAGTCACAAATTATGCAAGAATATTGTGTTTAATACTTTCAAAAAAGATATTTTTTGGATATTTGTTAGCATCGCCTTAGTCTGTTAGAATCGCCTCACAAATATTCAAAACATATGTTCTATGAGGAATTAAGAACAATACAAGGTCTTCTTTAATATCAGTCTGCTCATTTAGTATTCTACAACAGTAGATTCATTTTAATGGTAACGTCTTTGGGAACAAATACTGTCGTTGTAACGAGGGTTCACTGTATTTTTATTACACGCGAAGGTAGACGTTAAGCTGGCCAAATATTTGAGTACCTTTTATCACGTAATCCTGGACTGCTGTCTTAGAAAAATGGCTGTCTAAAGCCGCAATCACATATCGATCAACATAACTGAAGAACACTTTAATACGTTTGTATAACTTCGAATACGATAAATCGTGTCCTGGGTACTAAGTCGCGCCATGCTAAAAGGTGTCTTCGAGCATGTGCGGACAGCGAAGGCCCACATCAGGCTGCGCATCTGCGCAGCCCGATTTGGGCCTTCCCTGTCCGCTAACAGAATTATTGTATACTACAGAATATATGCGTGGAGACCAACGATCCGGCTGATACGTTTCGCTTTCGCAGGATGATCTGAATCTGCGCATTTTGAGCATTTTTGAAGGCACTTTTTCGCTTGATGCGGCCCAACTGATGAAACATTAGCTTAAAATGGGTTTCATATGAATGTTATTCTGTTATATGTAATGTAATGTTACACTGGCACACGATATATTTATGTGCCAACGTATACCGAATGCGTCATATGCAAATGTGCTTTAAAGGCATATGCGGATAGCGGACCCATATCAAACTGCGCAGTCTGATCAGGGTCTTTGCTTTCCGCTTACAAAATCATACTGTAGAATGCATTGTTGTTTAGAAAAAGGCCCTTGTTCGACTGATCTGAGACAACTTTTAGGTTTCCTGCACACCTATCCCCTTCTGGAAAGGGGTCTACTCTAAAAGAACAGACTTTGCTCCCTTTGGGAGTAAAGTCCTTCGTTTTAGGGTAGACCACTTTTCAGATGAGGGTACAAATAATTTTAGCAAGTTAACTCCCCTTGAAAGTGTATCAATTCGCCTTTATCAGTATCTTCAAGTGGAAGTTACACGTAGTCAAACATTCTACCGAGCCGTTTCGTGGCAAGATTTGTCTTTGGGATATCAAGGAATTGTACATGTTAAGACATTTGCGCATGCGCACACGTCTAGATTATGTTTGGACGGAGTGCATATAGTCTAAATATTGGGTCACCAGAACTCCTTATCATACCTGTCATAAATTTGAACGAGTAAATTTACTACCTGGAGATGTGTCTAAAAACTTCTAGATAAGTGACAAGCAGTGTAGAGCCAGTTCAAACCATCACGAAAACATGCCTATAAAATTTTGACCCCCTTAAACCCCACTTTTATATAGTAAAACTGGGGTTTACAGAGGTATACATTATTTTTCAAATTTTGCTCAAAAACATAGATTGTAGGTACTCGTTAGAACCGCCTCGCCGAGGCGGTTCTAACGAGTACCACAATCTATGTTTTGAGCATGAACATGAAAAATATTAGAATTTTTTATTTGAATTTTTTTTCTTTTTTGGTCGATAAATTTTCAATATATTTGAATAGGCGTGTTTTCGTAATGACCATATTCTGTACACATTCCTGTCTGTGCAACTTTTTAAGATAAGTGCAGCATAATATATTTTAGTTAGAAGACCGCATGTCCAGAATACATTGCGTATTCCGCTTCCCGTGCAGTCCGTAGTGCGCAAGCGCAGTTTGCAGAAAATATGTAGGTTTTATTATGTTACGGCTCGTGATATAGTTGATGAGAGTAAAATTATCCTGATTTCGCTATCATTAGGTTTATATTAGTTCTGTTTTTAAGGTTTCTTTCAAATCAGTCATGATGTGATATTGTCTGGAGAGCAGGCTAGGTTATATGACCTAATTATGTCGTCTAAACTTCAACAGCAGCTGCGAAGCCTGAAGTACATCTAGAGATTTGGGTTTCCTAAAGCACCACCTACAGATTTTACCCTAAACGTCTGGGCACAGTTGTTCAAAACTAACGTTAGTTACAGTATCGTTAAAACTTTAATCATTAAATGTGGCCTATACGCTAATATTTTTGCTGCAAAAGCTACTCACATTTTTTTCAGCAAAAATACTTGTGAATTAGATATAGTACAGTGGAACCTCAATAATTCAAAGTCCAAGGGACCAGACAATTTTGTTTGAATTATTGAGACTTTGAATAATCAAGGGTTAAAATGCAAACAAATAATTTAGTTGGGACTTCAAAAGCACTTGGAATTATCGAGAAATTTGAATTATTGGAGTTTGAATTATCGAGGTTCTACTGTACTTACAAGAACAGTTAACATTTTGACCACTAACGAGCGAGCTCGTTAAGCTAACGGCGCTTTGAACAATGGGCCCTGGACCCTTTAACTCCGTACAACAAGTCAAATTTGTTTAAAGGTATCTGTTCATATGACTAATAATTGATATACTAGTGGCAAACTATGTGGACCCTGATAACATACCAAGTTCTGCGTTCTGTACTGTTTGTGCATTCCCATCTCTCAGATTAAAGGTTAAGTACGATAAGTTAT
Organism: Anodontia alba; assembly: GCA_964016985.1. Taxonomy (NCBI): domain Eukaryota; kingdom Metazoa; phylum Mollusca; class Bivalvia; order Lucinida; family Lucinidae; genus Anodontia; species Anodontia alba. Next base: position 11,796,125 of record OZ024836.1, on the reverse strand, counting down.
GAAATGCGCTAATTAGCCTCATCACGCAAACATGCCTAATAGTATATAATTCTGACCCCCTTAAACCCCACTTTTATATAGTAAAACTGGGATTTACAGGGTTTTACATTATTTTTCTTATTTCTGCTCAAAAACATAGATTGTGGGTATTCGTTAGAACCGCCTCGCCGAGGCGGTTCTAACGAGTACCCACAATCTACGTTTTGATTTTTTTTATCTGAAAATTTTTAGTTTTTGGAGGTGAAATTTTCTATATTTGAATAGGCGTGTTTTCGTAATGTGTTATCATCAGAGTAAACTGAAGAGAACAACTAAAGCTCCGTACATGTATGTACCGGGTTACCTAACCATTAGGACATCCTAACCCCTACCAATAGTGTACCTAAAATTTTAACCTGCAGGCCCGTACGCAGACTTATGAAATACGGGGTGCGAAAGTTAAGTTATTCTGAAAAGAGGGGAGCTGGTTCGGGGGCCAGAATTAGGGGTTTAAAATGAGTTTGGGGATAATAAAGAAGCTGCATGATTTTGAAGTAGTTTGTCCGAAAAGGGAGTCCATTCCAACCCTCCTCCAACCGCCTCTGCCGTACGTGCCTGATATTTCAGTTTTATTGAAAAAAATATCTGTAATATCTGTTTATATGTCTAATTACCAGTTGATAAGCGTCAAACTGTGTAGATTTTGCGGCATCTGATCTGGGTTTACTGGGCACTGTTTGCTCAGGCCTGCCCGTCTCAATACATAAGGTAAAAACTGTAGACAGAATACATAAGGTAAGTTCGATAAGTTTTGAAAAGTGCTCACGAAAACACTGAATTAAAATCCTAGTTATCAGGCATCAATATTTAATTTAGCGTTGCACTAATGGCAAAGCTCTTTTTCTGTGTTTATTGCAGTTTAAATTACACCTCATTTAATTAAACCAATACAATACCACTTTTGCTTCTCAATACTCTTGAACTCATTTGGTGTTCTGTCAATTTTCTTCTTTGGGAAATACAACTGCCTATTAAAGTAATGATTTCCATTGCAAAGCGTTTGGTTTTGATTGCTTTAATGATTAAGAAAGCTTGTGCTATTTTAAATATTTGCCATATTAAGTTGATTATTTTCTGTACTAAATGTTTGATAAAGAAAACGTTTGTGGATTGCACGTAGTTCAATCTCTTTTGTCTGAGTGTTGAGACGTGTTTAGAAATCAGACTTCTTAGTCTCAGAATGCAACAAAGAACATACCTTATTTACCTTAAAACGCAATATAAGTTGTAAGTATATCTTTGAGTAAAGTGCTTGACAAGCCATTTATTTTCATGCAAGAGTTTTTTTTTTTTTTTAAATCGGCCTAGAAATAAGGAAGTAATGGTGGTTTGAATATATTTAAAATGGCAGTCATGGATGCCGCCATATTGTAGGCTTTGTGACGTCACACAACCCAAATTAAATATACAAAACCAAATTATAAAGGGTTTTCAAGAAAATAATTTGCTATAGGTTTTTTTTATAATATTTTAATTCTAGTGACAAGCAATCATTTTCCCCAAAATTCACCAACTTTATGAGAATAACTACCTTTATGAAATGAATTACCACCAATGTTAAAATATTCAGTTGTCTATAACTTCCTTAGTTTTCCACCGATTTTGATCACATTTGTGTCAAATTTCATTGTAAAGTTCTTTACTTTCAAGCACAATACCTTTAAAGGTTGCATTCCCCTTTAAGGATTCGGACAGAGAGGCCTGGGCATACTATGCAGGCGCCGTTAGATCGGGGTCTGTACTGTTTGCCAATCAGCCACAAAATCAGATGGTCCAATGTACTTATTAAAAGTTTAGGATAAGAATAGTAGAGAGTTAGTATGTCTGATTTTTTCATGGAGGATCTGAAATAAAATTGCACTTTTACACATCTGTCTGTGAAACTGTCCAGTCTCGATGTGGATATATTTGATAGAGAGGGCTGGATGCATTTGGTAGATTGTCCCCTCAAATGTTACATAGGAGACCTTTTTGTTTAGGATTTTCTGCATACTTAGTCCCTTCTGAAAAAGAATCTGCTTTACCCGTAAAAGGGTAACTGGCAAACAGTGCAGACCAAGATGAGACGCCGCAGAACGCGGCGTCTGATCAGGGTCTCCACTGTTTGCAAATAGTTTAGCCATTTTTCTCTAGGAATATATAAATCTCATAGCGGACGTACCTAAAATTGAAATTGGACTCTTCCAATATATAGTTTGGGAGAGTCTATTCAGTCTACAATAGGTTAAAGGAAAAGAAAGCCATTGCAAACTGTGTGGTTGTTTTTGATGCTTTAATAATTAAGAAAGCTTGCGCTGTTTTAAATATGCACCATTTTAAAATGATTTTTTTTCTGTACTAAACGTTTGATAAAAAAAATATTCGTAGAATACACGTAGTTCAACTTCCTCCTTGTGTGCTGAGACGTTCTTCGAAATCAGGCCACGAGGTTATAAAACTTTTTTCATGCTGAACTCAGCTGAGCACGTATTTTTTTCTGCTAATAAATATGAAAATGCCAATTAAAGTTGACATTTTCATATTTATTAGCAGAGAAAATGTCGTGCTCAGCTATGTTTAGCAAGAAAGAATTTGCACTTGTTAGTAATTTGAGATTTATTAGCAGGATAAAATTAATGCTCAGCTGATTTGAGCATGAAAAAATGTTTTATAACATCAAGGCCAGAACTCTTCGACTCAGAATGAAATATAGAAAACATCGTACTTACTACAATTATTTGGACAGAGATGTCTGAGCAAACAGAGTAGACTATGATCAGATATCGCGAATCGGAGTCTGCAATGTTTGCCAATCGGCCATAAAATGTTAGATACGTACATCATAAGTTAGCCCATGACCATGTTGATGTTTAGTGTAAGTATGGTAGGGAATTAGTGTCCGAATAGTTTGGGTCGGTATGGTAGAGAACGTCAACCTCCGCATCTGTATGTAGGTCACAACATAGACAAACGACTACATCGATCTTTGTGTGAAGAACGAAGGCAAATATCATCCTGCGTATTTGTAAACCCGGATCAGGACCTTCGTTGGTCGCATACAGAGTCATTGGACACTGTAGAAGTTACCAATGGAAGCGTAAAGCTCTGACCGGGCTGTTTGACTGATCTGAGCCTTATCTGCGAGCAGTTTGGTTAAGGAATATTTTGTGACGTTCTGGGTCAGAAACATCAGTGACTACCAATTGGTAGTCACTGATGTTTATGACCCAGAACGTCAAAAAATCTCCTTTATAATGGACAAAACTGAATCAGCTGAAGTCTACTGAAGACTGGATTTGCAGGCTGAAGAAGCCAACTGATCTGGATCTGCACTGTTTGTCATTAAATATGTGAATTGCTGTCAAAAACCCGGATCAAGTAATCTGATTGGCTGGAAATTAGAAATGGGCGTGGCATATTGTGAGAAATGCTGTGTCCCGGCTCAAATGTCATCTTGATAAAAACCCACATACCATCTAAGTTGATAAAAGTTACATAAGGCTCGATAATGAAAACAATTATGTTATTCTTCAACTGTATTAAAACTGTAAGATATTTAAGAGAGAGATGCATCTTGGGATAGATAGTAATTTAAAGAAATCTTGTAAAACTGTAAATCGCTTTTATTGTCTATGCCCAATCTTGGAGACAATCTTGGAGTTTGCCATAGCTCCAGAAGTACTCAATAAAAGGTCGTGGACTGGTCCAATGCTGTTGCCCATGGTTTGATCAAAGTCATTTTAACCAAAACTAGCTTTAACCAGAAGTTTGGTCTGCGCTTAGCGTAGACTTTTTTTTTTTTTTTTTTTTTTTTTTTTTTGTGAAAGCTAACACTTGTTTACACAACGGAAAGAAGAAGCTACAAGGTGCAGACTTCAGTACAAACGGCGTCAGAAATCGTACCTTCGGACATGTGCGCCCAGCGAAGATTCAGATCGGCCTGCGCATGCGCGCAGTCTGACCAGAATCTGAACTAGACGCATTTGGAATACCCAAGGACGCAAAGCTATTTCTTGCAGCAATGAGGGCTCTGGTCAGGCTGCGCGGAGCCTGCGTTGGGCGCACACGTTAGAAGGTACGTTTTCTCACGCTGCGGCTCAAATATCTTAAGGAATATAAGAATTTATCATAGGTGTGAGGAGTAGATAAAAATCTGTCCCGATGGTCACTGTATGGCATCTAGAAACTTGCCGAGTGACGCCAGACAGTTACCCTCGGGACGGAATTTTTCTTGCAGCTGACAAGGATGTGACGGTTTGATTTCATTGGTCAATGATAATTACGTTAACAACAACCTTAAGGAAATTTTGGTGTATGTATACTTTGAATCGATTATAAACAATCGACCCAAAACATTACTTTACGATACTACGTTTATTTGTTTTTGTTTTATGCAAAACAGTGCGTTCTGTTGCGTCTTATCTAGGTCCATGCTGTTTTATAAAGCCCATGTTGTAGAATATTATGCGTCAGTGTAGTAAAGGAACTCATAGCTAGCGTAGATTCAACACGACAATTAGTCCCTCACTATTCCGTTGGATTGCGGCTATTTCGTCTTTCTGAGATTTTGTTTATATTTACCTTCTAGGTAATATACCACACTATAAGTAAAGTACAATAAAATTCCCGCTATAAACACTTCTCTTGCTAAACACGACATGCCCTGTCTTAGCAAACAGTGTAGATCCAGATCAGTTGGCTTCTGAAGAAGCCAACTGATCTGGATCTGCACGGTTTGCCATTAAATATGTGAATTTCTATCAGAAACCCGGATCAAGTAATCTGATTGGCTGGAAATTAGAAGTGGGCGTGGCATTTTAATTTATTCAGCATGACACGACATACCCTGTCTTAGCAAACAGTGTAGATCCAGATCAGTTGGCTTCTGAAGAAGCCAACTGATCTAGATCTGCACTGTTAGCAAACAGTGTAGATCCAGATCAGTTGGCTTCTGACTAGATCTGCACTGTTTGTCATTAAATATGTGAATTTCTATCAACAGCATTGATCAAGTAATCTGATTGGCTGACAATTAGAAATAGTTGTGGCGTCTTAATTTATTCAGCAGAACAAGGGTTAAGACCTTTGGGACTATCTAAAAGTGGTTTATAAGTGGGGTGCTCCTAGTATTGAATATAGAATACAGTGAATGTCTTAACATTTCGAACACTTAATTTCATACTTTTTTGGCCAAACGTTTGCTTTAATGCAGTTGTTTCTTAAAATACTTATAATTAGAGGAATGGCAAACAGTGTAGAACTTCAGGTGCAGTGTGATCTGGGTCTATACTGTTTGCAAATGCCTTTTTGTCAGAAAACTTGAAAAACATAGGGGACTAATAGTGGAGTGGCCGTAATTTCGTGTTGTCTAAATAGTGGTATTTGCCATGATACGCGATAAATGCAAAAGAACAATCGATGATCAAAAGATTTAAAATCTATACTCTTTGTATAAAATGCAATAACAATATTTCAGATTTTAGCTCTCCTAATGACAATTCTGATATTAAGAAGCTTTTCTAAAATGTGGACACCCGAATAAAATCAACTGTCGATCACTATATCGAGGCTATATTGAGCTGTTAGAAGTCTATACTTTTCCAACTACTAATTCATTTTTATATGAAATATTCATAGAAATAAGTCCGTTTGAATCACACAGTATTGTATGATAAACGAGGACGGCTTCGTACAAATAAGTCGACAATGGCAAACCCTTCGACCTCACAATATTACGTTGCATTACATATTATCAGTCACGCAGGTACTTTTGCATGTTAGCTGATCATTCGTCCTAACAAGGTGCCGTCTTTATTGCATAAGGGAGACATATAAACAAATAAATAAAGAAAGAAAAGCTGTAATGAGATGTTTCGGCTAAAATGTCATTAATTTAAGCAGCTTGGTTTGTTTATCCAGAAATATCTAGTTTACATGATGTAATCTATAGGGATGGTAATCTTTAAGATGCAAACAGCAGCAGGCGACATTCTAACGTTATTTTATTTTCTTTCGTTACATTTTGTTTAGAAAATAAGGCTTGACATTTCCGTGCTCTGCTCTGCTGTGAAATGTCAAGCCTTATTTTCTATAAAAAGAAGTATAAAATTGCCGTCTGCTAAAGTTTGGCATATCACTTTTAGGATTTTATTTTGTTTCTGCGTCCTATTGTAGCATGACAGGCTTTAAGATATTTTTCCACCGGACTAGGCAGTTTAGATCAAGCCAAGGAAAAACAGACGATCGAACGAACACGTCCCAAATGATGAACAGAGGTGAACAGGCGGTACGTTTCGCAATGTGGCAATGTGGAAATATCACCTGTAACAAGCGTCATGAGAAGACTCAGGTCAGCTTGCCCATTCTCTCAATCATATTACGTAAACTTACTCTTAATGTTTGAGCACCCTTCCCCGTTCATTACCCCTGTTTACTATCTAGAATGTTGAGGTATGGAATTCATTTCACTTCTGAATAAATTCAGCATTTGTTTATGTACATTTGTAATTGTTTGAAAACCTGGGCCCAGTTGTTTAAAGCGTCGTTAGCTTAACGAGCTCGTTAAGGGTCATTTCGTTAACTGTTTTAGCGGATTCAATATACAATATTCTGATATTTTTGCTGAAAAACTGTGAGTAGCTTTTGCACGGCAAAAGCTACTCACATTTTTTTCAGCAAAAAAATTCAGCATATTTGCGTATCACTCGATGTAAATTTTAACGAATCGTTAACTAACGACATCGTTAGCTTTGTACAACTGGGCCCTGACTTTGATGCCAATGTCTATCTATCAGACATTTAATGTCAATGTCTTAAAATCATTGTCTGTGATCGGGCCCATCATGGTTTTGTTTGTGATCTTCTTTCTTTCTGGCTTCAGATCGCTATGGAGTCCTACGAGGGGGGTTCAATATGTTCGTAGAACTCGAGGTTTAACTCAAAGATTGGAAGACGGTTTCAACATTATTTTTCAATATAATCCCCCTTTACTTCAATGCATTTGGCCCACTTTTCTTTTAAGCAGTCTATGCCTTTGAAATAAAAGTCGTCTATCTGGTCCTCAAACAAGCCTCTGTAGCAGCCTTGAGCTCATCATCATCCCGAAATCTAGTTCCACGCAAGTGGGACTTCAAATTTTGAACAGATAATAATCACTTAGGGCCAGGTCTGGACTGTATGGCGGGTGATTTAACTGCTCGAACTTGCACTCATGAAAAGCCACTTGCGCAACTCTGGACTTGTGCACAGGGGCATTATCATGCAGAAGAAGGACACCAGCATCTAGCTTTCCTCTTCGTTTTTCTTTAATAGCAACCCTTAATTGTTTAATGACATTGGCATAGTATTCTCCTGTAATTAAAGTACCAGCAGGCTTGTAATCTATCATTGTAATCCCTTTGGAGTCCCAAAACACCAAGGCCATTACCTTGCTGGCTGATGGTTGGGTACGAAATTTCTTAGGTGGGAGTGAGCCAGAGTGCTTCCATTGCATGGACTCTTTTTTAGTATCTGGGTCCAAGTGGTGAAGCCAAGTTTCATCTCCTGTTACAAGACGAGTGTGAAAGTCTTCTGGGTTGGCATTGTACACTTCCAGAAGTTCTTGACTTGACTCCACCCTTTGCTGACGATCTTGCATGTTCAGGTTTCTGGGTACACACCTGGCAGATACTTTTGACATGCCTAAATGTTCATGGATTATAGTGTAAACACTTCCATTAGAAATACCACATTCTGAAGCAAGTTCGGCAACTTTGATTCGGCGACTGTTTAGCTTAAATCTCTCAACACGGTCGATCATCTCCTGGCTGATGACATCAGCAGGGCGACCTGGCCTTGGGTCATGTTCTAAGGAGTCTCGCCCACGTTTAAATTCTGCTGACCACTTTGCCACTGTGGAATACTTTGGGCTACTATCACCATACACATCAGCCATGTGCCAATGGATTTCTTTGGGCTTTGCACCCTCATTAGTGAGGAACTTTATGACTGATCTGCTCAATATTCTGACTTTCCATTTTTGCCTATGGGTATAGGTTTTCAAACAAAAAGTAAGAGCAAAAAATGTACGTGTTGACTGAATGGCTGTTATCATTCAACTGACAAAGGTTTACACTGCATAAAAATGAAAAAAAAAAAAAAAAAAAAAAAAAAAAAAAAAAAAAATCTGTATAGAAAAATATCGAGTTCTACGAACTTAATAAACTGAAATGAAAAAAACAAATCTTGAATTGTATAGAAAAATACCGAGTTCTACGAACTTATTGAACTACCCTCGTATTCTTTGTTTCATCATAGTGTTTATAATATATGTGTTTCACTATGACGTTTCACAGCTGAGATAGATTATATGTGTTTCACTATGATGTTTCATAGATGAGGTAGATTATATGTGTTTCACTATGGTGTTTTATAAATGAGGCAGATTATATGTGTTTCACTATGATATTTCATAAATGAGGCAGATTATATGTGATTATATGTGTTTCACTATAATGATGTTTCATAGATGAGGTAGATTATAAATGTTTCACTATGATGTTTCATAGATAAAGTAGATTATATGATGTTTCATAAATGAGGCAGATTATATGTGATTATATGTGTTTCACTATGATGTTTCATAGATAAAGTAGATTATATGATGTTTCATAGATGAGGTAGAAGAATCCCTCCGTCCCGCATGCGGACCTAACACATGTTTGTAATTTGGCTGCATCAGAATTAAGGATAAGATTTCACTCGTATAAATACTGTTTAATTCTCCAGTAGTTTTACACATCAAGAAAACACGCCTATATAGTTTGACACCCTTAAACCCCACTTATATATAGTAAAACTGGGGTTTATAGGGATATACATTATTTCCCCTAATTCTGCTCAAAAGAAAAGATTGTAGTATTCGTTAGAACAGCCTCGCCGAGGCGGTTCTAACGAATACCCACAATTTATGTTTTGAGCAGAAATATGAAAAATATCAGTTTTTTATCTGAAAATTTTCAGTTTTTGGAGGTGAAAGGTTTGGAGACAATTCCTCGATGTCTTCACTTATAGTTTATGCAAACCAATTTGAGCGGTTGCGAATGTGAAAGCTTAATTTTATAGTAGCAGTCTGACTATCAAAAATCACTGAGCAATTTATTCGTTTTTTTTTTCTTGAAAATGCTATTTCATTCAGATTGTCTGACGGTGATAGTTTGAATAAATTGCCAAATCTATTTAAAAAAGGGGGGCTTCTATAACTTTAAAATATAGCCCCGGTTTGAAACGTGGGAGGAGGTGTTGGGTGTGGGGAACCGGCGTTTATATTCATGATATTATTTTGGTTTTAGTTTAGTGAATTATTGTATGCTTCAAAGAAATAAACATATGTATCTCAGTGACCCATGACTTTTACCTTAAGATTTTGTTGGTTTTGGCATGAGATTGTTCGTATGCTTAAAAAAACCAAGCATCTGTATCTCAGTGACCCATGACATTTACCTTAAGATTTTGTTGGTTTTGGCACGATTTTGTTCGTATGCTTCAAAGAAACAAGCATATGTATCTCAGTGACCCATGACATTTATCTTTAGATTTTGTTAGTTTTGGCATGATATTGTTCGTATGCTTCAAAGAAACTAGCATATGTATCTGACCCATGACGTTTACCTTAAGTTGTTGTTGTTTTTATCATGAGATGGCTCATATGCTTCAAAGAAATAAACATATAAGCATAATTATGTAGCTCAGTGACCCATGACATTTACCTTAAAATTCATTGCTGTGATTTGATGCACAACCGTATATGTACGTAAGTGTTCAAACACAAACTAGCTTTGTAAAGTCTTTGGATCTCTCCGGGTACTCCACAATGGTTGGCTGGACGAACAGTGCAATGTCCTGGAATGTCCTTAACTCTTTCGATGCCAAATTTCAGACGATATTTGTCGTCTGTTTTTCTTTTTTAAACAAACTATCGCTTGAAAGAAGTCTATACGTAAAGTTGAAAAACTGAATATCAAACAGCGTAGATCCAGATGAGACGGCTCATATGAGCCGTCTCATCTGGATCCATGCTGTTTGCAAAAGCCTATTATTATCGCCTGTGGCAGTGAAATTAAATATGTTATAAACAGGACCATAAGATGAGAAATTTATCTTTACCACTCTCTGGGCCGATTCAACAGACGACAAATTGATGATGTTTGTTTTTCTTATTTTTTCCCAGAAAATAGGCGTTGACAGTCCATGAAAGTTGTCTCCTTAGGAGACAACTGAAATGAAATATAAAAATCGACTGTCTGTAAACAATTAAAAAGTAAAAAATGTCGTCTACTGGAAATTTTACCCAGCATGCTAAGCGTTAACTTCTGGAAAAGTACAATATGAGAGATTAAAAAAAAAACAACAACAAAAAACGCTTCACAGACTTCAAAGAGACACAATAGCTGTGACAGTAATGATAACAAATAACATCAAACTCTTCTGTATTTTATTACAAATAACACTAAACACGCTAAAGGCGCTACTTGTTTTGAAATATTTCAGAGCCTTTAAATAATAATTGACTTTGATGTCTTTTTTAACTGTCACGATGCCGGAGTTGTTTTCAGAAACTTGTCGGCAGAAGAAATACATGACATGCAGATTTCCTTTTAATTCATTAGCAGAAAAAATAAGATACACGACGGAACTTTTTTGTTGTCTTCTTTTTTAGTTTTTGCATTCTACGTTTTTATGTACAGGAAATCAGAAGATATCTTTTTCAACATTACATCTTCAAATAAAAATGTTTATCAATGGACAGACAAAAGAGTCAGACAGAATAATGACACAAAGGTGGCAAACTATTGTCTTTAATGTGGAACAACTAATTGCTCAACACATCATTATTATGTGGGTTGCCTGTTTTCTCATGGCTACAAGACAATGCAGAGAGTTTACTTTTTGATTTTTATTTTACTAAATCAAACCAGATAAACGAGTAACTTTTGCAACATGTTTATCTATTACGCAGGTTTGCTATTCTGCATACATGCCGCATGGCATGGCTAATATGGAAAAAATTGAATAATAGTTAAAATTTGAATAATAGTTAAAATTTGAATAATAGTTAAAATTTGAATAATACATTAGAAAACATGCCTATTCAAATATATAGAAAATTTTACCACCAGAAAATAAAAAAAAAATTCAGAAAAAAAATCTGATATTTTTCATATTTCTGCTCAAAACATAGATTGTGGGTACTTGTTAGAACTGCCTCGTTGAGGCGGTTCTAACGAGTACCCACAATCTATGTTTTGAGCAGAAATAAGATAAATAATGTATACCCCTGTAAACCCCAGTTTTACTATATAAAAGTGGGGTTTAAGGGGGTCAAAATCATATAGGCATGTTTTCGTGATGAGTTATACATTTATGTAAGAGAATACGTCCTGTGTTGTTTAAAATAATCTGGCTAGTACTGTAATAATCATTTTATCGTATTAGATCACATGCCATATGTTTTATTCCCTGCGGAATACGAAATTCAACATGATCAGGTGAAACAAATGTATTTTATGTATTCCAAAAGAATCCATACATCAAAATGTGTTTGGATCGCAGCAGTTGTCGTTTAATGCTTATTTGGAGAATAAATAACGTCATCCAGTATTTCGATATAGTGCAGATACTATTGATACTTTGGGCTACATGTACTGGGCTCAAACACTACATCAGAAAATATAGTTCCGTTCAAGGTCCATATGGGGAATGATTTACTAATCCTCTAATGAGACTCATTTAAACGACGTTAGCTATTATCTAATTTTGATTTATGCTATTTAGAACAAAGGATCCCTACCTCGGAATAGTTTGGGATCGCAGCAACTGTTGTTAAATCATTGTACGGAGACCGTAAAGCGTCAACCCATATATCGATATAGTGCTGATAATATGGAATTTGCTGGTCGTTTAGGACTACTGGGCTCATGTATAAAATACGTAAATAGATTACTGGACTCATGATGGACCGTACATATATTTTTCATTATATATATTGACAACTCAAACAACTCAGTGACCCTCATATGAATACAAAATCCCAGAATGGGCTCAGTTAACACAAAGTATCAGAAAATATAAACTACCACCATTAACACCAGCCATTCTGAAGCTAAATAGTATAACATTACGAAAACATGCCTACTGAAAATTTTACCACCAAAAAATGAAAATTTTCAGATATAAAATTCTGATATTTTTCATATTTCTATTCAAAAAAAGATCGTGGGCACTCGTTAGAACCTCCTCGGCGAGGCGGTTCTAACGAGTACCCACGATCTATGTTTTTGAGCAGGAATAAGAAAAAATATGGTATACCCCTGTAAACCCCAGTTTTACTATAGTGGGGTTTAAGGCGGTCAAAATTATATCGGCATGTTTTTGTGATGTATTCTGAAGCTAAACAGTATAAGTACAATCGGAAACCTAAATATCGGTGAAGATTCTAAGGAAATGCCACACGCAGGAAAAACAACTCTCCTATCGCACCAAAAGAAGGAGAGATGAAGAACAAATAAGGACAGAAAAGACCCCACGTATTAAACCACACATCACGAAAACATACTTATATATAATCTTGACCCTCTTAAACCCCACTTTTATATAGTAAAACTGGGGTTTACATTGGTATACATTATTTTTCTTATTTCTGCTCAAAAACATAGATTTGGGTACTCGTTAGAACCGCCTTGGCGAGGCGGTTCAAACGAGTACCCACAATCAATGCTTTGAGTAGAAACATGAAGAATATCAGAAAGTTTTTATTTGAAAATTTTCATTTTTTGGTGGTAAAATTTTCAGTATATTTGAATAGGCTTGTTTTCGTAATGATTAAACCACAGATGCACAAACATAGAAGAACAATAGCAGAGAAACTGCCTTTGAACGGCTAGTAGGAAATGTACTGTGGGCCATAAACCAGTTTTAATCTCTCAAAACGTCACCCTTATTTCTAATGCAGCTCCAAATTACAAATATATGTTCAGTCCATTACGAAAACAAGCCTATGCAAATATATTGAGAAGTTTACAACCAAAAGAGGAATTTTTTCAGATAAAAAATTCTGATATTTTCATATTTATACTAAAAAAAAGATTGTGGTTACTCGAAAGAACCGCCTCGATGATTTAGCAAAATAAGAAAAAATAATGTATACCCTGTAAACCCCAATTTTACCATATACAAGTGGGGTTTAAGGGGGTCAAAAGTATATAGGCATATTTTCGTGATGCTGCTTTTGGGTCTTCTACATCATATGTGAAACATCACAGTGAAACACATTAAATCAAAAATCCTGTGATGAAACAAAACAAAAGGCTAAATGGCGAATTAAAACCACAATAAAAGAAAACCATGATGAGCCCGACACAGACACTGAAAGTCTGGCGCCGACCATCTGAAACAGATTTAAGAGGGATACATCATTTAGTCTGAGGACCGTGCCAGCGTCGGACAATCAAAGAGGCAAGCAAAGCTATCAACCATAATTGGGTTAATAACCATGCATGCAGTCATCTATGTTGTAACCTATCTTTTTGTATCTTTTTGACAATTCTTTTTTAAATTGTACTGTTTTGCCAACAATCTTTCTGAATTTATAAACTAAGTCGCCATAACATACAGGTTCAGACAGACCTTCTTGCAAAAGTATTTTCAAACGAACGTTATATTTGGATATTAATTTAGAATGACGGCGATTAAACTTAGAAAACAACGTAGATAATGAAAACGTAACGCGATTATATACCAAAGCAAAACAAATTATCTGAGAAATATATACACCACAAGATGTAGCACGAGGTACGTCGCCAGCCAAAAATAGAAAATTTACAATACGAGTCATCCCGTTAGTCATACATTTTAGAAGAGATTATGTCATTAGCTATTGTGTGTGTGTGTGTGTGTGCGTGCGTGCGTGCGTGCGTGAGAGAGAGAGAGAGAGAGAGAGAGAGAGAGAGAGGCAGCTAAGTCTGTTACGTAACAAAACAGAAATAGATCTGCAATAAAATGGGTTAAATTTGTCCCCATAGGTATACAAACTATTGGTTGGTATAAATAAGTACCAAACCGAATAAAGATATTATCAAGAAGAAACAAAATTGACAGACAAACTTTCTGACAAGACCACAAATTACAATGTTCATGATCCCCAGAAGTGAAGAAAAACTACATGTTTCTCATTGCAAAAAAAGGTAAAGAGACTAGGTTTGTTATATGTCGCTATCCTAATATTATATTGCGTATAAATGCTGTCTTTTTGTTTGTCCTGCAATGTTGAGCTGTGTGTTGTATGTCGTTGCAATGACTTATCATCTGCTTAAGAAGTGTTATACAGAAACTGTGCCTTTGTGTCTTGTCTTTGCTAGTCCATAATCTCTACTTCATTTAATGCATTGGGAAGGCTGTGTTTGGTGATTGTGTCTTTTCCTGGGTAACTTCATTAGATGCTTTGGATTAGCCCTTTGGAAGGCCGACAATCATTCAATTATTACCAATATTACGCCACGTTTCCCTCCAATGATATATATTGATATTTTATCGCTGCACTTAATTTAAGACAACGAAATACGGCCTCGCCTAGGTGTAATGTAGACAATAACATCAGTGCAATAACGTTCCAAAATAAAACCGTGCCGTTTAAAGGCATGCACAATATAGTCCTGCTATTCTTACTTGAGCCGTATGCCAGCAGACTATTTATTGCCTAGATACGTTCATGTAATCTATTATGAATAGAAAATAATGTGACAAGGAGCAACTCAACATGGCAATAAATACGGAGACACATAGGGAACTAACCGTTTCACGGATTTATATTTGTTTTTACTGTTAACATAATGTTTACCGTAAAATTTTGACTTTTGCTTCAAGGCCGCAAAATGGATACCAGGGCCCAGTTGTTCAAAGCATCGTTAGCTTAACGAGCTCGTTAGTGGTCAAAATATTAACTGTTCTAGTAAGTGCAGTATCTAATTCACAGATATTTTTTCAGCAAAAATATTAGCGCATTTTCTGTATTCAATGATCAAAATTTTAACAATACGTTAACTAACGACATCGTTAGGTTTGAACAACTGGGCCCAGAAGTAAAATGTTAATAGAAATACATATATGGCATGAAAAGTTGTCCTCCTTTCTCAAAGATGGGCAACTTTTAAAGGAATAAGTTATTCTTAAGAACCCTATATATACATATACTTTGAAGCTCTTTCAATGATATTTCCGCTTATGCATCCACTTAAATACACAAATGTATATGTGTACTAACTAATGCTTACCGTAAACAGTAATACACCGCGATTCTAATCTCAAAATAAAAACCGATAAGTAGAAAATTAGATGACGTTGAAAGAGATTTTAAGGGTTTTGATATAATTCAACCTCAGAAAAAGTCTGTTGTTGTTTGTTTATCGGATGTGTTTTTTTAAACGATCCGTGCTTTCCAAATATATATCGAAACAGTGGCGAAGCCAGAAGGGAATTATTTTAACTCACATCTAGGTAAAATTAAAAAAAAATACCTAGAAATGCACCTTATAAGGGAATAACTTTGCTCCCACAAGGAGCAAATTCTCCTGAAGGGCAGCCCTCTATGGCAACGAAGCTACATAGCAGCACTCCCCCCACCACCACTATGATAAAGAAGCTAAATATTTTATGTTAAAGTCATTTTATTGTAAATACTTTCTTGCGTAACATACGTTACGCACATGCGTAATGTGCCTATATAATACTGACCCCCTTAAACCCCACTTTTATATAGTAAAACTAGGGTTTACAGTGGTATATATTGTTTTTCTTATTTCTGCTCAAAAACATAGATTGTGGATACTCGTTAGGACCACCTGGTCTAACGAATACCCACAATATATGATATGAGCAGAAATATGAAAAATATCATAGTCTTTATCTGAAAATTTGCAGTGTTTTGGAGGTGAAATTTTCTATATATTTACATTTTTCGTAATGGTTGAAATGTTCGAAACACTGCCAGACAGATACTTTCCGAAATGAAAGATGTGGGTGTTTGGACCGCTTGTGTTATACCATAACATGTATAGAAAGGTATCCTTTCGAGCAATCAGCCAATGATATAGTGACGATTGTTTCTTTTTTTCAGCAAATAGGGTTTAAGGTTAAAAGAAAACAGTCTCCTAAATTTTCTGGGAAAATATAATAGTTCATACTTTTGTGTACTTGCAAACTTGTGTTAATACGAGGGTTGATCTAACAATCGTTTCTTTTGCATATAACTTTTAAATTATGTATCCGATCACGCTGAACGTGTGCAGCAACGTGTGCAGCAATTCATGTTTCAGAACAAAGCATTAATTATTGATTGAACAGCACTAAAAAAAGGAAAGGTCTATTGCAGTCGACTTTGAAAAAAAAGTGCATGTTTCAAGAGCCAGGCATTCAGCATACGAGCGTATTAACTGTATGTATCCGATCACGGTGAATATTTGTTGAAATTCGTATTATAAAATAAAGTTATTAAATGTTAAATTCTTAACTTTTCTGCACAAAAACGCATTCAAACGCAAAATAGGTTAGATTCTTCGAATCATGGCATTCATTTTGCCTCAACAGCCAGGCATTCAGCATATTACCAATACTGAACATATGTCTTAGAATGTTTATTCAACGTATACTAATAGATGTAATTATTTAGAAGGAATGTAAACATTATAGTAATTCGTGTTGATATGCTACTACGAAACATGTACATGTGTCTCAATTTTCACAGATGTAACGTTTCAATTTCATCTTATAAAACAAACACTTTCATTTACTCGTAATCGAGTATTACGTGGCTGTAGTCTAAATAACCAAATTTACCAAATTAACTGTAAGTATTTGGACGAACAGGCCTGAGCAAACAATGTAGACTCTGATCTGAGTCTAAAATGTTTGCCAGCCATCCAGCTAGGTTTTAGGGTGTTCAAAGTACAGTATAATTATGGAAAAGAAAATAATATTAAGTGTCAGAATATCAAGGTGAGATATTATTACCAAGGAGTTAACGAGATATTATTACCAACGAGTTGATTAGCCGCAACGCCAGGAAAACACACCTATGGACAAGGACAAGTTCGTCCAGCGAAGATTCAGATCAGACTGCGCAAATCAGCCTGTGCATTTGCGCAGTCTGATCAGAATATTCACTGGTATATTTTAGATAGCCGAGGATACAAAGTTCCTTGATGCAAGAAAACGATGACTCGACCAGACTGATATGCTTCATATTTCTGCTCAAAATATAGTTTGTGGGCACTCGTGAGAACTGTCTCGCCGAGGCGGTTCTAACGAGTACCCACAATCTATGTTTTTAAGCAGAAATAAAACTAAAATAATGAATAAATGAATACCCCAGTTTACTATAAAAAAGAGGGTTTTAAAGGGATCAAAATTATATTGGCATGCTTTTGTGATGCTGAATCACTGATACCACTGATATGATTTACTGCAGTCACTTAGTACATGTTCGGTATATTAACTTTTAAAAATATTTGTACAATAGGTTATGAAAGTAATGACACTAGAGAGCAAGAACACATTCACAAAACTAACAACAGCGGAAGTGTCCAGTATTCCGGGCCAGACTAGCTAGTTTAGCCAATAATCGCCCCTCATATGAATTTCCAAAAATCCCGGAATGGGCTACATGATCACAAAGGACGAGAAAATATATGGTACTCTACAGTTTAGTACTGGGAGACATTTTTACGCCGCCACTTAACTACTTGTTTATGTCTACAGACTACTTGATTGGTTGCAGACAGTTTAGACCCCGATCAGACGCCGCAACTGATCAAGGTCAACATCGTTTGCTCCGGTCTATTTGTCCAAAAGCTTAGAGTAAACATGGTATAAATGCTACCGAAAAGGAGATGATCCAAAGATAGCTTTTGTTTGTTGTTTCCTTTTGCAAAGACGCCTTGAAAAAACATCACACATTTGCGTCTTGTTGAATGTTTTGCGTCCCGATGGGATACTTTTTCTAATTAGACTTTGTTTTTGTGGGTTTAGCTAAATTGAATTAACTTGACATTTTCATACCATAGTTACTTCTGAGATTATAACCAGAAAGTTTAATTAAAACTCAGAAATTGAAAACTAAGGTGACTGGATGCATATCCAAGAGAGGTCACCCTTGCATAATTTCTTTTTTGTGTTTCTTGTGAAACAGGCCTATTACGATATATATCTATTTAAGTTATAATATTAGATGAAGTTAATCTGTATTTATTTTCGATGTTGATTTGTTATGAGTTAGAAAACCTTATTCTGTCAACACAATTACATCACGAAAACATGTCTATATAATATTGACCCTCTTAAACCCCACTTTTATATAATAAAACTGAGGTTTACAAGGGTATATATTATTTTTCTTAGTTTTGCTCGAAAACATAGATTGTGGGTACTCGTTAGAACCGCCTCGCTGAGGCGGTTCTAACGTGTACCACAATCTATGTTTTGAGCAGAAATGTGAAAAATATCGGGGTTTTTATCTGATTTTTTTTTAGTTTTTGGAGATGAAATCTTCTATATATTTGAAAAGGCGTGTTTTTGTAATGTTTGTAGCTAGAAATGCACCACAATTTCAAATCCATGATACCTTGTTTAAGTCCACCAGTAGTTCATGCATACGCTCATTTCGTTTGTAATTCCAGCATTGTGGCAACCCTTTGTTAGGCTGCCATCTTTATTTATTCCTGTGTTTTTGTGTGTCAAGATTTTCTATACCAAAGCTGGCGTTATGATCACCGTCTCCACCTAGCTTGCGGCGTACAAACTTGAAGACACTTTGAAACAGTTATTGTCTTTTACACACACACACACACACACACACACACACACACACACACACACACACACACACACACACACAATTGCATAACCTTTTATGAATATTGTCCCCTTAGTAGCATGCAATCGAACACTATTTTGAGAAAACAAGAACAATCTCATCGAAATGTCATCTGCTGCATTTTACAAAAGAATGATATAAATAAGTTTAGTAATTGTAGTGTCCGAATATTTGGTAGCTTTACGGCCAGTATATTAATATTAGTTCGTAAACCTCATTAAAATATTTGGACACCTTATCACCATTACCTTAATACATATGTTCGGACATTTTATCCTTTTACCGTACTTAAAGAGAATTACATTTTCTGAAGCCGGCCTCGGTGGCTCAGTTGGATGCGCCGTCCGACTGGAGACCAGGAGGTCGCGGGTTCAACCCCTGCCGAGGTCGGCAACATTCTTTCGTGGAGATTGATCAAGAAATATATTTTACGGTTATTCTCTCCCTTCCGCTGATTCAAGAAGGGCTGTTGTCAGTTGCTGGCGTAAGAATGTGCACAATACTGGTTAACCGCTTAGAGGACTAAGCCTGCCCAGTAAACTGTGGTTAGGTAAATTGACCGCGCTCGACATGACCCCATTGGGTGGACTGGGCCGTAAAACCTCAACACAAACAAACAAACACTTTCTGAATATACATGTACAACACTGTCTAAATTTTTGGCTCCCTCCTGAAAAGGGTTTTTACTTTTGGTCGTTCTAAGGCGGTGGTTCTGCTGTCAGTCGTTCTTTGCGTTGCACTGTCGCTTCTCGTTGTGGGGCTTTTCTTTTCGTGTATTTTTCCATGTTCTTTTGTCCTGATCGGTGTCTTATGTTGTATTTAGTGGATCTTGTCTAGCATTGTGATCACTTGTTAGCGAGGATGGAGCTGGTTGGTTTACTTTACAATGGTCTGTGGCTTGTGTACTCTCGGTCATTGTTTGCTCTTCCTCTTGGTGTCATTGGTAGTCTATGATCTGTGATTGTGGCTCTTGCCGGGCATTTTCTATACTGTTTTGTTATAAACCATTACAAACATTAAACCATGCTTATTCAAATATACTGAAAAATTTACCACCAAAAAAAAAAAAAAAAAAAATAAATAAAAAAAAAATAAAACAGATAAAAAATTCTGATATTTTTCAGTTTCTGCTCAAAACATAGATTGTGGGTACTCGTTAGAACCGCCTCAACGAGGCGGTTCTAACAAATATCCACAATCTATGTTTTGAGCAGAAATAAGAAAAAATAATGTATACCCCTGTAGAACCCAGTTTTACTATATAAAAAAATGGGTTCAAGTGGATCAAAGATATATAGGCGTGTTTTCTTGATGCGGAAATACTTACGAACAAGCAATGTGAATTCCGATGCAGACTGAGAATTTTTATGTTTTGCTCAATGACAAAAAAACACTGTGACAGGTTGACGGCATGATGAATTTAAACCTACTTCAAATTGTTTAGTTACTTCTAACATCATTAGTCTTTGCACAAATGAATCTATTTTTAGTGGATTTTCCACTTTTATTGCCTGGAAAATCCTGAGTCAAAAGGTTCACGTTGCGCATGCTAAAAAAACATGTTAGCAGGCGATATTTTAAAATGTTTTCTTCATTTTTTTGTTCAAGAAAATAAGTTTTGACATTTCATGCAAACTGTCTCCTTGCGTGAAATAACAAAGCCTATTTTCTGGAAAATATAAGAAAACTACCACCCGTTTGTCATCTGCTGAATTAGCTCAGAAAGTAGAAAGGTTTATTTCACTTAGGCGTAAGAGCGAAATGTTCAACCCTGAAATAGATTTAAGTGCATCAAAGTGAATGTGCTCACCCTCAAAGGTACAGTTTGCGTATCTAAACTTTAATGTGATGCACTACAGAATCAATGGATACTGTAGTATATGTCGACGAAAGAGTCCAGATCAGACTGCACGAATGGTTACCAGAACCTTCTCTTTTCGCACATGGCATAAGGGCCTTTTTCACCGTGTTAAGCATCACACGGGATGAACATCCCGATAAACATATGAACCCTTCTTCAGAAATCGTACCTTTGGACATGTGCGCCCAGCGAATATTCATATCAGCCTGCAAATTTGCGCTCTCTGATCAGAATCTTCACGGGGCGCATTTTAGATACACTGTTTGCCCTCGTCCAGTGTTTTTCTTTTCTTTTTTTTTTTCAGACTCAACAGCAGGTAGAAAAATGGACTTGTTCTCATTTTAGGACAAGCATATGATGCACAGAACACGAAAAGGGCCCTTATACCGTTTGCGGACAATGCAGGCCCTGATCAGCCTGCGCGTGAGCGCAGGCTGATCCGGGCCTTCATTGTCCGCCTACAGAATTAATGGATTCTGTAGTATATGTTGACGAATACAGAATGCTCAGATCAGACTGCACGGATGCGCATGTTAATCTGGACCAACGTTGTCCACAAATTGTATAATGGCCTGTTTCGTGCGTTTTGCATCATATGATAATGAGTTAAAGTTCCCGAAAATTTAGGGCAAATAGCATATAAGCATATTATTCCAGTGACCTAATATCCTAAAATGGCCTTTTTTCCACTATATCTGTAAAAATGAGATGTCTTGCATTTGAAAAGATAATATTAGTTATTTCAGCAGAGCTGTCAAGAACAAGACAGAAATAATGGATAAACTATTTTGTTACTACACTACAAGAGTTTAAAAACGTTTTAGTCGATACATACAAAATAATCAACAGTGTTTGATTGATATGAAAATATGTTTCTAAGAAACATATTAGTTCAGTAAGCAATGGATTCCGAAGGATAAGTAGATTTAACCAATTTATTCACGCTCCTAAGCAACAGGGTTTCCATATCAAGCAAACACGGATTATTATTTTTCTATACTCAGAGGCAATAAAAAAGTATACAGTTCGAATACCGGCTGGTCATTACGAAAACATGCCAAATATACTGAAAAATTTACCACCAAAAAATGAAAATTGTCAGATAAAAAAGTCTGATATTTTTCATATTTCTAGGTTCTAACAAGTACCCACAATCTATGTTTTTGAGCAGAAATAAGAAAAATAACGTATACCCCTGTAAACCCCAGTTTTACTATATAAAAAAGGGGTAAGGGGGTCAAAATTATATAGGCATGTTTTCGTGATGTTATTATTTTTCTATACTCAGAGGCAATAAAAAAGTATTCAGTTCAAATACCGGCTGGTGTGTGATGTTTTTCGTTAAAATATTTTTATGGGTATTTTGCAAACACAGAAGCTAATTCTTTCGCGGTCATATACGTATTTATGTTATGGATCCTTTATTAAAGGCTCCATATCCCTTAAAAATAGACATTTTATTGTCCAAGAAAGTTTAATAAATTGATACATGGCACTAATACAATCATAAAATGTGGCACCTGACAGCCTGTAAAATTTCAGTTAGTCTCTCGTTCTTGAAATGAAATGATTTTTTATCGTATCTCTGAACTAATGTTGCCAAGATAAAAAAAAATCATTTCATTTTTGATTCAGTTCAAAAACGAGAGACTAACTGAAATTTTACAGGCTATCAGATGCTGCATTTTATGATCGTATTGATACTATATATCAATTCATTAAATCTTTCTTGGATAAAAAAAAATGCCTATTTTTGAGGGATATGGAGCCTTTAAAAATAACTCATATCTTTCTTAGAAAAAAGACAAATGACATTTTCATATCACAAATGTCTTGCAAAAAAGCGGCTGTGAGTAAAATCACATCATTACCTAATTCGAAATCCTACCCGTTCTATCCGTTTCAAATTATCTCCCTTGAATGAAAAAGTATAAGGGAATTAAAAGAGTCTATATCTCAGTTTATGTTGGGCGCTTCAACTTGGAATTTTTGGAAACGTGTTGCTTGACTTAGCTCTTTGTGCCAAATTCAGACCAAACCTCTATCGGAAAGGAAGTTGTCCATAATTTTTTCACAGAAATCAATGCATTCTAACAGAAGAGGAAAGTAAATGTCAACAACATCAGTTTCTCGGTATAGAAATTTGACACTGTGCTTTGTGATGCATTTGAATGTGAAGCAGTTTCTTATAACCTCTTTCTATCCTTTTATCAACTGAATGCATAAAAATGCCTAAATGAAATCCCCATTGTTTAAACATATGCCCTATTCATAAAAAAGACGATCCCTCATTAGTAAGTAATTACAGATTACAGACCCACCTCTTTGCTAAACTCTGAAAACAAAGTATTTGAACGGCTTATATTCAATCACTTATACAATCATCTTCGAGGTAATATCGTTCTATCATCTTTACAATCCGGGTTCATACAATTAACTCACTCTCTTGTATAATACATTCTGTCAAGCCGCAGACATGGGCAAAGAAGTTAGAATTGTCTTCTGCGACATCAGGAAAGCATTTGATTGTGTATGGCACGCAGGGCTTATACACAAACTTAATGCAGCAGCTGTTATGGGGAAATTCTCAAATGGTTTACACATTATTTAGCTGAAAGGAAACGACGTGTTATACTTCCCGGTGTCGCATCAGATTGGACATATATTCTTGCTGGAGTGCCGCAAGACTCCATACTCGGGCCAATACCTTTCTTAATCTACATTTATAACATAGTCGCTAAAAACGGCTCCAACATTTGCCTGTTCGCTGACGATACTAGCCTCTACATTATTGTTGAAAATCCTATTACATCTGCTGTTTGCCTTAACTGAGGCCTTTCGAAAATTTCTATCTGGGCAAACATCTGGTTACATGTAGTTGACTTCAATCCGATAAAAAACGAATCAATGTTGATATCTCGAAAACTAAACAAGCCTGTTCACTCACCCCTGTTTATGCAAGAAGTACGGATAGCTGAAGTGTCCTCACATAAACATTTAGGCTTGATTCTGTTCCTCGACTGCACTTGGCACCAACATATTGATTACATAACTAAACACGCATGGAATAGGGGCTTGACGATTTGTGTTTGGCTTGGTCCGCCGTGGTTCAACTATTGGTTTTCATTTACTCTGTCACACAGTAGAATTAGGCATGAGTACTCGTCTTTATCCTATTAATGAATTTGATGTTTATGTTTTCTCTTTGATACATTGACTGAGTTGGGAGCCTTTATTCGAACCGTTTTTATATATATATATATATTTTTTCTGTATTAAGATTTTAATCGGGACCCAAGGTGAACTTAGCTGGCCGTAAAAGTGATTTAACCCCCTCACCCCACCCCCCAACCCCGGTGGTCTATTCTGCTGACAGTTCTAAGGCAGTGGTCCCGGTGTTAGTGTTACTCTTCATTGCTTGTTTTATGTCTTGCCTTGTGTTATTTTGTCCTTGTGTTTTTCAGTTCTTTTAGCATCGCGATTACCTCGCTTGGGGAAGAGATAGCTAGTCTTGGTGCTTTTCGTACGTTTGTTTGATTTGAGCTTGTTTGGTTTTAGCTGTAAAAGTGCTTTAACCCCCCCCACCCCCCCCCCCCCCGGTAGTTTGCTCTACCTACCGTTCTAAGGCTGTGGTCCCGGTGTTAGTCTTACTCTTTGTTGCTTTGTGGTTTATTCTACGAGGCGACTTGTTGTATGTATTTCCGTGTGTCATTCTGTTCTTGTGTTTTTCAGTCCTTTTAGTACTGCGATTACCTCGCTTGGGGAAGAGAGAGCTAATCTTAGTGCTTTTTGTACGTTTGTTCGGTTTGTGCTTGTTTAGATTTGTCGGTTTCCTCTTCCTCTTGGGATCTGGGAAGGGCTGCGGTGTGTAATTGTGGCACTCCCTGGACTTTTCTCTTACCTTTTTTGTCTGTTTCCTCTTCCTCTTGATGTTTAGGAAGGGCTGCGGTTTATGATTGTGGCACTTCTGGATTTTTCTCTTACCCTTTTTTTAAATATTTTGTGAAAACTAAAGTTTACGTTGGACAGTAATGGTCACGAAACAGTATTCACCACTTTTAAAAGGCCCTTTCTTGAATACGGGAATAAACTACAACTGCACACAATTTTAAAAACAAGAAATTGAAAAAAAAAAAAATCCAAATTAAAGCAGCACGAATTGCCACTGGAACAACCAAACTCGTATCTCTTAATGCCCTGTACTAAGAAACTGACTGGGTTACACTAGAAAAGAGACGGGAAAATCATAAACTCGTCATTTGTTAAAGAGAGGAACTAAATAAGTAGTCATATTTTTCTTCTGATCCTATTTCTTATGTGCTACAGTGTATACTGTTATGTAATATTTGGAAAAATAAAATATGTTTAAACCAAAAATATGTTAAAAGGAATCTATCCATGCGCAATTATTGATTCAGTACCCCTCTGCGTTTAAGTCGATGTCATTACTTTGGTCTTTGATAGAATCTCCTGACAAATAATACAAATTATGCTAAACCCATTGTATACTGAATAGACTCTCCCACACTATAAATTGGAAGAGTCCAATTTCAATTTTAGGTACGTCCGGCTATGAGATTTACATATTCCTAGAGAAAAATGGCTAAACGTTTTGCAAACAGTGGAGACCCTGATCAGACGTCGCGTTCTGCTGATGGCCTGGGTCCGCGCTGTCTGCCAACTACCCTTTTACGGGTATCCCGATTACAATGGGTTAAATAACTGCGCATAACCACGCCACCAAAGAGTTTTGTGAATATGTAAACTTTTGTTGAAAACTTAAATGTGATTTACCTGTATACATTATAAGAAACACCGACACCACTTTAATTACGTAATGGCAGCAGTTTCGTGAGCCGTTCAGCTGGTATTTTTTATGGTTCCTTTTGTGAGCAAAGGACGTCAAAATAGAACACAATAAAGCCAGAAGAGGTCTATGAAATCATTTCTGATATTTCGAAATATTAATTCACTTAAGAAATTAATTTAATATGAAATTAATGTCATATGCGTGCATCCTTTGCTTTTCTTGGCTATGGCTTTTCCTGGATGATTCCGTAAGTCTCGGTCTTTATTCACAGTTCATTGACACCTTAACGCATTGTGCGACGTGCAAGATTTGTGAATCCCCAAAATTAATTGCAGTTCATGAACTCAAGAACGCAATTTTAGCGGCAAGCTCATTATTTGGTGCGAATATGTTGTGGGTAGGACCAAAAAGCCATTGCATTCATTGAATGGCGTTCAGTGAATAGCGACCGATTAAAAATCACGACAAGGTCACTGAATATGAAGCCCCTCCCTCAAGACCCCCCCCCCCCCCACTGATGAGCTACCCTCAGTTTGTCCTTTAGAAGCATAAATACTCTTTCAGGGGGGCCGGCAATTCCTACAAAATTGTCTCTGCTCCCCCTTTGAAAGGAGACTATTCTTACAGGATACACTTTTCTCTCGTGGGATTCAATTCTTCTTTTTAGAGTAGCTTCCTTATATAAAGCGGCTTGATGTGCAGACCGAAAGAAAACAGAAAGTGACAAAAGTTGTCTGTCTTTTAGAAGAATACAAAAAAAAAAAAAAAAAAAAAAAAACTCTACCCAGCGTATCCAGTCGCTTTAACAGTAGACAGAACTGAAAGCGAGACAAAAATATGACAAAAATATTAATTGTTTTCCGAATTTAATTAATTTCATTTGGAATACTACTTTATCAAGGGTGCTAAGACCGACTCAACATGCAAATAAGCCCCGCAAGTGGGTAGCCAAAAAACTCCACAAAGCCAGAAATTCGTACACAAGCAGCACTACAAGTAAAACTAACCAGGCTTTAAATCGATTTTCATCACAAAAACACGCCTATATAATTTTGACCCCCTTATACCCCACTTTTACATAGTAAAATTGGGGTTTCTAGGGATATACATTATTTTTCTTATTACTGCTAAAAAAACATAGATTGTGGGTACTCGTTAGAACCGCCTCACCGAGGCGGTTCTAACGAGTACCCACAATCTATGTTTTGACCAGAAGTATGAGAACTATCCGAATTTTTATCTGAAAATTTTCATTTTTTTGGTGGTTAAACTGTTCAGTATATTTGAATAGGCTTGTTTTCGTAATGCAGGTCTGGTGAGCCCTCGTTTCAACGACAGCATTTGTTCCAAAGACGATGCCATTAAAATGATTTTGCTGTTGTATAGAATACTTGATGAGCAAATTGATATACCAGCAAGTTCTTGTTTTGTCCTTATTTCCTCATATAATATATGTTTTGGATATTTGTTAGAATCGCCTCATTCTCTATCAAATATTCAAATCATATGTTTCTTTGAAGTATTAAATACAATATTCTTGAAAATTTGTGACAAATGGTTACCTCTTAAACGAAGGTTTCGTGATAGTCCAGTTGTCATTATAACGAATTTTGTCTCAAACAGATGCTCCCTGTCGAATATGCAAACAGTGGAAAGGTCGTGGTATTATCTTTACAAAGGAACATTAGTAGTATAGGGCAGCACTATGCCGCCCTATACTACTAAAATTCGTTTATTTGGAAACTAAATATGGAGGTTCCTGAAAAAAAAACAAAAAAAAAAAACAATAACGGAATACATATCTAGCATTGCACTTGGCAAGGGTTAAATAATATAATATGAGTAATATATAAAACATGTATAAACAAAACTTCACTGAAAGAAGAACAAACGAACAAAACTAGACAAAAAATAAATGATATGAATGACAGCACTACAAAACAGCATGTCATCGAAACTACTCTTTTCGACGTCACTTGGAAAGATGTTTTTGGACGGGTGTTTTATTTTAAATTACTTTTTTTTTGTTCTGATTGACGACATCTTATCAGCAAGCATTTGCCTTTTCTGTTTCTCTAATTTGTTCACAAATATTTACCCACAATTTAAATTTACGGCCTCAAAATACATGACCTAAGCAATTTCTAAAGTGATTTTTTTTTTTTTTATTTTTATCAAAGAAAATATTCGTACATTCTTTTGTTGATTTTGAATGATTGATGTTTCATGACAATATTGTGAATTTAGTCGACTCTCGTTATCTCGACTTCGCTTATCTCGAATAGCCATCTATCTCGAAGTGAAAATCTGGCCCCTGCTCTAATATGGCAATCTAACAACAGGTAACAAAATATTGTGGAAAAGAGGAGAAATTGCTCCTAGGGAGCAATTTCTCCTCTTTTCCACAATATTTTCAATATATCTCTAACTTCAGGAGTCAAATTACATATTCATTTGTGGAATGTGGTAGTTCTAGTTATTTTGTCCTCGATTCTGCAAACCTGGTATGTCGAGGTACGGATATCTCGAAGTATTTCAGAAAGTTCCTTGGACTTCGAGATAACGAGAGTCGACTGTGTTTTAGAAAATTTGAACGGATGGGATTTTTTAAAACTTTGTCCCCAATTTACCGACCCTTACGATTTCTGCATAATTTGCAATCATTTTTACTAGGTGGAAAATATTCAATTTTGTTTAACCATGATTAGAATAAAACTTTTCTGAGCACAGATTGTTACGAAGGGTTTCGCATTAAATCATGACAAAAGTTTGAAATTTACTTCTTTTGCATGAAGCGCTAGGCCATCATGAAAACATGCCTATATAGTTTTGACCCCCTTAAACCCCACTTTTATATAATAAAACTGAGGTTTAGAGGGATAGACATTATTTTTCTAATTTGAGCTCTAAAACATAAATTGTAGGTACTCGTTAGAACCGCCTCACCGAGGTGGT
The DNA here is from genome assembly GCA_964016985.1 of Anodontia alba. NCBI lineage: Eukaryota > Metazoa > Mollusca > Bivalvia > Lucinida > Lucinidae > Anodontia > Anodontia alba. Next base: position 11,767,580 of record OZ024836.1, on the reverse strand, counting down.
TCTTACGAATACTCACAATCTTTGTTTTGAGCAGAAATACGAAACAAATATCAGATTTTTTTTATCTGAAAATTTTCAGTTTTTGGAAGTGAAATTTTTAATATATTTGAATAGGCGTGTTTTTGTAATGCGAAAACGCCTCTCTGAAAGATGTCGAAAGCAGAGTGAAACAAACAAACGTGGAGAAACTGCAATAGAACGACGAATTACAGTAAAACCTCGTTGACCTTGGATGACTCGAACTCGTTTTGAGTCGCTATGAAATTCATCCGATAGCTCAAGAAACAAATACTTAGGGATGTGTTTTATTTTTTGTTTAGAAATTGTATGTTGTGTGTACTCATTAGCATCGTCTCATCGAGGGACTTCTAATGAGAACACTCAACATACCATAATTGCATAGAAGATTAAGAAGACTTCCCTAAATTATCACCATTTGCTTCCTAACCCAGCGGTATGATTAACCCTCAGTGGCTCGAACTACCCATGTCTCGAATTAATTTCAAGAGTTCTAAAGCTGTTCGAGCCATTTAGGTTTTTCTGTACAAAGAGCCACATTAATATGAATGAATGTTATAAATCAATGTATTTAATGAAAGCATTAAAACCACACGCACACAACACAAACCAATTCCTCTGGCAACATGGATACCTATAAATCTGTACCACCTCCGCTGCTCAAAGAAAAAAAATAAACTCAAATGTTTTGACGCGGATTGATACAGGGATAAAACGCACATAAAGGGAAAGCGCACTCTGAAAAAGCAGCTGCTACACGTGATTTAGCATGATAAAGATGCAATCACGTAAATTACCTTAGAGTCTGCAGTTTTCTGTTCTACATGATTTCAATATTCCTGGAGCCTTGGGTGAAGGTTCATATAAAACAAACTAAAGAAAAGCGGCTCAGTTCCTGTTAAGTGTCAGAGTTAGATTAATACATACATTGCAGCGTGGCATAAGTAGCAGGATTTGCTTAAAGACGTGTCTTGGCCATTTATCTTAACACTTATAGCAAAACCTAGAACACTGTCAATAGAATAATTAAGTACTGGCGTATTTATATGATCCTAGGTAATAGCTCCTCAACAGTATTTATTACCCCTCAGAAGGCATCTATACCACCCCCTGCTGGGATTTTATAATCACCTCTCTATGACACGTCTTTGATTTCTCTTGTATTTCGCTTAGGTGGGAACAATAAAATTATTAGTGAGTGGTACCACTTTCGGTCTATTTTAATATGGTTTTTAATCCATTTTAGTCTGGAGACCCCAAAATGGCACATGCAATTAGCAAACAGCGCAGACCAAGAACAGATGCCATAATATGCGGCGTCTGATCAGGGTCTCCACTGGTTGCAAATAGAGTAGTCATTTTTCTCTAGGAATTTCTAAATCCCTTAGCTTGACATACCTAAAAATGAAATTCGACTTTTCTATTATATAGTGTGGGTGATAGTTTATTGAGTCTAAAATGGGTTGATAATAACTTCAACATATCACGGTTAGAAATATGTTTCTTCTTTCACACTCACACACACGCACCCACGCACGCACGCACACACACACAACAACAACAATAAAACAAAAGAAACGCAATTTGTTTTCCATGGCTATGGCTTTTCCTTGATGACTCTCGGCGTTATTTTGACGTTTCATACAAATTGTCGTCTTTTTAAGAGATACCTAGCTTGAAATTTCAGACACCAGTTTGGGGAAGGTAAGAAAAAAATATGATTGTTGTCTTCTGCTCTAGCCCAGAGAGTGCACGAGGATAAGTATTAATGTAGTTTAGATTGGCATTGCATTGTCTCTTATTTGTGGCTGATTGTCTTCTATTAGCAGGAGCGTAACTATCACATTATCCCACAATAACGAGTACTTGTGTAATATAATTTCTGATTTTATGTCTTGTGGGTCTATCTGAATGCGGTTCTGTTAATATTGGGTTTAATACCACGGAAAATGGCAGTTATACTACTTTACACAGTGGCTTAGCCGGAACGGAATTATCCTGCGCAGACCCAGAACAAGCTTGGAAAAAATCAACCTTTTATCGCTTCCAAAATGGGAGCTGCTCTTATAGGAAAGAATTTGCTTCCTCGTGTGTGTGTGTTGGTGGGGCGAGGAGGGGTGGGTGGTGACGGGGCGTGGGGGTGGGGGGTGGGGGAAGGAGATTCTTTCCTTCGACAACAGCCCCTATGATAAAGGAGGAAATTAATATTTTGTTAGGCGATCATTTTATTGCAAATAGTTTCCTTACGAACAGCCACGCCTGTGTTAATCTCAAGTACAAAAGCAATTCAAATTAGTGGATTCGTAGTCCAAACAATATTCTTAAGCAACGACACGTACTTTATATTACAGGCCAAACGTGAGAAATCGAACATTCTGATATGAGCGCCAAAAGAAGACTCAAATCAGCCTGCGCGTCCGCGCAGTCTGATCAAAGCTATTGTTGTCAACATAAAGAAACTTTGCATTCTTGGCTCTCCTTAATGCGCCCAGTGACGATTCTGATCAGACAATGCGAATGTGCTGTCTGGTCTGAATCTTCGTTGGACATACTCATGTCCGAAGCCACGTTTGCTGACGTACGGTATTCATATGGATGTCAATACAGTTAAAGTACAGGGCCCGGTTGTTCAAAGCGTTGTTAGCTTAACGAGCTCGTTAAGGGTCATTTCGTTAACTGTTTTAGCGGATTCAATACACAATATTCTGATAGTTTTTGCTGAAAAAAAAAAATTAACGAATCGTTAACTAACGATATCGTTAGCTTTGAACAACTGGGCTCTGATCAATTCTAATATTTTCAGCGAAATTAATATGGTACATGTATATACATGCAGTTGTCATTTATTTCAACGTCTCCATATTTAAATAGCTTATGGAATATCGAAAATACTTATTTTGAACAAATGCTAGTTAAGATATATTCAACGTAACGTCATTATAATAAAGCAAATATCTCTGTTGCCGAATCCCCGTTATCAATACCTAATGTTTAAATAATCTCTTTTAAAAATTAAAGCAAACGAGGTCACTTCGATTGTGATGTTGAACGTTTTCTAATTTTGGGATGGTGACGTCCTTCGTGCTATATCCTGTAGGGTACATTTAATTACTTGTATATATTTCTCAGTTATTCATTGTGCTCATATAGCCATACAAACAGACGTGAATAGGCAAGGTGCGATCAATCTGATCACGACTTTCTTCATTTAGCTAAACTTGTGAGGACCCTGGAGAAAAAGTCATGTTATAAATGTTAACGCGTGAGAGGACCTAGTTAAGCTAAGCAGGGGTCATTGTATATATTATTAGCTGGATCTTCTTCAAATTAATGAAGTAAGCATAACGCTATTATACCAAATTCAAGCCTATTCCAACAACATTATTATCAATCCGTTCACCCCTGAGTTCCTGCAATGAACTCTTCCATCTGTAAATTTGGACACATCCATTGTTGCCATTGTTGCGAATAAGGTTTTCAGTCAAACATTAATGATGGAATAGCAAACAGTGTAGATTCTGATGAGGCGGCTCGTTACGAGCCGTCTCATCTGGATATACATTGTTTGCAAAGGTAACCTCCTTGGTCTGCAGGAATAAAATGGTTTAAGTGTGAACTTAAGAAAAATGATACTCAAGAACAACTTTCAGGAATACCATCAGAGTGTCGAACACTTTTGGATCCGGATTAAGCCCGACTTTTTGTCGGGTCTTATCTGGGTCCAAACTGTTTGCAAATGCTACCAGCAGACGACAAAAGTCGCCACTAGCGGGGAAAGAGTTAATCTTAGTATGCTCGATAAAAAAAAAAAAAAAAAAAAAAAAAAAAAAGAATAGCAAAACAATGGCAATGAAAGTTCGCACGAACAAACCTATTTTCAAAACCAAATGGAGAAAAAGAAATCAGCATGATTCCAAATTTTAATAGTATATTTCGGCAAATTAGATTTAAACTACTATATGCGCATTCCTTATTAACAGTACACCATAGACTGACCTATAGATTAAAAATGGTGTCTAAGCGTGCCCTAAGTCAGGGCTTGTGCGGTACACATATAACCAAAGACAAATTGGACCAGTATCTCATACGATCATCGCAGACAAAAAATAATCTTATACATTAGGAAAATCTAATGTGAAATTACGCATATGAGTCGGGGCACATCATTTTCTACAAGGTTGCATTTACGCATCTCAAAGACTCAGTTTCGCGCAGGCTGATCAGAGTCTTCGCTGTCCGTCTGAATACGTTTTGGGCCCTTGGCTACCCACAGAGTACCATGCGGAGGCTCTGATTATGTTGCTCGGTTGCGCAGACCGATCTGAGATTTCGCTGGGCTTACAAGCAATCATGTAGAAATGCTGTGCCATGAAAACGACACCTATGCTATTGCAGTCTGTGAACGCTGCAGCTGCTGACAGACAGCGAGGTTGCGACAAAGTTACCACTTTACGTCGCACAGCTGAAATAAATCCGTCAAGTCTATGAACTTAGCCACGGGTAATAGCTTCCATTTGCAAATTTGGTAACGCCTGATTATATTTGACGATCGAACAACTCAATTTCCAGCAAAACCTAAAATGACCCCGCAACGTGAGAAAACGGACTTTATTGCATGTGTGCACAACGAAGATTCAGATCAGACTGCGCATCTGCGCAGTCTGATCAAAGTCTTCGTTGCCCGCGTGAAGAAACTTTGCATCCTTGGCTATTCAAAATGCACCCAGTGAAGATTTTAATCAGACCGCGTGAATACAGATGCTGATCTGAATCTTCGCTTAGCGCACGTGTCCGTAAGTGCGTTATCTGACGTAGCAGCGCCAATAAGCTTTATTTACACCCACAAGCTTTGTCTAGCAACAGCTACGTGCCAATAAATCTGTCAGAAAAATGAACAGAGACAAATTTTAGAGCAGCGTAGACCAAATCAGGCAAATCCTATCACCATCTATATTGCAATTAAAGCCTTAGGACCTCGTAATGGGTAAACTTCGATCCTATTGTAATTACTGTTCGAACGGATTTGCATATTGCGATCAACCTTTATCACATTCAGAATACATTCATCAGATGATTAATTGATATTGTTTTTACCTCTTCTTCCACATATTGTCTTGCAACTTGGTCATGTATTAAATTTGCCTAGGATATAATTTGTATAAGGTGTCAAACTCTTTCTTTTACTGAAATAGAAATACAAACATATAAAAATTTAGTGGGGCAATGTTTTACTCCGCATACTGGGCCATTAGTACAAGTTTGCTTATTGAGTCTCAAACGCAAGTATCTAAAGTCAGTACTCTAAGAGGGTAAGGGGTACATTTTCAGGTGCGGTTACTTTGCTTAAGGGGGAGGGGGTTGGGGTGGTGTCCATAACAAAAGTCTTCATTTTTTTGCTGTTACATTACATACAGTGCCCAATTTACTGAAACAGTACTGATTTTGCAACTTAAGCCCTATATTTGTAGTAAAATGATCATTAAAGCGCGTTTGGGGGTGGGGGTGGGGGGCGGGGAGGGGGTCATTCAGTATGAACCTGTTGTAGCATATTTTAAACACTGCTTCTCTTTTTTAAAATATATCACACCCAGCTATACCTTCTTTTTTTTGCTAGACAAATGCCTTAGGTTATATCTTTCATCTTATTTCATTTAACTACCTTTAAAGAAAACTACATTGCATAACATTAGGAGCAACTCTTTTATGAACATCTTTAATTTTTGTTAATTTTGCATCTTGGAATTCAATTAAACCTAGCTTTTTTTCCAGAACTGATTGGTGAATTATTTTGAAACTTACCTGAATAGAACATTTGACAGTGCACAGAGATGACCATGTTTTGGTGACCTTGACCTTATTTTCAATATCACATGGTCTGTGGGATTATTCAGAAGAGCAGGTGCCCATTAGACTATTTATATGCTATTAAAAAAAGTCTTCATTTTCTCCTAATACATTGCCTATAATATGTTTTTAGATCACCTGAGCATGAAGTGCTCATAGTGGGCTATTATGATCGGTCAGTGTTCGTTGTGCGTCGCGCGTCTTCCGTCATGCATCGTGCGACATCAACAATTTGCCATAAATGACAACTCCGCCTGCACCCTTAGTTCAGTTTCAATCAAACTTCATAGGAATATTTCCTTGGTGACTCTCTACGAAAATAACTAAAATTGTTTCGCACCAATTTATAAAATGGCCGCCAGAGTTAAAATTAGAAAAAAAAATCTTTAAATGGCAACACCGCCTACATCATTGGGCCAATTTCGATCAAATTTTACAGGACTAATGCCTAAGTGACTCTCTAATAAAATCGCAAAAATAGTTTTGCTCTAATAAACAAGATGACTGCCAGAGCTAAAACAGAAAAAAAAACATCTTTAAACGACATCTCTTTCTATATCATTGAGCCAATTTCAGTCATACTTCACAGGCATTGTGTCTAGGTGTCTGTCTATCAAACCAGGTTAATGGTTTTCTCCAATTGACAAGATGGCCGTAAATGCTAAAAATAGAAACAAATCTTTAAATTACAACTCCTTCTATATCATTTGGCCATTCAAACAAACTTCACAAAATTATGCCAAGGTGTCTCTCTACTAAAATAGCCATCACGAAAACATGCCGATATAATTCTGATCCCCTTAAACCCCACTCATATATTAAAACTGGGGTTTACAGGGGTATATATTATGTTTCTTATTTCTTCTCAAAAAACATAGATAGTGGGTACTCATTAGAACCGCCTCATCGAGGCGGTTCTATTGAGTACCACAATCTATGTTTTGAGCAGAAATATGAAAAATATCAATTTTTTTTTTTAATCTGAAAATTTTCATTTTTGTGGTAAAATTTTCAGTATATTTGAATAGGCATGTTTTCGTAATGCTATAACAGTTTTGCTCCAGTGAACAAGATGACCACCAGAGCTAAAAAGACAAAAAAAAATCTTTAAATGACAAATCCTCCAAAATCTTTTTACCAATTACAATCAATATTCACAAGAATGCTGCTAGGTCAAACTTAACAAGAATGTTGCTAAGTGACTCTCTACCAAACTAGCTAAAATGGTTCTGCTGCAATGATTAAGATTGTCACCAGAGTTAAAATTGAAAAAAAAAAAAAAAAAAAAAAAAAAAAAAAAAAAAAAACAAAACAAAAAACAAAAAAACATTTAAATGACAACTACTCGTAGACTCTTTGGCCAATTTCAATCCTACAATATAAAAATGTTTGTTTTGATGATATCTTGATAGAATTTTAATAAGGATTAGGCGAAGTCGCCCAACATTATATTTAAGTAAGTTTTTTAAAAAAAAAAAAAAAAAAAAAAAAATCAGAAATTGGTTTCAGAGATAGGCTAGGACTAAGAATATCAAAATACAAGCATAACAAAAATCATAGGTTTTCATGGAAGAATTGCTGCAGACTTATTATTTTACTTGAAAAGGAAAAATATGAAACAGGATTCTCGCTGAGTCATTCGTCTAACAAATGCAATGTGGTATAACTAGATGTGACAGATTCTAAAAGAGACACAGTTCTAGTATAATGCTTTAGTTTCATACTTTTTAGTATGATACTTAAGGTTCATACTGAATAACTCCACTCAGTTTCATGATTTTGCTACTGTAGATCTGTGATATTGTAAAACCAAGATACGTCTAGTAAACGAGAGGATCAAGATAGCCCTAACTCGCTCACCTGAGTTTCATGGTCTGACTCCACATGACCCTTATTGAACTGTACCAAGGTATCATCAAAACAAACATTCTGATTTGATCGACATTGGCCCAGGGACGTAACAAAGTTGTCATTTAAAGATTTTCTATTGGTAGCTGTGGCCATCTTCTTCATAAGAGCAGAACCATTTTATTTGTTTTGGTAGAGAGGCACCAAGGCAACATTCTTTTGAAGTCTGAATAAAATTGTCTCTCCCTTCCGCTGATTCAAGAAGGGCAGTTGTCAGTTTCTGGCGAAAGAATGTGCACAATACTGGTTAACCGCTTAGAGGACTAAGCCTGCCCAGTAAACGTGTGGTTAGGTAAACTGACCGCGCTCGACATGACCCCATTGGGTTGACTGGGCCGTAAAACCTCAACACAAACAAACAAAATTTGCTAAAGGGTTTAGGAAGCGTTGTCATTTAAAGATGTTTTTTTTTTCTTCTATTATTAGCTCGTGTAGTTATCTTGTTCCTTGCAGCGAAACCACTTAATATATGTTGATAGAGAAACACATAGGCAATATGCCTGTGAAGTTTGATTGAAATTGGCCTAATGATATAGATGGAGTTGCAATTTATTTTTTTCTACTTTTAGCTCTGGGAGCCATCTTGTTTTTGATGCGGAACAATTTTAGCTATTTTGGTAGAAAGTAACCTAGGCAACATTCCTGTGAAGTTTAATTGCAATTGATTCAGGAGTTTAGGAGTAGTTATGATTTAAGGCAATTGTTGACGCAACACGATGTACGACCGACGACGCACATTGCATAACGGACATTGACCAATCACAACAGCTCACGATGAGCACTTTGTGCTCAGGTGAGCTAAAAAGATATTATAGGCAATATATAAGGAGAAAATGCAGAGTGCTGTAAGTAACATAAAAATAGCCTATAAGGCACCTGCTCTTTTGACAATCCGACAGCCAATGTGACCTTGAAAATAAGATCAAGGTCACTTAGACTTCGTCATCTCTTTGCACTGTCCCAATGTTGCATTCAGGTTTAATTTAATTTAAAATAATTCACCATTCAGTTCCGGAGAAAGGCTAGTTTTTTTTTTGTGAATTCCAAGCTGTAAAGTTAACAAAAAAAAAAAAAAAAAAAAAAAAAAAAGTTTTATAAAAGACTTGATGCAGATGTAATAGTTTTCTTAAAAGAGAGGTAAGTGAGACAGGATATTACCCAAGATATTTATCTAACAGACAGAAGAAGATATACCTGGGCGTGATATATTTTAAAAGAGAGACAGAGTTTAAAATATGGTACCTCAGGTTCATACTTAATTACCCCACCCACTTTCATGATCATGTTTCTCCAAAACTAGGGCTTACGTAGCAAAATCAACACTGTTTTAGTCAATAGGATACTATAGGTAATATATCAGCAAAATGAAGACTTTTGTTACGGCGCAGGAAAAGGGCCTTATGACCACCCCCTTTGTTATGGCCTCACCTAAAAAAGAGATCTACTCTAAAAGGGAAGGAATTGCTCCCTGTAGGGATCAAATAATTTTTTTTTTTTTTTTTTTTTTTCAAAAGGGGATTAGTGTGCAGGAGTGCAAACTTGATGTCATAAAATTTGTCTTTCTTATAAGACATGGCGGGAAATTCACAATGTGTATTGCCACCTGAACATGCAATTTACTTAAATCTTAGCTAGTTACATTGTAGACTTTTCGGACTTCATTCGCTTGCCTTAAGACTTTATTTTTTCTATTATTTTTCCTTCTTTTCAACTGGTATAGTTTATAATGATTTAATCAGTTATGTTCCTTAGTGGAAAAGACAGTGTCGTTTCTGTATGAATAGGTGGATTGATATAAGGAACAATCAGGAATTAGAGAGAGAGAGAAAGAGAGAGAGAGAGAGAGAGAGAGAGAGAGAGAGAGAGAGAGAGAGAGAGAAAGAGAGAAATAACTTAATAATAATAATAATAATAATAATAATAATAAAACAGATACGACGGGAACCAGTCTATATGTATGGATGAGCTGATGTAATTTGAAATGTGAGATGAAAGAGAGAGCGAAAATACTGTTCAGAAAAATACATGACACTAAATATAATAATAAAAAAAATAATAATATTACATAGAAAGGACTTGAGCCAGTCAATACTTCATTTGCACCTGATATTTCAACGTTCATATTGACTTTATTCAACTGAATATTCTATAATTATAATAAAACATAATCCTATTGATTGTTCGTAATGACATTTAACACTTTGATGCCTAGCGTCCACTAAAAGTGACACTGGCAAACAGTGTACACCCAGATCAGACGCTCAGGGTTTACAGCGTTTGCAGGCATTTCTGTAAAATATAGTGCATGTAATGATAAAAGCTACATACAAAATGGACCTGTTAAGGTAGGAGAGAGCACTCGGCTTAAACAGCTTAAACAGCTTAACTGATTAATGCTTAGGTTTCATTATAATTTGTACAGAGTTGAATCAGTCGATCTTTACCGACCTCAAAATAAGCTCAGATTCCAATTCCTTGTCATTACGAAAACACGCCTATTCAAATTTATTGAAAATTTCACCACCAAAAACTGAAAGTTTTCGGATAGAAATTCTGATTTTTTAAATATTTTTGCTCAAAACATAGATTGTGGATACCCGTTAGAACCGCCTCGCCGAGGCGGTTCTAACGAGTACCCACAATCTATATGTTTGAGCAGAAACATGAAAAACAATATATATCCCTGTAAACCCCAGTTTTACTATATAAAAGCTGGGTTTAAGGGGTCGAAATTATATAGGTATGTTTTCGAGATGGGTTGTTTTGCTCTTAGCTGATGCGATTTGTTTTCAGTTTTCCTGATCTTGAACACGTTTCCTTTAGGATAGAGAAGAGATGCATTGTTATTAACCCTGTCATCCCGGATTTTCTGAAATCGACTACTCCATCTCTGTTTTTTGGAAACATCAATTGCTGCCAAGAGTGTGAAAGTTGCAAATCAAGAACAGAATGGCAAACAGCGTAGGTCCTGACGAGACGGCTCATTTTGAGCCGATAAGTCAGCTTATTGTGAGCCGTCTCATCTGGATGTACACTGTTTGCAAAAATATCTACCTTAATCTATAGGGCTGAAAGGATTTCAAAGTCTCCAGGTACTTCAATGTAGTGGAGTTTATATGATTTGGTCTTTTGTGATCACTGTGTCATTTTTCTTATTTCTGAAAAAAAAAAAAAAAAAAAAAAAAAAAAAAAAATACTGGAGTCACTTGTGCGGCCAAATTGACGGACAGTAGCAAGTCTGGCCGACAAAACCTGACACTTCAGCTTTTTTTTTTCAGTTTTGTAAGGGTGTAAATTGCTCTTGAAGGTCATTACCTTTCGATTGTATTTCATACATACAGCTGGTGTTGTTGCCAATCTGGGCCCAGTTGTTCAAAGCTAACGATGTCGTTAGTTGACGATTCGTTAAAATTTACATTTTGTGATACGCAAATACACTGAAATTTTTTGCTGAGAAAATGTGAGTAGCTTTTGCAGTGCAAAAGCTGCTCACATTTTGTCAGCAAAAAATATCAAAATATTGTATATAAAATCTGCTAAAACAGTTAACAAAATGACCCTTAACGAGCTCGTTAAGCTAACGACGCTTTGAACAACTGGGTCCTGGCTGCCGTAAAATGTCTCTCTGTACTTCACTATAGTGTAGTTTATATTTTTGGGTCCTATGTGATAATTATTTCGGGGTTTTTGAAAATTATAGGGAGTTCACTGATGAGGCTTATTAAAACGTATCAAGCTAGGCGCCCAGAAAGCTTGACACTTCAACTGTTTTCAGATTTGTGAGGCTGTCCATTGTTCGCAAGGTTCATTTCGTTTAGAAACTATATTTCATCACTACAACTAGTGTTAGTATCGCGTTGAAACATCTCCCAGTACTCAACTATAACATAGTTTATATTTTCTGATCCTTTTTGATTATTGTGTCCACTCTGGGCGAGAGTCATTTACGAGGGTCACTTAAGAGAATCATTTACGAGATTAACCGAAATTAGCCGGTCAGAAATCTTCACATTTTAGCTGTTTCCAGTTTTGTGAGTGTGATTGCTTTCAAGGGAAATTCCTAAATTTTGAATAAGTTGTTTTGACTTCCCGATTAAAAAGTGATGGCTTAGTGGCAGACTTGTCTTCTAGAAGCTTTGTATGCACACTTTAATCGGTATCTAGTATGCAAATAGGTCGCACCAAAGTTCCCTGGAGAGAACTCATGTTACTACGATCCATGTAATCTTTCACAATCTCATTAAATGCAAGTGCTCAGTGAAAAAAATCTAATGAAAACATAACAATAGTACAAATAAATACGCCGTATCAAGCGAAAAAGTGCTTTTGAACGTGCGCAAAACACGCACATACATATTCTCCTTTTGCGAATGCGTAAAGTAGCATCCGGGCCTTTGGTCTACATTCGTACATTTTGTTGTATCCAGTGATTGTGTTAGCGGACATAGAAGGTCCTGATAATATTGCACGGATGCACAGGCTTATTTGGGCCGTGGCTGCCCGCATATGCTTGAAGACCTTCTTCGCACGGCGCGGCCTAAATGCCATGCAACTTCAAACAAATAACATAAAATGAGCTCCACCGAGCAAAAATGTGCCTTCGAGTCATTTGCGGACAGCGAAGGCCAAGATCAGACTGCGCATCCGCGCAGTCTGATCAGGGCCTTCACCGTCCTCGAACAGAATCATTGGATACTACAAAATGTATGGATGGAGCGCAAAGGCCCGGATGATATTTTGCGCATGCTCAGGGTGATCTAGATATGTGCCTTTTGCACATTTTCAAAGGCATTTTATCGCTTGACGCGGCACAAATATTCTATAATTATGGCACTATTTGTAAATTGTTGTAGCTGCATAACAATGTTCAGCGAAGAATTCTTTTAATTAGACGAGACATAATGCAGAATGATTTATCTACTCATGTAAAGACTACAGACTACAATATCCAGACTACGATATCCAAGCACAACATAAATATGTTCAAGTCTGTAGAACACTCTTGAACAAACGCCACAATATATTTTATTTGACTCCGCTCATAATAGCATGACTCATTTTCGTTTGTGAGCTCTGTTTTGAAGACGTGTTAGGTTATCTTGTCAGCTGATGTCGCAAAACCTTTATTCGTTGCTTTTGGAGAGGCGAGAGTTAGCGAAATATCAAGCATTATTGTTTGGTAAAACTTAGAAGAAAAACATATTTTTATCTAATGATTTAGCCTAAAAATGCTGATTTCTTAAATGCACACTATGTGTTTCGTCTCATATGCATTTAAGCTTTTAGCATTTTCTACATTATGTCTTCTGTCTCATATGCATTTAAGCCTTTAGCATTTTGTACATTATGTGTTCCGTCTCATATGCATTTAAGCTTTTAGCATTTTGTACATTATGTCTTCTGTCTCATATGCATTTAAGCCTTCAGCATTTTGTACATTATGTGTTCCATCTCTTATGCATTTAAGCTTTCAGCATTTGGTAGACTGAATAAATTGTACGTACCTTGATCTTTACAGTAGTTTCATAAACGAGACCCTTTTCCATGTCGTCAACACACATGTGTGAGAATTAAACACATGTTTGTTTGGTAAACATTGACAATCAATTTGTATGGCTATAATTAGTATGTCAAATACAATATAAACGTATAAAAGAGCAATTAGAGGAATGCTTTTGTCAATACTTAAAATATCAGCTATCTCCCCAACACCTGCAGTAGTCCGTTACGAACCAGGGTCTTACGTGCCTAGTACAAGGAATTTTCATTTATTTATCTTAAATAGATAACAGTAGTACAGAAAATGTTCAGGAGGAACATAACGCTTAAAATAAATTAAAGTATTGGATATGTATTCAGTTTATAAATCGTCGAAATATGAATTGAACAGTGATGGTTCAGTCACTAGTTAAAAAACCCCAACAAGTCCATAGGACACAGATGCTCCCCCCACCCCCCCACCCATGTGACATGGGATACAGAAATAAATACTGTGTGACAGACATATTGTCAATACAACATGTTTTACATTTAACCTTTACGTGTTACCTTGACCTTGAAACTACGAACCTGAGTCTTGCGCGCGACACATTGTCTCATGATGGCTAGAATTTCTTCAATGTAATTTTAAGTCCATTAAGGACTGACAAGTTATGGACCGGACATAAAAAAGGACCCTATTTTTGACATTTGGTCTAAGTGTGACCTTGACCTTTGAGCTATTGACCTGGATATTGCGCGCTGCACATTGTCTGATAATGGGCCATTAAGGAACGACAAAATTATGGACCTGACGCGAAAAATAGACCCTGCCTTTGACATTTGATCTCTAAGTGTGACCTTGATTTTATAGCTATAGACCTGGGTCCTGCACAAGACACATCGTCTTATAATGGTAACATTTTTGCAAATTAATTTCTAAATCCATCGAGGAATGACAAAGTTATGGACCGGACACCAAAAATAGACCCTATTTTTGATATTTGACCTCTAAGTGTGACCTTGACCTTCAAGCTACGGACATGGGTCTTATGAGCGACACATCGTCTCATGATGGGTAAAACTTTCTGCCAAGTAATTTCAAAATCAATCAAGGAATGAGAAAGTTATGGACCAGACACGATTTTGGTATCATACTTACATACATACATACATACATACATACATACATGTACATACATACATACGCTATATGCCCGTACGCCATAGGCGGGGGCGTAAAAATTCAGTCCCTCCCCCTCCCCCACAAGCCATGCTCTATTACATTTCTGCCTTTTATTTGAAAGAAACCAAAACAAATTATAACATCTTGTCTGTTCTTGTGAGGCGTCCCGGTGGGCGAGTGGTTACATATGTCGCGCCCCCGACTTCCGATCACAAGCCCGCGGGTTCGAACCCCGCTGGAGGCGGAATTCATCCCATGACGGTACGCCTCATTGTACACAGCCTTATATTATCACCCTTCCATTGTCTCATATGACTTAAATAATGTTTAAGGGACGTAAAACACCAAACCATCATCTATTCCAATACACGTTATTCGCCATGGGAAACCGGGTCACTTCCTTGTTCTATGCGGATAAAAAGAAAGAATACTTGGGACGGAAGCTTCTATAATAAAACAATAATAAAAACAATTCTACTTACATCAGAAAAATAATCCAGTACTGAATGCGTAAAATTGCATAGTCTGTTTCACTTTTCATTCATAATTTTCTACGTGTTGCACGTGCTTAATATTGCGTTGACAGGTCTCTTAAGGCGTGGCCTGGTTTCGTCATGGCGAAGCGGGCCTCATTAATTGGTTGTCACTGGTCATTGAACACAGGTGACACAGTTTGATATGTACAGGTATTGTGTTGTTAGTCATCAGTTTCAAGGTTTAAGTGCTCACTATCTATCTATCTATCTCTCTATCTATCTATCTATCTATCTATCTATCTATCTATCTATCTATCTATCTATCTATCTACCTGAATAGTTACCAGTTTAATAAATATTATCTATCTATCTATCTATCCGTCTATCTGTCTATCTATCTATCTATCTATCTATCTATCTATCTATCTATCTATCTATCTATCTATTTATCTATCTATCTATCTGAATAGTTACCAGTTTAATAAATGTTATCTATCTATTTATCTATCTATCTACCTACCTATCTATCTATACACCAGCAATTCTGCTCCCCCGAGTTACATTGTACATCCACCTGTAATTTGGGTCACTGCAACGAATTGCAATAATTTTTAGAATGTGTCCTAGTTCTTACCCCACAGTTATTATATATATGAAATTACGGTTACCGTCCTGACTGCAACTTTGTATTTCCATTTCCTCTGATGTCATGTTATACTTGACTTTGAGAGAATAAAAGTACTTTGACTTGACTTGACTTGACTTGACGTAATGTTTCCTTTTGTATCATCGAGTCCATTCTTGTTACTTTAAAACCGAATACCTTTTAAGCCGGCGCCTTGCAAACTACATAACTGCATATGAGGAGACTTTATAAAAACCGAGTCTTCGATTTTCTTTGTTTTACGTGTTCTTTGTTTCCAAGGGCAACATTTTAAATTTTTATTCCAAGAGCAGCCTTTATAGATTTTATTCATTCCGAAAACATGCCTATTCAAATATATTGAAAATTTCACCACCAAAAAACTGAAAGTTTTCGAATTAAAAAAACTGATATTTTTTACATTTCTGCTAATAACATAGATTGTGGTACTCGTTAGAGTTCCCACAATCTATGTTTTTAGCAGAAATAAGAAAAATATTGCATACCCCTGTAAACCTCAGTTTTACTATATAAAAGTGGGGTCTAAGGGGGTCAAAATTATATAGGTATGTTTCGTGATGCAAAATCAAACATTGATAAATATTTCAGAAAAAGTGGTATTTGCACAATTCAAATATCTATTTTATGCACACTTTGATTTTTTAGATAATATTTAACTAAAGATATTTTATCTTAGTATATTGATTCATACACAATACTAATATTATACTGGCCGATAGAGTTAGCGATCAGTATCAGAAAGAAGTATCAGGACTTGTATACCCAGGGTTACAACAATGTAACATGATATTACAGTGCGGTGTCACTATGACATTATACTTCCTGTCATATTCAGGCACTGGGGTGATATGTAATAGGAACATTGTTAAAAGTGTCATTTAAGTATACTTACGCGTACACGCACAAAATTTTATTAGACCGGTGAAATGAAAATGGAAAACTCTTACAGTATAAATGATCTGGTATTGAGAAATGTTTAACAGTACTTGCTTATGTAAACAATGGTCATTTGTCTATCTTGTTCTGATCATCCAAACTAGTGCCCTTCAGTTTAATGAATTATCTTAATTCTGAATTGTTATTCCTTACATGCTTTTTGTGTTCGTGTATGCGCGAAGTCGAGAAGTATAAAATTTCATTACAAAAAAAAAAAAAATAAAATAAAAAAATAAATAATTCTGCCTTGCATGCGGAATAATCTATAGTCCCTTTCACACGTAGGAAATTGTGTTTATTTTGTTTTGGAATGTGGAATTGTTGTATACAGAGTTGGTAAGTCGAACAACGTTGCATCACGAAAACACGCCTATATAATTTTGACCCCCATAAACCCCACTTTTATATAGTAAAACTGGGGTTTACAGGGGTATACATTATATTTCTTATTTCTGCTCAAAACATAGATTGTGGGTACTCGTTAGAACCGCCTCGGCGAGGCGGTTCTAACGAGTACCCACAATCTATGTTTTGAGCAGAAATATGAAAAATATCAGAGTTTTTTATGTGAAAATTTTCAGTTTTTGGAGGTGAAATTTTCTATATATTTGTATAGGCGTGTTTTCGTCAATGTATCAGCATTAGAAACGGACATACATAAAAGTTTCAAGCAGTTCTTCAGAATTAGTTTAAGTATTCTATACGCATCTGATCGACGCCGCTTCTAAACAATGCTATTGACAAACAGTTATAGTCATTATGAGTACTCATTATTATTCTTTTGATTGAATGCTGTATATGATAACATCTCCCGTGAATCTTAAAAATACGGTAGGTATTTGTTTATATTTCCGTTGCCGTATCTATGTTCTGCTCCATAATTAAAATTTCGGAAACGAGCCTACTTAAACGTATGAGCAAGAAATGTAAATTCAACCGTATACGCGAATCATGCCAACATTCCAAACTGCTTTCATATTGTTAATCTTTCGAAACAGTTTTTACATGTAAATGCACAAAAATAAAATATATTACATCATTTTATTCAGTTTTATGTCTTTACATACCAGATACCAGATACAATTTATTTTGTTTGTAAAATGGTAATGAGTAAATAAGGCGTCTTTTCTTTAGCCAAGTAATTGTTTGAGAAAATTCTGCTCATGTAAATGCAAAGATTATGTACAATATTTTCTTCCTCATATTTAGCTATACCAAAACACTAGGAGCAAACAGCTCTCCAACATCTGTCCGCACCTGCCTTGGCGTTACTATTTTCACTGGAATTGTATCCAACATTCCATTGCTTTATTACCTGTTTATTTTCCTATAAACCAAGACCATATGTTACACTATATACAACAAATGACCCAGCACACACCCTAAGGTTTTCCAGTTTGTGGTTCTTCAAATACGCTTGCGCAGTCCCTTATTTTGGTTTCAGACATGCATTTTTGCCTGAAGCTTCAAGGTCTCTATTACATGTCTGCGAACAGCAAAAGCTCTGGCGAGACTGCGCTTAAGCGCAGGCTCGCCTGATCTTTTGATGGTCGCCTGTGAAAGGTACCATTTTCTCATATGCTGGCTCAAATGCTATATGGTAATGGTTTTCATCTGAGCACGCACTCGTGAGAAATCGAACCTTTCCGATACTAATAACAGCCATCGTGCTTCCGTAGGTCATTTTGGAGAGGTCGACTCCGCGAAGGGGAATAATCATTTACAAAGCGACAATATGTATACCTAATACATGAATGTTGCATAATAATCGTGACGTGGTAGTTTTGGGCTAGCAGACTGCGGTGCCCATAGAATTCTTTATGGTCGACAGTCTTGGTTTCAAGTAACCTTGGGATGATGTTTGAAGTAAGCTATCGCCCTGGTGAGATGAAGCCTTGATGCAAAGACAGTTCTTGCGAATAGGACCAGTTGTGAAACGTGAGAGAGGATGTAATAATAGTGTTAGTGTTAGCTGAACGTTTAGCAATTGAGGGTCGACTTTATGTTTCTTTGTAAGGAGACACCTGCGCAACCTGCCTACAACATTTCATACACGGTTTTCAACAAAATGCACAACATGAAAATAAAGGAATCATATTGAGCGTATTATCTTCATTGTTAGGTACATGCAGGATGGTTGGCCAGTGGTTGTGATGAAATGGCCTGCCACTACAACCCAAAAGCCCAAATACCAGCAGTCACGCAACAGCACCAGAACTTAACACATAGCATGCTAAGGACAAAGTCAGGAGACGACAAATGGACGATATATATTTTGTTTCGTTTTCCTTATAAATAGGATTTGACAGTTTATGCAATTTGTCTCCTAAGGCAATTTGCATCAAAATTAAAATCCACTTTTGAAGAAAAGAATAAAAAAAAAAAAAAAAGAAAAAAAAAAGGAATAATCAAAATGTCGTATGCTGATTTTTTTTACCCAGCCCGTAAAAAATGTTGAGTTTGAACTGAAGATCAACGGCCCTGTCAACAATATTTAAGTCATATCGAGCCATCGCCCAGAAAAAGAGGGAGATTGAAAAGAAGATTTGGTTAGTTTAGAACAAAGCCCCAACACCAGGCCCCGGGGTTATATATTTTTTCATGCTCAACTAAGCTGAGCATGAAATTTGTCCTGCTAATAAATCTCAAATAACTAACCACTGCAATTTGTTTCTTGCTATACATAGCTGAGCATGAACTTTTTCTGCTAATAAATATGAAAATGCCAACAATTGTTGGCATTTTCACATTTACAAGCAGAGAAAGTTTCATGCTCAGCTGAGTCGAGCATGAAAAAAAAATAACATTGAGGCCTAAACTTGCTCCAACTGAGGCAAGAACCTTCTTGCCAAAAGTCAGTGATCACATAGCTAGCCCCTTGAACGTTTCCGCAAGAGGTCACGCTACTCTACCAGCCAAGTGACATTAATTTAAATTTAAATGTGAACTTTAACCCATTTATGCCTAGCGTCCGATAAAAAAGACATTAGCAAACAATGTAGACCCAGATCAGACGCCAAAGAACGCGGCGTCTGATCAGGATCTACAATGATTGCACTTAGAATAGGAATTTCTATAAAACATGGCAACAATAAAAACTAACCAGACATTCATTATACTGAAATGAAGTTGTACAAAGAGTTATTGTAGAAAAATCCACTGGGCATAAATAGGTTAACATTGTTAAAGCACTTCCCATTGACTCTGAGATCATTAGCAGGTGATTTTCATGTAAAATAAGTGTGTAGAACAAAAACACATGTAAAAGCTACAGCTTAACGTATTAACGCATACCCTCAGCATGACCAGAATCACAACTACTTGATAATAGGGCTGCGCCATGCAAAAACGTGTCCCCAGTCAGCATTCTACGTAAATCTATATCGGGCCGTCATCGGCCCGTCAGGGTAGCTGACGGGCCGATGACGGCCCGATGTAGATTTACGTAGAATGCTAGCTGGGTCCTTGGGTATATGCTGCCAGCGATGGCCCAGATCAGTCTGCGCATCTGAGCAGTCTAATCAGAACCTTCATTGACCGCTATTACAAATATTGGATAGTACAGAATGTATGAATGGAAAGCAAAGACCCGGATGATACTTTGCGCAGGCGCAGAGTGATCTGAATATGCGCATTTAGCACATGTTCGAAGGCACTTTTACGCATGTCGCGGCCCATAACATTCCAACAAGAAAGATAGTGAGATATAAAATGATATATACCATGGGGGAATACTTTCTTGTAATATATGCAAACACCAATGGCCTAGATCAGTCTTCATATGTAAGAAGTCTGATCAGTGCACTCTACTCCCGCCTACAACATATTAAGCGAATTATTCCAGATATGTCAGGGAAACACAAACAACAACAACAACAACAATAACTGACCAAACTACATGGATGCGCACATATTCGGATATTGTTGTATTTACCGTAAAGATTTGTCCCTTCCCTAGCTTGTACTAAATTTTGAACAAGTCTATTTGACTACGTTTGTGGAACTTTGCAGTTCGAAAGAGTTACGTACCCTGAATGTGTACCCATTTTCTCTAAGCAAGTTGCCAAGTTATAGGCATAGGATAAGAAAAAAAAAAAAACCTTTTCGCACAGTGCAATCAATAATGATGCCAGCTGAAACACATAAGTTCTTTCTGACTAACTCCGTAACAGCTGTTTAATTTGTCACAAAACCTAAAGAACTTAAGAAAGTGTTGTACTTTTTTTTTCTTTTACCGTGCTTAACCAAACCCAAGCTACAGAAACTGGATGTAATTTTGGACATTTCCTGAGGAACAGACAAAGTTATTATTTCATTGTAGACAAATAATCAAACTTGACCTTAGGAAAGCAAATCAATACTTAAGCATATAACTGAATGGCCTGAACTCATTTGTGCAAGCTTATATCAGTGTCACGCAGGTTACAGTCAGTCTGTGACAATTTTACAAAATATACATAATATGTCTACGAAATGCACAATTTTAGACCAAACTGCAAATGGATACTAAAATACTGGACTGGGTCGGCGCATTTTAATTACGCGTAGAAGACAATTTAATTTTAGCTTGGTGCGATTAAATGGATGTCATACATCACAATCTTTAGTGACCTTAATGAACTAACTGCAATATTTCAAGTGATGTCGCATACAGTTGTTTTATCAAGAACTAACATGTAACATATTTTTGAAAACAAAAGGTGTATTTTCTTCGGCTCTGCAGATGACTATTATGACGACTGTAAATAATAGGAAAAAATGCTATTACTGTTACCACTACTACTGCTAACAACAACAATCATCACAACCACAAATGGTGATTGTTTGAACGTACATCGTGTTCTTTTTTTTTTTTTTTTTTTTTTCTTTTTGTTTAAAAACGGCTCAGTTATGTCAAAATTGGCATCACGAAAACATACCTATATATATTTTTGACCCCCATTAACCCCATTTTTATATAGTAAAACTGGGTTTACAGGAGTAATTATTATTTTTCTTATTTCTGCTTAAAAACAAAGAACGAGTATCCACAATCTATGTTTTTAGCAGAAATGTGGAAAATATCAGATTTTTTTGTATTTGAAAATTTTCATTTTTGGTAGTAAAATTTTCAATATATTTGAATAGGCGTCTTTCATAATTTTGTATAGTAAATCAACACCAACACGAAATAATCTTTATCATGTATTAACATCAACATTTCGCCGCCACGGTTTCTTCAGAATGTAATAAACAATAGACATAGATGACGTCGCACACGAAAACGAAACGTGATGCGATCCGTCACGCCAGCTACCTCACACAAAAAATAGCGGCAATGTCCAATAAAGCAAGTTAACCGGGGCACAGCAATTCCCACAATACACAAGTATGCGACAGGCGAAGACCAAGATCAGCCCGCGCATCCGCGCAGCCAGATAAAAGTCCTAACCGGCCGCATAAAGGATATATAGGATCCCAGCCTTCCAAAGAGCGCTTAGCGAAGACCCAGATCAGACCGCGCGGATGCGCAAGCAGGGCGCGCATGCAAAATTAACGAACAGCCGCATAACGGATAACATACCACTCGGGCGTATTGAATTTCAGCACAACATTGTTGATGCTTCCTAGTATAGTAAAGAAAATTCTATTTTCAAACTATTACAAACTGGCTCATGAAGACTATGTGATGTTTCACAGCCGCCACGCAGCACTAAATACATGTACCAGTTGTAGAGAAGGTCAATAAATTCTGTCAAAAACGGGTCCGTTAAATCAACGAATTCACTAATGAAAGTGAAAATAGCAAAGTCATTTTTTTTTCTCAGACTTTTCATGAACCGTAGTGTAATTTGTAGCACTATCCATGCCTCCCAGCGCCGTTCTAAGCAATGCAAAAATAGCAGAATGAACTGTAGTGTAATTTGCAATAGTTCTCATTTTCATGTTCATCTGGTTGCAAATTGGCTCCTCGATCTCAAATGCCAAGTATAAAGTACGGGTAGATGGCCGCCACACGGCACTTATACCACCAGGCCCAGAAGTCCCCTTTAATAGTTGCCCATCACAGTAATCACAGTATAGGTATAAAGCCAATGCCGTATTACCGTAAATATATTTGGACATAGAAGCTCCTTAGTTTCCCTGTCCTAAAATTTAAACAAGTCACTGTAACTACATTGTACTTGGAGATGTGGCTAAATGACTCTGAGGTCCAACGATCAGGATCGTATTTCGGAAAATCAAAAGTCATTATACACAAAGACAAAATCAGTAATGTTTAGGTAGAAAAGAAATATGGACCAAAATAAGCGCAAGTGTAAAGGAATAACGCTTCGCCCACCATGCCTATCAGTCTGAATATAAATTTAAAAAAAACAATACGAGCATAGTCCGAGGTTTACATGACATTTATACAACGTCGCCTCGACGTCGATGCAACGTCATGACGTTGCATCGACGTTGAGTCGACGTTGTATAAACGTCATGTTTTCGCTGGGAAAGCACACAAAAGGACGAAAATAGGAGCCTCGAATTTATTTAAGTCCTTTCATATGCAGCAATATAATTTGCGGGACTATTTATGGCTTAACCGTTGCAAGAACATCAGACATAGGTCTGGAAACAGCCGACAAAGTTATGAAGCCTCCTATTCGTAACTCAGAAGTTGACAGACAGTGGGGACCAAAGCTACTTCAATATTAGCAGTTTGATCTGCATCTGCAAATCATCTTAAATGGACTGGATTGTACACATGCACAGGCCGAATTTAAATTCCTCTGTTTGCATATGGAGAATGTATGGCACCCAAATGATACATATCATATAAAAGAAAATTATGATTCTCAGTGGATTCTATTTATGGTACAGTTGTTTGATCGCTTGATCACAGAACTGTAATGTTCAAAGTTATGATAATGATATTAAATATTTTATGCAAAGAGCGATTCTTTGTGGGAAAGGAACATATGAATATTAAAAAAGGAAGATATGGTTTCATTGAGTCCTAAAGCCAGACTTGGTTTTATTAAATCATTAAAGCCATATAAATTGGCAGTTTGAAGACACAATCAATGATTCATTTGACTAGGCCATAATCTTATGTTCTGTTAATAGTACTGTAATACATGTAGTACTACACATTTACGTACTTCTTACAACAGGGAGTAGAATATTGTGATGTTTTATCCGGGGATTGGGGTAGGGAAGGGAAGACATAAGGGAAGCAGGGCTACATTTGAGCACACCACAACCTCAAGAAATTTACTTTCTTTCAAACACGTTTGTCTGCAATAAACGTCAGTCAGTAGAATCTATCTCAAAAAGCACAGTCAAAGTTTGATGTTCTCTTTTTTTTTCTGTTTTGCCCATTCAGATCAGACAGGCTCCTGTGTCGATCTGATCATTTTTCGGTAATGAATGTGTACAAATGGATGGCAGATGAATCAACACAAGTATTCAAATCCGGCATGTACGTGCCCATATGTTCCGCTATCTTCTTTGCGGGTTTAAGTATCTAAAACAAGCTTCAGCATGTCTTTCCTTACCAAGATCACCCTTAAGTGTATTAGCTATTTTGAGACGGGAGCCAACCTTTGTGACCTCTCATTGATTGGTCTGTATCCTATTCTACTTCTGAAAAGTGGTCTACTCTAAAAGAAAAGCATTTTAGTACGAAAACTTACCTATATAATTTTGACCCTCTTGAACCCCATATTTATACAGTAATACTGGGGTATACAGGGGTAGACGTTATTTTACTTATTTCTGCTGAAAAACATAGATTGTGGGTACTCGTTAAAACCGCCTAGTAGAGGCGGTTCTAACGATTACCCACAATCTATATTTTGAGCAGAAATATGAAAAATATCAGAATGTTTTATCTGATTTGTTTTTTTAATTTTTGGTGGTAAA
The DNA here is from genome assembly GCA_964016985.1 of Anodontia alba. NCBI lineage: Eukaryota > Metazoa > Mollusca > Bivalvia > Lucinida > Lucinidae > Anodontia > Anodontia alba. The sequence continues at coordinate 11,743,177 of OZ024836.1, read as the reverse complement.
ATGTTCAGTATATTTGAATTGGCATGTTTCCGTAATGGCCCCTTTGCTCCCTGTGGGAGCAAATGCTTTCCTTTTAGAGAAGAAACCTTTTAGTTTAACCATTTATTTCTTTGTATAACATACATATGGTACAATACAAGTAAAGATAAATCATTAAGTACAATTATACACTGGGATTCAGAAGAAAGTCTACTGACTTATAAAATCTGTCTCCCATTATTGCAATAGATAATAGTACTATATTGATGTGTGACTAGTAATGAAACAATTGATAGGCTATAACAATTGTATGTTCTTGGCTGTTTGCCTAATTCATGTTGGTATATTCTAACTTAAAATCGATGGCGGCTCCACGGGGGCGTAGAAATATCAGGTGCAAAAAGGTTCATAGATTATGTAAAGGTATCTCTACATCATTTATTTGAAACCGCGTCAGGCTAAGATTGGCAGTAGCTCGATTCTTGCCCATAACACAAGATAACTTTGTTCTTACATATAAATTAAAATCAAACATTGCATACATGTTGTATAACTTTAGCTATTCATACCATCACGTATGTTAAAGATACAAGTTTTGGTTGCCTACTAAGATGGTTACTTGAGGTTTATTTAACCTCAAAACGTTTGGTTTTGATCAAGAAGTCTTGAACAGCTAAAAATATTTGCTTATTAGTAGAGTCTGATAACTCACGGTCGCCGTTCAAAAATACATTCAGAGATGTCTGGCATAAAGGTATTGTGTTATTAAGGAGTTCTTGTCGTAAGTTGGCGTATCGTGTACATGAAAAAAAGAAGTGTTGGGTATCTTCAATAGACCCACACACACATAGCGGGCTGTCAACGATATTTTTTGAAAAAAGATGTTGGTTGAGTGCACTACATTTCATTCGTAGGCGGGCATGGTAGATTTGACCAGGCCTATTACCATCGTAAACATATTTCGGTGGTGCAAGAAGATTTGAGTTGAGATGTCGTTTAAAGAAGGAGAGAGAAGGCGAGTTTCTTATCTCGTCTGACAGACTATTCCAATCTCGTGTGACAGATGGTAGGAAAGATTTATAGTAGAGCTGCGAATTTGCATGGATAGTATTTAAGTTTTGTGAATTACGTAGGTTGTATGCAGTATTGTTTCCAACTGTGTCCGATACTAAAGAAGAAAGGTAATCAGGAGTTAGGTTGGTTTGCATTTTGTAGAAAAGTTGTAATTTGTGTTTTTTCCTACGAGATGCTAGTAGTTCCCATCCAGTTTCATGATTAAGACAATCGATTGATACTAATTTTGTCGCTCCAGTTACAATACGGGCAGCTTCATTTTGTATTTTTTCCAACTCATTAACTTCATATAAAGTACAATTATCCCAAAGAACATCGGAATATTCGAGAAGTGGTCTAACAAAAGAAAAATAAATTGTCTGAAGAGAGTGTCTATCAAGTTTAAATTTGAGCTTTCTCATAATATAAATACGATTCCATGCTTTGGTTTTTATATAATCCAGGTGTTCATGCCAAGTACAGTCATTTGAAAAAATAAGGCCAAGGTGTTTATGAGATGTAACTTCCTGTATTTGAGTTTGGTTCATAAAGACCGGAGGATGATATGGTTTGTTCCTTTTTCGTGAAAAAATCATTGATTCGGACTTGGCTGGATTGAATTTGACAAGCCATTGTTTTGCCCATTCGTGAATTTTTAAAAGATCGTTATTCAACTGATAAGCTGCATCGTCTGGGTCGTCAACAATAATGTAAAGACTTGTATCGTCCGCAAAAAGCCGAATAGAAGAGTGAATGTTTTCAACGATATCGTTGATATATACGAAAAATAGAAGAGGACCAAGAATAGAGCCTTGTGGAACACCTGCCTTAATTGCGGTCCAATTGGAAGCTGATTCAGGTAAAACAACCCTTTGTTTTCTGTTACTTAGATAGTCTGTGAACCATTGGAGAAGTGGTCCAGAAATACCATTAGAAGAGAGTTTGTAAAGAAGGCCCTGATGCCATACTCTGTCAAACGCTTTGCTAATATCACAGAATATAGCTCTTACCTCTTTCCCTTCGTCAAGCGCGTGACAGAAGGTGTTATAGAGATCCGTTAACTGATTAACTGTAGAATCGCCAGGCACAAAACCCGACTGGAGTGTTGTTATGGCATGGTTTGCTTGAAAGAAATTGAAGACATGTTTGTGTACAATTTTTTCAAGAACTTTACCAACAGTACTTAAGAGAGATATCGGTCGGTAATTTGATATTTCAGCTGGATCGTCTTTTTTAAAGATTGGCGTCACATTAGCCTGCTTCCATATAGTTGGAAACTTACCCTTTTCTAAAGAGAAATTAAAAAGATCTTTGAGTGGAGAAGATAGCGGCTGAGCTAGGTCTTTGAGAATTCTATTGCTAATTAAGTCAGGTCCTGCTGCTTTACCTGTGGGTAAGGAGAGAAGTATAGATTTAACGTCCACAGCTGTAGTCCTTATTAAATGAAGCTTATTGCGTGGATTATTAAATGTTTGTGGAAGCTGAGCATTATGCTCATCCAAATGAGTTTGCTGTGTAAAGAAATCGTTTAATATGTCAGCTTTTTCTTTTTCATCGCATATAATGGTGTCATTGCTTTTTAGTGGAGGTATAGAAAATGTTTGGTCAGACTTAATAAAGGTTTTTAGAGTTTTCCACCAATCCTTTTGGTCAATGTTTGGGTCTTTAAGTTTATCTTTTAGGTTATCAATTTCTTGTTGTTTAGCTTTTCGAATGAGCGAGGTTACTTGATTTCGTATGTGTTTATAATTGTTAAAGTCGGATTGATTTTTGGTTCTCTTGTATTGGTCATAGTACCGTTTTCTTTTTCTCATAAGACGTTTGATATTTGTGGTTAGCCAAGACGGATCAGATTTACGAACATGAACAGTTTTATTAGGTATATGCTTGTTTACAAGATGCGTAATTCTATCATTGACATTTTGAGCGTAAAGATCTACGTTGTCATCTTTTAATGAATTCCAGTCGGTTTGATTTAGTTCTGTAGAAAGTGTTTGATAATCACCTTGATGATATAGATAGATATGTCTTTTAAAAGCTGGAGAAATAATTTTGTCAAAATTATAAACACAGTATATTGGACAATGGTATCTAATATTTTGGTCAAGAAACGGCTCGCCAACGCTACTCAAAACCACCCTATTCTTATTTGATACAAGAAGTAAGTCAATAATTGATTCAGAATTCTCTGTATGATGGGTAGGCATAGTTATAAGCTGCTGTAAGTTAAACTGCTGACGTAATTCATTAATTTTCCTGCATGAAGCCTGTTTGGATACATCAAAATTGAAATCACCCGTGATAGTAATGTTAGGTATATTAGTGTCAAACGCAAGGCCAACCGAATCTTCAATACTTGAATAAATTAGGTTATTTGAATTTGGAGGTCTATAAAAGGTACCTAAAAGCTCCTTTCTGTTATGCATTGATATTTCAATCCAAATACATTCAATTTGTGGAAGTTCAAGATCAAGCCTTCGACAAGAGAAAATAGACTGACTAACATAAACACAAATGCCTCCGTGATTGTCGCCCGTTCTATCACGACGGTATAGGTTGAACCCGTTTATTTTTAGTGTTTCATCAGATATACGCTGATCCAACCATGTTTCAGTAAGGCAAATGACATCAAAATCTCGTAGTTCCGACTCAATTAAGTCTAATTTATTCGAGAGACTCTGAATATTATAGTGGACAATTGAAAATTTATTATTGATTGCAGTTTGTTTGTGTTGAGGTTTTACGGCCCAGTCAACCCAATGGGGTCATGTCGAGCGCGGTCAGTTTACCTAACCACACGTTTACTGGGCAGGCTTAGTCCTCTAAGTGGTTAACCAGTATTGTGCACATTCTTTCGCCAGAAACTGACAACTGCCCTTCTTGAATCAGCGGAAGGGGGAGAATGACCGTAGAAAATATTTCATGATCAATCTCCACGAAAGAATGTTGCCGACCTCGGCGGGGGTTGAACCCGCGACCTCCTGGTCTCCAGTCGGACGGCGCATCCAACTGAGCCACCGAGGCCGGCATATTGATTGCAGTACTTTCAAAAGTAGGCCCAGATGACGACGAGTTAAGAGAGACATCCGAATGCGGCCCTGGATTCTTTTCTATACCCCCTATCAGTAGCAAAGACATTATGACGAGAAAATCAAAATAGTTAAGGTAGTCCAAACATTTAACCTTAGCTTGACGACTATAGTGTAGTCCTATCCGTGCCCTATAAAGCTGCATTTCAATCATGTTATACAATCAATGAGGTAACGAAGTAATCTAGAGGACACGGACATGTTTCCTTGAAGGTTAACCATTCTCTTGCTATTTTGGATATAAATATCTGATCCCCCGTGGAGCCATGAAACGAAATTAACTGGAGTACATGTCAAGCAAACATTCAAAAATATACACAAAAACATAAACATGATGATACATGTACAAAAGGAGGAAAAGGAATAATTGTGTACAATTTGAGTCTTACGACATAAAGTATGCATGTAAGTGACAGGAATCAATACAGATAAATTGAGTTTCAGACACAAGTTATATTGTAAATAAATCTTTGGAATACATGATATATATTAAAGTCGCTGTGATGTAATAGACATATTGCTAAAATGACAGCAATGTCTAACAGGCATAATGCTCACATGGGTATACGCTAGTTACTTATTGTTCAAACGTCACCCAATTACAGACGTATTGCTTCTATAGTCATTATGTGACTGAAATAAACTTCCCCATAATCACTAATATACGACACTGTCAAATTACTAAACGAGTGTTTATTTCGACAGTCATACTGTTGAAATGATTTTCCTATCATAAACATATTGCTTATATGGCTCTCATATGAAAGACATATTGCATGCGTGCATATGTTATCATATGACAGACATAAGGCAGACATGAATATAACACTAATTGAACTATTGCTAACAGTCCGTTCTTATAAGAAACGTATTGCTTTAATACGGTAAAATAGCTGACATCAATTTATATGACTGACAAATAGCTAACATTGGTTTATATGACTCACAAGTAGCTGACATTGTTTTATATGACTGACAAATTGTTGACATTGCTTTATATGAATGACGAATAGCTAAAATTGTTTTATTTGACTGATTAATTTCTGACATTGTTTTGTATAACTGACAAATAGCTGTCTTTGTTTTGTATGACTGACCCGACAAATAACTGACATTGTTTTATATGACTGACAAATAGCTTACATTGTTTCTATGACAGACAAATTGCTGACATTGTTTTATATGACTGACAAATAGCTGACATTGTTTTATATGACTGACAAATAGCTGACATTGATTTATATGACTTACAAATAGCTAACAGGTTCTACATTGTCAAATATATTGTTAACATGGATAAAAGTTTGACAGATAAAACTGACATGGTTAGTGTGGCCGATGTTCTTGACATGTATATTTTCTTTTATCAATGATTTTGCTTACTTTGCTGTTATACAATAGATGCATTGTGTTTTGGCTAATACATGACTGACAAATTACCCACATACGTTTACTCACACAGACATATTTAGGACATGGCAGTCTTATGACAGACACATTTTTGGATATCATATGAAGTACATATTGCCGATGCAAAATGCTAAAGTGAATTCTCTAACAAACAGAACAAATAGGGTGTTAGCGAAATTATCTTTTATCATTGGAGTATATTTTGCTGTTCTATATGACATACGATTCTTGACATGACTTAATGAGTGCAAGACTGTCAATAAAGTTTTACTCACCCAGGTACTATATTCTTATACAATACTTTCTATAGCATGTACATTCTAGGATTGTCATATCTAAAACAGTATACATTTTACTTATTTGGCATATATAACACGCATACTATCACTGACAATTAGAGACAGACGAAGCAATGACATTGTTTTACTCAAGCAGATGTGTTGATGACATGGAACTAACCTATATACCCTTTACATAACGGACATAATGCTGCTGTGGCTAGCTGAAGGACAAATTACTGACTGGGTTTTGTATTTATCAGGCAAATCATATATAATAAGTGATTCTACTAGGAGAGATTGTTTACACATTCATTTCGTAATAGTAGACACATTATATGCGCTGTTGACGCGGTTTTTCCCTGACAGGCGTTTCCTATAACAATCATATTTCGTACAAGGCTTTCATATATCACAAAATTGTTATTACATAACCACTAAGTGATATTCAAATACTGCACATAACATAGCAACCTTGTAACAAACGCTTTACTGATGTGACGATCTGAATAATAACTGCTGATATAGTTGCACTATGATAATCATGTTATTAACATGGATTTTTATAAAACTAACAAACATACTGTACACTAAGTAGCTATAACGAGACGAACATGTTCCTCATATGTTTTCATAGCGACAGATAAGGCGCTTTTTTCATCCGAAAAATGCTGATATCCCTCCTATTCCCCAACAAAAACACGTGCCGTGGGCACCCATTAGAAGCGCCTCGCCGAGGCGCTTCTAATGAGTACCCAAAACACACGTCTCCGCCGAGAAACAAGAAAAATATTATGTGGATACCCCCTCTTATCTGTAGTTATATGTTTTAGTCAAAACTATGGTGCTTAAAGCATAGATGTGTTTTTGTACGACATACACTTAGTCTAAGCAGCTGTTGCGTGGACATTGTGTTTCTGATATGAACACATTGAATCTGAAAAATACGGAATTGACAAATATAAGGCGGAAGTATCCAAAATGTCTTGTTAATGTCAAGACTTTTTATAACAATTATATAAGCCATTTGATGACAAACATAATAACACTTAGAACACACAAGTGGTTAGCTTGCAGCAAGCTATTTTGTGATATTATTATATGTTGCTGGTGATATTTATTAACAAATCGCAGGCTGGTTAATTTGTGATAATAACTATGCTAATGGCTGGAGATCCTATTTCCTGATACAACACAATCTTATGAATATGTAGCTTTTAAGTTGCATGACTACGAAAAGTTCTCTAGCCAATAAACGTAATGCTGATAGGACTATGTAGAGGATCTTACATGTGTGCTCCAGGCGGTTGTTTATAGCACGAATTCGTCCAGCTATACGTTACACAAAATGAGAGTTTTGCCTGTTCCCCGTTCAAATGTCTCTTACAAGACATTTAGTAAGAGACATTCTAAGGGACAGACTTATTGATCGGACGTTGCTAGTCCATTCTGGGATGCTGACCCCCCTGTTCTCCTCTTGGCCGAAATCGAAACACCAAGGTGGGAACGGAGGTGCATCCGAGAATTAATTCATAGACAAATTTGCAGACCCGTCCATGCGACCTTGTAGCTTTACTTTTCGGCTGTAAAATGAAACGTACCTGCGAATTTTCGTCGCAGGGGCTTACCCACGTAACAAGTTTGACAGTATTAAAAATTAGATTATACGAAATATTTCGAACGAAAAGAAGAATATTGAAAGTTTACAGAACATCAAATTTGGATAAACATTTGAGACTAATACTACAAACCTTTGGATATGCAAACCAGCCGATGCTCGAGCGCGACTGCACATCATCGCAGTTCCGTCCGAGCCTCGGATGCTCATACATATTAGGTAGGTAAAGGTTTTAGCCCATTACGAAGACACGCCTATTCAACTATATTGAAAATTTTACCATCAAAAAATAAAAAAAATCAGATAAAAATTCTGATTTTCCTCATAGCTCCGCACAAAAAACAGACCGCGGGCACCTGCTAGAACCGCCTCGACGAGGCGGCTCCAACGAGCACCCACTATCCATTTCACTATACCTTTTCAGAAGGGAGCAAACATATTTTACAGTTGCCTGATCCTCCCCCGGCCCTCCCTCCCCACCGCCTGCATCGCCTTGAAAGTCCCGTTAAATTCACGAAATCACTGCTTACTGAGTCTAAGTGCATCTGCAAATGCGATCAGTATTATTTTTTTAAATACAGGGAAATTTTGTAATAACTCGATTATTGTTCAGTATCACACAAATCGCTACAAGGATCCATCAACGTCTGATAATAATTGCCAGAGAATGCAATTTGGCAGAATCATTGCTGGATGATAATCTTTTATTAGCCTTTGTCATCTGAGGCAATAAAATTTCTTCTGAAGACGCCATGTCAAAAAACGACGCAAAAGAGAACATACGTACGTACAACACTAAAGGGCGCCATGTAAAAATAATTTCTATAGGTAAATGGCAATAAAATGATAATGCGAAGAACAATAAAAGAATCACAGGATTTTAATTTACAATATATTATAGCTGTTTCAATATAAAAAAAAAACTTGCTTCTAAAGACAGCATGACCATCACGAAAAACACGACTATATAATTTTGACCCCCTTAAACCCCACTTTTATAAAGTAAAACTTGGGTTTACAGGGGTATACATTATTTTTCTTATTTCTGCTCAAAAAACATAAATTGTGGGTACTCGTTAGAACCGCCTCGGCAAGGCGGTTCTGACGGGTACGCACAATCTATGTTTTTAGCAGAGATATGAAAAATATAAGAGATTTTATCTGACAATTTTCATTTTTTGGTGGTAAAATTTCTATATATTTAAATAGGCGTGTTTTCGTAATGACAAAATGACGCAAATAAAACCATGCATACATACAAAACAAAGAGGCGCCTTATAACAGAAAAAAGATTAGGTCAAGAACATAAAACATCATAGGATTTTATTCACACTACATTATAGACATTTTCACATTTTAGAACAATTATCGTAAAGAATTTAGGGACCCCAATATTTAGGGTACCTATGACATGCAGCAAAAACGGTGTAATAATTAAATTCTTTCCCAATTAACCGAAAGAGTTGTTTTGATTTCAAACCAAATATCCCTGTCAGAAGACGAATCTTCATTTATTGCCCGAAAATTGTGATTGAAATGAACAAATAAGTCGCAACGTAGTAAACGTGCCTTCTGACATGTGCGCACAACAAAGACTCTAATCTGCATTACGAAAACACGCCTATTCAAATATATAGAAAATTTCACCTCCAAAAACCGAAAATGTTTAGATAAAAAAACTCTGATTCTGCTCAAAACATGGATTGTGGGTACTCGTTAGTCGAGGCGGTTCTAATGAGTACCCACAATCTATGTTTTGATCAGAAATAAGAAAAATAATGTATACCCCTGTAAACCCCAGTTTTACTATATAAAAGTAGGGTTTAAGGGGGTCAAAATTACATAGGCGTGTTTTCGTGATGGCCTGCGCATCCGCTTGAATATTCATCACGAAAACACGCCTATATAATTTTGACCCCCTTAAACCCCACTTTTATATAGTAAAACTGGGGTTTTACAGGGCTATACTTTATTTTTCTTATTTCTTCTCAAAAACATAGATTGTGGGTACTCGTTAGAACCACCTCGGTGAGGCGGTTCTAACGAATACTCACAATCTATGTATTGAGCAGAAATAAGAAAAAATATCAGAATTTTTACCTGGAAATTTACATTTACATTTTTTGGTGGTGAAATTTTCAGTATATTTGAATAGGCGTGTTTTCGTAATGGCTTGAATATTCATCACGAAAACACGCCTATATAATTTTGACCCCCTTAAACCCCACTTTTATATAGTAAACCTGGGGTTTTACAGGGGTATACTTTATTTTTCTTATTTCTTCTCAAAAACATAGACTGTGGGTACTCGTTAGAACCGCCTCGCCGAGGCGGTTCTAATAGGTACGTACAATCTATATTTTAGGCGGAAATATGAAAATATCAAAAAAATTTACCTGAAAATTTTCATTTTTTGGTGAAGGGATCCCAATATATAGTAAATATGCCATGTACATGTAGCAGAAACAGTATAGTAATTAAATTCGTTCTCATATTTGAATAGGCGTGTTTTCGTACTGTTACTGTGCAAAATCAAGAAAATCATTTGAAAATCCATTGCTCTGAATTAGTCCGTAAAGTTTGAATGTAGTTTTCCTGCAAACTATGTGCATTCATTCAATCAGGCAAATTGAAAATGAAACGTATTAAACTATTTGAATAGCAGATGGTGTCTTCATTAAAAGGAGACCTGGGAAATCAAACATCAACAGATAATAGGTCATATTCAGTTTTACTTTGTTTTACTGGTTAACGGGTCCCAGAATAGGGGCATTAGAAAACAACGCTGACCCAGATCAGACGCCACAGAACACGGCGTCTGATCAGAGTCTTCACTGTTTGCATTAAACGGAGGAATTCCTCTTAAAAGTTATAATAAAACAAACAAATGAGGTATCCCTTTTATATAGAAATGGGTTTGTCCAAATTATGATGTAGAAGAATTCATTAGGAATTAATGGGTTAAATATAACTAAATGGTTTCTAGTTCAGGTCAGTACCTTAGCTTGCAGTAATCAGCATGTCTTTTTAGCAATCCTAATAGCATGAAATGAGTCCGAGGTCAACATTCCAAAATCGTATTTTGGAAAATCATATATAATAAACTAAAATCGTATTTCGAAAAAAAAAAAAAAAAAAAAAAAAAAAAAAAAAAATCGATTTACACAAAGATAAAATAAGGAAAGTTCAGACAGACAGATATGGACCCAAAATAAATGGCGTGTTATCAGCCGTCCATGAAAAGTAAGCAGTATTTGGTAAAGCATCGTCATCAACATATGAAACTCAGTTTATTACAAAAGTGCGAGAGAATATACAAATTAAGTTAACCGAGAAATTGTCATAATCACAAAGTAACTTTTCCGCTAAACCACTAAATTAGCGGTATGGAGAGGAGACACTGCGCACTAAACCACAACCCAGCAGACACACAACGTTGAAACCACATCAATTCAACGTCGATTCAACGTCAAGACGTTCAATCAACGTTAAACGACGTTGTTTCAACGTTGTGTGTCTGCTAGGAGTTAACTCTTTTATCCCTGCAGACCAAAACAGATACGAGGGATATTTAAGTCTTTTGATCCGGAATCAGTAACAACCAAAATAATTAAGGAATGATTTATTTCGTTCCTTCAAACTATTAATCATCGAATTTTATGCAGCGTTTCAGCCTTTTAATCTACATCCGAAATTCGTTTTGATGGTCGTTTTGTGATATACCTCTTAGATACTGGATTACAGCTGAACCCTTAGGAGAACGACGTGGCTATTTGTTTTACCAGCTAGCATCTTTTTCATTTTTCATCCGGGGGAATAGGAAACAGTGACATGGAGCAAGGTCTGGAGAATAAGGTGGATGAGGAAAGTCAGTTTCTTTGTCATCTTCGAGAAACATCACGAAAACATGCCTATAAAATTTTGACACCCTAAAACCCCACTTTTACATAGTAAAACTGGGGTTTACAGGGGTATACATTATTTTTCTTATTTCTGCTCAATATGAAAAATATCTGGATTTTTTATCTGAAAATTTTCATTTTTTGGTGGTGAAATTTTCAGTATATTTGAATAGGCGTGTTTTCGTAATGTTTGTCACAATGGCAGCCTTTTGCGAAGGGGCACCATCATGGAGAAGCTTATCATACTTGTCGTCACTTAAAAGCGAAACTGTTGTACATTTGTAACTGATACTATTTATAAAGGTATTACACTAGTTTCGCTTATAAGAGACGTCATTACGTAAACACGCCTATTCAAATATATAGAAAATTTCCTCTCTAAAAACTGAAAATTTTCAGATAAAAAATTCTGATATTTTCATATTTCTGCTCAAAACATAGATTGTGGGTACTCGTTAGAACCGCATCGGCGAGGCGGTTCTAACGAGTACTCACAATCTATGTTTTGAGCAGAAATAAGAAAAATAATGTATACCCCTGTAAACCCCAGTTTTACTATATAAAAGTAGGGTTTAAGGGGTTCAATATTATATAGGCATGTTTTCGTGATGTTATGCCTCTTATTCGACCGACCTTATCCAATGTTTGTATTATATTTCAAAATCCTATGTGCAGTAGTACTGCACATAGACTGCTGAGAAATCTTTGACGTAAAAAATACACACATTCAGTCACATAGACAAACATTGTTACGGAAAAGGCAAAAACTATATACCCCCTATATACTTCCAGATAAGCCACAAATCCAGAAGGGCACACTTATGTCACATGCAGAAAGCAGATCAGTGTGACATAGGTGTTGTTATATCAGACCCTTTTTGTAATCTAAAGGTCGTCCAACGTAGGTTTTTAAAAATCTCGTGTGTCGGTTTGATGGGATTTTAGTTGGTTTAAGAAAAAAATATTTTATTTCTAAAATTATTACATATATAATAAGTAATAATTCAACCTCGTACGAAAAAAAAAAAAAAAAAAAAAAAAAAAAAAAAATCAAAAGAAAGCATTTAGACTTATGTAGATCTACAAGTCACCTTGATACTTCAATGAAGTTTCTAGTCAACTGGCTGTTTGGTTCAGGATAAAAAAGTTCAAAATAGATTTCAAACATGGCTGCTAGAGCGACCATCTTGGATTTCCGATCAGTATCATTTTAGCAATTTTGATCTACAAGTCACCCTGATACTTTTTAACAAGTTTCGAGTCAACTGGCCTTACTGTTCAGAAGTTCAAAATTGATTTTAAGCTTGCGACCGTGGCGGCCATATTGGATATCCAACCAGAGCAAATTTAACTTTTTTTTATTGAATTACATTTCATCCAGATACTTTCTACCACGTTTCGAGTACATTTGCCCTTCGGTTCAGGAGAAGGAGTGCAAAATAGATTACTAAGATAGTGGTCATGGCGGCCATCTTGGATATCTGATCGGAACGATTTTAGCTCTATTTGATCTACAAGTCAACCCGATGCTTCCTACCAAGTTTCAGTCAACTGGCCATTGATTTCAAGAGTAGAAGCGAAAAATATATTTTCAAGATGGCGGCCATAGTGGCCATCTTGGATTTCCGATCGAAACAAGTTTAGCTCTATTTGATCTACAAGTCAATCCGATACTTCCTACCAAGGTTCAAGTCAATAGGCCTTTCAGTTCAGGTCGAGAAGCGAACAAAATATTTTCAAGCTTGCAGCCATGGCGTACATCTGGGATTTCCGATCGAAACAATTTTAGCTTTTTTTGATTTACAAGTCACCCTGATGTTTTCTACCTAGTTTCAAGTCAAATGGCCTTTCAGTTCAAGAGAAGAAGCGAAAAGTAGCTTTTTGAGATGGCGGCCTTTGTGGCCATCTTGGATTTTTCGATCAGAACTTTTGTAGCTATTTTCTATCTACAAGTCACCAGGGTGCTTCCTACCGAGTTTCAAGCCTGTTAGCCTTTCGGATCAGGAGAAGAGCAAAATAGGTTTTCAAGATAGCCGCCACGGCGGCCATCTTAGATTTCTGATCGAAATATCAAAAAAGAACTGTTGATCATATAGAGAATTTTGAATTGTTGCTAAATTCGTGGAAACCACGATTTGTCTGCAATAGTTTGTTTTATTTACTATATATATCTGTAGCAGAGTTCCAGACGTTTATTCCAAACATAAAGTTAACAGAATGGCGATGAATGAGGACATCCTATTTACAAGTTTATGTAATGTGTTCCCGCACAGTATATTGTGAATAGTTATTGGCATATTTAGGGTTCTACATTAAATGGGGGTTTTTCAGACGTTTCCAGTTTTTAAAACCCGCTTTTAAATTTGTTTGTTCTTCTTGCAACCGTTTTATTGCATAAATGTCTAAATATGCATTTATGTTTGCGTAGAAACGAGAAAGACACATGGACCTTTCTGGTTAAAACTGACTGAACTCGAGCTAGGTCTAAGAAGTAAGCATTTTACATAGAAGTATTAAAACATAGATGTGTTTTCGCATAAAACAATAACAAACAATGATAATGCTTATAATTTATTTACATCAAAATGTTGAACATTGTTGTTTTAATGTGCAGTTGTTAACGCAAAATTGCGAAGAAGCATCTTGTTCACGCAGACAGAATATGTATTAAAACCGTTTGCTTAGATAAATATTTAACCCATTTGGCAGCAGCGTTGAAGGGCATTGATACACTTCCAAGGGGATGTTGGGCGGGATGTTGGAGGAGGTAACTCTTTCAAAATTGGTTTGCCAAGCTTATGAAAAGGGGTGTACTCTAAAAGAAAAGAATTTGCTCCCCGTGGGAGCAAATTCTTTCCTTTCAGAGTAGACCACTTTTCAGAAGGGCATTGAGGTACAGGAAAGCAAACAGGAGGTCACAATATTGTCTCCATTATGAAAAATCTTGAAAGAAAATACCAAATGTATCCGGTCCATTTAAGTCCGATATACATTTATTTTTACAGTAGCGTCATTGCTTGTTTAACCCATTTATGCCTAGTGGATTCTTTTACGTCTGTGTTTGGACAGGTTCAATCCCAAGTTAAAGGGTGTCGGGTTGCTTTTTATAATTACCGTGTTTTATAGAAAGTCTTGTATGTACTGCAAACAGTGTAGACCAGACGTTCTGCGGCGTCTGATCTGGGTCTACACTTTTTGCAGATGTCCCTATTATGGGACGCTAGGCATAAATGCGTGACAGTGTATCCAGAACAAATCTTCTTTACAAACATATGTACGGGAAACAAATACAGAAATGATAAGAATGAAAGCGGATTGACCTGGGAAGGATACTACGCTCTTCAGTAGTATTCATTGACTTTTTAACTCCCCTGAGCAAAAGGCTCCGGGTAAGTTTATAGGATGGTAAACCAGATGGCGTCCATCGTCCGTCAACCATTTTCAAACGTCTTCTCATGTAAAACCGCTGGACAAATTGAAGCCAAATTTCTTGTAAAGACTGCATGGGATGGGGGAACGAAAGTTTGTTCGCGGGCTCTTGGTCTCATGGTTGCATGCCAATATACGGTAAAAGCACTTAACATCTCCTTCTGCGGAACGGATGAGACGATTGACTTGAGACTTGGTATATAGCATTGGGCACTCGAGCCCATTATAATTAACACAAATAGTGACTCTGGGTTTACTTAACCTTTTTATAGTAAGGTCAAATTTGTCACACGGGCTTTTGTTTGGGAAAACGTGAAACTGCTTTTTTCAGAAACTATTGCAGCCAGTTATATATAATTTTGTGGAAGCAGTCAATTAAATGGCTAAAGGAAGCCACATGAGTATGCAAGGTAAAGGACCGTCCTTGTCCTTGGCCGAAGATCTATGGGATTTCATAATTAAAATGTATGTTTGTCTGCAACCATATGGTCAATGTAAGTCAAATTTTGTATTTGAGCTATGAGGAAATAAGTGGCCACTTTGGCTTTTCTAACGGAAAAGTGAAAACAATGCATTATTCAGACACTGTTTACAGCCAGTGATGTCAACGTTTAAAGAGGCATTCAACGAAATAACTAAATGAAGTCACATGAGTATGAAAGGTCAAGGTCAATCTTTGACCTTTGAACAAGGTCAATGAAATTTTATAATTAAAAAGTGGTTTTCTTTGAAATCACATATTCAACTTAAAGCAATGTTCATATGTTATTTTTGTGCCAAAAAATGAAAGTTTATTTTCATTAGCCTGCTCATATGACCTAGATGGCCGCCATGCCCATTTATGGTAAAATCCCTTCAAAATCCTCTTCTTTAGAGCTGATGGACCGGTTTCAATGCAACTTAGAATGCAGCATTTTGGTCTCGGGTTCATTACAGTTTGATCGAAAGATTAAAAAAAAAGGTAAGCGAAAAGTCCAGGGAGTGCCACAATCACAATCCGAAGCCCTTCCCCCCAAAAAGTAAGAGAAAAGTCCAGGGAGTGCCACAATCACAAACCGCAGCCCTTCCCAGACCCCAAGAGGAAGAGGAAACCGACAAATCTAAACAAACACAAACCGAACAAACGTACGAAAAGCACTAAGATTAGCTCTCTCTTCCCCAAGTGAGGTAATCGCAATACTAAAAGGACTGAAAAACACAAGAACAAAATGACACACGGAAAGACATACAACAAATCGCCTCGTAGAATAAACCACAAAGCAACAAGGAGTAAGACTAACACCAAGAGGAAGAGGAAACCGTCAAATCTAAACAAGCACAAACCGAACAAACGTACGAAAAGCACTAAGATTAGCTCTCTCTTCCCCCAGCGAGGTAATCGCAATACTAAAAGGACTGAAAAACACAAGAACAAAATGACACACGGAAAGACATACAACAAATCGCATCGTAGAATAAACCACAAAGCAACAAAGAGTAAGACTAACACCGGGACCACCGCCTTAGAACGGTCGGTAGAGTAGACCACCGTGGGGTTTAAAAGCACTTTTACAGCTAACTAACTTCACCCTGGGTCCCGGTGCTACTCTTAATACAGAAATACATAAAAATTCGGTTCGCAACTCAGTCAATGCATCAAAGCGAAAACATAAAAATCAAATTAATCACTATAATAAACAAGACGGGTGCTTTTCTGTGATTAAATTGAAAAGAAAAGAAAAAAAAATCAGAAACTTCTGCAGCTAATATGAAATTTTGTGGAAGCATTAAATTAAAAGACTAAATGAAGCCACATAAGTATGAAAGGTCAAGGGCAGTCTTTGACCATGGCCCAAGGTCTAGTGGACGTCAAACTTAAAATTATTTTTTCTCTGAATCTACACTGTCAACTTAGGTCAAATTTCACACGTCAGCTTTGAGGAAAAGTAGTGGAAATATAATTTCATTAGCCTGGTCACAAGACCAAGATACCCGCCACGCCCATATATGGTAAAACTCTTCTTCTCCAGAAGCAGCGGGCCGACTTACTAGAACTTTTGCATGTAGCATGCCCATTTTATATAATTAAATGATGACCCTGTGTTGACCTTCATCTGTTTTACGGTAAAGTCAAATTCGGTCACTTGGGCTTTTCTATATCGGAATGATCTAAATGCAAGGTTTCTAGCTCAAGTACTTTGATGAGAAGTTATGCATTCACAACATAAGTAATAACTACCAAAACATAAGGATTACACTAGCAAGTACTGTCAAATATTTCATTTAAAAAAGAAATAATGTGACGTTATTTGCGCTACCGAACAAATATTAGACAGTAGGGTTTCTTAAACCATTTAAACCTGTGATACCAAATCAGGTTCTAGACTATCAGCTTTATAAATGAAGTCAACTTTGTATACTAACCATAGTCCATTTGCATCAACCTTACAGGTAATACTGTTATTGTATTTATATTTGCATGTACATTTGTTCATTTTTCCCAAATTTTCAGAGGTTGAATTTAAGTTTGAATATTTACGCAGTTTTACCAATAGGTCTTTTACTTAGTGTTTGGATTTTCTCTGACTGTGAACAAAAAGTCTTTTAACTAACCAAATATTCTGTTATGTTTCAAGGTTCAGGGGTGGGGGGCAACCAGAAGCTTATGTCCTCTTGTTATTTAAGTACACTCACCCATACACAAAATAGGTCAGGCCTGGTGTATACCATCCTGTCTTTGAAAATACCATTTCTCTTTTATATCTGAATATATTTGGTTTTAAAATCATGCATTAGCGATGCACCTCGTTAAAGTGTTAATTTGTTTCTGAAATGTACTAGTAATGGTTTTCTTGTTTTTTAAATATTTAGCAAAATGCCAATGTTTCTAGCCAGCAATCTGTATGTACCTCTAATCATATATAAAATATTTGCACGTCTGTGTTATAAACAGCATGTGCTCCTGTTGAGCACGATCGTGAAGTAAATTAAGCACACGTGCATAGTTTGTTCTGATACATATCCATGATATATTCATAGCTGATATTTAGAAAATGTAAATACCAACGTCTGCTCTAAAACAATTAACAAACTTTCAATATTTATAAAATGCCAATATGGTAAACATTTGAGCCACAACGTAAGAAGATATATCTTCTGAAAAGAGCGCCCAACGAAGACTCGAATCTGACAAGAGCGCCCAACGAAGACTCGAATCTGACAAGAGCGCCCAACGAAGACTCGAATCTGACAAGAGCGCCCAATAAAGACTGACAAGAGCGCCCAACGAAGACTCGAATCTGACAAGAGCGCCCTACGAAGACTCGAATCTGACAAGAGCGCCCAACGAAGACTCGAATCAGCATACAACTCAGTCTTTGTTGTCTGCATGAAAAAGGCCTTGAATCTTTGTTTATGCAAAATGCGCAAAGTGAAGATGCTGATCTGACTGCGCAAATGCAAAGGGTGACCTGAATCGTCCCTGGGCGCACACGTCCGAAGGTACGTTTTCTGACTTTGCAGGTCATTAATTTCTGTCAGTATAGTCTCCCCCTTACTGTTGAGATGAATATTGCTATTCCTCCCACATGAAAGTACAAAGAACACGGAATAAAACTGACAATGTTGTAATCCATATGGAGAAAGAAAATCCATACAAAACCAGGTAACTGCATCTATACACATGCGAGCCAGCTTGCAGGTCTTCAATATAATCACAAACGTATTCTAGAAACTTCGCAAACTACACTGCTGCAAGTGAAGGTAATTCCGAGTTTCGTTTTTTTTTTTGTGTGTTATTTGTTTCCAAAGGCGATCTGTTAGATTCATTTTTATTCTAGAAGTCTTCCAAAAGAACAAGGAAATATGTCAATCGAAAAGTTTAGAGCAAAATCAAAAAAAAAAAAAAAAAAAAAAAAAAAAAAAAAAAAAAGAAATTCAGAAAGCATTAACACACAACTATAATGGGATCAACTTTTATGACTTCGCGTGATGAGCATCAAAAATATTAGTGAAGGTACCCAAGAAATGCTATAATGACGAGACACAATCTTCTCGGAGGCACCAAAAGAAGGAGAGAAGAAGAACAATAATAACAAAACATCGACGCACAAGCAAGGCGCAACTGATATATGGATTGCATAAAACGAAACATTTTTTTTCCGAAGTAAACAAACTAAATCCATTAAAAGTTTACCCCTTTACAGAAAGTAGGCAAATTAGTTTTAACAACGTCGCCTTCCTTGAAAGTTTATCCGTGCCTTTTTACGTAAGTATATGGTCCTTCAAAATACTATAGAGCGGACAAACAAAATCCCAAATGCATAGATGTACGCGTTGTTCTAGGTATCAAATGTTCGCATAGACACAAAACGTAGTAAAACAGAAATAAACGTCAAATGATTGCCTTTGGAAACAAAGTACACACTACGGATTAGAACAGGGGAGTCTCGGTTTAATTGAGTATTTATATCCAACCCGGTTATATTATCTAGTTTCAAGGCCGCATCATTAAAACATAATTCGAGGGTTGAGCACAAGACTATAGTAACTCAAACATATTTTTGAAAACCTTGTTTAGGGGCAATTTTGACCCCTTTGTAAACAATGCAAATTTAGGTGACATTGCTCATACGAGGAGATTAAGTTTGGGGAAAAACAATCATCTGACGTACTTCAGTCTTGCGCTCAACCCTCAATAGAAGGCATGCTTTTTACACGCATGCAAACAGCGAAGCCGTATAATCCAATAAGTAAGTTCTGAAGGTCGTGGATTACTAACTCGCACTAAATGCATATATTAGTAAATACTAGAATTGGTAAAACTGTTCAGTTCAGGTAGTTCTGCAGCAGGTATGAGAAATATGTTGATATATTGAGTGTTTTATTTTTTATTTTATTTTATGTTAGATTTGACAAAACAGAGATTCATCTGGAGGACAATTTGAATTTACACCGGTTCAGACCTGGGCTGCGTTCAAATGTGCAAATTACTCGCGGGTATTTTTTCCTGGATCCCTGTTACTGTTGGCGCTCGCCATTACTACAGTGATGCACGGCAATACATTCACTATCACTGAGCACTTCTGAACGCATCCTTAGTAAGCTATGTTGGTCAGTAATTTCAAAGGCACGGTAGTTTATTACATGTTATATAACCTGCAACACCATTACGAAAACACACCTATTTAAATATATAGAAAACTTCACCTCCAAAAAACTGAAAATTTTCAGAAAAAAAACTCTGATATTCTTCATATTTCTGCTCAAAACCATAGAATGTGGGTACTCGTTAGAGCCGCCGCCGAGGCGGTTCTAACGAGTACCCACATTCTATGGTTTTAAGCAGAAATAAGAAAAATAATGTTTACTCCTGTAAACCCCAGTTTTAATATATACAAGTGGGGTTTAAGGGGGACAAAAGTATATAGGCATATTTTCGTGATGCTTTCTGGTCTTGGACTTTGCAGAGGGACTACGGTCAGGAAAATACCTAACGTTTATCCTTTGAGCCTGAAACCACAAATAAATAAATAAATAAATAAATCTTGGGTTATTGAACAATTGTAGAACTGTATTTAATGTATAAGATAATATCTAGTCTCTATCCTGGGTAATATTTTTTTTATTTTTTAACAACACCTATTTTGAACGAGTTTGCCAGGACCAGCGCAGCGATGTACACAATGATGCTGATATCGACAGTCAACTTCCGCGGCATCGGACTAGATTTTTTTCCTGTCAGAAATATTTTGTACGAAAAGCGTATTATTGATTTATGTATGATAAAACGATAAACATTCAATTTCTTTTGTTTTATCAGATGTTCCGGTCATTGGCCAGACAAAATTAATACACACTGTGAAAAAGTTTTTGGTGCGTATACGGGCAGACAAGGGCAAGATAAGCATATCTATTACTTTAAAGTTTTACAACAGCTTAACGCATTGTAGTCGGGAGACCCGTAAAAACGTAATTGGCAAACAGTGCAGACGCAGATCAGACGCCGCAGAACGCTGCGTCTGATCAAGGTCTCCACTATTTGCAAATTGTTTAGCCATTTTTCGCTAGGAATATGTAAATCTCATAACCTCGTACCTAAAACTGAAATTGTACTCTTCCAATATATAGTGTTGGAGAGTCTATTCAGTCTACAATGGGTTAACATAGGATGAAAATATGGTACCAGTAAAATCGATTTTACCCCTCCCCCAACAGAACCCCACGGGAGTTTTTACCTTTGACCGTCCTAAAGGCGGTGGGTCTAGTGTTATTTGTTCTCTGTGTGCTCTTGCGGCTTCTCGCTGCGTTTTTTTTTATTTATTTGTTTTATGTCTCATTGTTGTGTTTGATGGCATTGTATTCATCTTCTGGGGTAGAGGGGTGGGCTGTACTTAGCTCTTCTTGGGTATATGAAATGTTTCTATCTTTTGGTGTCACTGGTAGACAAAATTCTGTGATTGTGGCGCCATAAAAGAACCGCGTTGGAAAGATCAGTAGGAAACTATTGGGGATGGCTTAAACCAGTAGTTTTACTTTCGCGAAACCACTTTAAGTCTGATGCAGCTCAAAATTTTAAATATATGTTCTGTCCATGTAATGTGAACGTCAAAACGACTGCCTTTTGGAACAAAGAAAACACTACGCAGCACTTTGTTCTCCCATAACAGACAAGGAATTCAGGTGGGGGGGGGGGTGGGGGGTCTACATTCAATATAAGGCAACTTTTCAGACTAAAGAAGATGTCCAAGAAGAGGTCCTTTTATTTTTTTGTGCGGTTGTGGTGGCAAATGTAACATTTGTTTTGTCATTATTTGTTCCTCATCTTTGCTTTTAGTGTCTAGGGCGGGCTATGCTTTGGGATTATGGCATTTCTTGGTTGTCTTCAATTATATTTTTATTAACGTATTATTTAGAATATGTCGACATGCAAGCAGACATGATAAAAAATCATTTCATTTCGAGAACAAGAGACTAAATGAAATTTGACAAGCTGTCAGATGTCATATATATTTTGATTGTTTTAATACCATATAGCAATTTATTAAATCTTTCTTGGACAATAAAATGTCCATTTGTGAGGAATATGGAACCTATAAGAAGATAAATAAGGGATCTGGCATGACTGTATTGGTCGTTACAGGAAGATCTATTGTGAAGTAAAGTCGCTCGCGGTAATGGAACTAGATAAAAAAATAACCGCAAATTTTAAAGAGTCATCAGCCAATTTTGCTTAGTGCTCCACATAACGTATTGTTAGGTAAAGTCGCAAAGCCCAGATTCTGAACCTGAACTTGCATTTACAGTTCAAACATTTGTTGAAGACCTTGGCTAAATTTGTATAGTTCTTTGATGTAACACTAAGACAAAGGCGCCTCTGTTTGGATAATTGGAAAGTGGCGTCTTGGAATATTTATATTACTAGACAAAATCCATGACCATCAAGAGGACAATACATCAGTCCAAACCGTTATGCCAAATAAACTGGCATGGTCCTGGCCAGCCTGTACACCCTAGCTGCCTGATCTTGGCGTTTTCTCTTCGTTGAAATATTCTACAGTATCCATGGAAACTGTGAATTGGCAAACTGACTAACATGAATGACACAGCTGATCAGGACCTTCATTGCCAACATTAAAAACGTTCCAAAATTGCAAACATTTATGTTATTACATCTACCTCTGCACGAAACGCTAACAGGTCATAAGCTGTTAATCTTACAGGAATTCGGTGCGTCGCCAGCCGACAAGAATATGTCTGCATGTAAACGGACAGACAGTGAAAGCCCAGACCACCTTAAGCATCCGCCTGGTCTGATCAAGGTTTTTGTAACTCAGATACATAAGCATTGTTTATTTGAAAAGAATGGAAACACGTTCAGGGGCGATTTTCTGGTAAATAGTTTTCCTTCCATCACGAAAACGTACCTATATAAGTTTGACCCCCTTGAAACACCACTTTTATATAGTCAAATTGCGGTTTACAGGGGTAATCATGTTTTTTTTTATTATTTCTGCTCAAACATATATTTTGGGTATTCGTTAGAAACGCCTCGGCGAGGCGGTTCTAACGATTACCCACAAGCTATATTTTGAGCAGAAATATGAAAAATATCAAAACTTTTATCTGAAAACTTTTTGATTTTGGTGGTGAAATGTTCAATATATTTGAATTAGTGTGTTTTTGTAATGTTCTGAAAAAAGATCCACACTAAATGTACAAAACACTTTTGTCCGTTGGCTGCTCTGAAAGTGTAATAAATCCCTTTAAAGGCTCCATATCCCTACTAAAGTAGACATTTTTCTTATGAAAGGTTTAATAAATTGATATATAGTATGAATACGATCATAAACTGCGGCACCTGACATCCTGTAAAATTTCAGTTAGTCTCTTGTTTTTGAACTGGATCAAAAACAAAATGATTTTTATCCATCACGAAAACATGCCTATATAATTTTGACCCCCTAAAACCCCCTTTTTTATATAGTAACACTGGGGTTTACAGGGGTATACATTATTTTTTCTTATTTCTGCTCAAACACATAGATTGTGGGTACTCGTTAGAACCGCCTCGCCCCTCTGAAAATTTTCAGTTTTTAGAGGTGAAATTTTCTGTATATTTGAAATAGACATGTTTTCGTAATGGTATCTCTGAATTAATGTTGCCAACATTAGTTCAGAGATATGATAAAAAAAGGTCATTTCAAGAACGAGAGACTAAAGAAAATTTTACTAGTTGTCAGATGCCACATTTTATGATTGTTTTAATACCATATATCAATATATTGAATCTTTCTTGGACAATAAAAGTCTATTTGTGAGGAATTTGGAGCCTTTAAGAAGGCGAATAAGGGATCTGGCATGACTGCATTGATCGTTACTGGAAATCCTGTTGTAAAGTCAAGTCGCTCGCAGTTATGAAACTAGATAAAAAAATAACCTCAAGGTTTAAGGCCATCAGTCAATTTTGCCTAGTGCTCCACATAACGTGTTGTTAGGTAAAGTCGCAAAGCCCAGATCACTTTGTGCATTCGCGGCGCATGGTAAAGGCTTTTGTAACTCAGTTTCAGAAGAATTGCTTACTTAAGGAGAATGAATACACTTTTAGTGGCGGTTTTTGTTTCATTCATTCCATTACGAAAGCACGCCTATTAAAATATATAGAAAATTTCACCTCCAAAAATAGTTTCTTATTTCTGCTCAAAACATAGATTGTGGGTACTCGTTAGAACCGCATCGGTTAGGCAGTTCTAACGAGTACCACAATATATGCTTTTGAGCAGAAATAAGAAAAAAAATATTGTATACCCCTGTAAACCCTAGTTTTACTATATAGAAATAGAAATTAAGGGGGTCAAAATTATATAGGCATATTTCGTTTATTCTGAAAAGAGATCCACAAAGCACTTTTGTCATTTGGCTGCTCTTAAGCTACCAATTTATGCCTAGTACCCAACATAACGTGTTGTTAAGTAAAATCGCCTACGGTAATGAAACTACAACCGAACTTCATGGTTCGAACATCTTTGGGGCCATAGATTTGTTCTAGACCTTAAAAGTGCGACCCACTGAAGGTTAATCATAGTGCCAGGTCAGGAGGCAAATTTAGGGATGTCTTTACGGTCTTTTATAAAACAAAATGGTTTATTGTGTGTACTTGTTAGAATATAATGAGTACATAGAACATACATTTACATAATTAGATAATTTGATTTGTTTGTGTTGAGGTTTTACGGCCTAGTCAACCCATTAGGATCATATCGAGCGCGGTCAGTTTTCCTAACCACACTTTTCCTGGGCAGGCTTAGTCCTCTAAGCGGTTAAGCAGTACTTGTGCACATTCTTTCGTCTGAAATTGATAACTGCCCTTCTTGATTCAACGGAAGGGAGAGAATGACTGTAGAAATATTTCAATCTCTACGAAAGAATGTTGCCGTACCCTGCGGGGAACGCACCCACAACTTCCTGCCCACCAGTCGGACGCGCATCCGACTGAGCCACTAAAGCCGGCTCATGATTAGATAAAAAAAAATCCCTAAAATATCCCTAAAAATTGTTTTCTTGAGCCATCGGAAGAGTTTCCAAGGGAATCAAAAATGAGTTTGAATAAGCCACCATAAACGATACATCGATGTTCGAGTCATTGGTTTTACTGTAAATAATTTACTTCAAGTGTTTAGGCCATCAGCCAATTTATGCCTAGTGTTCCACAAAGTCGATTTTGGCAAACAGTGCGTATGCAAATCAGGCGCTGTTCAACGTTTTATCTGATCAGCATCTGCACCATTGGCCAGAGAAATAAATAGAAACCCATAGTATTGTAAAACACCCATTTAAATACCAAATAGATTAGTCTATCTTGCAAGATTATAGAACAACCACCAGGCATAAATGGGTTAAAAATTGCATGCATATCAAGTGCGAGACTTTTTGTCTCGACTACAGCACTGGTTTACTTCCTATTCGCCGATATTGAATTAATATAAAGCGGAAAATTAGCTACGAAACCCAATCTAAACGATAATTATTACGTATACCAGACATAACCCAATTTGCAAATTCAAGAGAAAATAGATTTAAAATGTTTAGTAAAGCTGCAATGCTATTTACCAAAATGTTTGTATAATGTCGTTGTAGAAAACTTTGTTACCATATTAAACCTAAGTAATAGGACATAGAGACCAGAGCAAACAGTGTAAACCCAGATCAGACGCCCATGAACGCCGATCAGACGCCGCAGAACTCAGCCTCTGATCAGGCTCTACACTGTTTGCCAGTTATCTATCAGTTTTTAAGCTAGTAATATGTGTTTGTATTTAGTGGATTCTGTCCAGCAATGTGATCACCTTTATTGGGGGTGAGAGAGCTGGTTGCTTTGTTTTTCTTTTAGTTGTGTTTTGTGTAATGTCCGTTGTGGTTTGTTTGCTTTTTTCTCTTCATGCACTTAGTAAGCTTTGTTGTTTGATTGTGGCTCTTCGTTGACATTTTCCTTACCATCACGAAAACATGCCTATTCAAATATACTGAAAATTTTACCACCAAAAACTGAAATTTTTCAGATAAAAAATTCTGATTTTTTTTCATATTTCTGCTCAAAACATAGATTGTGGGTACTCGTTAGAACCGCCTCGACAGGACAGTTCTAACGAGTTCTCACAATCTATGCTTTTACGCAGAAATAATAAATATAATGTATACCCCTGTAAACCCCAGATTTACTTTATAAAAGGGGTTTTAATGGGGTCAAATTACATACGCACGTTTTCGTGATGTATATATTAAAGTTTACATTTTTAAATAAAAACACAAAGAATTATCATGGAAATTCAGACACTTCAGTTGAACCAACATTTCTAAAAGCATCTCATATGCCGCCTAAAATATGTTATTACTGTATATTAGGATGCAAGGTCCCGTGTTACTGAATGATGTTACTGGATTAGAATGAAGTGATATATACTTTAAGACAGACATAAAACAAATTAGTCTCTTTCTGCAAATCATGAAAACCCAAATAAAATATTTTATCTTAGAAGTTCATTTTACAGAATAATTTTTCTTTTCGATACAGTCACTGTGTATCTCTAACTCGACATGTATCATACCAATTTATTTTACAAAACGTGTCTCTTTTCCCTGACGGCATAATTTGTGAAATGAGTATTAGTGAAAATCACAAACAAGCTGAACCGCGCCATGCGAAAATGCGTCATCGGAAATATACGGACAGCGAAGGTCCAGATCAGCCTGCGCATCCGCGCAGTCTGATCAAGACCTTCACTCTCCGCTATCAGAATTACTTGATTCTACAGAAGTATGAATGGAGAGCAAAGGCCCGGATGATACTTTGCGCATGCACAAGATGATCTGAATGTCCACATATTGCGCATGTTTAAGGCGCCATTTCCCATGACGCGGCCAAGCGGTCAATTGTGCTGACTGACTGATAATGCTGCGATCTCACATTGTGATAGCTGTGCGTTCGAACTCCGTGGTGATTGTGATTAGTCTCTGATCTAAATATGGCATTTCATGCCTCACGATTGCTTGTCTTACAATCAATTTATTTATGTACCCACATTATACTGATGCTAGAGAAATACAGTGAACCCTCGTTACAACGACAGCATTTGTTCCCAAAGACGTTGCCATTAAAATGCATTTGCTGTTGTACAAAATACTTAACGAGCAGGTTGTTCTTATTTCTTCAAAGAACAAATGTTTTGGATATTGTTAGAATCGCCTTACAAACATATGTTTGAATCCAAAACCTGTTTCTTTAAATTTTAAATACAATATTCTTGTATAATTTGTGACTAACTCGAAGGTTTCGAGACATCAAATTGATATTATAACGAATTTTGTCGTTGTATCGAGTGTCGGTATAAAGACGGTTGTCCCTATCACTGGAATTATTGTAAACGCCAACATAGCAACATAGCAATATCTCTATCTGTTTTTTAAAAATATTCATATTTTTGGTGGTAAATTTTCAGTATATTTGAATAGGTTTGTTTTCGTAATGTTAAGCAAAAGGTTTTTTTTTTTGGTTTGTATTTGTTTTCTCTTGATGAAAGTGTTTTATACTTTTACTATGATCAATAGTTCTAACCAATTATGTACTCATAACTCAAACTGCCAAAAAAAAAAAAAAAAAAAAAAAAAAAATCAGAACATAATAGAATGCTAAACAGTCCACATGCGAGGAAACCAAATTGCCTTGCTGTGTACTGTTAAATAACGAATTCTGTCGCAGCGGCTCATCTAACCGTTTCATCCCTTTGTTTCTGAAGATTTTAGTCAGACCATTGTTTCAAATAGGATCTCCGTCGAAGCAGAATGACACATAACTTGCTAAAAGAAACAGACTTTGACACTTCATGCAAATTGTCTGCCCTGAAAGAGGAAATGTTTATTAACAAATATGTAGTAAAATCAAGTAACTATCGGCTTTAAGTCGGGAATTGTAAAAGTTAATTAACAAATGCATATTCAAATCAAGAATCATAAACACAATAACTATACACAAAGGCGAATGCAACAAAATGTTGATGGACTTGTTGACTGTTAGAACGAATGCAATTTTCTACCATGCCACCCATCACACAGGTAGTTTAAACAGTCACGTCTTCAAAGTTTAAGGTTGCTTCGTACAAACTCATTGGGAAGGTATGCACCCATCCCAGCCCGTTTTTTCACAATCGATTACTTAATATTTCCTTCACTTGAAAAAGATAATTTAACGCATGGTGCGGAACATTACAGACGGGCCTTTACACTTTATGCAAAAAGGAAAGCTCACATCAGCCTGTCAATCTGCACAGACGTTTTATCTCGGCATTCTATGTTCATCAATATATAGCTACAATATCAATTCCTTCGGTGAGCGGACGACTGAAAACCTTGATCAGACAGCGCGAATGAGCATGTTGGTCTGGACGTCCGTTGCCGCATATTGCACAAGAACCTTTTCTTTGCAACTCTTGGAGCCCTTTGTGGGAATAGATGCAGGGAAGGTACCTCTGCCCAGATTGTTTTGCCTTCCTTTGTAACAATGGAAGATCATCTAGGACTCGATTGGATGCAGATCCTAGTGATCAGGAGGTTGCGGGTTCGATCCTTGCCGAGTTCGGCAACATTCTTTCGTTGAAATTGATCATGAAGTATTTTCTAATATCATTTTCTCCTTTTCTATGATTCAAGAAGGGCAATTATCAGTTTCTGGCAAAAGACTGTTGAAAAGTACTGGTTAACCGCTTAGAGAACTAGGCCTGTCAAGAAGTGTGATTAGGGCTACTGACCGGCACTAACTTAACTTTTTCACTGCCACGGGCGATAATAACAGGCTTTTTGCAAACAACGTTTGTCCAGATGAGACGGCTCATAATTAGCCGTTTCATCAGGATCTAAACTGTTTGACATTCAGTATTTCAAATTTACATACGAACTTCTTTCCAATCTATGTTTTTTAAAGAAAATAAAAAACAAAACAAAAAAAAAAACAACAAATAAAAAACAACAACAAAACAACAACAACAACAACAACAAAACAAAACAACAAACAAACAAAAAAAAAAAAAAAAAAAATCAGTCTGAAATTTGGCGCCAAAATGGTTAATAGTGTTAATTGGGCCGTAAAATTACAAACCAACCAACCAAGTACATGTATAGCAAGTTCCCATAACGTCGGAATGTTACAGTATTTACGATAAACAAACTTATAAACAGAAGGAATACACTAATTACAACCCTCGTTCCAACGACAGCATTTGTTCCCAAAGACGTTGCCATTAAAACGAATTTGCTCTTGTACAGACTACATAAGGAGCAGACTGATATGTAAAAAAAAGTCATGTTTTTTGTTTTTGTTTCATTAAAGAACATTTGCTTTGGATATTTGTTAGAATCGCGTCAGTAAGGCGAGTGAGGCAATTTTAACAAATATCCAAAACATATGCTGCTTGAAGTTTTAATGCAATATTCTTGCAATGTTTCTCATTAACTATCACCTCTTGAGCGAAGGTTCCGTGACATTCAAATTGTTATTATAACGAATTTTGTCGTGGTATCGAGTGTCGGTATAGAGAGGGTTGACTGTATTTACGATAAACAAACTTATTAACAGTAGGAATACACTAATTAAAATTTCGTCATGCCAGAAGTATACTGAGCCGCCACGTAAGAAAACGTACCTTTTAAAATGTGTGCACGCACAGGAAGGTCGGCGTATTTAGCAAATACCATTACGAAAACACGCCTATATAATGTTGACCCCCTTAAACCCCACTTTTATATAGTAAAACTGGGGTTTACAGGGGTATACATTATTTTTCTTATTTCTGCTCAAAAACAGATTGTGGGTACTCGTTAGAACCGCCTCGCCGAGGCGGTTCTAACGAGTACCCACAATCTATGTTTTGAGCAGAAACATGAGAAATATCAGTTTTTTATCTGAATTTTTTTTTCAGTTTTTGGAGGAGAATTTTTCAATATATTTGAATAGGCGTGTTTTCGTAATGTAAAAAGGCTGATTTGTTTGCAATCGCCAGGGTTAATGCAAATAATATGCTTTGTGTCAGTCATGATTAAAAGGCAAGCATCATTTGCGTCTCTGCTGTAGGCATCAAATTTGAAAATATCAGGTTTTTACGCACACAGTGCAGCTGCTGCACATAAACTGTGATAAAAATTATTCGAACCGCAACGTCAGTGAGCGTTCCTTCAGATATGCGCGGCCATCATTCGCGAAGTCTTATCAGAATCGTCCCCGGACGCAGTTTAGATAGTCAATGATACAAAGTTGCAGCATGCAGTCAACGGAGACTTTGATCAGGTTGCGCTGATGTACGGGATGATTTGAGTCTTCGTTGGGCGCACATGTCAGTAGGTACGTTTTCGAACGTTGCGGCTCCAATGATTCGACAGTGAATGGCGTTAAGGTAGTGTGTAGCAAAAATTGTAATTGCTAAATTTCATATTAATTTAATTATATAATCAGATTCTCGCCCACTTCTAGCAGACATTTACGGTCCGATGTTATTTTGGTTCAAAACGGAATGTGTTTTGATGGAAAAAAAAAAGAATTGAAGCTTTTTGACATCTCTCATAAAGTAAAGTTGGCATTGTGCTGCTATTTGAAATACGCAACGTTTCAAAATTATGCTGTGTTATGCAATACACCGGAAACGCGTTATAACACTATTATTTTCAACACGATTTCGGATACAACACTTATAACTGGGCCCCAAAAAGTTGCTTTCAAGCAGAAATGTAGACATTATATAGGAAAATGACCATTTAAGATGATGTCCTATATAAATTATATTATAGGGATCAAACCGGCATTGTTTTTCACGCATTAACATTCGCCAGGTCCCTTGGGAGGTGTTTAAAATCGAGGCCGGAGGTTATTACTGCATAAAAACTGAAAAAAAAATGCTACATTTCGCGTTATTTCTGGCAATAATTTGTTTTGCTTTTTCATCGATGTCTCACGAACGCAATTTCAAAGGACTATGCTCATTCTAGGGTCAGACAGTACACATCTCGTAATAGCAGCAAATCTGTGGCCCCGGTATGATCATATTGAAAGTTGCGTAGCTGTGCATCAACAGCGCGTGAATTGCCTTGTTAATACACGGATTTTCGCCGGTTAACGCACGGCTGTTAATAACGTGCGGCACTGCTTTTTATGCAATAATTCTGGATACAACACGGCTGTTTACCTAACACGGTTTTTGCTTTGGATCCCAGCACAATACTTATAAAGAGGTTGTTGTATACTGTCTATCATATACTATACTACTTATCAATATTTCAGTGATGCCATAATTAACCATGCAACATTTGTTTCTTCCTTTCTTTCTATTTTTAAATTTCATATTTCTGTTTTTAAACGAAAATGAACACGATTTTCCCGTACTCTAAAAGTCTAATACGGTATTTTACACATTTAGGGTATATACAGTCGAACCTCGTTATCTCGAACTCGCTTATTTCGAATTACCACTTATCTCGAAGTGACAATCTGGTCCCTATTTTAACATGAAAACAGGTAACAAAATATTATGGAAAAGATGAGAAATTGCTCCTAAGGAGCAATTTCTCCTCTTTTCCACATTATTTTATATATATATTTCTAACTTCAGGAGTCAAATTACATATTCATTTGTTAAATGTGGTTGTTCAATTTATTGTTTTCCTCACTCTCTCAACTCTGATATGTCGAGCTACGGATATCTCGAAGTGTTTCAGTGAGTCCCTTGGAATTCGAGATAATGTGAGTGGACTGTATGTTCCATTATTAATATCAGACACATCCATTGTCTCCGATAGGAGTTTCTGTCAAAAATCAATAACAAAATACCAGTGTAGATCCTGACGAGCCGTCTCATCTAAATCTTCACTGTTTTTAAAGGTATCTGTATTGGTCTGTAGGAATGAAGTGTTAAGTCGTCAGTTTACGATATATGTTTTACTGTTTTGATCCATTAATGAGTAAGTCTACCAGGACCGAACTTCCATCTTCCTGTGGGTGTATCATGTTATAAAAAATAGAAGGGAAGGCAATGATCAGGAATCGATGCAATTATCCCACACCTCCCATCAGAGAAATCAAAGGGAAAGAAACACAAACACGAAATAAGTAGACCCTAAAGGAAACATCACTAGCGGAAAGCCAAACGGACAGTTGCTTTCCCACAAAGTGGCCAAACGGCTTTCCAAAACAAAAAGATGTAAGCGACACACACATTCAAAGACGAACTATAACAAAAATAAAATAAAACTTTTCTTCTGTGTCTTTGGAGACTCAGTTCCATGATCTTTTAACTGTGAAAACGTATTTGCATTACAATCCTTCAAATGGCGTATGTAATAATTTTACAGTAAATTGCTGGTAACATCTCCTACCATTAAAATGAATCATATTTTAATATTATGTAGATATGATATTTTAAAACGTTTTAATTATTTGTCACAAGAACAAATGCGATCATCGATTCCTAACGAAAATAAGCCCGTCATAAATAAACAAAAACAATCAAATCGCCTTAATGCTAAAAAGTATTTGGAATATTTTCTCCACTGCACTCAACATTCACACGTCATTATTTTAGCATATAACAAACAAAACGTGAAATGAGGTAATTCGTTCGCTTTAATGTCTTTTTTTTATCCCGCGCCATTTTGAAAACCTATTTAAATACGTGATGCACTTTTTTTTTATAGATACGAAAATGTACCTGGATGTATTGCAATAAAAACCGAATTTACTCGGTTTCATTTGTAAGTATTCATGGGCGGATTATTGGCTGCTGTTTTCATTCAGATCTATCAGAAGAAAAAGCTAAAGTTAAGTAATGAATGGCAAACCATCACGAAAACATGCCTATATAGTTTTGATCCCCTTTAAACCCTACTTTTATATACAATTGTAGTAAAAGTGGGGTTTACAGGGGTATACATTATTTTTTTTATTATTTATGCTCAAAAACATAGAGGCGGTTCTAACGAGTACATGTACCGACAATCTATGATTTGAACAGAACTGTGAAAAATATCAGAGTTTTTTTATCTAAAAATTTTCAGTTTTTTGAGGTGAAAAGTTCTATATATTTGAATAGGTGTGTTTTCGTAATGAGAAAAAAGCTGAATTTAAGTAATGCATGGCATACCAGAACTTTCTGTTTTTGAGTTTTGAATATTTTACTACATACTCAGTTCTCCACAGAATATCAATCCATCATGTGACCTTCTCTGTGTTAAATAATATAAATCTGTGGCTACACAGGAAATGCCACAATCACGGACCACAGCCGTCCTAAGGCATCGGATAAGTTCTTTGTTTTTCAAGTTCGTCCTTTTACTGTTGTGTTTAGTGGATCCCGTCTTGCACTGCCATCATCTTGTTGGGGAAGAGGGAGAGGGTCCCTTTGCTTTTCTTTGGTTTGTGGTACATCACGAAAACGTACCTATATAATGTTGACCCCCTTAAACCCCCACTGTTATATAGTAAAACTGGGGTTTACAGGGGTACACATTATTTTTCTTATTTCTGTTCAAAAACATAGCTTGTAGGCACTCGTTAGAACTGCCTCGGCGAGGCGGTTCTAACGAGTACCCACAATCTATGTTTTGAGCAGAAATATAAAAAAATATCAGAATCTTTATCTGAAAACTTTCAGCTTTTGGTGGTAAAATTTACAATATATTTGAAAAGGCGTGTTTTCGTAATGTATGCATACTGTCTGTCATGGTTTGTTTGCTCTTCCCCTTGGTAGTCTATGTTCTCTGATTATGGCTCTTTTCTGGATATCTATACTATTTAAGAGTAGATTTTTTTTCGTTTAATCGAGCTATGGACGAAAACGAAAAAAAAAAAAAAAAAAAAAAAAAAAAAAAAAAAATATTAATAATAAGAAGAAAATCAATCCTCACAATTAATTTTCTGTTCTGTTTGAACTTTTGATAAATTTGCTTTCGGAAATAGTAAAAGCATCGTAGTTTTAGCCTTTGAATGTATTTACAGGTTCGTGCGCAAAAAGATATTTCATTTGGTTCGGGGTTTACCCAAGCTGAGCATATGACCTTGGCAGACTGAACAAACTCTTCAATAGTGGTGACCCCTTGGTCACAGTCCTTCGAAATACTAATATTTGTTGTTTTTTTTTTTAATACAAAAAGAAAAAAATCCCAATAAAGGCAAGATAAAAACTATTTTCTTAGTATAAATTTATTCTTTCGAATGTGAGCGAGATTATCGGCGAATTGGTGTACCTCTGGTGTTGGGTTTTACCGCAAATAGTGCAGTCGTGGGCGGGGCATCAGATATTGTTGTTTCGTCGGGGAATTCTTCCAGTCGGAAAGCAGGAAAACAAATAAATGTAAAATGATACAAAAGGACATCACAGAACGAGAAACCAACGAAAACAGAACGAACAAAAAGAAGAGAAACAAAGTCGACAAGTTGCTGAACTAGGTGTTTAATTATTACAGTTTACTTCTGATTAAAGTGAACGGAAACACTTTCAGGGGAGGCATCCGTGTCATGTTGTTTTGATCAATTCACTTCTGATAAGACCTCTATGTGTTCTCTAAAAGGAAAGTATCTGCTTCCCTTCCCTTGGGAAAGCATTTGCAAATTCTTTCCGTTCAGAATAGACACCTTTTCAGAAGTGGGTTGGTGTACAGCAAAGCAAACGGAAAGTCACAAAAGTTGTTTCCCCTGTCAAACATGGCAGAACAACTGCCAAGTGTATCCATTCACCTTTTGTATGGAAATACATTTATACCCTGTCACTCCTTTAATCATAGAAATTATTACAAATGTTAACTTCGGCTAGGAACAAATGGTATTTCTCGGGAATATACTTACCGTATTCGATCTAATTACCGCACTGTGCGCTTAGGGTTTTCAAACGCACTGGAAAAAAAAACGTAGTAAACTATCCATCTAATAAGGGCATACTTTTTAAGAAAGATCAGCAGTGGACGTCATCGGGAGAGCATTTAATGATACTTATGCGATATTATTTTCTGATATTCACTATAAAAGCATATGTTGTGGGTACTCGTTTGAATTGCCTCGACTTGTCGAGGCAATTCAAATGAGTACCCACAACATATGTTTTTGTAAAGAAGTAGATAAAAGTACACAGGCTGAAATCTAAAGAACACTAAATTGCTCGACTGTGCGCTTATCAGAGCATGTGCGGTAATAATAGTTCGAATACGGTATGTAGGTGCTAGTGATAGGTACTTGTATATGATATATGAGCTGCGCCATGCAAAAGCGCTTTCTTTGGGCATATACAGACAGCAAAAGCCAAGATCATCCTTCCCATTTATTTATTCAAATTTTATGACATAAATACATATATTTGATAAAAACAAATAGACATAAATGCCAAGGGATTGGATGTAGGCTAGGCCTATATTTATCTTTTTCCCAGGGTGCTATGACAGATGAACAAAACATACCCATGAGCGTCGTCTAATCCTGGCCTTCACTGTCGGCTAAAAGAGTAATTGGCTATAACAGAACGTATGAATGGAGAGCAAAAGCCCGAATAATACATTGCGAATGCATAAGATGATCTGAATCTGCTCATAATGCACATATTCTAAGGCAGTTTTTCTCTACATCTGGCCCATTTATTATTCCAGAAACAGGAATGATGCATTTCCTGTTGATATTCTCGGCGTAGACGTATCCTGATAATATGTATTGAGTGTGTTGGGGTTTAACGACACGTCAACCCTTGTTGGTCATTTTGTGTCGTCTCCCAGAGAAAGAGAGAAAAGAGATAATAGAGATAGAAGAAAAGATGAAAGAGAGGAACAGGGAAGAAAGATTAACAGGAATGAAAGAGGAGAAAAAGAAGAAATAAAAATAGTCTCCCTCTACCCTTACCTACCACAGGATAGCAGGCCTTGCCCAACTGTAAGCCAATATCAGCTGGACGCCCCGGTGACGCAAAATACATGACACCTTCGCACCACGCGACACCCCCTGATAATATGTATACCAATAGGATTACTAACAAACAAACAAACAAACAAAAATAATAAATAAATAAAATTGTAAAAATTCAATGACTCGGATATCGATGGCTAATTCGAACTGGTGTTTGAGTACCTAGGAAATTTTTCGATAACTAGAATGAATATTTCGGGAAATACTCTTATTTCAATAAGAAAATGTAGAAAATGTATGTTGAGTGTACAAATTAGAATTCCTACATCGAGGTAATTCTAATGAGTGCATTTAATATATCATTATTTTTTAAACGATTGAAAAGACATCCCTAAATATTCCCCATTTGCCTTATGACCTGGCGCTACGATTAACCCCGAGAAGCTCGAACTAACCACGTCTATAACACATTTCCATGAGCCAAAGACGTTCAAGCAAATAACGCCCGACTATGAAATAGAATATTTGCTTGTCCTACTTCAAACTGATGTGCCTTGTTTTTTGCTTCTCTTGTAGAACTCAGTACACGAGTAAACGAAATGAATTAGGTTTCTTGTTGGTTTCAAAAGCAGAATCAGAAATACGCATATCGTTTTGTCTAGTTTATAAAACAAATGAGTAGTGGGGTATAAAGGTAACACTGTAGAATCAGAAAGTGGGTTTATATACCAGAGTTGTCCCAGTAAATCGTGTTCTTTGTTAATTGTATTGCAATTAACGTGAAAACTACATACTTGTAATTAAACCAGAATTTGATCGAATTAGCCTTTTAATGTTTCATATTAATGTTGTTTTTGTTAAAATAATCTGAAACAAAACCGTAATATTTGCAACATTGGCTATGGTTTATTTCTACTATTATTTGGGATGCGCCATGCGAAAACCTGTCTTCGGGCAAATGCGTACAGCGAAGGCCCAGATCAGCCTGCGCATCCGCGCAGTCCGATCAGGGCCTTCACTGTCCGCTAACAAAATCATTTGACACTACAAAATGTATGAATGGAGAGCAAAGACTCGGATGATAATTTGCGCATGCGCAGGATAATCCGAATTCTCACATTTTATGCATGTTCGAATGCTCTTTTTCGCTTGACGCAGCCCATCTGTTGTTATGCAGCTGTCATAAGTACCTGGTGGTCAATAAAATTTACAAACCGTTTCCTCTTCTTGTTGGTGGGTTATTACTCTAAATAACTCCTAGTCTAAGGCATGATTTGCTGTCCATCATGATTATCAAAATACAGTTGACTCTTGGTATCTCGAGGTCTGATGGACTCAGAAATACTTCGAGATATCCGTACCTCGACATGTCCAATTTGCACAATTGAGGAAAAATAAATGCAACAACTACATTTCACAAAATGAATATGTAATTTGACTTGAAGTTAGAGATATATTAAAAACATTGTGGGAAAGAGGAGAAATTGCTCCTGAGGAGCAATTTCTCCTCGTTCCTACAATATTTTATTACCTTTTGTTAGAATTTTATGTTA
The DNA here is from genome assembly GCA_964016985.1 of Anodontia alba. Lineage (NCBI taxonomy): Eukaryota > Metazoa > Mollusca > Bivalvia > Lucinida > Lucinidae > Anodontia > Anodontia alba. Next base: position 11,705,973 of record OZ024836.1, on the reverse strand, counting down.
AAAACATGGACCAGATTTTCACTTCGAGATAAGCGGTTATTCGAGATAAACGAACTCGAGAGAACAAGGGTCGACTGTATAGCAAATCTTGGAGGTATTTCGGATTGGAAACTGGATGTTTTTCTGATAATTTCATAACTGAAATATACTAGCCCCGAAAAAGATGTGCAAAACGTCTGAACTTCAAAAGAAAAGTAAGATTAATACCTCGATTACTTATGTTGCAATAAAAATTATCTGACGTGTCGGTTTACAGCTTGCATGTATATTAAGGAATACACAATTCAAATATACAATCAGGTTTGGTTTCTATGTGTACCTTTTGCTCAACAAATCGGTTTTCAAATCATAAATGTATTAGTCTTTGTTTCTTTTGCCATTAAACTAGTGTTGCGTTTATTTTTGTTTGGTCAGTATAGTTGTATCATACCACAAATTGTGTATTCATGTGAAGGTTTATCTCCTTGCCTAGGTTTATCTCCTTGCCTGAGAGTATCTTCGAATGCAGTGCTATTCTCTTATCTTATTCTAAGTCAATGAAAAATATATGTGAAGATACCGAGCGAATGTCACAATCACGAAGCACAGCCTTCATGAGGCACAGAAAGAAGAACAATAAGGAACAATGACAAAACGAAATAAACGCCTCATATGAAACTGCCGACGCAAGAGCAACGAAGAACTGCAACAGACGAACCACCCTGGAATGGTCTGTAGATAAATCACTTGGGGGCTTAATCCAGTTTTACTCGCGCGTAACATCGCCCTTATATCTTACGCAGCTCCACATTACAACATTAGGTTCGGTCCACATATGGGTCCTTTACCTAATCAGTGAACATCACTTCAAATAATTAAACACACACACACGCCCGCACGCACGCGCGTGCGCATGCACTCACACACACCACACATGCAAATAACCAAACCCGCCCCCCCCCCCACCCCCACAAAAAAAGAAAAATTAAAAAAAAAAAAAAAAAAAAAAATAATAATAAATAAAAAACTTGTAAAATATAGGGCAAGACTGTTGTTGTATATGTAAACTATTGAAAATACTCAAAGTTGTAGAAGAAACAATTTTGCCCACTGGTCTCCGTCAACTACATTGAGCCGAAACCTATCAAAACGTAGCTTCGGACATGTGCGACCAGCTAAGAGTCAGCTCAGACTGCACAGAACACTGTCATCCCTTGGCGCATTTTGGAAAACCAGTTTTCTTCAGACGGACAGCCAAGACTGCTCAAACTGCATAGATAATGCGCATTCTGCCCTGAGTCTGCTCCGGGCATTTCTGCCCGATGATACGTTATCACACATTGCGGATCAATTTGTTTCCATTTGGCGTCTGTATGGTTGTCCCATACAACATAGTGACGATCAATACTAAGACTGATCCAGAAGCAGTTCGCGGGGTTCTGTCGATTCCCAATTACGAAAACACGCCTATATAATTTTGACCCCCTTAAACCCCATTTTTATATATAAAAACTGGGGTTTACAGGGGTATACATTGTTTCTTATTTTGCTAAAAAACATAGATTATTGGTACTCGTTAGAACCGCCTCGGAGAGGCGGTTCTAACGAGTACCCATAATCTATATTTTGAGCAGAAATTTGAAACTATCAATTAATTTTATCGAACATTTTCCTTTTTTGGGTCTAAAATTTTCAATATATTTGAATAGGCGTGTTTAAGTAATGCTCCTCATTGGCTCAAAATTTGAGTTTTATGGGGGTGGGAGACCTTTTCGATAAATTTGATTAATATTTGATACCATATTTACCCTAAACATTAGCAAACCCTTCTCTTTACCGTAATTCTTGTCCTGCTGAATAAATTAAGATGCCACGCCCATTTCTAATTGTCAGCCAATCAGATTACTTGATCCAGGTTGTTGATACATTTTCATATTACGAATGATAAACAATGCAGATACAGATCAGTTGGCTTCTTCACGCCAAAATCCGGATCTACACTGTTTGTAAAGGCAGAATATATCCGGGTTCATCAGGACAAGGATTAAACTTCTAAACTTTCAACAGGTTCATTCTACTATCTGTGGTAGTGTATCAAGATGCTGGATAGAGTCAAACAGTAAAGACCCTGATCAGACGCCGCATGATGCGGCGTCTGATCAGGGTCTTCACTGTTTGCTCAGCAAGTATGCCCAAATACTTAGGGTAAGTACAAAAAAAACAAAAAAAACAAATCAAACAAAAAACAACAACAAACAAACAAAAAAACAAAACCAAAAAAAACCCCAAAAAAACAAAAAAACAAACAAAACAAAAACAAAACAACAACAACAAAGAAACAAAAAACAAAACCCCCAAAAAAAAACAAAAAAACAAAAAAAAAACAACAACAACAACAAAAAACAACAACAAAAAACAACAACAAAACAAACAAACAAACAAACAAACAAAAAAAAAAAAAAAAAAAAAAAAAAAACACCACAACAAATCGATCCCTTCAGAAATTTTTAATCTCTGTTAAATAATCCTAGCTGGCCTTGGTGGCTCAGATGGATGTGCGTCCGACTGGTGATCAGGAAGTCGGCAACACTCTTTCTTGGAGATTGATCATGAAATATCTTCTACGGTCAACTTGATCTCTCCCTTCCATTGATTCAAGAAGGATAGTTGTCGGTTTCTGGCGAAGGGATGTACACTGTACTGGTTAACCGCGCAGAAGACTAAGCCTGTCCAGTAAAAGTGCTGTTAGGTAAACTGACCGCGCTCGACATGACCCCAGTAGGTTGACTGGGCCGTAAAACTTTCAAACAAACAGTTAAATAATCCTGGATCCGGGCCTGCAATAGTATGTTATTATTATTTTTTTTTTCTAGCATACTCGTAGACATATGGTAATAACATTTACATAATTAGCACGGCCGATGTTATATAAGAAAACCTATTTTCGAAAAATGTGGCAGATACATGATCTTATAAGCGGTGCCAGCAGGTACGTAGATAGTAGGTGCGAAGGGCGAGGGGTTCTTTTTTAATTCATACAATTTATCGCTAATCAACGAGGGGATTTGCACACATTTAAAATACATTATAGTTTTTAGAAAATCAAAATAGCTTTCGTTAAACCGCTTATAATGTGTGTGCACAAAGCCGCTCCATCGAATTCGAATTAGCCGTAGTGTCAGAAAACGTACCTTCTGACCCGTTTGCCCAACGGACTCACATTACGAAAACACGCATATTCAAATATAATAAAGATTTTATCACCAAAAAATGAAAATGTTTAGATAAAAAAATTCTGATTTTTTTTTTTCATATTTTGCTCAAAACATAGATTGTGGATACTCGTTAGAACCGCCTCGACGAGGCGGTTCTAACGAGTACCCACAATCTGTTTTTGAGCAGAAATAAGAAAAAATGATGTATACCCCTGTCAACCCCAGTTTTACTATATAAAAGTGGGGTTTAATGGGGTCAAAATTATATAGGTATGCTTTCGTGATGAAATCAGCCTGAGCATCCACGCAGGTCGATCAGCGTCTTCGTTATCCTCATAAAGAATCTTTGCATCCTTGACTATCCATTACGTGCCCAGTGAGGATTTTGATCAGAATTCGTGAATGCGCAGTCTGATTTGATTCTTCGCAGTGCGGTCATGTCCGAAGGTACGCTAGCTGACGTTGCAGTTTAAATAATGTTGGACGAGGGTAAAGAAAACTGCTTCGACTGAAAAAAAAAACAACAAAAAAACAATTCGGTGCTTATGGTAAAATGTGTAGCCGCAACATCAGAAATCGTACCTTTAAACATGTGTATCCAGCGAAGATTCAGATCAGCCTGCGCTGGGCTCATTTTGGAAAGCCAATGATGCAAAGTTCTTTTTAAAGGCTCCATACATGTATTCTTCAAAAATAGACGTTTTATGTCCAAGAAAGATTTAATAAACTTATATATAGTATTAATACGATCATAAAATGTGGCATCTGACAGTCTGTAAAATTAAGTTAGTCTCTAATTTTGAACTGGATAAAAAATAAAATGATTTTTTATTGTATCTCTGAATTAATGTTGGCAACATTAATTCCGAGATAAGATAAGAATCATTTCATTTCAAGAACGAGAGACTAACTGAATTTTTATAGGCTGTCAGGTGCCACATTTTATGATCGTATTTATACTATATATCATTTTTTAAAACTGTTTTGGATAATAAATTGTCAATTTTTGAAAGCTATAAAGCCTTTAAATGCAGACAATGAAGACGCTAATCAGACAGCGTGGATGCGCAGGCTGATTTTAGTCTTCGTTGGGCGCACATATAAGAAGGTACGTATAGGGTAACGTTGGACTCAACTGTAGAATTCTCCACATTTTACGTTGATGTCATTGCAAAACATAGAACTTTTCACAATTTGCATTGCTATCAAATATTGGCGAAAGAATGCGCACTCGTACTGGTTAACCGCTTAGAGGACTAAGCCTGTCCAAGAAAAGTGTGGTCAGGTAAACTGACCGCGCTCGACATGACCCTTATGGGTTGACTGGACCATAAATTCTCAATTCAATCAAAAATGTATCAAATATCGTTGAAGTCCATAGATACTTCCTACGTGAATGATACCATATGTACATACCAGTCTCTGTATCTTCTTATTTCGACGGGGAGACAGAATGGCTTAGCTCAACAATGCTAAATAAATGTGACTGTGCGTCCTTGTGAGTGTCAGCGTATGCGAGTGAGTCACATATGGTAAAGTTTATGTCATTACGAAAACACGTCTATTCAAATACATAGAAAATTTCATCTCCAAAAACTGAAAATTTTCAGATACAAAAACTCTGATATTTTTCATATTTCCGCTCAAAACATAGATTGTGGGTACCCGTTAGAACCGCCTCGGCGAGGCGGTTCTAACGATTACCCACAATCTATGTTTTGAGCAAATGTAAGAAATTTAATATATACCCTTGTAAACCCCAGTTTTACTATATAGGGGGTCAAAATTATATACAATGTAGGCACGTTTTCGTGATGACAAAAACGTCTTTTACCTCTTTTACCTTTTCATCCCTGAGTTTCTAAATTGGACTCTTCCATCTTTGAATGGACATGTTATCTGCTGTAAATAGGAATTTGAGTCTAAACTCAAAAACAGAATGGCAAACAGTGTAAATCCTGATGAGACGGCTCGTTATGAGCCATCTCATCAGGATCTACACTGTTTGCGCAGGTATCTGTTTTGGCCTGCCAGGTGGAAATGGTTAAGATGCTTTTATCTCGACAACTGTTTATCAGAAACACTTCATATTTAGTACATCAGGGTCTGAGAGAGTCTGCCTCCATTATTTAACCACGACACCTGGGTTAATGTCCTAATGTAAAGTCAAAAAACTAGGACTCTTCTAGAACGTCTTCTACCGGCTGTTCTTATAAGCAAACGTCTGTTGAAGACACATCACGAAAACATGCCTATATAATTTTGACCCCCTTAAACCCCATTTTTATATAGTAAAACTGGGGTTTGCAGGGGTACACATTATTTTTCTTATTTCTGCTCTAAAACATAGATTGTGGGTACTCGTTAGAACCGCCTCGCCGAGGCGGTTCTAACGAGTACCATCAATCTAAGTTTTTGAGCTAAAATATGAAAAATATCGGAATATTTTATCTGAAAATTTTCATTTTGGTGGTAAAATTTTCGGTATATTTGAATAGGCGTGTTTTCGTAATGAGTAGACAAGAAATCAACCATCGTTTTAACATTTAGTTTTATGACATGAGGTGAAGATCAGCGTATTTTATGGTACAGTGATTTACTTTGTATTTCGAATATATTCTTAGAACGGCCGAGGGTTTTGGAAAAAGCAGGCAAAATGGGGGTAGGGTTGGATATTAACCTCTCGAATCCAACATAAGCAACTGATCAAACACTGCTTACTTGAAAATGAAAGTAGATAATTATGTTATTCGTCACAATCAAACACTGCCAAAATTTTGCACTCACAAAAGTTCATGGCGCAGGGGTCACGTAGGAAAAATGTATGCGCATGATACTTTTTTTGCGATTTGATCCCGCATTTTTTCCTCTTTTCTCTCTCTCTTTCCTCCCGTTTCGTTTGCCTTTTCTTGCGCATTTCGTATGCTGGGTCATTTGAGCCGCGCCTGATTAATATTGACGGGGCTGCATTACGAAGGTACAACAGTAAACCGAATATTTTTGGTCCGAAAATTTAACCATATTTTTCTTACTTTGGAAGCCTTTCTCGCCCTTTCTTTACATGCTAGAGAGCTTGTGTTCATACTATTATTACCCCGCTTATTACCGTATTAAATGGTACTAGAACTGGAAGATTGCTTGCTTTAATATTGCCGTAAGGGTCGTTCGAAAAATGTTGGACAGCAATTACGCATAAATACGCTACCGCCGTCGAAAGGATATTGGACCGCTGAATGTCATAGTTTTGTATCTGTAGCCCCATACTGTGGTCGGTATTACAGTATAAAAAGATTCTAAACGGACAAATAGGACAAGGGATATCCAGGAAGAGTCTCAATTACAGACCATAGCCTACCAATGATACCATTAAATCATGACAGGCGCTACATAAGTAACAAACCAAAACAAAGCAACCAGGCCTGGAGGTAATAAAACTATTTTCATGCTCAACTCAGTTGAGCATGAAATTTGTCATGCTAATAAATCTCAAATTAGAATTAATTGCAAATTCTTTCTTGCTAAACATAGCAGAGCATGAAAATTCCTCTGCTAATAAATATGAAAATGCCAACTGTTGTTGGCATTTTCATATTTGTTAGCAGAGAAATTTTCATGCTCAACTGAGTTGAGCTTGAAAAATTTTTATAACCTCGGGCCCAGTCCCCTCTTCCCCAACAAGGTGATGACAATACTAGACAGTATCCGCCTTACACATCAATAAGGCAACAAACAGTGCAAGACATGAAAACGTCCGACAATGAGCAGTCACAAGACCCCACAAAGAACAAACCATTACGGAAACAGGTCTATTCAAATGTATTGAAAGTTTTACAACCAAAAAAGGAAAAATTTCAGATAAAAAAATCTGATATTGTTCCTATTTCTGCTCAAAACATAGATTGTGGGCAGCGGTTCTAACGAGTACCCACAATCTATGGTTTTGAGCAGAAATAAGAAAAAATAATATATACCCCTGCAACCCCCAGTTTTACTATACAAAAGTGGGGTTTAAGTGGGTCAAACTTATACAGGCATGTTTTCGTGATGGGAAACATAGAATACTCAGAAGAACGAAAACCGGGGCCTCCGCTTTATTAAGTCTCTTATATGCAGCACTTTAGTTTACGCGTCTGGATACGCCCCCACCCCACCCCCGCCCCCCAACACTAATTTTTGCACCTGAGGTATTGATATTTGGTAATCATGTGTCTAAATATGTCTTTGAAAATCATAAATTCGACACCACTACATCTCATTAAGCAAAATATGCAGATTTTCTGGAATGTTCAGACGTTTCCGTATTAATAATTCCTTTCAAGTAGCTGAGTCAACACATAAACAGTACAGGTTATAAATTTCATGTTTTAATGATAATCTATATTGGGAATAGATGGATATCTACTGAATACTTCAGATTTGAGCTGCGCCAATAGAAAACGTGTCTACGGGCATATGCGGACAGCGAAGGCCCAGATCAGCCTGCGCATTCGCGCAGTCTGATCAGGGCCTTCACTATCCGCTAACGATCACGATCACTGGATATTACAAAATGTATGAATGGAGGGCAAACGCTCGGATGATACTTTGCGCTTGCGCAGGATAATCTTTTTGCGCATTTCGCGCATGTTCAAAGGCACATTTTGCTTGACTCGGTCTATTTGATCTTATCAAGCAAAGGCTATCAAAAACCTTCCCCACGACACATTGGCAATAGTGAAGAAATCTATTATATTTGCATCACATTATTGCTTACTGCAGCTAATTACATTAGGAATAAATTTCATGCCTGTGAATAATGAATCACTCGCAAACTGAATAAAGTGCTTAGAGGTGTTTATATTAAACCAGAAAGTGACTTGGCGGCGTTTACACATTGATAAAACCGCAAGAAAAATGTTATAATTCCATTATTGATATATTTATGTTGAAATAAAGAAATAAATGTGTAAAACTGCTAGTTTAAATTTTGCACGGAGGAACTATTTCCAAGATTCTTTCTGGGTGGATTTATCAAAGTATGTTTATCAAATGCCGTTTCGAATTTGTTTTTGACCATTCAAACTGCGATAAATAAGTGTATTTGTATTGAATTCGAATTATGTCTAAATATGTATCACGGCATAAGAAATTTGTCTACCTGCACATGTAAACAGCGAAGATTCAGATCAACAAGCCAAGCCGCCCAATTCGATCAGTGTCTTAGTTGTACTCCGATTTGAAACAGATGTCACCTAACTGCTACCTACCATTTTTATCGGAGTGTCTTCAATGTTCAAATTTTGAGTTAGGGAACTCCTTATTGACCAAACGGTCATGTATAGTTTGTACAGTACCAGAGCAAAGGGTGAGTTCCGGCTCTTATAAACCTGTGCAAGCCCTTGACCCCGCACCAAACAGTTCTGCCGTTGACCGTTCTAAATCGAGTTTTCTGTTGCACTTCATCTTCGTTTGTTTATGTTGCTTTGTTTTGTCATTTCATGTTATTCAGTCTTATCCTGTCATTCCTGTGCCAGCGGAGTGTATTGTTCCATGATACATGTATATGTTTTAAAGGTAAAAAAAAAAAAAAAAAAAAAAAAAAAAAAAAAAGAAAAAGAAAACGAAAAAGCGAAAACGCAAAAGTAAAACAAACACTGATACGATGAACAGACAGACAGGTACAACACTGTGAACGAGTCATCAGCACTCACCTGATAGTAGAAAACAGATATATTTAGAATATATGAATTAATACCTTGGATAAAACTTTTTAGAGATGCATTTTAAACACATTTACGTGATAATGATATCCTTTCACCCTTAAAATCTTGATTTATACCTGGAGATTCTACTGTAAATCAATTGACTTATCTCTATGATACTTTCTGTCATGCTGTTGATTCGGGTAAAGCGTAAGAGTTGTCTTTTGTAACATTAGCAAGGCCGTGTTTTGCATGCTGGTCTCATGAAAAAACTGAAAGCAGCTGGCATAGCAGGAAGTCGTTTGAATTGGTTCATTGATTATCTATGCAACAGGAAACAACGGGTGATTTTTTCAGGTGTTAAATGAAACTGGAACTCTATAAAAACCGATGTCCCACAAGGATCTATTCTTGGGCCTTTATTTTGGTTGTACATAAATGACATTGCGAAGGACATTGGCTCAAATATTCGTCTCTTTAATGACGACACAGGCCTATATATAGCTGTTGAAGATCAAACACTTGCAGCTAAACTTCTTAACCCTTGTCCTGCTGAATAAATTAAGATGCCACACCCACTTCCAATTTATAGCCAATCAGATTACTTGATCCAGGTTGTTGATACAAATTCAGAAAGTTAATTGCAAACAGTGCAGATCCAGATCAGTTGGCTTCTTCAGAAGCCAACTGATCTGGATCTACACTGTTTGCAAAAGCAGGGTATATCCGGGTTCAGCAGGACAAGAGTGAATTCTAAATGAAAAAAGTGGCACGATGGGCAAAGCAATGGTTGGTGTCTTTTGATCCTTTCAAAACTGAATTCCTTTTAATATCACAGAAGGCCAACAAACCAGATCACCCTTCTACCTATATGTCAAAACAAATAATTAAAGAAGTTGATACTCATAAACATCTTGACTTTTTTTTATCAAGCGATGGTACGTGGCATAAACGTATTGATTACATAAAAAAAACAAAACAAAAAAACAAAAAAAAAAAAAACAAAAAAAAACAACAAAAATAACAAAAACAACAACAAAAAACCAAAAAAAAAAAAAAAAAAAAAAAAAAAAAAAACAATAAAAAAAAAACAAAACAAAACACAACAACAACAAAAAAAAAAAAAAACAAAAAAAAAAAAAAAAAAAAAACAAAAACAAAAAAAAACAAAAAAAAAAAAAACCCAAAAAACAAAGCGTGGGTCAGGATAAACATTATGCGTAAACTCAAGTTTCAACTTGACCGTAGATCTCTTGAAATCATATATACCACATTTAAAAGACCAATCCTATAATGATGAAACGAAATTTTGGATTACTGTACCCAGTACGAAAAAGAAGGAATAGAAAAAATATCAAAATGGGACTGCAAAAATTACTACGGGAACAAATTAATTAATATCTATTGAAACACTGTATTCAGAAATAGGATGGAAAACTCTAGATTCCAGAAGACGAAAACTAAAATTATCTCTCTTTTACAAAATGTATTCAAATATAAATCCTAGTTAACTTTCCTTTTTTGTACTACCTTCTATCAGCGATATTTTTTTCATACAATTTAAGAAATGCAAATAACTTACAAACAGTTGAAACACGAACACGTCAATATTATAATTCTTTTCTTCCTTTTGTGATTAGAGAATGGAATAGTTTGTCGGAAGAAAATAAAAACGCTAGTCCCGTCAATACCTTCAAACACGCCTTGACCAAAACGTAATTGTTCCAGAAATACCTAAATTCTTTTATATTGGCGACAGGCGTCTGCAGATGTTGCATACACGTCTTCGAACAAACTGTAGTTCCTTAAATCAGGATCTTTTTCGTAAAATATTTCTGATACTTCCCAGTGCATTTGTGGCAGTACGGAAACCGCTGATCAATTTCTGTTAGCATGTCCTCCTTACTATGGACAAAGAAAAGAATTTTTCCGGATAATTTCACTTATTTGTCCGATATCTGTTAATGTTCTCTTGGTTGGCAACAGCACTCTAGGTTATGAAAATAACGTAAAGAAACAGAGGCAGTTCATAATAACATCAAAAAAAGTAAGCGTTTTTAATCTTACCATTTCATGGCACAATTTCCCTCATTGTTGGGTGATGCGAATACATGTATTATGATACCGGTGAGATAGATCAAAGGAATCACAAAAAAGTATATTTGGTATCCAATAGGACAACAGGTTAGTGTATTTGGCCATTTTTGGTCCTCACAGTGCAGATGGCGGTCCCTACTCTTCTAACACATTTTGGTTGTTTTCTTTTGTCATTTTTATCTGCCCTTTCGCTCCACATCATGACACTTCCTTCAGTGTTTTCCTCCTTATCATTGATAAAGTAGATTATTAAAGTAGTTTTTTTTTTCTTTGCGTTTTGCTCTTCTATCATATGCTTGTTATGTTTGAACATATCAGGTTCTGCTTTCGCTGTATTGTAATCTAATGTTAAAATTAACATATATTTGTAGATATGTCACATGAATGCCTTAACATATATATTTACAGCCTTATGTCGTTATCAGATACATTTACTTGTATGTACGAGGAGAGGAACTGCATAAGCAATAGCGAACGGTTTTCCACGGGTAAACAACACGTCATTTGTTTGTCCGAAACTTGCAACGGTTTATGAAGTTTCTATGGGCTAGTCGGTGCTTTTTTATGGGCTAGTCTTGGTGCTTTTCGTACGTTTGTTCGGTTTGTGCTTGTTTGGATTTGTCGGTTTCCTCTTCCTCTTGGGGTCTGGGAAGAGCTGCGGTTTGTGATTGTGGCACTCCCTGGACTTTTCTCTTACCTTTTTGTCATATCAGGTACAAAAGCATGGGGACAATAATGAAAGTTGTCACATTTGTCGTCTGCAATGCGTAAAATAACAGTTAAACTTTCGGAAAAACAAAGCTATTTATAGTTCAGTACCTATATAGAATCATTATCTATTTGCTCTCATTCCAATCCTAGTATTTTGTGTGTTTGTATATTTATTGATGTGCCATTAATTCTGAATAAAATATGTTTAAACTAAACAATATGATGAGCCAGTTGTATTGTTATAGAATCCGTCAATAGATTCTCCCATTCCCCATTCCGGCCACAGAAAGAAATAAAATGAAATAAAATAGCTACATCCAAAGTTTTCCAAAATTTTAGACCACAAAAACGTACATTTTTGATAGCCAAGGATGCAAAGTTTCTTCATGCGAACATCGAAGTCTCATTGGTAGGCTGTTTTCTATGATAATGATTCTTGCTAACCATTTTATTTCTTTACTAGTTTGTCTCATTCCGTTATGAACGCCCCTCTTATTCGTACATTTTTAATTTTGAATTAGAAATTATATAACAGCTGCAGTCATTATGTGGGAAAATAGTGGAATTTACGCTGACTTAAGGGATTCTAAAGTATCTGCAAATACTATCATATCCCGTTTAAGAGTAATGGATTTGTCGGCACGGGATCAAACTCTGTCTAAGTTGTGTCATCTCCATTTTGAAAAGGAGCTACTCTAAGAGGGAATAATTTGCTCCCTACAGGAGCAAATTCTTTCCTCTTAGACTAGATCCCGTTTTCGGGAGCAATTTGGTGTGCCGCAAAGGAAATAGGAAGTCATAAAAGTTGTCTCCTCTGTAAACAAATGGCGGAAATCTACAGGTGTACCAAGTCCCCTTAAAAGCAACGAAACTGGTGATTTTTAATTAATGTTTACGTCATGGAGTTCGCTATGGTATTTGATCAACGGCTAAGATTACGTAAGAAATTTGCCGCATTGACAGATATGCCCAGCGATAAATATTGGATTGTTCTGTGAGATTTTTGCTGAATTTCGGTCAACAAACGTAAGAACTATGTACTGACAAGTACAAGCCCAAAATATGAAACATGCTGAAAACGGTCCGATGATAATTACAGATGTGAACAAACAGCAAAGCATATCTAATCTAGCAGCGAAAGTCAATTTAGGCCCTAAATTCTGCAAAAAATTCCCCGCATCGTTCGAAAGGATAGTTTTGGTCTATACATTTTAACCAAAGCTGAACATCTCTACTATCGTTTGTCGCGTTGCAAATGGCAATGAGATAGAATAAAATGAGGACATGTCTCTGTTTCCTGTCTGCCTGAGAATGAAGACAGGGCTATTTAAACGACAAATAGAACGTACTAAATCATTATTTTTCTTTCGAATTACCTCAACTTACAAGCGTAACGTAGATATGCTATATGCGTACGCTTTTGAACAGATGGTTAAAAGTCGATTAATGTAACAACGTGATATATATCACAATAACTGTATAAAATTGATACGTTGCGTTTTCACCACTGAACTGGAAAACTTCGTAGTTTAAAAGTTTGCATTCTTACTCAGTTTTATTATAAAGGTTTAATCAACCCATTACGAAAACACGCCTATTCAAATATATTGAAAATTTTACCACCAAAAAAATGAAAATTTTCGGATAAAAATTCTGATATTTTTCTTATTTCTGCTCAAAACATAGATTGTGGGTACTCGTTAGAACCGCCTCGGCGAGGCGGTTCTAACGAGTACCCACAATCTATGTTTTTGAGCAGAAATAAGAAAAATAATGTATACCCCTGTAAACCCCAGTTTTGCCATATAAAAGTGGGGTTTAAGGGGGTCAAAATTATATAGGCATGTTTTTGTGATGCTGGGTGTCCCTAATGCGTGCTAGGTGCTATATTTTTGACAATTGACTCACACATGTCTAAATCAAAGACTTACAGCTTTGAAATGTATTACAGTCGAACCTCGTTATCTCGAACTTGCACATTTCGAATTACCGCTTATCTCGAAGTGAAAATCTGGTGCCTGTTTTAACATGAAACTATGACAGTAGGTAACAAAATAATGTGTTTTCCACATTATTTTATATTATATATTTCTAACTTCAGGGGTCAAATTACATATTCATTTGTTAAATGTGGTTGTTAAATTTATTGTTTTCCTCACTCTCTCAACTCTGATATGTCGAGGTACGGATATCTCGAAGTGTTTCAGTGAGTCCCTTGGAATTCGAGATAACGGGAGTCGACTGTATATTGTTATACACGTATTAGCAGGGTGTGCAAATACATTTTTTCAGTCAATATCAGAATTACCTTTCTATATAATATACGTTACCTAACTGGCGTTTTGTTTTTTGTTTTTTTTTTGTTACGGCTTTGGTACCATGACCGCAACTACTTTTAATATACCCCATTGGTGTACTTGCTTTAAGATACTTTGTACCTTTTCTAATGATCAGAATTATGCTTACAAATAAAGAAGAAGTAACTCATTGAGTTAGAATATGAACGTCCTCCTACCTCATACTGACGAGATTGGGGACATGTTTGATAAGGTATATCGTTTCTATATTAATACGTGTAAAACGTTAAAGCACCACGGCTGTCGCAGTGTTAGAGAGTTACAATCTGTTAAGTACGTTTCCTCAAAATCTTTTAAAAAGTAAGAATACAAAAGAACATGTAACAAATATGCAAAGCTTCTATAAATGTTATAAACTGAGAGTGATATACATGTCAATTTAGACTTTTTTTGTAAGCTGACAGTTAAAAATAGTCACAACCAGACCAAATTTAGTAATAATGTTTTATACAAGAATATAAATTGAGCCAGCGGACGTCAAAATCTACAAAAAGACATGTGCGACCTGCGAAGACTAATCGCATCCTCGTCTAATTTCTGGGCCAGACTAGCTACTTTCGGCCAATGAGGCCTCATCAGTGAACCCCATATAATTTTTCAATATACCGGAATAAGTTCAATGGCAAAAAAGGACCAATGATATACACCACGCTTAGTCAAATACCATTATGAAAACACGCCTATTCAAATATAATGAAAATTTTACCACCAAAAACTGAAAGTTTTCAGATAAAAATTCTGATTTGTTTTCATATTTCTGCTCTAAATAGACTTTGGGTACTCGTTAGAACCGCTCGTCGAGGCAGTTCTAACGAAGTACCATAATCTTTGTTTTAAGCAGAAATAAGAAAAATAATGTATACCCCTGTAAACCCCAGTTTTGCTATATAAAAGTAGGGTTTAAGGGGGTCAAAATTATATAGGTATGTTTTCACGATGCGAGGAGATGTTTTGCGGCCGCCAAAGAGTACTAACCAAAAAGTACCATATTTTCTAAAATGAACGACCCTTGCTAGCAATGAAAACACCCAAACAAATGGAAAAGCTGAAGTGGCAACTCATTACAAAAACACGCCTATTCAAATATATGAAAATATTCACCTTCCAAAACTGAAATTTTTCAGATAAAAAAAACAAAAACAAACAAACTCTGATATTTTTCATATTTCTGCTAAAAACATAGACTGTGGATACTCGTTAGACGGCGGTTCTAACGAGTACCCGCAATCTATGTTTTTTAGCAGAAATAAGAAAATTAATGTATACCCATGTAAACCCCAGTTTTACTATACACAAATGGGGTTTAAGAGGGTCAAAACTATACAGGGGTGTTATCGTGATGTATTGGTTATTTTCGTCTTTTTGGCTTGTTCCTTTCTTCCGAAGGAGTCATATTATTTAGAATATATTACAACTGGCCCGGTTTTTTTTTATTTTTTTTACTAGTTTAGCATTCTATTTGTGTATGTTATGGGTTGTCGCATATGTTATATTTTATCAGCGATAAATGCAAAACCCATTACGAAAACACGCCTATATAATTTTGACCCCCTTCAACCCCACTTTTATGTAGTAAAACTGGGGTTTACAGGGGTATACATTATTATTCTTATTTCTGCTCAAAAACATAGACTGTGGGTACTCGTTAGTACCCACAATCTATGTTTTGAGCAGAAATATGAAAAATATCAGAATTTTTTATTTGAAAATTTTCCATTTTTTTTGTTGTAAAGTTTTCAATATATTTGAATAGGCGTGTTTTCGTAATGCATTGTTTTGTACAGAATATATTATAGAAGCTGTCCAAGAATAGCTACACTCACAGATCATAGCCTAGCAATGACATTAGGTGAAGACCAAACATCCTATTAGAAAAATAAACCACAGACCAAAGGAAAGCAAAGCCTGCAGCTACCTAGTTGATCACAATGTTGAGGCCCTCCCAGCGGGGGGGGGGGGGGGGGGGTGGGGGGGGAGGGGGCGGTGGTACACGTTCCCTTGTTGCCCTGAAAAAAAAAATCGGCATTTCCTTGTTTTCCAAAATCAAAATCTTGACTTTCTATGTTCTCTGTTCCCCAAAATTGCCTTTGCTCCCCTGTTCCCTTCAATTTTAGACTTTTGTTCCCTTGTTCCCCTAAAATAAATGGTCTTATTCCCCTGCTCTCCAAAACCCCTGGGAGGGCCCCAATGCTAAACAGGATCCACTGCAGACGGCATTCGGATCTCCATAGACTACAGGTTTTCTAAAGGTGCTTAAGTCATGTATAAAGTCATTTGGTCAATTATATTATATTACATACGTACAGAACTGTTTACAACTATCTAACCTTATTTAGACATAATTTACTGCAAATCAGTACTCAAAGTTAAAATTACGTTTCATTTATAATGTCATTCAGCACTGCGTAAAGTGCAGGACAGGACGTGCACGGCAGCATTTTAATAACCTTATTTCCAAACGCCTTAATATCTTTTAATATGTATAACAATAAAATTCACATCGTCAGAGTCAATTTAGTATCTGCATTTTAATTCAGGAATTCTCATCTGCTATACGCTTCTAGCGTAGGATAATTCATCCTACAGCTGTACGAACTAAGACTGTAAGATATTTTTACCAATGCACCTTTTTTCATAATTACACGATTGCACTGAAGATCTATTATCACCTCGAACATACCAGTCGTGTGCGAATAAAAAGGGGATTTAGCTTGTAATTTAACAGGAAAGGTCAATACCAGTCTACGAGGATGTTTGGACTAATGATGCCCTCGGGTTTTGTCTTGAATATACAGTCGACTCTCTTTATCTCGAATTCCAAGGGACTCTCTGAAACACTTCGAGATATCCGTACCTCGACATATCGACATGTGAGTTGCGGAAGTGAGGAAAACAATAAATCGAACAACCACATTTAACAAATGAATATGTAATTTGACTCCTGAAGTTAGAAATATGTATAAAATAATGTGAAAAAAAGGAGAAATTGCTCCTCAGGAGCCATTTCTCCTCTTTTCCACAATATTTCGTTACTTGTCCTTAGATTTCCATATTAAAACAGGGACCAAAATTCACTTCGATATAAGCGGTTATTCGAGATAAGCGCGGTCAAGATAACGAGAGTCGACTGTACAGTTATTTCAGAATCTATACTAAGACAATGTTTTAAGGGTGCGGTTTCGGTCGAGTACAACTGGTTTAAGCCCCGATAGTTTTCCTACTTTCCTACTGTCCGTTCCAAGACGGTTCCCCTGTTACAGTTGCTTGTTTCCTCCCGGTAGTTTCATATGTGGCGGTTTTGTTTTTGTTATTATTTGTTCCTCATCTCTCCTTCTTTCCATACCTCCGGAAGGCTGAGCTTCGTAATTGTGCATCACGAAATCAAGCATCTATGATGTTAAACCCCATTTCTATATAGTAAAACTGGGGTTTACAGAGGTATACATTATTTTTCTAATTTCTGCTCAAAAACATAGATTGTGGATACTAATTAGAACCACCTCGTCCACAACATATGTTTTAAGCAGAAATATGAAAAAAATATCAGAATTTTTATCTGAAAAATTTCATTTTTTGGGGATAAAATTTTCAGTATATTTGAATAGGCTTTTATATAAGGTCGGTCTGAAAACACCTCTGCAAGAAAGTATATCGGAACCAGAATTTTACGGTGACTTAGTGTACAAATTGTGGGAAAATCTAACTTTTCGGAGCAATTCAAAAAACTAATTAACAGTTATAAAAGCTTGGATATTATGCGGCAGATGTGGTGTTTTACTCGTGAATGCCGAACACTATTTCCTCGAATGCAACCTTTACAACACCAAAAGACAAAGACTAATACAAACAATACACCAATCACAAAATATTATTAAAGTAAATTTTGATCTCTAAAAAACCCAGCTGTTCCTTAAAGACTTCGAAACTAATAAACTTATCACACCAGCAGTTTTAAAATTCATAAAATACAACAACGGGTTTGTACGAAAGCCGGGTAGGGACATTTCTTATTTCTAACTTCTAACTTCTAACTTCTTACTTCTAACTTCTAATTTCTAACTTCTAACTTCTAACTTCATGTTTGACTAATTCTCCAATCGTGTATGCTATATTAAAAAATCGTTTGTGTTCTTGCTAAATGATAATATCAGCATATCGAAAAGTTTACACTGTCAACGACCACAACTTCTTTTCCAAATATATTCTTTTTTTTCTCTATTTCCTACTGTAAATGGTTGTTTATTGTATATTTATGTATTTCATGCTGCAGGGAGAGGATTATCTTATGTCGTTATATGTTATAACTTGTGGTCAATCCCTTTGTTTAACATGCAATAAAATATGATTAATCTATCTAAATTGGATTATTACAATTCTCGTTCTACCCCTCGCAATCGTGCAATGGAACCGGCTTCCGCCAAGCATTGCATAAATGCCTACATTTGATTTCTTCAAAAGGGCAGTGTGCACGGTTAGCCATTCAATGCCTTAAAAGCCAATGCGTTGTTTTTCATCCTTTTAGCTTCTTCAAATTTTAGTGACTTTAACTGTCGTAATAAAGCCCTTACTGCCAAACTTCTTAGGCAGGGCTATCGTTATTTTAAACATCGTA
Organism: Anodontia alba; assembly: GCA_964016985.1. NCBI lineage: Eukaryota > Metazoa > Mollusca > Bivalvia > Lucinida > Lucinidae > Anodontia > Anodontia alba. The sequence continues at coordinate 11,687,321 of OZ024836.1, read as the reverse complement.
AGGCGTTTTCGAAATTTTATCGCAGACACAGTGCTTTGGTAGAAAAATATAACGTCAGTCTGAAAACACTTCTGCAACAAGGTATATCGGAACCAGAATTTTACCGTGACTTGGAGTACAGATTTAGAAAAATTGTGGAAAACCTAACTTTTCGGAGCAATTCAGAAAATTAATTAACCGTTCTAAAAGAATTGGCTATAACCTGGATATTATGCGGCAGACCGCATGCCTAGTTATCAACCCAATCATTGTTGATGGCTATGTTTCACTCTTTAATTGCACGACGGCGGTTTGGGCCTCACTCATGACGGCCTCTTCGTAAAACTTTAACCAGTGGATTGGGGCTTAACGATATGTCTTTGGCTGGGCCCGCCGTGGTCCAACCATTGTTTTTCATTTACTCTGGCACACAGTAGAATTGCCATGTTTATCATAGTGATTAATTTGATTTTTATGTTTTCGCTTTGATGCATTGACTGTGTTGGGAAACTTAATGCGAACCGAATATTTATGTATTTCTGTATTCAGAACAGCATCGGGACCCAGGGTGAAGTTGGCTGGCAGTAAAAGCGCTTTAACCCCCCCCCACCCCCCACACGCCCCGTCGGGTTATTCTACTGACTGTTCTAAGGCGGTGGTCCAGGTGTTAGTCTTACTCTTTATTGCTTTGTGGTTTGTTCTACGAGGCGATTTGTTTTAAGTCTTGCCTTGTGTTATTTTGTTCTTGTATTTTTCAGCCCTTTTAGAATTGCGATTACCTCGTTTGTGGAAGAGAGAGCTAATCTGAGTGCCTTTCGTACGTTTGTTCGATTTGCGCTTGTTTAGTTTTGTCTGTTTCCTCTACCTCTTCGTGTCCGTGATGGGCTGTGGCTTGTGATTGTGGCACTTCCTGGACTTTTCTCTTACCTTTTAGTTTTGTTTTCGTAATAGGTATGTACTGGACTGGGTATCTTCACTTATAATTCTGATTTTGGCTTATTTGTTTCGCATCTTTCTTACTATTCTAAGGCTGTGTTTTGTTGCATTTTCTGGGAATCTCCATTATATGCTTGTATGAATACGTGCTATTCTGACCCATCAATTCTTAGAGCACATGTCTAGTTTGTATTTAAGTGGAGTCTTGTTTATTATTATTATTATCATTATTATTATTATTAATATTATTATTATTATTATTATTATTATAAAACTTGTATATGTTAGGCGAATGAATAATCTTTCAGAGGAGGCAACTGTTAAACAATATCTTAGCGCCAATCTGCAAAAGGATTTTTGTTTAACATGAAGAAAAAAATGTTCCAAAGCATTTGTTTATTCCTTTTAGCCTAGACACCTTTGGTGTGGTTGTGATTGTGGCCTTTCCTAGATATTTTGTTTTGCTACATAACAGTTCATACGCAATAGTTTACATTTCAAAGTCCAATGTACCTACATTGTAGTTTAAAAAAAGACAGTTTCTCAGAAAGGGCTTATTATGCAATAAAACATAAATGAAATCTCAAACATTGTCCCATTTGCGCTTATCCAGTCTTAACATAATGCATCATAATAAGAACCGGAATAATTTCTTGTCCCTTTTTAGATAACTAATGGATGACCCAGGGCCCAGAAATATTTCCTACAAGATATCAGGTACGCCCCGCAAAGACTCATATCAGCCTGCGCATCCGCACTGTCCGATAAGGGTCTTCACAGAGCACTTAGTTGGTAACAACGTATCAAAAGCGTCTTCAGGTGGACAGCTTAGACCCTGCACTGACTTGAGTCTTGGCTAAGTGGCTGAGAAAAAGGCTCTTAGAACATATGCGAGCAGCGAAACCCAAGACCAGCCTGCGCATCCGCGCAGTCTGGTCAGGATCTTTGCTGTTCCCCTAAACAATATAGGGGACGTTCAAGAAATAGGACTTACGGCGAAGATCTTTATCCGACGCGTACCTATGCAAATTGGTCTGGGACTTCGCCTAAGGCTATGTCCTAAAGGTCTTTTTGTCAGCCCAAATGTAAATGCATACATTTGTGGACCATCAACGTACTGTGTAGTATATTACACATAGACGCTGCCGAGGTAACCATTCTTCACAGTTAATAATTAGACCAAGCAAAGCAAAAAAGTGTCTTCAAACATGCGCAAAAATGTACAATTTCAAATTCATCCAGCACAAGCGCAGTCTAATCTGGGCATTTGCTCTCCATTGATTCATTTTGTATTATCCAATAATTCTTTTAGAGGACAGAAAAAAGCCTAATCAGACTATGCGGATGCGCAGGCTGATCTAGGTCATTGCTGTTCCACAAATGCCCTAAGACACGTTTTTGATGGCGCGGCCCAGTTAAATTCCATCTTAAAAGTTCATAGGTTACTTTTCATAGTTCATACTTCACAGTTCCTATTCCCAACATCACAGTTCCCACTTGTTAGTTTATGCTTCACACTTCACATTTCACGTGTTACAATTCAAATATCCTACTTTACTACTGACTGTTCTTAGGCGGCGATTCTGGTTTATTATTTTTTTTTTGTGTGGGAATAGTGGCTGCCCACTGCGGAGCTTTGATTCGTGTTTTGTCATTTTCATACGCAACAATTACCCACCTTTTCAAAAGGAAAGGAAATCCTCAAGTCTGTGACAATCATCAAGGCATCTCTTTATTGTCAATTGCTGGGAAGATCCTTACTAGGGTCCTATTGAATTGATTGAATAAACACCTTGAACAGGGCTTTTACCAGAAAGCCAGTGTGGATTCAGGAAAAAAAGAGGAACAATAGACATGATCTTTACAGTACGACAATTTAAAAAAAAAATGCAAGGAACAGAATTCATAGCAATGGTGCGGCAGTTCCATGATGATATGCTTGCAAGGGTCCAAAATGATGGCGAGTTTTCTGATCCATTCCCTGTGACAAATGGAGTTAAGCAAGGTGGTGTACTAGCTTCAACACTGTTCAGCATGATGTTTTCTGTCGTGCTTACATATGCTTACAGGTGACATTGGTATACCTATTAAGTATCGCTTTGACTGAAAACTTTTCAACCTAAGAAAGTTACAAGCTAAATCAAAGGTGCAGACAGAGGTGCTAGACGAGTTCCTCTTTGCTGATGACATGACAAAGGGTGCTCCAACAGAAGAGTAATGCAAAAAAGGTGTGGATCAAGTATCTGATTCATGCGACAGCTATGATCTCACAATCAGCATCAAAAAGACTGAGGTAGTATATCAGCCAGCACCTGGAAAGCCTTACAAGGAGCCTTCCGTCACAGTGAAAGGTCAACGACTGCAAGTGGTAGACAAGTTCACCTACCTTGTGCACATTGATGATGTAGTCAATGCTAGGATTGCCAAAGCTAGTGCAGCATTTGGCCGACTACGTGGAAGTATTTGGGACCGAAGTGGAATCAGACTTGACAAAAAGCTGAAAGTATACAGAAACAAAAAGGCAAGAGAAAGGTCCAGAGAGTGCCACAATCACAAACCGCAGCCCTTTCCAGACACTAAGAGGAAGAGAAAACCGACAAATTCAAACAAGCACAAATCGAACAAAGGTACGAAAAGCACTAAAATTAGCTCTCTCTTCCCCAAGCGAGGTAATCGCAATGCTAAAAGGACTGAAAAACACAAGAACAAAATGACACAAGGTAAGACATAAAACAGATCGATGGTGCTGCCAACACTATTATACGCATGTGAAACTTGGACAGTTTACCAACGGCATGCCAAAAGACTGAACCATTTCCATACAAGCTGTCTTAGAAAACTTCTAAAGATCAAGTGGCAAGACAGGATTCAAGACACAGAAGTCCTGAAAAGGATAGAGATGCAGAGTGTACATACTCTTCTGAAATTGGTACAGTTAAGATGGACAGGCCATGTTACCAGAATGCCTGATGAACGTTTGCCAAAGAAAATCCTCTATGGAGAACTACAAGTTGGTAAACGCTCCCGTGGTCAGAAGAAGCGATGAAAGGACACCCTCAAAGCCTCAATTAAAGACTTCAACGTACCAACAGGGTCGTGGGAACAGATTGCACAGGATCGAACAAAGTGGCGAGGCCTCATAAGAAGGGGTGCAGCTGAATACGAAGCAAAAGAATCAGCGAAGCCGAGCAGAAACGTGCACAGCAGAAAGCCAAAGCTATGGTATCACCAACAAAGCTTTCTTCCTCAGACCTCTCTTGTTCTATCTGCAACAGGCAGTTTAGAGCTAGGATTGGTCTCATCAGCCATCTTAGATCACACAAATAATAACACATCGCACAGTTGATTAGGATTGGTCATTGTCAGTAATGACAGACGAACGATATATAGGTCATGTTTATTGTATATTAGTGAATTGTTGTGTTTGTGGCGTCCTATGTGGCATCGTGATCACTTCATTTTTGAAATATGGGGTCCGCGTCAAGCGAAAATAGCCATCAAACATGCGCAAGATGCGTGCTGTCTATCTTAGTTTGTTTACCATCATGAAAACATGCCTCTATAATGTTGATCTCCTTAAACCCACTCTTATATAGAAAAACTGGGGTTTAAATTATTTTTCTGATTTCTGCTCAAAAACATAGACTGTGGTACTCATTAAAACCGCCTCCACAATCTATGTTTTGAGTAGAAATAAAAAAATATCAGGGTTTTTATCTGAAAATTTTCAGTTTTTGGAGGTGTAATTTTCTATGTATTTGAATAGGTGTGTTTTCGTAATGCCCTTCATCAATGTATTACTGTTAGGCAATGTTCTGTGATTGCGTCTCTTCCCGAACATTGTTTATACAATTCTACAATTCATAGTTGCTACTTAACAGTTCAAAGTCCTATTTAACAGTTCATACTTTACAGTTCACACTTTATAGTTCAATAACCCTACTTAAAATTTCATAATTATTAAGGCTGGCACAATTAATCGGATAATCGTTTAATCGATCAATTAATTCCACAAAAATGATTATCGTTACTGATTTGCTATTAATCGATTATTTGATTTCTGTGCCTGTTACTTTATCGTATTTATCCTAAGGATTCGAAAACCTCAAGTGTTTACCATTCATACTTGTTCTAAAATTTGAACAAGTTTGATTTACTATTCAAAATTGTGTACAAAAGTAGATGGATGAGTGAAAAACAGTGTAGACCCTGATGAGACGCCGCTCTCTGCGGCGTCTCATCCGGATTTACACTGTTTTCTCGGGCCTCCGGTCCGAATATATACGGTAAAGTATAACATATGATAAGGGTCATGCTCAGACGGTAAGCCAGAAAGGTAAAATTATGACCAAATTACTAATCGATTATTGATCAGAATGGCAGGGCTGGTAATCGATTATCTTTTTAGCCCTGATTTGCCAATCCTAATGATTATACTTCCCATTTCAAAGTCCATACTTCATGTATTGTGTAAAATGTTTAGTTGAAATAACTTACTTCAAAGATACTTCTAAACAGTTCGCAATTTATACTCTCTATTACGCACTCTTTACTCATACTCGGACTTCATATAACAGAGGTCAAAATAAACATATTGTATTTGTCTGTTTTCCCTTTGATGTTGTGAACTTGATGTGAATCCGATTGTATCAATTTTTGAGTTCAAATATTAACTTTACCTTGCAAATCGAAAAGGTCCAGAGATACAAGAGACCGATAATTACATGTATCATCATCTACAAAGAAAAATTAACAGTGTTAACAGCCCAAGCAAGAATTTAGATATACCAAATGAAAAAACTATAATACTTTAACCTGTACAAATATGAACAACGATCAAAAGCATTTGTAGCCCGGGACCGAGGCCGAGTTCCAGGTCCAGCCCCGAGGCAAATCAAGGTTTATTGAAAAAATGAATAACTCTCATAGCGCGCGCGTGCGTGTGTGCGCGCGTGTGTGTGTACCCCTAGATGTGGTGGTCATGGTACCCAAGCCATAATCCAAACTCATAAATCCGTAAACGAATGACAAATCAGAATGTTCAGACCAACAGATATGGACCCAGAATAAAGGGTGTAAATAGGCGTCCGCGGATAGTAAGCATTACGTGGTAAGCAAGCTTTGCTCACCATGCCCATAGGCCTGAACGAAGGAAATGTAGGTAGAAGCGCATGTCCGGGGTTTCGGAAGTCTACTTATGGCTCGTCATTGGCAAAAACATCAGAAACAATTCTGGAAACTGCCACATAGTAGGGATTGACCAGTTCATGATGTCTCCAATAGAGCTTCTTAAGTGTTGCTACCAGTTTGGTTTTTTGATACCCCTGGCTCAACAACTTTGTAGTGAGCACTTTCCCACGTCCCTTGAAGTCCTGATAATTTGAACAGGCTCTGACATAACGGATTAACTGTGACACGTAAACGCCGTATGCTGGTGCAGAAGGCATATTAGTGCTCAAGAATGGAAAGTTAACAATTGGGAAATTGAAGTCATCCTGTTTGTCGTAAAGTCTAGTAGTAAGCTTTCCATTGTCAATGTAGAGATAACAATCCAAGTATGAGGAGGAGGCTGCAGTCTCCGTTGTTTCCTTTATTTCAAGTTCATGTGGATAGATGAATTCGACATACTCTGCAAATTTTGCGTTGTTTAGAGACAATACATCATCTATATATCTGTAGGTGAAATTGAATTTTTGTGCAAGGTGTTTCTTGCCTGCTTTGAGGAGACTTTATACAAACTCCGCCTCATACGAGTATAAAAACAAGTCGGCAAAATACGGTGCACAGTTAGTACCCATCGGTATACCGATTGTTTGCTGAAATATCCGTCCGCCGAACTCCACAAAAATATTGTCGATTAGATATTCCAGAATTTTTATGACATTTGCATCTGAGTATTTTTGTGGTGCATCAGAGTGATCCCGAACGAAGTAGGAGTCTTTGTAGCTAATGACAACATACTGAAAGCGTTGGATACCATTCTTAAGAAAAAAAACACTGGTTGATAATTTCCTTTAATTTAGATTTCAATCTACCATGAGGAATAGATAAGTAAAGAGTAGAGAAATCAAAAGATTTTATACTGTTGACGGAATGAAGAGATTGTGCCTTTAGGTTTTCTAAAAGCTCTTAGAAGTTTTCAGGATCCATATCTTATTAACACCACTCCTGGCATATGCAGTGTCACAATATTTCTGTAGGCCTTCTTTAACTGCGGTAATACGATCACAATTCCTAGTTGTACTAGCTAACGGAGAGCACGACAAAGATATCTTTTATTATAAACAAACAGACAGTAAAATGTATTTGCTCTTTCAGTCATGTCATGTTATCCAAAGAATACAAATGTCAGTTTACCATTTTCATTAGCAAAACGTATTCGATGCATTATATTACAAGAGAGCAATTTAGAATTTCGATTTTAGGAATTGAAACGATTTCTCCACTTACAGAAAAAAACACAGGCGCTCTGAGATGCAGGAATATGCAAAGCCAAATTGAAGGCAAGCTAGACAAGTGAAATCGAAAGATAGTAAACACATCATACCTTACATTAGCACATTTAATCCACGAAAAACTAACATTTATGGGGAAATAAGATTAACTATTCTTCAACCTGATAATCACATGAAAGATGTTCTCAAACATTATACATGTAAATAAACGATTTAAAGAGTTTCAACAGGAGCAAAATGTTCGGAGGAGACAAAAAGCCGAGAGTAACCGGCTGTAAGCGAGCGATCTGCGGCAAACATTGAACAAAGGGAGAAAGCTCTGCGTGAAAGTGCGGACGAACTATGTAAATAAAATGCAGCATCTCCTGTGGTGTAAAGAATGTCATTATAGTCATCAGTTGCAGTAATTGCGGTGGCGGGTATTTTTGTGAAATGGATAATCTACGAAAAGCAAATCAACCAATAGATTAGGGACATCAATCTAGAAATGCTTCAAGTGAATTGCTGTCGCACAATTAAACCAGCATATACCATCTTTCTTTCTTAATGGCGTCAGACAGTATTATTAGAAGGAAAACGAAAGATTCATTTTTTTATATGAATATTAGCACCTGAACTAAATTCTGTAAGGAAATGACGTTATTTAAGTCCTCAATGTGACGCGACATTGATCCATTATTCACCTTTGACAATGTTGACTTTCTCCTGATGACCTAAGTATCTAAGTTCAAACGGTTGAGGAAAATTGAAGTTTTAAAAATTCAAATTATTGGCCTCATATCTGAAGCTGATTAGGGTGGATCGACTCTGGAACGATGGAATGGAGTAATGGAGAAAGCAGAAATCGTAACTTTGAATTGAAGATTTAACGAATTATCTTCCCATTCTACTGGTTAGGTATGTTTTCTTATCAGGAGCATACGTCTATCGAACACCTGCTTCGGCGAGCATCCATAGATTCTATCAATATCGTGTTTCTTCTGTAATGGCTTTCTTTTTTCGGTAATTACCAATTCGTAAACAAGTACTGCAGTCAGCTGAATGTTAATTTTTTCGTCCCTACGGACCAATACAGGTGCCTATGCACACAGTACAGTTCCAGATGAGACGGTTCGTTACATGACTCACAACGAGCCGTCTCATTAGTATCTTTATTGTTTGCCTTTCTGTTATTGTTTTTTTACTATCAACACCTATTTCAAACAATGATTGTGTCTTAACCCTTGTCATGCTGAATAAATTAAGATGCCACGCCCACTTCTAATTTCCGGCCAATCAGATTACGTTATCCGATTTTTTAATAGAAATACATACATTTAATGACAAACAGTGCAGATCCAGATCAGTTGTTTGCTAAGACAGGGCATGTCTTGTTCAGCAATAGAAGGGTTGATTAAGAGAATGAAGGGTCCAAGTCAGAAACTCGGGGGTGAAAGGGTCAGGCGTGTCATAAGTAAACGTACAACGCTAGCAGATATGTGTCTCGATTGTTTATAGATTACATCTAGAGAGTACGAAAGTGTCAGAGAAATCCTAAGTCATACGGTACGGATGCAAGCTTGATCTGGGTATTTTCTGCCACATATGCTCCCATGACCAGCTTTTTTGACTGGTAACGTATGTGATCTTGAGACACCCTGTAAATAAAACAATGCGCTATGATTTGAAGCATCGAGTTTAAGTATTGAATGCCAAGAAATGTTCAATGCAGCGTGACATCTTTAACTGCTAATGCAACAGAAGAGTACGTTATGGTGATTTGAATCATCGATTGCAAGCATTCAATGCCAAGATATTTTCAATGCACCAGAATAGTACGGTATAACTGGAATCATCAAGTGTAAGCATTTAATGCCAAAACATCTTCAATTATTGTGTACTCTTAATCTTCTAGGAAACTGTGTAGATCCTGATCAGATCAGGTGCTGAATTCTGATGTTGGTCAATACTGTTGGAAAATGTCTTGTTTTGTGGGACGCTAGCGATTGTGTTAATGTTGTGTGTTGTTACCGCAAACAGGATACCACAATATATGTATCTAAGTGCATTTCGTCAGACAGGTCAGATCAGATGCCACAGAACGCGGCGTCGGACATCACGAAAACATGCCTATATAATTTTGACCCCCTTAAACCCCACTTTTATATTGTAAAACTGGGGTATACAGGGGTATACATTATTTTTCTTATTTCTGCTCAAAAACATAGATTGTGGTTACTCGTTAGAACCGCCTCGGCGAGGCGGTTCTAATGAGTACTCACAATCTATGTTTTGAGCAATGTGAAAAATATCAGAATTTTTTAATCTGAAAATTTTCATTTTTTGGTGGTAAAATTTTCAGTATATTTGAATAGGTATGTTTTTCGTAATGAGCAGTGTCAATAGTGTTTGCCATTCATCTAGTAGTATTCAGACACATCGCTACATGTAGGTTACAACATTTACCAGTACAGTTTTGAGCCATTCCGGGATTTGTGAAAATTTATATGCGGCCTAGTATGCCGAAACTAGTTAGTCTGTCCTGTAGATGGCACTTCAGCTATTTTATATTTTGTGAATTCATTCACTGCTCTCATAAGAAACATTAGCTGGAGGTAAAATTGAACTGTTCGAATTTTTTGGTATGGTAAGGAATTAAGATGTTTTTGTCAAATTCGGTAAGGAGGTGAGGGGCCAGAATATCTTCTTCAAATACGGAACGTCACAGGACTAGCGCACAAGCACCTGTCAGAGGAGTTTATTGATGAACATATTAGCAGCAGATTATTAACAAGCCAGTTCGCTCTTATTGGCTCCTTGTCTGCAAGTGTAGTTGGACGCCTTATCGAAGATGTGAAAGCAACAGAACAATAGCGTTGAAGGCACGTCAACTCGAACTTAACGCTTAGCATGCTGGGTAAAATGACGACAGTTTGAAATATGTTGCTATTTTTTCTCAGAAAATGGGTTTGACATTTGATGAAAACTAAGAAGACAATTTGCATAAAATGTCAGATCATGTTCTGTGGGAAAAATAAGAAAAATATCATTCAATTGTTGTCTGCTGAATTAGCCTAGATATAATATTTTTCTTGTTTTTCCAAGAAATTAGGCTTTGACATTTCATGCAGAATGACTCCTACAGAGATAATTCGTAGAAATAGTTAAAGCCTATTTTGTTGACCAAATACGAAAAAAACACTAAAAAAACAAACAAAAACAAAAAAACAACAACATAAATTTGTCGCCTGCTGAATTAATCCAGAGAGTGTTAACGATTAAACAGCTTTGAGGGGATTCACGCGTTTATGGGATTATATATTTAACCTTTACCACTCTCTAGGCTAATTCAGCAGACGGCAAATTGATAATATTTTTTTTTTCAGGAAAACAAAAGCGGGCATTTTATGCATATTGTCTCCATTGGAGACAATTTGCATAAAATGTTAACACATGTTTATTGAGAAAAAAATAAAATAATTTCAAAATGTCATCTGCTGATATTTTTATCCAGAGTGCTCAGTGTTAAATGTCAGTGATGTCATCATGATTTTATCAATACAGCAAGACTTTTATTTTTACATGTTTGTATGATCTTTATTGGATTATCATCATCTTACAGAAACGGGTGTTTGAATCGTAAGTAAATTATTCTCTTCCTTTAGAAGTTTTTGTGTTTTTATTTGGGAATGGAAAACGAATTATTTTATTGTATAGCAAATTGTGTCATATAATTTAGTTTTTCACTGATCCAGTTGTTGTGCTATCAAACACACAGCTACTGAGATTGATCTGCTCGTAACTCGAAAAAATGGCCTCGGTGGCTCAGTTGGATGCGCCGTCCGACTGGAGACCAGGAGGTCGCGGGTTCAACCCCCGCCGAGGTCGGCAACATTCTTTCGTGGAGATTGATTATGAAATATTTTCTACGGTCATTCTCTCCCTTCCGCTGATTCAAGAAGGGCAGTTGTCAGTTTCTGGCGAAAGAATGTGCACAATACTGGTTAACCGCTTAGAGGACTAAGCCTGCCCAGTAAACGTGTGGTTAGGTAAACTGACCGCGCTCGACATGACCCCAATGGGTTGACTGGGCCGTAAAACCTCAACACAAACACAAACAAACAAACTCGAAAAAATAAACTAACCTGTTCACCCTTTAGTATTAGACAGACAGTTATGCCTGTGGAAACAGTGAAGATCCAGAACAAAGTTTGAGCTGGTTCTGCAATGTTTGTCGTTTTCAGTAGCATTCTAATACGTTATTATGTTATTATGTTGACCAAGTTTTAAGATAAATAGAAAAAGGGGTGAAGGTGGCCGAAGATTTGGTGTATTAATGGTAGATACACAGTGAACAGGGAACATCAAAGCTTACATCAACCTGCGCATGAGCAGTATAATTCGTCACCTCAGCTTCTAACCATACTTGTCCGAAAAAATGAATAAGTCCTTTGAATTGTCTGTAAATGTACTTTAAAACTTCTTGGTGGTTGACAAAACCGTGTAGCTCCTAATTAGACAACGCAGATCTATACTGTCTGCTCAGACATGCTTGTTACAATATAGTATAATCAGGCTTGTCTGTTGCAATACACTGTAAAAAAACCTGTCTGTTACAATACACTGTTACTTTCGGCATGCCTGTAACAATACACTCAGGCATATATGTTACAATACAATGTTTGTTTGACAATATATGTTTGATCAGGCATTTCTTTTACAAGAAACTGTTTGCTCGGTCATGTCAATTACAATACATTGTTTACTCAAGCATGCCTGTTACAAAATGCTGTTGGCTCAAACATATCTGTTAAAATCTACTTTTTCATTAGGCCTGTCTGTAACAATATAATGTTCGCTAAGGCATGTCTGTTACGAATCACTGTTTGCGCAGGCATATCTGTGATAATACACTGTTGGCTCAGACATGTCTATTGCAATACGCTGTTTGCTCAGGAATGTCTGTTATAATACACTGTTTGCTCAGGCATGCTTGTTACAAACCACTGTTTGCTCAGGCATGTCTGTTACAATTGTTCAGGTATGTCAGAAACAATATAATGTTTGCTTAGGCATGTTTATTACAATACACTGTTTGCTCAGGCATGTATTATATACTACACTGTCTGCTCGGGTATGTCTGTTGCAACAAGCGGTCTGCTCAGGCATTTCTGTTACAATACACTGTTTGCTGGAACATGTCTATTAAAATACACTGTTTACTCAGGCATATCTGTTAACAATCACTGTTTTATCAGGCATGTTTATTGTAATGCGTTGTTTGCTCAGACATGCTTTTTGCAATACACTGCTTGCTCAGGCATGTCTGTTGCAATTCGCTGTTTGCTCAGGCATATCTGTTACAGTAAACTGTTTACTCAGGCTTATATTAAAAAAAATAAGTTTACACTGGTATGTCTGTAACTATACACTGCTTACTCAAGCATCACTGTTACAATACACTGTTAGCGTAGACATGTCTGTGACAATACACCGTAAACTCAGCAATGTCTGCTACAGTACACCGTTTACGGCGTGTATGTTGCAATACACGGGTTTTTCAGGCATGTATGTTACAATACATGGTTAACTCAGGCATTTCTGCTAACATACACTCTGCGCATTGTAGCAGACATGCCTGAATAACCATGTATAGTAACAGGCATATTTGTTGCAGTACGTTGTTCACTCAGTTATGTCTATTACATGGTTTACGCAGGCATGTATGTAAGAATACACGGTTTGCTCAGGCATGTATGTTGCAATACGCTGTTTGTTCAGACATGCATGTTACAATTCACTGTTTATTCAGGTTTGTCTGTAACAATGCACTGTTTGCTCGAGAATGTCTATTATAATAAACTAATGACTAAGGCCTGTCTGTAACAATACACTGTTTACTTAGGCATATCTGTTACAATACATTGTTTTCTTAGGAATATCTGATGCTATTTGCTCAGACATGTCTGTTATAACACACTCTGTGCTCAAGCCGGTCTATTACAATGCGCTGTTTACTCAGCTCTGTCTTTTACAGTTCACTGTTTGTTGTCTGTTACAATACACTGTTTGTTGTCTCTTATGTAGGTCAGATACGTTAGTAAATACTACTAGCGAAAGACAAAGGCCCCGATCGGACGACAAAGTAACGCTGCTCAGCGTACTTTCTGTTTGAAATAGCAGTAAGATCTATTTTGTGTGATATGATTGATATTTGAATCCTTTATAAATTTGCATGTAACAATGTTATTTCTAATATGTTTCATCTGGAGAGCCAGTCATACAGATCAATACGATGACTACATTTGCCAAGAGAGCTCATTTTAATAAGATGAAAGACCACATCCCAGAACAGTGTTATTAAGATTATGCTTTTCGAAGATATGCCAAGCAACCATAACATTAATCTAGATAAAATGTCAATTTAAGTAAAAAACATTTAAAGAAATGAATGTCATTTTCAAAGCAATATAGACATCGTAGCAGGATCTGTAGTCTGCAATAATGTTTCTAATAATGAAATTGATTATAATAATAATAATAATAACGACACCACCACCACCAACAACAACACAACGCCATTTTAACTGACAGGCAAAGCCAGGTAAAAATTCTTTTTAGGGGTCAGTTAATGAAAAATTACCATAAATCTTAAACACTTTGAAATATTTTGGTAATCGGTTGCATGCATATTAACAATGTAAGGATCCAACTTATGAGCTTTCCAAATGCCGTTTCACAATTACCGAAGCTAATCCGTGGCGAAACAACGTAAACATATCAATATAGTTGTAAATCTTGAATCATATGTACATGTATATAGTGACGATCACATTTTGTGTAGGCATAAATGCATGTATTCTGACAAAATCTATTCAACTAATTGTCCCATGTCATTCCTGACTGACCGAAACAAACTCAGTGTCAAAATTATTTTTGTGGTCAGCTAATAGAAAAGCACACACTCTTAAACCATTTGTCATATTTAAGTCTCATTTACGTTCTAGATAAGACTGATAAGATCTAAAGTATGAAGTTGACAAATAACATTATTCATAACTGAAGCGAAGCCGAGGCCGTCAATGTCAAAATATGAAAATGACACTTTGGCTTGAAACTCATTAGCATTACGTAAACACGCCTATTCAACTATATTGGAAAATTTATCACCAAAAAATGAAAATTTTCAGATAAAAAATTCTGATATTTTTTCATATTTCTGCTCAAAACATAGATTGTGGGTACTCGTTAGAACCGCCTCGACGAGGCGGTTCTAACGAGTACCCACAATCTATGGTTTTGAGCAGAAATAAGAAAAATAATGTGTACCCCAGTAAACCCCAGTTTTACTATATAAAAGTGGGGTTTAAGGGGTCAAAATTATATAGGTATGTTTTCGTGATGGGTAGTTTTATCAAAGTTTGTGCTTGCATAAATATTAGCAAGATCTAGATGATAATTGCTCATAATTAGCAATGTTACTGAAAACACATGTTCGAGTAAAGATACATTTACTTTAAATGCCAATTTAAAGCCGATCAAAAAGAGGACAATGATACTTTCGTAACATAAAGTGGTAAACACTGTCAGAAGTTTGAATTTTGACTTCCGACTGAGCAAAATCCGGCCCGCCATATAAAGCGGGCTGTGCACTTCTACTACATTACGAAAATACGCCTATTCACTTATATATAGAACATTTTACAACCAAAATAGAAACATTTTCAGATAAAAAATCTGATTTCATATTTTTGCTGAAAAACATAGATTTTGGGTACTCGTTAGAACCGCCTCGGTCTGCTCAAAACATAGATTGTGGGTACTCGTTAGAACCGCCTCGTCGAGGCGGTTCTAACGAGTACCAACTATTTATGTTTTTGAGCAGAAATAAGAAAAATAATGTATATCCCTGTAAACCCCAGTTTTACTATATAAAAGTGGGGTTTAAGGGGTTCAGTATTTTATAAGCATTGTTTCGTGATGATGTCGATTTGACTCTATGCCAAACACCGAAGTACCAGATCAGCCTACGCATCCCCTCATTCTGATTAGGATGTTTATTGAACTAGAATATGAGTCAGCGCATGACAAAACCTACAAGATGGCATGTGCGCCCAGCGAAGACTCAGATCAGCCTAGGCATCTGCCCACTCAAATCAGAGTCTTTGCTGTGCACTCAATGGGTAGCAAAGGACCCAAGCTTTCTTCATGCGGACAGCGAAGACCCTGATGAGACTGGGCGGATGCCCAGGCTGATCTAAGTCTTCGCTGGGCGCACATGACATTTTGTAGGTTGTATCATGCGCTGGCTTATATCATTTAGCATACAGTTGTTCTTTAAGGGAACCTTGAAGGCTCTGGTCGGACTGAGCAGCTGTGCAGCCAGGTCTGGGCTTTCACTTTCCGTGCACGCGATAACGCTTCCTTTCACATGTGATGAAACTAATAAGTGGGTGAGAATTTCAATCAACTTGTACCAACATTGGCAAGTTCGCTATTTCATGCGTCGTCCGTGATGTTGAATAATACTGAAATGTGAACTGAGCCACAGGAGTTATTGATGTGCGCCCAACAAAGACTCAGCTTGGCCTGTGCATCCGCGCAGTCTGATCAGAGTCTTCCCATGGTACTCGATGGGTAGCCAAGGGTCTAAAGCGTCTTTAGGTGGACGACGAAGATTCTCATCAGCCTGAACGAATACACAGGCTGATCTAAGTCTTCGCTAGGCATGCATATAGTCGCGTAGGAAATGCTGTGCCTCAGCTAAAATGATTATTGTATTGATGTTTCACAGACAGATTGTCCGTTAAGGAGAATTGATGCACTTTTAATGGAAGCAACTTTGACAAAATGGTTTAACTTCCCATCTGAAAAACGGTCTTCTCTAAAAAGAAAAAAATTAGCGCCCAACAGGGCGCTAATTCTTTTGCTTTTAGATTAGACCTCTTTGTCTTAATATCCTTTCCTTTTAGAGTAGACCCGTTTTCTAAACATCCTTTCCTTTTGGAGTAGACCCCTTTTCAGAATGGGTTTTAGCCTGCAGTATTGCAAACAGGAATTCACACAAAAGTTGCATCCCTTATAGAATATAGCAGAAAATCTTCCAAGTGTAGCAAAACCCCTTATAAAGCAAGTCCCTAGTTGTTAAAACTAACTAACGATGTCGTTAGTTAATATATCGCTTAAATTTTGCTCATTGAATACGGCATATACTTTAATTGTTGCTGAAAAAATGTAAGTACATGTAGCGTTTGCCTTCGCAAAAGCTACTTCAATTTTTTTTTCAGTAAAAATACTTGTGAATTAGATATTGCACTTACAAGACAGTTACCATTTTGACCATTCACAAGCTCGTTAAGCTAACGATGCTTTGAACAACTGTGACTAGTACAATGTACATCAATGAGGTCATTGTCCAATAAATAATGACACAATGTTTCTGCAGTATCATGTGAAAGTGTACCTTCGGGTATGTGGGGACAGTAAAAGCATCTCCGCAGTCTGATCAGGACAGTCAATGCCTGCATACACATTACGAAAACACGCCTATTCAAATATATAGAAAATTTCACCTCCAAAAACTGACATTTTTAAGATAAAAAAACGATATTTTTTTTATATTTCTGCTCAAAACATAGATTGTGGGTACTCTTTAGAACCGCCTCGGCGAGGCGGTTCTAACAAGTACCCACAATCTATGTTTTGAGCAGAAAAAAAGAAATATAATGTATACCCCTGTAAACCCCAGTTTTACTATATAAAAGTGGGGTTTATGGGGGTCAAAATTATATAGGTATGTTTTCGTGACGAAAATCAGCGGATTCCCTGGTATAGAGATGCGTAGCAAAGTAAATTATCAGATTATCGGTTTCACTAGCTGTTCAGAATCTTCACAGTTCGAATACATACAGAATAGCAGTTCACTCACGACACGATTCAAAATAGATAAGCTAGCACATGAAGAAAAGATACTTATCGCATAGGCGGCCAGCCAAAGACTCCGGCGCAGTGTCGCTAGCCTTTGCTGGTCGTAGACATGTAGTAGAGACCTTTAGGGGGCTTCAAAGAAAAAAAGAAAACCAAAAAACGAATGCCCAGGGGAGTGTGCTTGCGCATTTGAAGAAGAACGAACCGGAAAATCACTAGGTTTCCTTTTTTCATTTGCTGGCTCATGGCGCGTGGGCGTAGACAATCGTATCGTAGTATTTGTTATTTCTCCGGATGCACCTTATGAAAGGTCATAGACTGGTCCAGAGCTATTTTCCATGGACTGCTCAACGTTTTTATAGCCAAGTTTAGTCTTTCACAAAAAGCTTGATCTACGCTTAGCACACAAATCACGCTTGGCACACATTGTGTGCTAAGGTGCTAAGAGTAGACCAAGCTTTTTGTGAAAGCTAATACTTATATTAGGATTTGTTGCGCCAGACGTATTGTTTCTGTCGTTCAAGCTTCGCTAGTGATGCGACCCATCTGTTAGAGCACGGCAAGAAGATTGCTTCAAAGGCGGAATTTGAAATAGTTCGATTTGTTGTTATATCGCCTGACTTATTTGCTTCAGCACTGAATTATTATTTCTTTGTTTACGGAGAAGTAAATTAAGCATAGTTTAAGACAATTTAAAGATACGGAGAATGGGTACATGTATTAAACGCGTGGCTTTTTGATGTCTGCGCATTGGGCAAAATAAAACGTATATAACCTCAATGACTCGAACCCGGATGGCTCTTTTACCGTGGATGATTCGAACTCGTTTTTCAGTCCCTACAAAATCCTTCCAAAAGCTCAAGAAAACAAATATTTAGGAACTTTTTTTCCTTATTTTATCATGGAATTGTATGTTGTGAGTACTCATTAGAATCGCCTCATCGAGGCGATTCTAATGTGTTCACTCAACATACAATTATTGTGTAGAAAATCGAGAAAAATCCCTAAAGTATCGATATTTGCTTCCTGACCTGGCACCATGATTAACCCTCAGTGGCTCGAACTACCCATGCCTCGAGCAATTTTCTATGGTCCCAAAGATGTTTGAGCCATTGAAGTTCGACTGTATTTGACCCTTGTAAAAACAATATATATATACTTTATGTACATACAGTCTGCACAGTGTAATCAGCTTCTCTGTACGCATGAAGAATTTTTTAGCATTGGCTTTCCAAAATGTGCCCAGTGAAGATTCTGATCAGACTGCGCGAATGCGCAGGCTGATCTGAATCATCGCTGGGTGCACATGTCCGAATGCACGTTTATATTTTATTTCAGAAACATAACGTCACGTCAGACAAATGTATATCAGTTCAGCAGTGCGATTTTTTACGAACCTTACCGCCTTAGTACAGTCAACCCTCTTTAGACCGACACTCGATACAACGCCAAAATTCGTTATAATGACAATTTGACTCTCACGAAACGTTCGCTTAAGACGTAACAATTAGTCACAAATTATGCAAGAATATTGTATCAAATACTTAAAAGAAACATATATTTTGGATATTTGTTAGAATCGCCTCACTTAGGCGATTCTAACAAATATCCAAAACATATGTTTTGTAAGGAAATAAGAATAAAACAGGTCTTTCTTACAAATCAATCTGTCCATTCAGGTTTCTTTACAAGAGTAAATTCATTTTAATGGCAACATCATTACGAAAACACACCTATTCAAATATATTGAAAATTTTACAATCAAAAAAAGGAAAATTTTCAGATAAAAAAATCTGATATTTTTCATATTTCTGCTCAAAACATAGATTGTGGGTACTCGTTAGAACCGCCTCGCCGAGGCGGTTCTAACGAGTACCACAATCTATGTTTTTGAGCAGAAATAAGAAAAATAATGCATACCCCTGTAAACCCCAGTTTTACTATTTAAAAGTAGGGTTGAAAGGGGTCAAAATTATATAGGCGTGTTTTCGTGATGCTTTGGGAACAAATGCTGTCATTGTAACAAGGGATCACTGTATGGTAGAAAACGGCCCAGTCGAAAATATTCTCTCGGCTAGATAGTATAGGAGATGCCACAATCATCGAACACGCCCATCAATGACAGCAAGAGGACGAGCAAACCAACGAAGACTGATAGTTTTTGTTTGTGTTGAGGTTTTACGGCCCAGTCAACCCAATAGGGTCATGTCGAGCGCGGTCAGTTTACCTAACCACACATTTACTGGGCAGGCTTAGTCCTCTAAGCGGTTAACCAGTATTGTGCACATTCTTTCGCAAGAAACTGACAACTGCCCTTCTTGAATCAGCGGAAGGGAGAGAATGACCGTAGAAAATATTTCATGATCAATCTAGACTGATAGTACACAAGCCACAAAAGAAAAGAAAATCAAAGCTACCAGCTCCCTCTTCTGCTTAATTCCTCACGAAAACATTACAATATGATGTTGACCCCCTTAAACCCCACATTTATATAGTAAAACACGGGTTTACAGGGGTATACATTATTTTTCTTATTTCTGATCAAAAACATAGATTGTGGGTAATCGTTAGAACCGCCTCGCCGAGGCGGTTCTAACGAGTACCCACAATCTATTTTTTAGCAGAATTAGGAAAAATATCAGAATTTTTATGTGATTTTTTCCCCTTTTTTTTGGTGGTAAAGTGTTCAATATATTTGAATTGGCGTGTTTTCGTAATGTGTATCTGTTATGTTTATCTTTCGTTTGCGTTGCATTTATTCATATTAGTGATCGTAAATACCAAATTTTCGATACGTATGGTCCTGTTATGAGACATTTCAGTATAAAAATATTCTCTTTTAGTACCACTTTACCGCGGGATATCGACATGTTACCCATATGAATGACCTGACAAAACGTTAACGCCATCACAACTAATGAATACCACACCCTACCAACCACCAAGTTTTTTCTTTCTTTCTTCTTTTTTCTTTTTTTTTTTTAGAAGAAATATCTTTTTCTGCGCATCTCTCATCAATCTTATCTAGAACCATGTAGGCTTTGTCATGCGAAAACGTGTCATCGGATAAAAATGCATCCGCGCAGTTGATCAGAACATTCACTGTACGCTTATATAACATTGAGTTCTTTAGAAGGATATCACTGTTCTTGATCACTATTTATCTCCGCTGGATCTTCTGAATCTCTACTGTTTGCATTGACCCGGATGTCACCTTTACTCATGTCGCGGCTCACATGGGAGGAAAGGCGAAAGTTTGGTTACAGTTAAACCTGTGTAAGAAAGCCACCTTTGAGATTGAGTTTAGTGTTTGATGTGGAAAGGTGGCTGTCTTATAAAGGTTCATGTCATGTAATTTTGCTAGCAAAATTACATGACATGTATCTTTATAAGACAGACACCTTTTCCAGATCAACCACTATTTAAAGTCAGTCTCAAAGGTAGTTCTTTTACACAGTTTTCACTGATTTGTGGGGGGTCATGGGGATGGGTCTGCAATGCATAGACTTGTGGACGAAATGTTTAACATGATAATAAACCTTTTTACAACCAATTTATAGAGCTAAGAGTAAAGACAACGTTGAGAAGAAATAATATTCATCTCATAAACTGGATTGATTTGAGATTTTAGTGGACACTATTTGGGTCTCGCCATGCGAAAACGTATATTCTGGCATATGCAAACATCTAAGGACCAGATCAGCCTTGACTGTTTGCAAACAAAATCATTGGATACTACAGAACATTTCAGTGAAGAGCAAATGCCCGTATGAGATTTGCGCATGTGCAGAATGATGTGAATCATTACGAAAACATGCCTATTTAAATATACTGGAATTTTTACCACCAAAAAATGAACATTTTCAGATGAAAAATACTGATAATTTTCAAATTTCTGCTCAAAACATAGATTGTGAGTGCTCGTTAGAACCGCCAAAAAATGAACATTTTCAGATGAAAAATACTGATAATTATCAAATTTCTGCTCAAAACATAGATTGTGAGTGCTCGTTAGAACCGCCTCGACGAGGCGGTTCTAACGAGTACACATAATCTATGGTTTAGAGCAGAGATAAGAAAAATAATGTATACCCCTGTAAACCCTAGT
This sequence comes from Anodontia alba, assembly GCA_964016985.1. Lineage (NCBI taxonomy): Eukaryota > Metazoa > Mollusca > Bivalvia > Lucinida > Lucinidae > Anodontia > Anodontia alba. Next base: position 11,665,937 of record OZ024836.1, on the reverse strand, counting down.
TTTACAATATAAAAGTGGGGTTTAAGGGAGTCAAAATTATATAGGCATGTTTTCGTGATCCGTAGCATTTTTTGCGCATGTTCGAAGGACTTTTTCGCTTGGAGAGGCTCATTTAATATATTCAACACTTGTAGAAGAAATAGGAGCACACTTTTATTTTGGCAGACAGGAAGCTGCAAATGAAGAATGGCTATAAAACGCTGACCTGTACCGAATTCTTTCCGAAAGAATAAATTAATCACATAATTCTTATATTAAGGACAAGTATTCGCCCACATTTTGAGGAAACATAATGGTTCAAATGCAAAGGAATATCCATTTGACTGCAAAAGTGCATCTAGACATGACGATTAAAATCCGGCTGTAGTAAAAACGTAATGTCTATGTCTACTTCTCTCATCAAGAAAATATGCCTATATAATTTTGACCCCCTTAAACCCCATTTTTATATAGTAAAACTGGGGTTTACAGGGGTATACATTGTTTTTCTTATTTCTGCCCAAAAATATAGATTGTGGGTACTCGTTAGAACCGCCTCATCGAGGCGGTTCTAACGAGTACCCACAATCTATGTTTTGAGCAGAATTATGAAAAATATCAGAAATTTTTATCTGAAAATTTTTATTTTTGGGTGGTAAAATTTTCAGTATATTTGTATAGGCATGTTTTCGTAATGTCTTGTTTTCTCCCTTATAAAAATAATAAGATACAAGAAGCATCTTCAAAACAAACATATAAAAATAAAGAAAAAAATGGACAGTATTTTTTTAGGTTTGTCCAATAGTTTAGTAGAGATACCTAAAACGAAGTTCACGTTACATCCGACGCTTTGACAGTTTCCATGTCAAAGTTACACCCCAGTGTTTGTAACGATTGGAACAGAGGTGATATTTAATTCTCTTCGCAAGATAGCTTCTTTTAGACATACCGCCATATAAATCTACGGAATGGCTGAATGGCTGTCGAGTCAGAAGATATTATTAACAACAAAAACAGAATTTGCTTCTTTTGCGTCTTTCGGTTTACCATGTTTACATAATTATCTTTGAATTTAAAGGCTCCATATCCCTCAAAAATAGACATTTTATTATCCATGAAAGGTTTAATAAATTGATATATAGTAGTAATACAATAATAAAATGTGGCTCTAATAGCCTGTAAAATTTCAGTTAGTCTCTCGTTTTTATATCGCATCTTTGAACCAATGTTACCAAGTTGAACGTTAATTCAGAGATACAATAAAAAAAATCATTTCAAGAATGAGAGACTGCATGTAACTGAAATTTTACAGGCTGTCAGATGCCCATATTTCATAATAATATTAATACTATACATCAATTTATTATTTCTTCGATAAAAAATGACTATTTATGAGTAATGCGTAGCCTTTAACAATTAAACGCTTCTATCATCGGTTAATTTACTCAGTAATGAAACTTACATATTAATGAGAGGGTAGGCTTGATATCTATGTCATACATTTATTTTCATAAATTTATTTCTATCATCGTCCCACTGTGATATTCGGACGTCTTCGTCGAAAAACAGTAATACACTGTCATTGGTATTCGTAAATCTTGTGTCGCCTGAAGACAGTACACTGTGGCTTTTTCTTTTCTCTTTTCTGTCTGTTAACCCATTGTAGTCTGGAGACCACTAAAACGGTAATTTGCAAACAGTGCAAACCCAGATCAGACACCGCAGAACGCGGCGTCTGATCAGGGTCTCCACTGTTTGCAAATATTTCAACCATTCTTCTCTAGGAATATGTAAATCACATGTCCTGACATATCTAAAATCAAAAATAAACTCTTCCAATATAATGTGGGGGAGTTCATTCAGTCTACAATGGGTTAAGTAAGGCTGTCGTGTCTTCGGACGTACGCAAAGGCATTCTGCGTACTCTGCAGTCTGACACAAGACCTCATTTCCGTACAAAATTTACTGGAAAAGCCTATGTTCCCGATGTGATAGTTATTATAGACATTGTGAAATGCGCTTAGCATAATAGTGCATTACACCATTACGTTCTTTCTTACTTGTAAGAGATTATTGATAAAATTCTTAGAAGTCACCGTTCTAGAACTGATTCGCTGGCACTGCTGTTGTGAGCATTTTGGCGTTTTATCACAAATGTAACAGATATGAACTCACCAACAACACTGAATTATACATGCGAGAATTATATTCGAAGTGTTTTTGATTACACTATCTCCGTTTCCCTGCATCACCCCAAACCAAACATCACCAGCATCATTAGCACTAAAATAAGCCACAATAACAGTAACTATTAGGACATACAGACCTACACAAACAGTGAATACCCAGATCAGACGAACGCGGCGTCTGATCACAGCATCATGAAAACATGCCTGTTGAATTTTGACCCCCTTAAACCCCACTTTTATATAGTAAAACTGGGGTTTACAGGGGTATACATATTTTTGCTCAAAACATATATTGTGGGTACTCGTTAGAACCGCATCGTCGAGGCAGTTCTAATGAGTACCAACAATCTATGTTTTGAACAGAAATATGAAAAATATGAAAAATTCTTATCAGCGGTTTTCCGTTGCATCATTTGGTCAGTCTGTTTTCGAGGAAATGTTGTTATCATTAAATTTTACTTAACCCTTATCCTCTGTCTTTGTAGGGCTGTGTTGCGTGATTATTGCCTGATATCTCCGTAATTTAGGTTTGCGATCCTCTTGCCTGGTTGTCTTATCAGGAATTCTGCTGATTTTTGATACAGTGAACCCTCGTTACAACGACAGAATTTGTTTCTAAAGAGGTCGCCATTAAAATGAATTTGTTGTTGTACAGAATACTTAATGAGCAGATTGATATGTTAGGAAGGTCTTGCTTTGTTCTAATTTCCTCTTAGAACATATGTTTTGGATATTTGTTAGAATCTCCTCAATGAGGCGATTCTAACAAATATCATAAACATATGTTTCTTTAAAGCAATAAATACAACATTTTTGCATAATTTGTGATTAATTGTTACATTGTACCTCTAAAGGGAAGGTTTCGTGGCAGTCAAATTGTCATTATAACGAATTTTTCGATGTATCGAGTGTCGGTATAAAGAGGGTTGTCTGTACATTTTGCCGCATCCATTGATTCTATAGAGGACAGCAGCGGTTCGGAAACTAGTGTCTTATTCGCATATGCAAGCAACTAAGGCCTACACAATTAATCGGATAATCGATTAATTGATCGATAAATTCTGTAATTCTGCAATTACATTACAGATTTGCTAATAATCGCTCATTTGATTTCTGTGTCTGTTTCTCTACTGTATTTACCCTTAGTATTCAGACACCTGACCTCCTTGGCATACTGACCAAGTACAATCTACTATCTGTGTCTAAAAATAGCTGGATGAGTGGCAAAAAGTGTAGACCCAGATGGGACGCCGCGTTTTGCGGCGTCTCATCTGGGTCTACACTGTTTGTTCGCGCCTGTCTGACAAAATACATACAATAAAATAAAACATATGGCAAGAGTCATGCTCAGACAGACAGGTGAAATTATGACCAAATCTTCAGTGATTACAAATCGATTATCGATCACAGTGGCGAGACTGATAATCGATTACCTTTTCAGCTCTAATTAGCCAGCCATACAAGCAACCAAGTTCCAAATTAGCCCGCGTATTAGTTGTCCAGGTCAATTTATATTCAGGGGCTACTCCTTCAACATTATTATTACGACAAAACTTCAGACTTTATATCCGTAAGTAAGAGTTAGGATGGAAATAAGGTCAGACTTTTACAAAGCATAGACCACATTGTCTGATTTAAGATGTAGTTTAAGAGCTTTTTGAATATTTGACAGCATTACAGAAGGTCTTTCGTAAGCACAGATAAAGTAAATGTAAGATGAAAATTTTAATATCTAATTTGAAGTAAATTCTCATTTTTGTTTTTCTTGCCATTCCGAAAACATGCCTATTCAAATATATTGAAATTTTAACCACCAAAAAATGAAAAATTTCAGATAAAAATTCTTATATTATTCATATTTTCGCTCAAACCATAGATTGTGGGTACTCGTTAGAACCGCCTCGGCGAGGCGGTTCTAACGAGTACCCACAATCTATGTTTTTGGTCAGAAATAAGAAAAAAATGTATACCCCTTTAACCCCAGTTTTACTATATAAAAATAGGGTTTAAGAGGGTCAAAATTATATAGGCATGTTTTCGTGATGCACAAAAATGTAGAAAGAACGAAGAATGGATAATACTGTCTTATAAAACCAACAGTCGTAAAACACTAGCAAAGCAAGCAAGCAAGAAGCAAAACAGTTTTAATGTCAAAGCACTAAGGCCTGATGCCAACACACAAGCTGAGACGAAAACGATGCCAGTATTTTGCCGGGAGCGGAAAAAATCTTTATATATGAAACAACAAAACCAGATGGCGACCTGAGCCCAGTTGTTCAAAGCGTCGTTAGCTTAACATGCTCGTTAGTGGTCAAAATGTAAACTGTTCTAGTAAGTATAATATCTAAATCACAGGTATTTTTGCTGAAAATGTGAGTAGCTTTTGCAAATGCAAAAGCTACTTACATTTTTTTAGCAAACATATTAGCATATATGCCATATTTAATGATCTAAGTTTTAACTATACGTTAACTAACGACATCGTTAGTTTTGAACAACTGGGCCCTGAACGTTACTGGGTGCCCACTCTAAAGAAATATACGCATGGAAAAGTAAGCTTGTAGGAAACTAGCGCATCTGATCAGCGACTCTGTATTACTCATCTAACTTCGATATGTTAATATATGTAGATAGCACATATTGTGTGCAGTAAAATAGTGGCCAAAGAAGCATTAAATTGATATATTTTTTCACTGGCAAGTCTATTCACTATTCATGTATACATTAAGCGAAAAGGGGTTTTCGAGCAAACGCGGAATGCGCAGGCTGAGATCGTCTTGTCATCAACGAAATCTCATCCATCACTTTTACTGTCCGTTGATACTTCCTACAATGACCAATAATTCTGGAAGCAAATAACAAATACCCTGATCAAAATGTCGGGGTGAACAGGTTGATCTGGGCGTTCACATTCTGCATAAGCATCGCATATTTTTGTTTGTATGGTGCAATCCGTAGTTTCGTTTTATCATCCCTAAATTTTCAGAAACCTTACCTCCTCATCCCATTGAAGACTGGAAACTCCTAAAAGGGCAACTGGCAAACTGTGCAGACCCAGATCAGACGACGCAGAACGCGGCGTCTGATCAGGGTCTGCACTGTTTGAAAATAGTTCAACAATTTATCTTTAAGAATATCTACATCATATAGCCTGACATACCTAAAATTTAAAATGGACTCTTCCACTATATTGTGTGGGAGAGTTTATTCAGTCTTTTATGGGTTATTATACTGTCCTAAAATTTGAACAAGGTTATTTGACTACCTGCTCGTGTGTCTAAAATCCCTGGACAGCGTGACAAACAATGTAGACCCTGATCAAACGCCGCGCTCCGCGGCGTTTGATCAGGGTCTACATTGTTTGCTCGGGCCTGTCTGTCCGAATACTCAGGTTTATTACGGTATACTGGAAATTCATCACGAAAACATGCCTATATAATTTTGACCCCCTTAAACCCCACTTTTATATAGTAAAACTGGGGTTTATAGGGGTATACATTATTTTTCTTATTTCTGCTCAAAAACATAGATTGTGGGTACTCATTAGAACCGCCTCGGTGAGGCGGTTCTAACGAGTACCCACAATCTATGTTTTGAGCAGAAAATGAAAAATATCCGATTTTTTTCGCTGAAAATTTTAATTATTTTGTGGTAAAATTTTCAGTATATTTTGAATAGGCATGTTTTCGTAATGAATGTTTCCTTTTGAGGTGCCACGGCTACAGTCAATCACCACTATAATGTACGCTATGACAAACATACATATAGAAGCGATCTACTATGCCAAGTTAAAGTTGTAAAGTATAAACAGAATTGGAAAGGACTCAAGTATGATGGTCGGAAATCTCACACTGAATCTGAAGTTGTAATTTATAATCCTGTTACAAGTTATGCTTACTTCGCTGTGTAAATGAAGAGGGAAAGGATCTGAATTTGCAATCCACTATTCGAGAACGCGTTCCAGTATTCAACATTACGATAACACGCTTATTCAAATATATTGAAAATTTCACATCCAAAAACTGAAAATGTTCACATAAAAAACTCTGATATTTTTCATATTTCCTCTAAACATAGATTGTGGGTACTCGTTAGAACCGCCTCTAACGAGTACCCACAATTTATGTTTTTGAGCAGCAATAAGAAAAATAATGTATACCCCTGTAAACCCCAGTTTTACTATATAAAAGTCGGGTTTAAGGGGGTCAAAATTTTCAGATAAAAATTTTGATAGTTTTCGTACAATGTATTTCAGCTCAAAAACATATATTTCCGGTACTCGTTAGAACCGTTATACTCCTGTAAACCCAGTTTTACTATATAAAAGTTGGGTTTAAGTGGGTCAAAGTTATATAGATATGTTTTCGTGATGAACGCGTTTTTTTTTAATCATGTGACGTCGCATCCGACAATATCATGACGCTATTACATAAGCAACAATTATACTGCGAAAGAATTTCCAGGAATTTGATTAGCTTAGATTTTACATTGCAAACTTATATCTGGGCGCACAGTCCTCACTTTTATTTCAGGCACTGTTGAAACGATCAGGTTCTCGTTTGTTATATCAAGCTAGTTTGGATTTAACTTTATTTGTGTAACTTAGCACGATTTCATTCTTCCTGTACTCCAGGGCCCAGTTATTCAAAGCGTCGTTAGCTTAACGAGCTGGTTAGTGGCCAAAATTTTAACTGTTTTAGTAAGTACAATATCTAATTCACAGGTATTTTTGCTGAAAAAATGTGAGTAGATTTTGCAAATGCAAAAACTACTCATATATTCAGCAAAAATATCAGCGAATATGCCATAGTTAATGATCAAAGTTTTAACGATACGTTAACTAACGACATCGTAAGTTTTGAACAACTGGGCCCAGATTAAGACTGACTCCGATTTCAAGTACTCCAAAAGGCGATTTGCACATATCTTTTGTTCCAGCATTGTATGTATCACCGCCGTAGAACGCTGAACAGTAAAATGTAAAAAAAACTACATGTTCCATGGGGTTTAAATCGATTTTACAGGTACTAAATCTTTACCCTAGATTCAAATTTTGTAACAAAATAATTATTCGGGTCGCATGTGGCTTCCTAGCTCTCAGGCTTCAGTCAAACATCACACAAACAATAAAATATACATGTAAACCAAATTTAATGACCGACAACCCTTTTTATAGCTACACTCTATACAACGACAAAATTAGTTATAATGACAATTAGACAATTTCACGAAACCTTCGCTTAAAAGGTAACAAATAGTCAAAAATTATGCATGGATATTGTATTTAATACTTAAAAGATATGTTTAGGAATTTTTTACAATCGCCTCAGTGAAGCGATATTAACAAATGTCCAAAACATATCTTCTACGAGGAAATAAGAACAACACAAGACCTTTCTTACATATCAGTCTGCTCATTAAGTATTCTCTACAGCAGCCAATTCATTTAAATGGCAACGTGTTTGGGAACAAATGCTGTCGTTGTAACGAGGGTTCACTGTACTGTGATGAAGTAAGGATGAGGGTTCGTGGCAAACATATCAGATATTGGCAGTCAGTGCCAATTACAAACACGAGGCCTCGAGTGAAGACATAACATCAGGTATTAATCCTGTAATGAAAGATTTAGGTCGCCACAGTCATAGTGTCCGAGACCGATCTAGCCCTAAAAGTAAAAGCAAAGTATTTAAGAGCAGATATATAGGTAAACACAGTACCTCTCTCACCGAGGTCACATTAACCGTCATGATTCGCGGGACTCTTATGTGCAACACGTACATAATTACCTTTCTACATATTCACAGTAATGCGTAAAAAACTACAGTCTGCGATTTTATTCTGTTCTACTTTATTCTTTCCTTTTATAGAAGACCCCTATTCAATGGGGCTTGGTGTGCAGGAAAGCAATCAGGAAGCCACAAAAGATGTCTCCCTCGTAAAACAATGAGCGAAAATCTGACCAGTGAATCATTCATCTTCAGCGTGGGTTGTTTCTATAATTATAATGGCAAATAATCAAGATTTATAAATATGACGTGTGGCCTGGACTTGGAGCAGGTGGAATGGCTTATATCTATTCAGCCGTTTATTGTACTGTGGTGCTAATTTTATCAAATCTCATAGCATCTGAATCACTGAGATTCGGACTCTAAATTACACATGACAGTTTTAGTTTGCCATGGTTGGTCGTAATTGCGCGACTTTGTTTTATTTATTCATATTTTCTGATGAAAATCATAGGGTGGAAAATATAAGTAAAGTGCACAGAAAATTCCATAATCACGAAACATAGCCTTCCCGAAGGAACAAAAGAAGGAAAAATAAGGAACAAATACAGTGAACCCTCGTTACAACGACAGTATTTGTTTCCAAAGAGGTTGACATTAAAATGAATTCGCTGTTGTACAGAATACTTAATGAGTAGATCATAGAACATATGTTTTGGATATTTGTTAGAATCGCCTCAATGAGGCGATTCTAACAAATATCCAAAGCATATGTTTCTTTAAAGCAATAGATACAATAATATTACATAATTTTTTTACTATTTGTTACCTCTAAAGGGAAGGTTTCGTGACAATCAAATTGTCATAATAACGAATTTTGTCGTTGTATCGAGTGTCGGTATAAAGAGGATTGTTTGTACTGACAAAAGAAAGCACATATGAAACCATCGATGTACAAAGCCGACCCGCAACTGAGGAAGCGCTTTGAATCGGTCAGTACGAAAACTACTGGGGCGAATAAAACCAGTTTTACTTACGCAAAATCCCATCCTAAATTCTGAAGCAGCTATTTCAAATATATGTTCGGCCCTCAGCTGTTTAATCTTACAGTGAAAAATATATATAAGATAAAAAAAAAAAAAAAAAAAAAAAAAAACTGTGATGAAACAAGCAAATGGCTCAATGACAATCTGAAGCCTGGCCCGAGGTTATAAACCTTTTTTCATGCTCAACTCAGCTGAACATGAAATTTTCTCTGCTAATAAATCTCAAATTACTTATAATTGCAAATTCTTTCTTGCTAAACATAGCTGAGCATGAAAATTTCTCTGCTAATAAATTTGAAAATGTCAACTATTGTTGGCATTTTCATATTTATTAGCAGAGGAAATTTCTTGCTCAGCTGAGTTGAGCATGAAAAACGTTTTATAACCTCAGGGCCTGAATACAAGAAACCCGAAATAGGACGACAATGGGCCGGATCGCAGACACTGATTGTCAGGCGCCAGTTATCTCAGTGTAACAGACTGAGGAGGAAGCTGTCGTTTAGTCTATGGACCACCAACGGTCGTGCGACTAATCTTGTAGAAAAGCGTATGTCCTGTCAAGAAGTGCTTATGAGTAGTCTCAGCTAGGCATACAAAGTTTTCTTATACCCGAAAAGGGTTTTCATGTTCCACTTCAAGGAAAGATATTAATTTGCAGAAAGGCAACTCGGTCAAAAGAAAGCATGAGCTCCATTGTGAAAAGAGTTTGACTCAAGAAAAAGAATTTGGTCCATAGGGGAAGCTAGCTGTTATCTTTTAGAGGAGACCCCATTTGAGAATGGCTTAGTTTGCAGGTTAGCTAAATGATGTCATTATCTCCCATGTAAGGGGGGCATAAGCAACACTGCAAACCATATTGATTGTCATATGAAGAGTCTCAATAAACAGAGCCTCTTTTCGTTTTTATACCTTCTTTTTTTCCAATGCAACCTTTATAGATTATGTTTGTTGCGGACCTTTAAAAAATGAATCCTATTATTGGTACGGTATATACACAGTCTAACCTCAATGGCTCGAATATCTTTTAGACCATGGAAACTTGTATGAGATATGGGTTGTTCGAGCTACTGAGGGTTAATCATAGCGCCAGGCCAGGAAGCAACTGACGTTAATTTAGGGAAATCATTTCGATTTTCTACACAATAATTGTATGTTGTGTGTACTCATTAGAATTGCCTCAATGAGGCAATTCTAATGAGTACACACAACATACAATTTCATTATATAATAAGAAAAATTCCCTGAATATTTGTTTTCTTGAGCTATCGGACGAATTTCGTAGCGACTAAAAACGAGTTTAAATTAACCATAGTAAACGAGTTGTCGGTGTTCGAGTTAATGAGGATTGACTGTACATGTAAAAGTAACAGCTGAAAATCCGATCAAATTTGTTGCATGTTAACTTATATATCAGCAAGAAATATGTTTCGCTGTATTGTTTATGATGTAGATGTCTAATTTCATTGACTGGCTTCATGCCGCCAAATATTGGTTTCACAAACCAGGCACATAATTGAACATAATGATGTATTTATATAGTGACACGGCCATACAAAAAAAAAAAAAAAAAAAAATGGGCGCACATATATTTGTGTATCAACTTCATCACCAGCACTAACGGGAGAAGGGTACCGCCTAGCTAGCAGTCTTTATAAATCTACAGCGGGCCGTTATCGGCCCGTCAGCTACCCTGACGGGCCGATAACGGCCCGCTAAAGATTTATGTAAAATGCTTACTGGGCGCTTAGGGTAGTGAGGATTGGATCCAGCGAAATGAATACGGAATCAAAGTGCTGTATTTTGTATATATATAAAATCTGCTCGACTCTGATTGAACAAATATAGATAACACTGTTTTAATGTATGTCCGTATTACAATTAAAAATCGAGTTCATTTAATTCCAGACCACATTTATATTTGTCAATGATACTTTTAGTGTGCTTTGGTTGAAAAATGGTAAACATCTTCCCTTTACTTTTGTTGAATTTGAGATCAAACTTGGAATTCGAGAATTTTTGTGAGGGGCAGCATGTAGCCAAAGGCCTTAACAGAAAGTTATAAAAAAGTAGTCTGTTTCCCTAAATCTCAAGTTTATTTACAGTAGAACGTTTTAGAAGAGGCTTGGTTTTCAGATAAAAAATAAAAATAAAAAAACAAAACAAAAACAACAACAAAAAAAAATCAAACAAACAAACAAAAAACAAACAAAACAACAGGAAAAATGCCGCAGAGGATGTCACAAAAATTGCCTCATTTGTACCAAAAATGCACCAAGTATTTCTTGACCTTGTGCAGTCTGGTAATAAACCAGATATGAAGACGAGTCTTGCCGATATAAATTGAGCTATGTCATAACAAACTACATGATTACCCATAGTGAGATCTATGGAGATGGCGAAAGGTCGTTGCCGTTTCCATATACATCAATTGAACTTTGAAATGCCTGCATGACAATCACAGAGAGATTAAAGTGATGAATCTCATACAGATAATGTGTTTCTTATTTTTGAAATTAAGTTGATTAATAATTAATTTCATATGCGGGACTACATGTTTTGATAGCATGGTAGCCATATTCTAAAACAAACGCGCTGGCTAGAAAGATTATCAATTTGTAGAATGTGTGCTTAATCAAAAGAAGCTAAACATTGATATTGATATAAGCATTTCATTTTCATTTATCTCATTACGAAAACACGCCTATTCAAATATACTGAAAAATTCACCACCAAAAATGAAAATTTTCAGAGAAAAATGCTGATATTTTTCATATTTCTGCCCAAAACATAGATTGTTGGCACTCGTTAGAACCGCCTTGACGAGGCGGTTCTAACGAGTACCCACAATCTATGTTTTTTGAGCAGAAATAAGAAAAATAATGTGTACCCCTGTAAACCCCAGTTTTACTATATAAAAGTGGGGTTTAAGGGGATCAAAATTATATAGGCATGTTTTCGTGATGATCGTTCCATAAACTCGTCTTTCACTGCGTACTTACCTCGGTATGGCGCTGATACGGAATCTTTGGGTGGCATCTGATCAGGGTCTATACTGTTTGTATTCAGACCAGGAATTTCTATAAAAATGGTTATAATAAAATTAACCAGACATCCCTTACTTGGAAATGGATCTGTCCATAGCGTTTAGGTAGAAGAATCCACTAGGCATAAATGCATCATGAAAACGTGCCTATATAATTTTTACTCCCGTAAACCCCACTTTTATATAGTAAAACTGAGGTTTACAGGGGTATACACTATTTTTCTTATTTCTGTTCAAAAACATAGATTGTTGTACTCATTAGAACCGCCTCATCGAGGCGGTTCTAACGAGTACCCACAGTCTATGTTTTGAGCAGAAATAAGAAAAAACATAAGAAATTTTCATCTGAAAATTTTTATTTTTTTTTGTGGTAAAAGTTTTAGTATATTTGAATAGGCATGTTTTCGTAATGGGGTTAATAAATGTATCTTGATTGTAGTAACTGTTGGGGTCATAAACTAATTATGACAATAGTGTTCCGCCTACTGATGTCAGGGAAGTAAGGTATTATGTTGCAAATTGGTTGCATAATGTCATTATTTCTCATTAAGAGACTCGGTCGGACCGAGTCTACTCATTTTTGCTTTTGATTTTTTCTGTATTTCCAAAACATTTCAGAACATTACGAAAACATGCCTATTAAAATATACTGAAATTTGTACCATTAAAAATGAAATTTTTCAGATAAAAAATTCTTATATTTTTCATATTTCTGCTCAAAACATAGAATGTGTGGGTACTCGTTAGAACCGCCTCGACGAGGCGGTTCTATCGGGTACCCACAATCTATGTCTTAGAGCAGAAGTAAGAAAAATAATGTATGCCCCTGTAAACCCCAGTTTTACTATATAAAAGTGGGGTTTAAGGGGGTCAGAATTATATAGGCATGTTTTCGTGATGATCGTTCCATAAACTCGTCTTTCACTGCGTACTTACCTCGGTATGGCGCTGATACGGAATCTTTGGGTGGCATCTGATCAGGGTCTATACTCTTTGTATTCAGACCAGGAATTTCTATAAAAATGGTTATAATAAAATTAACCAGACATCCCTTACTTGGAAATGGATCTGTCCATAGCGTTTAGGTAGAAGAATCCACTAGGCATAAATGCATCATGAAAACGTGCCTATATAATTTTTACTCCCGTAAACCCCACTTTTATATAGTAAAACTGAGGTTTACAGGGGTATACACTATTTTTCTTATTTCTGTTCAAAAACATAGATTGTTGTACTCATTAGAACCGCCTCATCGAGGCGGTTCTAACGAGTACCCACAGTCTATGTTTTGAGCAGAAATAAGAAAAAACATAAGAAATTTTCATCTGAAAATTTTTATTTTTTTTTTTGTGGTAAAAGTTTTAGTATATTTGAATAGGCATGTTTTCGTAATAGGGTTAATAAATGTATCTTGATTGTAGTAACTGTTGGGGTCATAAACTATATATGACAATAGTGTTCCGCCTACTGATGTTAGGGAAGTAAGGTATTATGTTGCAAATTGGTTGCATAATGTCATTATTTCTCATTAAGAGACTCGGTCGGACCGAGTCTAATCATTTTTGCTTTTGATTTTTTTCTGTATTTCCAAAACATTTCAGAACATTACGAAAACATGCCTATTAAAATATACTGAAATTTGTACCATTAAAAATGAAATTTTTCAGATAAAAAATTCTTATATTTTTCATATTTCTGCTCAAAACATAGAATGTGTGGGTACTCGTTAGAACCGCCTCGACGAGGCGTTTCTACCGGGTACCCACAATCTATGTTTTAGAGCAGAAGTAAGAAAAATAATGTATGCCCCTGTAAACCCCAGTTTTGCTATATAAAAGTGGGGTTTAAGGAGGTCAAAATTATATAGGCATGTTTTCGTGATGATATTTTGTTGTTTAATTAAAACTCTGGAAAAGAAGAAGTCGTCCTAACATTTAATAGTCATTACGGTTTTGTTTTTGAGATATTCGTATACAGTTAATTATTTACAGTTGCAAGCAGCCATGCAGTTAATGCAGATTAATACACAATTAGTATCAATTTCATATTTCTGTTGAAATATCGATCTTTGTTTTAGATCAAACAGTTATTCCAACGAACTTTCCAAGCAGAATCTAACAATACTTTTTTTTTTCGTTTTGTAAATAACATTCTTCATGACGTTAACACAAACTTATAGATACAGTATTTCCTGATTTCTCACCAGAAGCGTGTGTTGTGGTTACTCCTTAGAAGCGCATCTGCTGGGTACTTCTAATGAAAACAAAATATAACAAACTCAGATTTATATTTTGCCTTTGATGTTTCTTTTGAGTTACAGCATTTTACCTTATAATACGGAAATGCTGAATTTTGGCTATCAAGCAAATAAAATGTAAAAGGTCTTTAGAGAAAAAAAAAAAAAAAAAAAAAAAATAACACACAAAAACGATTTTTGGAGACACGGTTTTATTAAGTATCTTCACTGATATACAACACTGTCGCCTGAGTGGCAGCATACGCCCCATAGCACGGGTTTAAGCGGTATTCGATTTATAAAATAAATAGAATGGTATCAATGATCCCAATGGAAATGAAAATAAACATAAAATCTGCACTATCTTGAAGCACAGGCAGACATTTTACAGCCGCTACACGGCGCTTAACAAAAACTGCAGTGAAGTAAAACAAAATCTAAAGGTTGCTTTTGGAAACAAAGAACACATCACGAAAACATACCTACATAATTTTGACCCCCTTAAACCCCACTTTTATATAGTAAAACTGGGGTTTACAGGGGTATACATTATTTTTCTTATTTCTGCTCAAAAACATAAATTGTGGGTACTCGTTAGAACCGCCTCGCCGAGGCGGTTCTAACGAGTACCCACAATTTATGTTTTGAGCAGAAATATGAAAAATATCAGAGTTTTTTTTTTATCTGAAAATTTTCAGTTTTTGGAGGTGAAATTTTCTATAGACTTGAATAGGTGTGTTTTCGCAATGATACAAAACGGAAATCGGAGACTTGGTTTATTAAGTCTCTTCATATACAGCAATTTAGTTTGCGAGGCTGCATATGGCCCCTAGCACAAAACAAAACAAAACTGAAAGCTAGTTTAAGAATTGCAAACTTTATCCTGAAAATCCTCTTAATATATTCACAATATACACCACGAAAACATGCCTATATAATTTTGACCCTTTTAAAACCCTCTTTTATACAGTAAAACTGGGGTTTACAGGGGTATACATTATTTTTCTCATTTTTGCCCAAAAACATAGATTGTGGGTACTCGTTAGAACCGCCTCGCTGAGGCGGTTCTAACGAGTACCGCAATCTATGTTTTGAGCTGAAATATGAAAAATATCAGAGTTGTTAGTTCTAAAAATTACAGTTTTTGTAATGGCATGGAGAAACATAAGGTACACAATAAATGACCCGCGTCAAGACAATCAAACAGTCCCTTCGAACATTCACAAAATGCACCGGTTCAGATCATCTTGCCCATGTGCATGCATAAAGTATCACCCCGTCCTTTGCTGTCCACCGATACATTTTGTAGTCGCCAGTGTTAGCGGACACTAAGGCAATGATCAGACTGCGCGTCGCGCAGCCTGATCTGGGCCTTCGCTGTCCACAAATAACCCGAAGGCATATTTTTGCTTGGTGGTTCATATAGACTTGATAACGTATTGTATGTATGTTGCAAACGTATGTATTACACTATTATCGAAGAAAGGATGTCCGCATGACAGCGCTCCAATTTGGCATTCAGACATAATTAGTAGAATGTTAGCCAATATTTATTGCTGTCATCAAAGAACAAGGCTCCAGCTGTAATGACTTTACGTGTTAATCATAATTACATTAAGAAAACATGCTTATCCAAATATATGTGAAAATTTTACCACCGAAAACTGAAAGTTTTCATATAAAAAAACGTTGATATTTTTCATATTTCTGCTCTAAACATAGATTGTGGGTACTCGTTAGAACCGCCTCGGCGAGGCGGTTCTAACAAGTACCCGCAATCTATGTTTTAAGCAGCAATTAGAAAAATAATGTATACCCCTGTAAACCCTAGTTTTACTATACAAAAGTGGGGTGAAAGGGGATCAAAATGTATAGATATGTTTTCATGATAAATTAGTAAAACGTTTGCCAATATTTATTGCTGTCATCAAACAACAAGGTTCCAACTGTAGTGACGGTACATGTAAGTCATGATTAGTTTTGCAGATTATGTTAGAAATCCTAATTCCAAGGAGAAAAAAAAATAAAACAACAACAACAACAAAAAAACAACAACAAAAAAACTCTGCTGTCATCCTGTCAAAATAATGTTTCAATGCACATGCTCTGTCCCTTATTTAGGCCACATGTCTAGATCTTTGGCTACAGTTCCCCTTGGCCCACCACTTACGTGATTATGCGCTTGCTCTCCTGAACCTAAGCTGTTCGCATATGCCAGAACGGCTTTTTTCCCATGACGCGGCTCAAATAGTTAAAACATATGGCTATTACCTTTTGTTTTAAATACGCGGTACAGTAAAACAAAAATAATACATGATACAGTATTACTGCCGGCAAATTCGAATACTACCAGCCTTTCAAATCTATTTCTAAACATTTTATATATGTCAGGTAACCAGACATACTCTCCCGAAAATCATGACACTGCGATCTATATTCAACGTTAAAAGCTATTGCATATGCAAATAACGTTCAAGAACAACACTATTTTAATTTAGATAGTAGATAAGAACACACACACGCACGCACGCGTGCGCGCGCGAGCACACACACACACACACACACACACACACACACACACACACACACACACACACACACACACAGAGCTACATTGACCTTTGTTAAATGTTAATATACCGATGCACAAAATGTTCCATTCAAATGAGTATTGGCTTCTTAATACGCCTTGTAATCGGTTTGTTTGTGTTGATGTTTTACGGCCCAGTCAGCCCATCGGGGTCATGTCGAGCGCGGTCAGTTTGCCTAATCGCACTTGTATTGGGCAGGCTTAGTTCTCTAAGCGGTTAACAAATATTGTGAACACTCTTTCGCTAGAAACTGACAACTGCCCTTCTTGAATCAACGGAAGGGAGAGAATGACCGTAGAAAAAGACATTTCCTCACGTTGTGGTTCGTATATTTTTAGAATGTCACATAAAGTGAACCCTCGTTACAACGAAAGCATTTGCTCTTGGACAGAATATTTAATGAGCAGATTGATATGTAAGAAAGGTCTTGTTTTGTTTTTATTTCCTCGCAGAACATATGTTTTGGATATATATTTCTTTAAAGTATTAAATACAATATTCTTGCATAATTTCTGACTAAATGTTTCCTCTTAAGCGAAGGTTTTGTGACAGTCAAACTGTCATTATAACGAAATTTTTCGTTGTATCGAGTGTCGGTATAAATAGGGTTCTCTGTATACAACTGTAATAAAGTAACAAATGCAATGAAACATATCGAAATTAAATACTGTGATGTCATAATAAACGAATAGCTATTTTAAGCACGTCACCCCAAACATCAGTTTTGCTTGACCACTGCTACTCTTTCTCCGCAGTGTAGTTACACAATACAGCGAACAGTGTTGACCCTGATCAGACGCCACGTTTTGTGGCGTCTGATCGGGATCTACATTGTTTGCTTGTTTTACTCATGGCTGTCTGTCCAAATATTTAGAGTACATCAGGTGGTATTTGTATTGTGCAGTCTGTATTATATAGAGACCAATTTATATAGCGTCCAGAAATTGACAATATCCGGCGCAAGGCATTAGTTACGTCTAAGGCAACTCAAATATTCTCTTATTATTCTCGCACTCTAGAACAAGTAAAAGAAATCATCTGGGCCGCGAAAACGTGTCTTCGGGCACATGCGGACACCGGAGGCCCAGATCAGACTGCGCATCCGCGCAGTAAGACCATAGCCTTCTCTGTCCGCTAACAAAATCATTGGCTACTCGGGAATGTATGAATGGAGGGCTAAGGAGGAGATTTTGCGCATGCGCAGAATGATCTGAATCTGCACATTTTGCGCATTTTTGAAGGCACAGTTTGGCTTGACACGGCCCAATAGTGGCTAGCTAAGGAGGGCTCAGACAGACTTATCAAGGTTTGTCACTGATTCTAGAATGCCAATTATACCACATATTTACCTTTATATGATGGCAGAACACGGCGATGCCTGGTAGTGAATACAGTGTGACGATATGACGTGACAACCACGGTCATTGTGGACTTGCATGGAGCGTAACTCTGTCAAAATAGGTTTGCCTTCCTTTTGAAACGAAAATAATGTTCCTCTCACCTTGTGAGCAAATGTTTACTTTTGGGGCATTTAGGGAGGAAGGTAATTAATTTGCTGTTCATAGAACAATTTGCTATAAATATGACTGTAAATAGTCATTTTCACGTTATTTATACTATTGACAGGTGACAGTAAATAGCAAATGTAACAGTTTTGGCTATTGACAGTTGACTGTAAATAGCTAATTAAACATTTTTCCTCTATTTACAGTTGACAGTAAATAGCCACTCCGTTTAATTTTATAACGGTGATATAAGTGTTGGTATGAGAGACAAAGTCAATATTTCCCACTCGGACAGAACAGAATTAAGTGTGTTGAAGTGATGCCCTTACGGTATTATACAGACACTTCTATAAAGCAGTTCAGAGTACTTTGAGGTAAGTAACATTTGATCAATTTCCTTTAGCTAAGGGCGCCACAAATGACATTTTCCATTCAAAAAACCCATTTCCGCTGAAAAAAATGTCTGTGTGAGACACATTGATTGACACATGTATTATTGTTATTGTAAAGAAAAGAAACAAGAAATATATGCTTCTCCGGGGTCTGCCCTGCCACTGACCCTATTTTGTTTTAATGAACCGCGACTTCAGGAAACGTACCTTCGGACATGTGCGCCCAGCGAAGATTCAGACCAGTCTACGCATTCGCGCAGTCTAATCAGAATCGTCACTGGGTACATTTTCGATAGTCAAGGATCAAAAGTTTTTTCAAGTGGACAACGGAGACGCTAATCAGACCGCGCTGATGCGCAGACTGATCTGAAGCTTCGCTTGGTCCACATGTAAGAAGGTACATGTACGTTTCCGCATGTTAACTCTTTCGGTGCCAAATTTCAGACGACTTTTGTCGTCTGCTTCTTTTTTTTATTTTAACAAACTATCGTTTGGAAAGACGTTTATATGTTAAGTTGAACGACTGACTGTCAAACAGCATAGATCCAGATGAGACGGCTCATTGAGCCGTCTCATCTGGATCTATGCTGTTTGCAAAAGCCTATTATTATCGCCTGTGGAAGTGAAAGAGTTTAAGGCTAATTTATTTCATATTCAAATGCAATCTTGTTTTAGAATGATTGATAACTTATGCCTCTATTATACAACTAAATTCGATTTCTAGACTACTTTGACCCATTTATGATTTTGATCCCATAAAAAAGGCACATTGGTAAAGGGTGCTGATTCAGATCAGACGCCACAAAACTAAATATCTGATCAGGGTTTTCTCTGCTTTGAATGCAAGACTGTCTATAAAAATGACAAAAAATGATGATAAAAATATTATAATAGTTATATTATGAAGACGAATTCAATATTAATTGGATGCAATATTGTCAGTTTGCAAATTATACTTAGAGACAAGAAAACAATCTCATTTGTAAGAGATTGATGAATAATTCAGATATAACGGAAATAGCCGCCATCAAACTCACAACAAATGTATAAGAAAGAACAGTGTATGATGCACTCTTTCTAACTCATTGACTCATTTAACATCTGTGTTAGTGTTTACGTCTCTGGTCTGATTAACTATATGATCTACAATAAACACAAATCTGAAAGGCTGCGTTTTGAAAGAAAACTCACACAAAATAATGAAACTCGGTTATATTAAGTCTCTTCATATGCAGCATGCCCCCACCCTCTACCCATCCCCTGTCACCGGTTAAGCGGTAATCAATTTTTAAAATAACCAAAATGGGCTCAATGATCCCAAAGGAAACAAAATATCATTTGTACTATGGTAATGTATGGGGAGACGTTTTACGGCCGCCACAAGTCACTTAACATCAGTTACAGTGAAGTAAAATAAAAATCTGGCATAGGCTTCCTCTCTTCCATAGACAATACGCTGTCTTTTAATAACACTTACCTATATTTCACGGTCCAGTAACATTGTACTTTTCCTCTGCCACTTATAATGCGACGGGTTCGACACTGCCTTCTATGGAAATCTTGTCATTATGACATTGAACGAAGTTCCACGGTCCACATAAGAGTAAGGAATCACAAGTAACCCTAGTTATGACCCGTGTATTTAAGCAACTCTTACTATAACCATAGCGGACCTAGAATACGTATAAAGGTTTAAGGTATCACAAGTATTACCAGTCATGAGCCATGCCCTCAAGCAACACTCTTACTAACACCATAGCAGACTAAAACACACATAAAGACAAATTATCACAATTATCACTAGTTTTGAGCCGTGCCATAAGCAACTCTTACTATTACACATGTACCATAGCTGACTAGAACACGCTTAAAGGCAAATTATCACAATTATCACTAGTTATGAGACGTGCTCTTAAGCAACTCCATCACAAAAACATACCTATATCATTTTGGCCCCCTAAAAATTTTATATAGTACAACTGGGGTTGACAGGGGTATACATTATTTTTCTTATTTCAGCTAAAAAACATAGATTGTGGTACTCATTAGAACCGCCTCGTCGAGGCTGTTCTAACGAGTACCCACAATCTATGTTTTGAGCAGAAATATGAAAAATATCAGATTTTTTCCCTGAAGATTTTCATTTTTGGTGGTAAAATTTTCAGTCTATTTTAATAGGCATGTTTTCGTAATGCTTACTATTACAATAGTGAACCCAGACTACGTAAAAAGGCAAAGTATCACTAGTTATGAACCGTGCCCCTTTAAACAACTCTTATTCTCAACATAGCGGACCAAGGGGATTACAGGAGATGGATACATTTTCAAGGAAGAAAACTCTTTTAAAATTATTTTGGCTTCCATCTCTAAAGGAGTCTACTCTAAAAGGAAAGAATTTGCTCCCGAGGAGCAAATTTTTTTCTTTTTAGAGTAGACTCAATTTCAGAAAAGACTTATTGTGTAGGAAAGCAAACAGGAAGTCCAAACAGTTGTCTCTTTTTTAAGAATGGCGGAAAATCTGACAAGTGTAACAAGTTCTCTTCAAAGTAGGAACAACTGTGAAGTGCTTTGAACATTAAATGCTGCAGCCACTTTGCTAGTTCAATGATCTGCTGCGCTACAAGTCAGATGTGACGACCAATATAGCTCGAACCCACATCAAGCGGACTGAATACATTTCCAGGAGGTAATTCGGTCTAAATTGTTTCTGCATCCCTTCTGAAAAGAGTTCTACCTGAAGAAGAAAGAATTTACTCTTAATTGGGGCATTTTTCTTTCTTGTTAGAATGAACCTTTTTTCAGGCGGAAAAAGCAAACAGGATTTGTCAAAACATCTCCCTTTAAAAACTGGTGGAAAATTAGCCAACTGTATACAGTTCTTTGTAGAGCCTGTTTAGGCGCATTTCTAGACTACCCTCTGCGAATACACAGTCCTTATGAAGATACGCATATGCTTAAATGTATTAGGTTTTAATATGTATAATGCTCAAAGATTGCTTTTTGCTCAGTGGTTAATGCATGTACCGCTTCTCTGGGCGTATATTTATTAAACGACTAACAAACGCCAGAGGGTAGTTTATGTCATGGCCCATCTTAAATGAAGCGCACAGCACGAAAAGGAGTCCATATGTAATTTGCGGAAAGCGCAGGCCCTGCTCAGCCTGCGCATGAGCGCAGGCTGATCTGGGCCTTCGTTGGCGGCTTCAATGGATACTGTGGTACATGCTGACGAACCGAAAATGCACAGATTAGACTGCGCAGATGCGCACGCTGATCTGGACCTTTGTTGTCCGAAATTAGCGTCAAGGACCTTTTCAAGCGTTACGCATCATATGTAATGGCACAATGAGCCGCGACGTGAGGTGTCGCACCTTCTGATCAGAGTCATCGTTGAAGGCATGAAGAAATGTTGCATCCTTGGCTAACCAAAATGCGCCCAGTGAAGATTCTGATCAGACTGCGAGAATGTGCAGTCTGATCTGAATCTTCACTTTGCGAACATGTCGAAGATACACGTTCGCTTTCTGTCGTGTCGTTGCGGCTAGAATAATTTAGACCGAATATTTACGTTATTCGCCGGCAAATTGTAAACACGCATTTTCAATCTGAGACGCACAGAAGTGTTTCCTTAATGGGTCGCGCCCGACGAAAACGTGTCTCAGAGCTGTGCGAAAATGTACATCAGTTCACATCATTTTACATCATCCTGCGCATGCGCAAAGCATTATCTGGGCCTTTGCTCATCATTCATACATTCTCTTGTTCGGAATAATCATGTTAGCGGACAGTAGATGCCTTGATCAGAAAGTATGGATACGCAGGCTGATGTGGACCTGTGCTGCTCGCAAATGCCCCAAAAATACTTTTTTCGCATCGCACCTTCTAAATGAAAGCAATCGATCCTTGATGGCTTTAGTTCGAATGTCTAGGCATATAAATTCGCTCGAGAATGGCTCTGTCACACGTTAAGCCCAAATAAAAGTCGGTTTGCAAAAATAAATTCCCTTCTGCACATTTATGTACGGATGCAGAAAACGTATTGAATTGGAAAAAAAGGTCCCTACGCCATATGCGAACAGCGGAATCCCAGAACGGTCTGCGCATTTGCGCAGTCTGATATGTACTTTTGTTTTCTTGCCGTAATGTTTTACAAAAGCCAGATTCTATAAGCGAACAAAGAAGGTCCTGATTAGACTGTGCGCAAGTGCAGACCAAAATCGGCCTTGGCAGCCCACACGTGCGATGATGGCATTTTCCACACAGTACGCATCTTTTCATCTCTGCCTAGTTAAATGGTTTGTTAAATTATTCATTGTCTTCAAAAAGCAAACTTTGAAATAGACACTTAAATTCGCAATTCTATCCTTAATGTAAATGACAATGATATTTATATGACATGAATAGCTCGTACAACATGTATTAAGAATGTCAGCCTGAGATAGCACATATTCACACACGCACACGCAAGGTCTTTGCTGATCTACGCTCACTGGAAATTGTGTGGACGTTTCCGTAATTACCATAAGTATTGTGTCAAACAGAACTGCACAGTGTCAAACAAGATTAGAAGCTGTCATGATATGCACTATTTGACACTCCACGAGTGCTTTCTAGACATATCAACCGGTATTAAATTGAACTTCACTGCAGGTGGTGTTTAATGCTCTGTGTCGGCCGTAAAACGTCTCACTATACTTTACCATAGAGTAGTTTATACATGTATATTTATTTCCTTTGGCATCCTTGTGCCCATTCTGGTTACTTTGAAAACCGTTTAACCTTTCTCTTCCTCGACACGACATGCCCTGTCTTAGCAAACAGGTTAGATCCAGATCAGTTGGCTTCTGAAGAAGCCAACTGATCTGGATCTACACTGTTTGTCATTAATTATGTGAATTTCTATCAAAAACCCGGATCAAGTAATCTGATTGGCTGGAAATTAGAAGTGAGCGTGGCATCTTAATTTATTCAGCATGAGAAGGGTTATGCCAGTGCTAGGGAGCATATACAGCATCACAAACTACATAGTCGTATATGAAGAGACTTAATAAAGCCGAATTTCCTAGTTTCCTTTTGTGTGTTTCCACATGCGACCTTTTAGAATTTTATTCTAGCTCACCGCTGCTTGAGTTAAGTGCTGTGTGGTCTACATTTGTAGCTGTAAAACGACTCCTCGTATTTCACCATAGTGCAGATTATCTTTTTATTTCCTTTGGATCACTGAGCCGATTCTGGCCCCGAGGTTATAAAACTTTTTTCATGCTCAACTCAACTGAGCTTGAAATTTCACTTTCTCATAAAAATAAAAATACCAACAATTAAAACTTTTTTCATGCTCAACTCAGCTGAGCATGCTCAGCTGAGTTGAGCATGAAATAAGTTTGAAATAAAATGTCAGCATTTTAAGATTTATAAGCAAAATAAATTTATGCTCAGCTGAGTTGAGCATGAAAAAAAGTTTTATAACCTCGGGGGGCTGGTTTCTTTGAAAATCGAATACTGCTTGAGTCCGTGGTAAGCAGAGTTGCGTATGCAGCCTTGCAAACTACATAGCTATATATAAAAATACTTTTGTGTATTGTTTTTGTTTCCGAAGACATGTTGTTTTAGATTTTTATTGTATAAACATGGGGTTTATTATGTGCATTATACATTGAAATGCTCAATATTACTAGAAAGGTTTAGATCAAACGTACGGCGAACAGTGTTCACAGCATTCCTCCATCAGTATGTTGCTTAAATGCGATACAGAATCGTCCCACTTAACGCATATGTAATAAATTATTTACCCCTATCACCTTTATTGGAATGGCTTTGAACTATCCAAAGCGAAAACTAAAGCAGAACGTCCTTTTTTTTCAGCTTCCTGCGATGTATCGTGAGCGATCTGTGTCCATCCTTTGCTTATATAATATGATTTTCTTCAGCGATATCATCACAGAGTTAATATGACATAATGCGTTGTCTGTCTCTCAAGGGAGACAAATTACAAAATATAATAATTTTGTATTCTAGATATTTGTTTTCGCTTATACATGTTCAGATATTATGTAAATTAGGAGGCATAAACGTAAAGCTATAAAGATGAGGAGATATGTACTTTCCTATATTAATACTGTATAAGAACGATGTTTTATAGATTCACTTCCAATGTATTCGTCTCAACGTCAGAAAACCAATCTTCGGAAATTTGCGCAGTCTGATCAGAATCTTCACTGGGCGCATTTTGGATAACCGATCATGCAAAGTGTCTTCAGGCGGACCTAGAAGACTCTTATCAGACTGCGCGGATGCGCAGGCTGATCTGAGTATTCGTATGGCGCACATGTCAGAAGATACGTTAACTCACATCGCGGCCTATTTATTAATGCATTGATATTACAGCGTATTTCTCTTAAAACATATTTTCTGAGCAATTTCACATATTCCGGAAATTGCAGTCTCATGAGGTGACTTTTGCTGCTTTATAACTCGATCAGTTTACTTCCTTATCTCTAACCTTTTTAATGCAAATGATCAGATAAGGCCGGGCGCTGCTTAAAGGGAACAGATATACTTACAGGTACAATAACGTTTTGAAAACCGTTTTGCATCGTTTTGAAATGGAATCTACTCTAAAAGGAAAGAATTTGCTCACAACGGGGAGCAAATTATTTTCTTTTTGAGCAGATTCCTTTTCACAACGGACATGATGGTCCAAGCATGCACATTTGCTTTTATTATGGTGAATGGATACAACGAACGTAACAGGGGAGCATTTATTTTCATTTCAGAATAGCCCCGTTTCCTCCGCTTTTGAAATAGAAAACACTTTTTTTTGTCGATTTCCTTTGGGGTGTATCCATAGACTGGCTACAGTATCTAGTAACTAAATAGTTATTCTTAAAATCTTGTTTGATAATCTACAAAAATAAAACAAACATAATAGCTGGTCACTTGTGAAAATACATTAAAATAAAACTAAAATAATATCATGACTATAAAAGCTGTTCACTATGACCAGCCTTTATAATCATGATATCATTTTGATTTCATTTTCGTGGATAAGCAAACAGGATTATAACAATAAGTATTTAACAAAAAAGGTAAGAGAAAAGTCCAGGGAGTGCCACAATCACAAACCGCAGCCCCTCCCAAACACCAAGAGCAGGAGGAAACCGACAAATACAAACAAGCACAAATCGAACAAACGAACGAAAAGCGCTAAGATTGGCTCTCTCTTCCCCAAGCGAGGTAATCGCAATGCTAAAAGGATTGAAAAACACAAAATGACACAAGGTAAAACACAAAACAAATCGTCTCCTAGAATAAACCACAAAGCGACAAGCAGTATGATTAACACCGGGACCACCGCCTTAGAACGGTCAGTAGAGTAAACCACCGGTTGTGTGTGTGGAGGTGGGGTGGGGGGGGGGGGGGGGTGGGGGGGTGCGGTGTTAAAGCACTTTTACAGCTAGCCAACTTCACCCTAGGTGATGCTACTCTTAATGCTACTCTTAATACAGAAATACATAAAAATTCGGTTCGCATAAAGGCTCCCTACTCAGTCAATGCATCGAAGCGAAAACATAAAAATCAAATTAATCACTATAATAAACAAAGACGAGTACTCATGGCTAATTCTACTGTATGCCAGAGTAAATGAAAATCAATAGTTGAACCACGGCTGGTGCCAGTCTAGTGTATCCATTTAATATACCTTTAAGTTTTGCACAGGGCCCGATGTAGAATTAATCGGCTACAACGTCAGTAAACTAATCTGTCGTACTTATGATCTTATTTGTGAGTAAGGGACCTTGGACCCTTACACGGTTCATCGCCCCTGTCACGTCGCCGTTGTCTTAGTTCTGAAGTCTTGACTTCCGATGTCATATTTCTCAATGAGAATTCTTCGGGTAAAGTAATGTTTAGTTTGCGGTCTTAGTTGAAAACACTTGTACATGTGTTAATAAATATCGGTGTCCGTTACTCGTGTAATTATCCATAGTTTATGCAATTTTATTTTGAACTGAAGAACTCAGAGACTCTTTCTTTTTTTTTCAAGGTGTAGACCCAAGTGCAGATTTAGTTTCCTGATCGATTATGTCCCTTAGTTCGAAAAGATAGACTGCCTGTAGAAAAGTACTGAGATTGTCTGTAGTAAAGGACTGAAAAGGGATTAGAGACAAATTAGGCTACAGAAACTGTTCGAAACAAGGCATAAAAGGAGTCATTCTATCTCATAACGAAAACACACCTATTCAAATAAATAGAAAATTTCACTCCAAAACCTGAAAAATTTTCGGATGAACAATTCTGATATTTTTCATATTTCTGCTCAAAAACATAGATTGTGGGTACTCGTTAGAACCGCCTCAGCGAGGCGGTTCTAATGAGTACCACAATCTATGCTTTAAACTGAAATAAGAAAAATAATATATACCCCTGTAAACCCCAGTTTTACTATATAAAAGTGGGGTTTAAGGGGGTCAAAATTATATAGGTATGTTTTCGTGTGTAAACGGGCACTACTTGTTTCTGCACTTGTCTTTATATGAAACGGTTTCTATTACATAAAGTACACTTTAAAAGATAAACGGATATAAAAGAAAAAGCGTCTGGAGACAGACTACACTGTTATTTATTTGCTTGATTACAGAATATTGCTGATATATGTTTGTGTATTACGACAGTCATAACAATCCTTCATACGTTCAGTACAGATAGCAAAATCGTATTCTGTTAACATGCCTGGTACTGAAATTTTCGTGAGTGGCATACTTGGTATTGAAACGTTCGATGATTATATAGTATGCTACTGAGCTGCAATGTTCAAAGACATTCTCTGCTTTTAACTTTTTGTAGCTAAGTTTTAACATTAGCAGATAACACAGGACTTAGTCGTAGACAAGACTTGAGTCGTCTCCCAAGGAAAATCAGGTCCTATTTCTTTGAATCCATATGTATCTGGTCCTCGGAGTGTAAAAAATGAACCCCAGACATGTGCGCCAGCAAGACAATGCACCATGCTCATCCGCGCATTCTGATCAGATTCTTTGCTTGGTGTTATTTGGAACGCCAAATTCCCTCAGTCGAATAGCGAAGACTCTGATTAAACTGCCCGCAAACGCAGGTTGATCTGAGTCTTCGCAGAGTGCTCATGCCTTAATGTGAACTGATTCACTTCAGGGACGGCAACTCTGTCAAAATTGATTCCGTCCGGTTTGAAAAGGAACCTACTCTAAACGAAGGTTTACTTACATTTGAAGCAAATTATTTCCTTCTAGAGTAGATCCCTTTTCAGAAGGGGTTTGATGTGCAGGAAAGCAAACGCGATGTCATAAAAGTTGTCTCCCTTGTACATCAAAGCGCTGAACGCACTGGTTGATCGATTGTATCTGAGTGTAGACTGGGAAATTGGCCCTGACCAGTGATTTTAGACTGTTGCATTGAACCCATAACGCATTACGAAAAGACGCCTATTCAAATATACTGAAAAATGTACCACCAAAAAATGAAAATTTTCAGATAAAAAATTCTGATAATTTTTCATATTTCTGCTCAAAACATAGATCGTGGGTACTCGTTAGAACCGCCTCGTCGAGGCGGTTCTAACGAGTACAACAATCTATGTTTTGAGCAGAAATACGGAAAATAATATATACCACTGTAAATCCCACTTTTACTCTATAAAAGTGGGGTTTAAGGGGGTCAAAATTATATTAGCATGTTTTCGTGATGAAAAAATTAAGCAAACAGAGCAGACCCTGATCGGACGCTACGTTCTGTGGCGTTCGATCTGGATCTGCACTGTTTGCTAATGTCCCAAACGTCCCAGTGCAGGTTTTAAGGACAGCCTTCTGTCAACAGCATTCTGATGTCACAGCGACAAGAACAGCACGGCTATAAATAATTGCTCTTGGATATCGTCTAACGCGCGGTTTGATTAGATTGGTCAATGATAATCTCGAAATTTTGCGTTTGTATACTATGGTTAAGTTGTAAACGATCGACCCAAAATGGTAAAAGCACTATTACGTGTATCCAGTCCCTTTTATGTACGGCATGATATTAGACAGTACAGTCGAACCTCGTTATCTCGAACTCGCTTATTTCGAATTACCGCTTATCTCGAAGTGAAAATCTGGTCCCTGTTTTAACATGAAACTATGACAACAGGTAACAAAATAATGTGGAAAAGAGGAGAAATTGCTCCTAAGGAGCATTTTCTCCTCTTTTCCACATTATTTATATATATATTTCTAACTTCAGGAGTCAAATTACATATTCATTTGTTAAATGTGGTTGTTCAATTTATTGTTTTCCTCACTCTCTCAACTCTGATATGTCGAAATACGGATATCTCGAAGTGTTTCAGTGAGTCCCTTGGAATTCGAGATAACGGGAGTCGACTGTATTTTATAGAGGTCTTATTGTCAATAAATAGTATAGAAGAATTCCAGGTACATATGTATAGCAACAAACTTGTTTCTTAATCACAGGAAAATATGGCTCGATAGTGTATGTGATTTATGTAAAAATGCAAAACTTTAATTTCTAGGCTGAATTAATCTTATGAGCCAACGCATGACAAGACCTACAACAAGACTTGAGCGACTAGCGAAGGCTCAGATCAGCCAGCGCATTCGCGCAGTCTGATCAGTCGATGCTGATCGCATTTGCCTTCCTAAGACTCCAGGCTTTCCTAAGACTCCAGGCTATCGAAAGGCGGATTAACAAGAACCCTTGTAGTATTGGGTAGATGCATAGGCTGACCTGAGTATTTGCTAGTCTCACATGTCTTATTGTAGGTTTTGTCATATGACGGGTATACTTGTTAAAATGTTCAGCAGTCGACGTTTTGAGCTATTGATGCCATTCTCCCCCTGAAAAAAGTGCTGGGATTAACATTTCATGCAAACTGTTTTGGAGACAGTTGCACAGACTGTCAAACCCTATTTTTCCAGATAAAATAAGACGGTTACTTTTAAGGTGTACAATATGTCGAATTTGACATCCGGTAATTCTGAGAAAATAGTGCGAAAAAATGAGCCTGGGTATTGCACTTTCTACAAGACTGCGTGTGCGTCCAGGGAAGACCCAGATCAACATGCACATACAGCCGACTCTCGTTATTTCGAATTCCAAGGGACTCTCTGAAATACTTCGAGATATCCGTACTTCGACATATCAGATTTGTAAAATAATTCGCACAACCACATTTAACAAATATATTTGTAATTGGACTCTTGAAGTTAGAGATATATTGAAAATATTGTGGAAAAGAGGAGAAATTGCTCCTTAGGAGCAATTTCTTCTCTTTTCTACAATATTGTTGTACCTGTTGTTAGATTTTCATGTTTAGGCAGGGACTAGATTTTCACTTCGAGAGAAGCGGTTATTCGAGATAACGGGAGTCAGTTGTATGTATAGTATGTTCAGAGTTTTTACAGGGTACTTTGTGAATAGCCAAGGAAGAAAAACGTTTTCAGGCGGACATCGAAGCTCTTGTCAGCCTGAGAAGTTAATCTGAATTTTCTTTAGGCCTACATGCAATCTTGTAGGAAAGGCTGTGCCCCGGCTCAAAAGTAATATTTCATGACAAGTTCATGTCAAGTAATATGTTTCAATACTCAATTAAACATGACAGATGAACGATATTAGCCGCATTAAGGCATGGTTGTTTCTCTTCAACGCCAAGATTTACGTCTATAAACATTGCAATATGGAATATTTACAGACTGTGTATCGATAAGATCATCATAAACTCTTACAAGTACAGTTTGCACGTATCTACTGTCCTTTCATTTCGAGAACATGCCTATTCAAATATATTGAAAATTTGATCACCAAAAAATGAAAGTTTTCAGATGAAAAATTCTAGTAGTTTTCATATTTCTGCTCAAAACATAGATTGTGGGTACTCGTTAGAACCGCCTGTTTGTGGGTACTCGTTAGAACCGCCTCGGCGAGGCGGTTCTAACGAGTACCCACACCCTATGTTTTTGAGCAGTAATAAGAAAAATAATGTATACCCGTGTAAATCCCAGTTTTACTATATAAAAAGTTGGGTTTAAGGGGGTCGAAATTATATAGGCTTGTTTTTATGATGCAACATCTCTCGGAAAGACGTTTTTTGCTTGGCGTTTTATTTTGAATGAAAATATTTTGTTCTGATTGACCGTATCTAATCAGAAACCATTTGTCTTTTCTGTTTCAGTGTTTTGTTCTCAATATTTACAGTAAAATTAAATTTACGACCAAAACTTGGTCTGACCTGCAATTTCTATAGTAAAGTTATTTTTTTGAGTTTTTGTCTTAGAAAATTTTTTTTTATTTGTTTTTGCTGAATTATATTGATGTTTCACAACAATATTGTGAAAATTTCAGAAAACATGAACAAGCGGAACTTGTTGAAAATCTGCCTCCAAGTTACCTACTCTACAGATTTCTGCAAAATACGCATTCATTTTTACTATAGGAAAAAGTGAAAATATTTGATTTTTTAAAATCCAATTAATAGAATATAACTTTTTGTACACAGGTAGTTACGACAAATGGTTTTGCATTAAATCATGACAAAAGTTTGCATTTACTACGGAGATAACATTTAAAAGTGAATGCATCGTAATTATAATGGTTATACCCAAGGCAATTATTGTGCATAATCTCATCAAATTCCAAGCGTGGGCAGAAACCAATGTAAATTTCCTATACCCTGAAAGACCCCCTTTACTTCTTTTGTGTAAAGCGCCAAGCAAAATACGGCTTTCTGAAAGATGTTGAAAGCACAGAAAACTAGCCACCCTGAACTAGCAATCACGACAGATGGCAGTGCTACAATTTCCGTAATATGATACTACAATATAAAAAATAAGCCAAATTTCATGAATATTTTCCTCCTTTTCATCGACATGTCCTCTCACCTATCTGACAGTTACATGTACCGCTAAGAAAATTGTTTATACAAGAATTCAGTTTTCATTTTTGCAGCAGTTCTTTGTTTTTAAGTTTTAACATATATTTAACTATGCTTAATACTCAGATGTGATAGTCACCAAGCAATGCTAAAGCAACAGGCATGATTTTAATGGTTTTCAGTGCAAAAAGAGCTTTAGTAAATATTTTAGAAATACTTTTCTAATTTTTTAGATTAATATTTAAATACAGACTTGGGTAGGATCTGCAGTCAGGGATAACAGTTTACATTGAATTGCAAATCTGCTGGTTGTTATCAGTATGCTCAGGTAAACCGATGTTTAAGGTGATACAAATCTGAGCTGCTCAGATTGCCATGATTTGGAGACTGAGTACACAAATACATGTAGTGACCTGAATCCCTTCCGAACTGACTTTATGACAATGTGAGTAAACGTACCTTCTGAAATGTGCGCCCAAAATGACTCAGACCAGCCTGCGCATTGCGTAACTTTAGTGTAGGTTATATTTTCTCACCCATTTGGATAAAGATATGTTCTATGAGGATATAAGAACGAAACAAGACCTTTCTTATATATCAATCTGCTTATTAAGTATTCTGTACAACAGCAAATTCATTTTAATGGCAACCTCTTTGGAAACAAATTTTGTCGTTGTAACGAGGGTTCACTGTACACAGATGACAGATGTTTACATCTCACTAGGATGATGTGTCCCGAATGTTAGTCAGAACTCTTACTTTCTCCGTCTTTATCTTATTTGCGTTACTATCAAGAAAGACAATTCTTGCCTCTCGCGTTTTCAGTTATCTGTCTTGTCTAAACTAACCTGCGGCAGGGGACTTTGGCCTCTCTCAGGGAATTTCTGGTTCCGAAGGTACTGGTTCGCACCATTTTTCGGTAAAGAACTTGACCGAATTTTATGTTTGCGCCGCCATTGACCACAGAGGTGTTACCTTCATTCGCTGATAGGTACCTTTTCTTGGTCCAACCCAGTTTTAATATTGTCTGATCAATTTTCTGTCGACAAAAGCGGCAATACTGAAAACTGTCCTTTATTAATCCGAATTTTATTAACTCCCAGTTTTCTAGACGTATAGAACAAAGCTGTAAATAGCAAGCTAACAAACTGTAAGTAATCTATCAAATTTATCAATCAGCCAAAGAAGTTCTGCTGAAAAAAAGACATAAACTGCTTAGATTGGACCTGGTTCATTTGAAGCTTACCACGGCAAATTATTTCTAAAAAAATGTCCTTTAGCCCTTTCAACCCTGAACTTCTGAAATAAGCTCCCCCATTTCTGCAATTGGTCACATACACAGCTGCCGAAAGGGTGAAAACTGTAAATCAAGAACAGAAAGGCAAACAGCGTAGATCCTGGAGAGATGGCTCAAGATGAGCAATCTCATCAGGATCTGTGCAAAAGTATCAAAAGTATCTGCAAAAATACTCACAAAACCGAGTTTGCTAGGCCAGACTAGCTAGTTTCGGCCAATAAGGCCTCTTCAGTGACCCCTTCTAAAAAAGTCGAAAATATTGAAATGGGCTGAATGATCATAAAAGTACGCCAATATTAGTTGCGCGCCCTGGTGACAAAAGCTACAGGACACCTTCGCCTTACCCAGCCACCCCCTTAACTAGGCAAGCACAGTTGAGTATTTAATACAAGGCACCCGAATGAAGGCGATGACTTGAGAAAGCACAGTTACCATACGTCCAAAGGATAGGTTTAGTGTAGATTATATTTCATTTCCTTTGGGATCATTGGGCCCATTGTGGTATCTTTGAAAATGGAGTTCTGCTCATGTATACTCTAGAGGGCGTATGCAGTGTTGCAAACGTCATTACTGCTTCTGAAGAGGCTCAATAAAACCAAAACTCCCAATTTCTAATCTGTTATGTGCTCTTTGTTTCCAAAGGGAACATTATTGACGTTTATATGTCATTAGCTAAGCATCTTTTTTTTTTTTGGATTTGAATCTATGCATATCTAATGGTACAGTTGCCACCAAAATTTAAGATAAACGGGACGATTTTGATTTTGAAATAGTCAATTTCCCTTTTCTGGATGCCGATGTCCCCCGGCGTACCTCGTATGGGGTATACATATCTCAAATTATTAGATTCGCCAGAGCTTCTTCAAATCATTGTGACTTACTGCCAAACTTCTTAGGCAGGGCTATCGTTATCTTAAATTTCGTAAGGCGTTTTCGAAATTTTATCGAAGACACAGTGCCTTGGTAGAAAAATATAGCGTCAGTCTGAAAACAATTCTGCAACAAGGTGTATCGGAACCATAATTTTACGGTGACTTAATGTACAGATTGAGAACAATTGTAGGAAAATCTAACTTTTCGGAGCAATTCAGAAAACTTATTAACCGTTGTAAAAGAATTGGCTATAGCCTGGATATTTTGCGGCAGACTGCATGCCTAGTTGTCAACCCAATCATTGTTGATGGCTATGCTTCACTCTTTAATTGCACGACGGCGGTTCGGGCCTCAGACTCAATGACGGCCTCTTCGTAAAACTTTAACAAGTGGGTTTGGGCTTGACGATGTGTCTTTGGCTTTGCCCTCTTGGTTTGTCTATTGGTTTTCATTTACTCTGGCATACAGTAGAATTAGTCATTAGTACTCGTCTTTGTTTATTATAGTGATTAATTTGATTTTTATGTTTTCGCTTTGATGCATTGACTGAGTTGGGAGCCTTTATGCAAACCGAATATATTTATGTATTTCTGTATTGAGAGTAGCATCGGGACCCAGGGTGAAGTTGGCTAGCTGTAAAAGTGCTTTAAATCCTCCCGTCCGCCCGCCACACCCCCCTCCCCGGCCCCACGGTTGATTACTCTACTGACCGTTCTAAGGCGATAGTCCCGGTGTTAGTCTTACTCTTTGTTGCTTTGTGGTTTATTCTACGAGGCGATTTGTTTTATATCTTACCTTGTGTTATTTTGTTCTTGTGTTTGTCAGCCCTTTTAGTATTGCGATTACCTCGCTTGGGGAAGAGAGAGCTAATTTTAGTACTTTTTGTACGTTTATTCGATTTTTGTTTGTTTGGTTTTGTCGGTTTCCTCTTCCTCTTGGTGTCTGGGAAGGGCTGCGGTTTGTGATTGTGGCACTCCCTGGACTTTTCTCTTTCCTCTTTTTTGCTTTATAGTCATAGAATGCATCGTCACCATTCTGTTGCATGTCAGAAAGGTCTGTTATTTGTAATAATGGAAAACCTTTGGAAACAAAGTTTGTCGGAAATCTAATTTCCGCTGAAAGAATATTTGTGCTTTCAAGCTGCAAAAAGATTTGAACCTTATGTTACTAAACCCATGTTAATTCACCTCTAATGACATACTTAACTGTTTTATATTTTTGTACGAATTCAACTAATAAAGCCGTTGTGTTTTGTTTGAACAGCCAAATTAGCAGACACCCAAAATAAACCTCGTTTTAAGAAACTTCGCGGTTTCGTTTAAACACTTATTCTTTTTCAATAGCATGTGCATCAATGACAAATACAGTGTAGCAAGTGCCTAACAATATACTACAGAAAAGTCCAGGGAGTGCCACAGTCACAAACCGCAGCCCTTCCCAGATATCAAAAGGAAGAGGAAACAGACAAAAACAAGCGCAAATCGAACAAACGTACGAAACCCACTAAGATTAGCTCTCTTTTTCCCAAGCGAAGTAATCGCAATGCTAAAAGGACTGAAAAACACAAGAACAAAATAACACAAGGCAAGACTTAAAACCAATCGCCTCGTAGAAAAAACTACAAAGCAACAAAGAGTAAGACCAACACCAACACTGTGAGTTATATATTTCTGTGCATTTTAAAGCATTGCATATTATGAGTTTATAAAATTTTCTTTGTGAAATATTCGGCACTAAATCTTGCAGGCTCATGTGTCATGCACCGTATGAACTTAAGGCGAATGGTTACATATTATAGATATTACGCCAGATCTGCCGAAGGTGACAACTGCATTCTACGCCATCTGGAAGAATTATTTCCTTACAGAATATTCACCTGTTCAGAAGTTGACAAAACATTTTGATAAATCTATCTTCAAAGTATATTAATTCTCCATAATATGACGCATATTTCACGATAAAACTTCAATAATCTATACTAAAAATCTACAAGGTTGCCTTTGGGAATTAAGAATACACACAATAACAAACATTGGAGACTCGGCTTTATTAAGCCTCTTCATATACAGCAGTTATATCAGCGAGGCCGCACACATCAACAGCACCGGCTTGCGTGGTATTCGATTTTCAAAGAATCAGAATGGGCTCAATTGTCCTAAAGGAAATAAAATAAAATTTGTTTGTTTGATTGTGTTGACCTATTTGGGTCATGTCGAGCGTGGTCAATTTACCTAACCACACTTTTACTGGGCAGGCTCAGTCCTCTAAGCGCTTGACCAGTATTGTGCACATTCTGGCAACTGTCCTTCTTGAATCAGCGGAAAAATATAATATACTCTTGGTGTCTAGAAAGGGTTTCAGTTTGTGATTGTGGCACTCCATGGACTTTTCTCTTACATTTTTGTTGCACTATGATGACGTATGGGTAGGCATAAACATTCTGAAGTGACCTGGATCCATGCCGTTTGCATATATCTCGACAGCACAATGTCACATGGTTTGCCGCAATACATACAAAAAGTGTGTTGGGTACAGCATTTCCTATTAGCCTGCATGTGCACTCAGCGAAGACTCAGATCATTCTGAACATTCGCAGGCTGATCAGAGTCTTTGCTGTCTGCATTAAGGCGCTTTGGATCACTAGGTACCTTTCATTGATTGCCCCGAGAAAACTCTGATGAGACTGTGCTAAATGAATTTCTTTAGAAACATAACATCTCTGTGGCTTTAGGACGTCTTTTTGGCATGTTCGATAATATAAACGCGACTTAACTATAAAACATGAGGAACAGTTTATTTAAAATTCTGAAGTCTAAGACGTCCAGACACATCCATATCTGGCATCTGTCTCAAGTGGCATACATCTTATATTTACAGTTTTTGCTTTATTTGAAAACATGCTGAAAAGAGCGTACAATACAAGACTTCTGTTGACACAAAGTCTGGAAACAGTGAGATATATCCACATCTATCAATTCCCGTACAATTTTAAGAAACAAATGTGGCTAGCAGACATATCCCTCATGTTGATAAATTTTTTAATTAGTTTCTTGTCACTGAAGGAAATAATATTTTAAACGATAATAGATTTCCATGTAACACACTCTGGTTTACAAACATAACATGGAAGATATAGAAAAAAAACAAACAAAAAACAACGATTTATCTAGGGATACGTTTGTCAAATTGCTGAGTATTTAGCAGAGACAAAGTACTTAGCTTTTGGATAAATATCTTATATATGATTTCATTGCTTGCTGCAAAAAAGTTTATAATTTTACCTTAATTTTACTTTCGCACAGGTAAGGTAAAATAATGAACGTTTCGTACAGATCATGTAAAATGATGAACTCTTTGTACAGTTGACGTAAAATAATGAATTTTTAGAACAGCTGAGGTAAACTTTTGAATTTTCGTACAGGTGAGCAAAAATAATGAACTGTTTTATAAGCATACTGGCGTCGGTTCGCGTTCGAGTGAGTTATACAGACATGTTTCGTTTTCATCATATGTCTCTAAATGCTAAGGAGCGAAACCGTAAAATAGTTTGATGATCTTTCCTACTCAAACAAAATGCAAGGCGAAGACGCATCAAGTATGGTATACCATGCTTTACCAACAAAATCATTGTTATATATGAGTTGTATTGAAATTATATAGTGCATTCATTATAAGTAACTTTGCATTCTTCAAAGTTTCTTTAAACAACGGCACAAAGCTTAAAACATAGCCTCATGTTGCTTATGTCATAAGTTTGGCGTGTATACTTTTTGTTTATCGCGTTTTACTTTTTAAGTATTTTTAAATTGTAATCGTAATTGAAGCGAAGCTTGAGAGCAAACTGTATCATTAGCCCATAACTGGTCTCCTGACTGTAGAAGTGAACAGAGGTTATCTGGGATACATGTACATACTTTTAGATGGTCAGGTTTATAAACGTTTGAAATACGTATTAATCATTAGTAGCATGAGCAGGATTTGTTCTGTTGTCTGGCTTTTAAAGTTTTCAACTTTTAAAGTCAGGATTTAATGGTGGTGGATCTAGAGATTTGAGCCCGGAAGTGGGGAGTCGGTTATTAAGGTACAGTCGATCTCCTCTTAGGCCAAACGTATTTTATTTACACGATTTAACTGGTGCGAGATGTAACACCTGATATGAAACGACATGAATTTATCAAATCACACTGAATGTCCGAAGCACATAACTTTTAAATATTATCTTTTGTCTCTTTTCTTTTGATGCCTTTTTTGTCACTGTCTGTTACATTTCTGTTCACAGCAGCCACTTGGATTCCGTTAACTTTAAATAGAACAAAGTATGGACTTTCCAGTGAAGACGAATGTAGTTCGTACTATAAGAAACGTGTTTATCATTACTTTTTTAATTTATTAATAATTATTGCCATAAGGGATATATATATATATACATTACGAAAACACGCCTATTCAAATATACTGAAAATTTTACTACCAAAAAATGAAAATTTTCAGATAAAAATTCTGATATTTTTCATATTTCTACCCAAAAAATAGATTGTGGGTATTCGTTAGAACCGCCTCGCCGAGGCGGGTCTAACGAGTACCCACAATCTATGTTTTTTTTAGCAGAAATAAGAAAAATAATGTATACCCCTGTAAACCCCAGTTTTACTATATAAAAATGGGGTTTAAGGGGGTCAACATTATATAGGCATGTTTTCGTGATGTATATATTTTATTTTTCGATTTTGGCAAAAAACGTCATTTTGATGAAACCTAATTTACTTCGTCAGTTATGTTACCGGTTAAAATGATTTTATTATGTGGACAACATTGTCTTCATGAAGCACGTTATTTCCTACCGAACAGTATCCCAGTCTAATTACATCCTGTACACATTTAAATGTGCATCATCTAAACGCTTAAGTAAAACCATCTAACAATTGAGAAAATATTTTTAAATCAGTTTAAAACATAACAAATATTAAAAATATTTCCAAAGTAATAAACTGAGATATTTTATGTGAGATAGCCTGAACATAAAATTAATGAATAAACACATCAAAGACATCGAAAGTGCAATACTCGTATAATAATGATTCAGAAGTGCAAATTTTGATACTGAATTATCGCACCTGCTTAGTATTTTAATTATATTTTAGGATTTTTCATGCATTACGAAAACATGCCTATTCAAATATATAGAAAATTTCACCTCCAAAAACTGAAAAATTTCAGATAAAAAACGCTGATATTTTTCATATTTCTGCTCAAAACATAGATTGTGGGTATCGTTAGAACCGCCTCGGCAAGGCGGTTCTAACGAGTAACCACAATCTACGTTTTTGAGCAGAAATAAGAAAAATAATGTATACCCCTGTAAACCCCAGTTTTACTATATAAAAGTGGGGTTTAAGGGGGTCAAAATTATATAGGCATGCTTTAGTGTTTGGTGTTCAGTGCTTATAGAATCCACCGTTTCAAGGGTCACTGTCTGGCATCACGAGGCTTTGCCAAATGATGCCAGGCATTGATTCTGCGGGACGGATTTTTCTATAGACACCGAAAACCTACGCTAGATTCTTTTTCTTGCATATCATTTAATAATTTCCAGTGTTTATTAATCATTTTCATTGAATTTGGAGTTCTGCTCATGTATACACGGAGGTCAGGGGAGGGGTTGCGGGTGTGGGGGTGGGAGGCGTAAGAAGTGTTGCAAACTTCATTGCTGCTTTAACTACCGTAATAAAGCCCTTACTGCCAAACTTCTTAGGCAGGGCTATCGTTATTTTAAACTTCGTAAGGCGTTTTCGAAAGTTTACCGCAGACACAGTGCCTTGTTAGAAAAATATAGCGTCAGTCTGAAAACACTTCTGCAACAAGGTATATCGGAACCCGAATTTTACGGTGACTTAGTGTACAGATTTAGAAAAATTGTAGGTAAATCTAACTTTTCGGAGCAATTCAGAAAACTTATTAACCGTTATAAAAGAATTGGCTATAGCCTGGATATTATGCGGTAGACTGCATGCCTAGTTGTCAACCCAATCATTGTTGATGGCTATGCTTCACTCTT
Organism: Anodontia alba; assembly: GCA_964016985.1. NCBI lineage: Eukaryota > Metazoa > Mollusca > Bivalvia > Lucinida > Lucinidae > Anodontia > Anodontia alba. The sequence goes on along the minus strand of OZ024836.1, from coordinate 11,626,107 downwards.
TAATTGCACCTCGGCGGTTCGGGCCTCAGACTCAATGACGGCCTCTTCGTAAAACTTTAACCAGTGGGTTGGGGCTTGACGATATGTCTTTGGCTTGGCCCCCGCCGTGGTTTAACTATTGGTTTTCATTTCATCTGGCACACAGTAGAATTAGCCACGAGTACTCATCTTTGTTTATTATAGTGATTAATTAGATTTTTATGTTTTCGCTTTGATGCATTGACTGAGTTGGGAGCCGTTTTCCGAACCGAATTTTTATGTATTTCTGTATTAAGAGTAGCATCGGGACCAAGGGTGAAGTTAGCTAGCTGTAAAAGTGCTTTAAACCCTTCGGTGGTTTGCTCTACCGACCTATCTAAGGCGGTGGTCCCGGTGTTAGTCTTACTCTTTGTTGCTTTGTGGTTTATTCTACGAGGCGATTTGTTGTATGTCTTTCCATGTGTCATTTTGTTCAAGTGTTTTTCAGTCCTTTTAGTATTCCGATTACCTCGCTTGGGGAAGAGAGTGCTAATCTTAGTGCGTTTCGTACGTTTGTTCGGTTTGTGCTTGTTTAGATTTGTCGGTTTCCTCTTCCTCTTGGGGTCTGGGTAGGGCTGCGGTTTGTGATTGTGGCACTGCCTGGACCTTTCTCTTACCTTTTGTGAGGAGCAAGTCTCCTATTTTCTAATCCGTAGTGTGTTCTTTGTTTCCAAAGTCAATTTTTTTGACGTTTATTTTCCTACATTGCAGCTGGTGTTGGTGCCGTGTGGCGGCGGTAGAACGTCTCCCCGTACAATGCCATAGTGCAGATTATATTTCATTTCCTTTGGGATCATTGGGCCCATTGTGGTATATTTGAAAATGGAGTTCTGCTCATGTATACGCTTGAGGAGGTGGGGGTGGGGGCAGGGTGGGGTGGGGTGCGTAACCAGTGTTGCAAACTTTATTGTTGCTTGTAAGGAGTCTCGATAGGACCGAGACTCCCATTTTCTAATCCGCAGTGTGTTCTTTGTTTCGAAAGGCAATCTTTTTGACGTTTATTTTGAACACAGTTTTTGCTTTATACACAATGAAGTTGACGCTCGCCGTCTTGATATTGGTCGTCATTCGTCAAGCCGCGATGACGTCCATTTCATCACGAAAACATGCCTATATAATTTTGACCCCATTAAACCCCACTTTTATATAGTAAAACTGGGGTTTACAGGGGTATACATTATTTTTCTTATTTCTGCTCAAAAACATAGATTGTGGGTACTCGTTAGAACCGCCTCGCCGAGGTGGTTCTAACGAGTGCCACAATCTATGTTTTGAGCAGAAATATGAAAAAATATCAAATTTTTTATCTGAAAATTTACCTTTTTTTGGTGGTAAAATTTTCAGTATATTTGAATAGGCGTGTTTTCGTAATGTTAACAACAGAGTTACGTAACCTCTTATACAACCAATGTATTGATCTGATATGTAAGAATAATATAGATATATCCAGGAAAGGCTAATTTGAGAATAGATTTCCGGCAAACTTTTTTTTTATAGGCAACCTTTAACTGTCTTTTCGCCGGAATAAATCGGAAAGACGTATTTTGCTTCCTGTTTAAGTTTGAATGAAAATATTTCGTTTTGACTGACCATACCTGATCAGAAACAATATGACTTTTTCTGTCTCTTTCCTTTACTGTCAAATATTTACCCTAAAATTAAATTCACGATAAAAACCCTGATGCAATTTCTATAGTAAAGTGATTTTGTGTTTGGATTTTTTGTTCAAAGATTTTTTTTTTTACTTTTCTTTGTTGAATATGAATTATTAACGTTTCACAACTATATTGTGAAATTTTCTGAAAAAGTGAACAAGCGGAACTTGCTGAAAATTTGCCTCCAAGTTACCTACCCTACAGATTTCTGCATAATTTGCATTAATTTTTATTACGGGAAAAAGTGAAAAAAAAAAATTGTTTTTTAAAAGCATTGACTAGAATAAAATGTTTCATGTATATTAAGTTACGGCAAATGGTTTTGCTTTAAATCATGACGAAAGTTTGCAAATTTAAGTCTTCTGTGTAAAGCGCCAAGCAAAAATGTCGAAAGCACAGTACATTTCATTTTAGTTTATGCATTTCAGACAGTGATTATACTACTTGCCCTCAATCTTTAACATAGAACACATTTTCATTGAAAATGCTCATATGATAAAGTTGATACTATAGCCACGTCTATATGCTTTAAATAAATCACTCGGGGTAAATAATTTACCCCTCCTTATAAAATAACAAAGTGTGTTACTAGTTCCGTTTATAAATGGGCCGCGGCATGCAAAAACGTGTCTTCGGGCACATGCGGAAAACGAAGGCCCAAATCAGCCCGCATATCCGCGTAATCCCATTAGAGCCCTCACTGTCCCCTAACAGCATCATTGGATACTACAGAATGTATGAACGCAGAGCAAAGGCCCGGATGATATGGCAAAAGCGCAGGATAATCGGAACTTGACAATTTTGCACATGTTCGACGGCACATTTTCGCTTAGCGCGGCACATATTATATTGGAAGAAGGGGTAAGTGTACATTATAATTAAACGACAATACAGCATGCCGAACGCTTCACCACATTCTATGCCGATATTCCCAGTATATATGTAAACTGTAATTTATAATTGTCCAGAGAACAGCTATGTACATGTGGAAAGCAGACAAAACAGAAGAACTATTTAACAAAACTAACTGAAAAATTATCGGGAAACATGATGACAGTGATTATACGCTCGTACAAAAAAGAAAAAAAATCGCCTCTGCTATTTAATTTATGTCATGCTGTCCTTCTGTGAGCACTGAATAAAGACTCGTGTATTGTTGACAGAGTTTCACGGAAAAGCTCAAATCTGGTTATTTTGTGATTAGTCGATTACATGTATATCCCAGCAGCAAAACCCTTGACCAACCAACACGCCTATTCAGTATATTCAGCACTATTATAATGTAATATTGTTTAAAGTAGAAACGGTCATACCACGGAACACAGCCCTTCGAAAGGACCGGAAAAGGATTGAATAACGATATTTCCATAAAACAAATGACTAAACAAGAAAAGATCAGCAAAAAGAACAGGCACTGATACGATTGCGAGAAAGTACAATCTAATGTGTTCCTAGTTCCAATACGCCTTAAACGCCTTTATTCCTGCGACGGAGACCGCTTGGTTTCATAGAAATATAAGTTCACCAGGGACATACGTAATCCATAATTTTCTAGATCTCACGAGATCGTCTGGATCGTGACTGTGTGTCGAAAAGATGACCGTAAATATTTGATAAAAATCGAAGATTGCAAGGCAGCATTGTTATTGTAAATAGCTATCCGTAATAAAAAATCATCAAAAGGAGGATCAGTACACATACAAATATTCTCTGACTCAAATTTATATTGTAATAAACTTAAAAAAAAAAAAAAAAAAAAAAAAAAGGTTTTGAGTGAAATGATCAGGGCCGAAGTTCTACGAGTAAAACTCATATCCGTGCGTAGGATGAAATAAACAAACGGCAGTTAAACTAAGAGTAGGCAGAGAGTGTACGCACTGCTACGTGCTTAACTTATATCTCATATAGCATTTGTTAAAAGTTACAAAAAAGAGGGAAAATTAAAGAAATTTCGATAAAGGAATTTAAAATAATTAATCTAGGATCAAAAGCCGTCGGGTTTTGCGTTTATGTAATATTTTCATCAGAATCAGCAGATAATCTGTACAGTTCTTAATCACAGTGATTTTGGCTAAATGAAATTCATGCATGGATACTGCAGAAAAAGACCTTGTGAAAAATAAACACACACACACACACACACACACACACACACACACACACACACACACACACACACACACGCACGCACAACACACAGAGACACACACGGAGCTGATGTAAAAAGACCGTCATACCAGGCTGGCTTGTTTCGGTCAGTGATACTTATGTACATTTTCAAAATTCCTGGATGAAATACAGTATAACCTCAGTGGCTCGAACCCGGGTGGCTCGTTTACCGTGGATGATTCGAACATTTTTTTCAGTCCCTACAAAATGCTTCCAATAGCTCAAGAAAACAAATATTTAGGGATTTTTTCTTATTTTATCATGGATAAATAGCCCTAAATTATCGCTATTTGCCTCCTGCACTGATGCCATGATTAACCCTCAGTGGCTCGAACTACCCATGTCTCGAACGAATTTCCATGGTCCCAAAGATGTTCGAGCCTTTGAGGTTCGACTGTATGAAATACACTACAGTAGCCGAATACATGGTGATCTAGATCTTCGCTGTTCGCAAATATGGCAAAAGAACCTTAAATCAGGAGTTTTATGGGGGATCGATACATTACCAGAGGAAGCTACTGTCAAAATTGTTTGTCTGCCTCCGGATAAATAGGGTCTACTCTAAAAGGAAATGATGTGCTCAAAAGAGTGGCACAGCTTTTTCTTTTTAGAGTATACCCCGTTTCAGAAGGAATTTTGTGTCAGAATGTATAAAAGTTGTCTCTTTGTCTATAATGGCTAAAATCTACGTAATTTATCAAGCCGCCTTTAATAGCTGACATTCGTTTGCTATAAAAATGCTGCGTTAATTACTGAAATCACACATCGACAAACTGACGCAGAATTTATGATTAGTACATAGCAAGATCGCAAAATCATTGAAATTTTAATTGTTGTTCCAGACACACGCGGAAACAGCTGTTTGGGTCATATAATAAGATCTAATTGCATATTTGGTATTTCAAAACGCCCACGTTGTGCAGTAGACGCAGAAGTGCCCGCCGTCACATAAAATGCACATGCACATACAGCATAGACTGTGAGTTGGCGCATGCGCGGCGTCTGATCAGTCATGCCAATAGCAATATAGATCAATATACAGTAACCGCAACCACTAAGACAGTTTTTTTTTTTAAATTCTGTATTACCCTATTTAACCCATTGTAGTTTGGAAACCCCTAAAAAGTAATTGGCAAACAGTGCAGACCCAGATCAAACGCTAGAGAACGCTGCGTCTGATCAGGGTCTCCACTGCTTGCAAATAGTTTAATCATTTTTCTCTAGGAATAATTTAAATCACATAGCCTGACATACCTAAATTTGAAATTAAAATCTTCCAATATATAGTGTGGGGGAGTTCATCCAGTCTACAACTGGTTAAGTATCCGAGACAGACAAGCCTAGATAAAAAGGGTGGAACCTGATAAGACGCCAGCACCTGAACAGGGTCTACACCCTTGCACTAGTCATCCAACAGACTTTACACACATCATTAATTATCAAATGGACATAACACTTCTGCCGGACGGTATGTCATTAATATTAATGGCGACTTTCTGTAAATATTCAGAAGGATTAATGGTAATACGTCAAAATATTCAGAATGGTTAATGGTAATACAGAATTTTCCTGGGCTGGCACGATTAATCGGATAATCATTTAATTGATCGATAAATTCCACAAAAATGACTGTCATTACAGATTTGCTAATAATCGATCATTTGATTTTTGCGTTTGTTACTTTACCGTATTTACCTTTAGTATTCAGACACCTCAACTCCTTATCATACTTTATCTAAAATTTGAACAAGTCCAATATACTACCCACTGTTATGTCTAAAATAGCTGTGTTAGTAGCAAACAGTGTAGACCCTGATGAGACGTCGCATTTGCGGCGTCTCATCTTGTTCTACACTGTTTGCTCAATATAAAATATGAAAGGGTCATAGGTAAACTTATGACCAAATCTTCAGCGATTACTAATCGATTATCAATCACAATGGCAGGACAGATAATCGATTATCTTTTCAGCTCTGTTTAGCCAGCCCTAGAATTTTCGGAATAATAAAAAAATGATTGCCAGTAGCTACAAAAATATACAGTAAAACCCCAATGGCTCGAACACGGATAGACCCTCATCCCTAGGAAATTCTTCCGATATATCGAAAACAAATACTTAGGGATATTTTTAGCGAGGAATTTTTATTTTATCATGAAAATGTATGTTGTGTGTACTCATAAAAATCACCTCATCGAGGTGATTCTAATAAATACACTGAACAGACCGTTATTTCATAAACGATGAAAAAGACATTCCCAAAGAATCCATATTTGCCTGCTGACATGGCATTATGATCAAACCTCAGTGGCTCGAACTACCCATCTCTCGATCGAATTTCAATGGTCCAAAGCTGTTCGAGCTATTGAAGTTCGACTGTATAATACAATATGACTGCTATGTGGTTAACTGCATGCATGGTTGCTAACCCAAGTATGGCTGATAACTTTGCTTCTCCATTTAGTTGCACGGCCCTTCCTCGATCTCTTTCATAAGGTTAGCTTCTGATTATTGCTGTCTGTGGGTCGGGTCCACCGTGGCCCAACTTGATTTTTTTTGTTTGCTCGGATTCCAGATTGCCACTGGGTCATCTACATGGTTTCATTTAAGTTTTGTGTTTGTGTTTTACTGTAAGGTTACACTGATGAGGTACCTAGCAAGCATTCTTTATAAATCTATACCATGCAGTTATCAGCTACCCTGACGGGCCGATAGCGGCCCGCTATAGATTTATAAAGAATGCTTACTGGGTAGAGGACCCTAAGTGGACTGAACACCTATTTGTAATTTTGAGCTGCATTAGAATTAGTGGCGAGAGTTCCATCGTTATCGTATTTACCCTAAACATTGCGACCACATCTCATGACAATACTTGTAGTAATCTTAGACAAGTCCATTTTGTTACCTGTTGAGGTTTCTAAAATCTCCTAGATGGCGGCAAACAACCCAGCGGACACATACCGTTTAACGAACGTCGCATTAACGTCGATGCAACTGGGTATGCGGCGTTTGATCTAGGTCTACACTATTTCTTCAGGTCTATCCAACAATATACATTGTTTTTGTTTGTGTTGAGGTTTTACGGCCCAGTTAACCCAATGGGATCATGTCGAGCGCGATCAGTTTACCTAGCCATACGTTTACTGGGCAGGCTTAGTCCTCTAAGCGGTTAACCAGTATTGTGCACATTCTTTCGCCAGAAACTGACAACTGCCCTTCTTGAATCAGCGGAAGGGAGAGAATGACGGTAGAAAATATTTCATGATCAATCTCCACGAAAGAATGTTGCCGACTTCGGCGGGGTTGAACCCGCGACCTCCTGGTCTCCAGTCGGACGGCGCATCCAACTGAGCCACCGAGGCCGGCATATATACATTGTGTATGAATATAGTAGCGTTTAGTTTTGAGGAAGGTTTGATTAATGATGTCCCTTCATGTCCCGAAAGCACTCTCTTTATCTCGCCCTTTGGTCCATTGAGAGGGTTTTGTTCCCATCTGGCCTTAGGTAGCTTCATTTGGTTATAATGTTACATCGATACGACAAGGCGCTAAGTTGTCAGAATATTTCTTTAACTTCGAACAGGTTTATTTGTTTAACTATTATTAGTGTAAAAAGCGCTGGCTGATCGACCCCTTGTGCGGATACTGAACTTTGCTGTTTGCATATGCTAAAATGGCTCTATTCCCACGATGGGAGCAAAACATTAGTATCTCGCTGTTATCACATCTAACGTTGACATCTGTGTAAATAAATATAGAGAATATGAGTGCATGTTTTATATAACGAATAACCGAGCCACAACGTGATAAATCGTCCCTCATGACATGTTTGCCAAAGTAAAGCTCAAATCAGCCTGCGCACCTGCGCAGTCTGATCAGAGTCTTCATTGTCCGCATGAAGAACCTTCACATCCTTGCCTATCCCAAATGAGCCTAGTGAAAATTCTGATCACACTGTGCGATGGCGCATGCTGATCTGAATCTTCGCTTGGCGCACATATCCAAAGATACGTTTTCTGACGTTGCGGCTGAAACAATTTTATTTGCGTGAAATATTAATAGATTTGAAAAGTACTGAATAACCTAGTATCAATTGTTAGAAAACCGACGGTTTCCATATGCGACCGTCATAAAACCAAACTGATGCAAAGGTTGTTCAGTGTGGTAGCTGTTCACACACATACATAGTCTCACCGTACTGCACCATAGTGAACATATAGATTGAATCATGACATGCAAGTCGGCCAATTTCGATGTAACTAAAAAAATCATAGGAAAATATATATGTGAAGATACCCAGAAGATCCAGCAGTTATGACGCATAGCCTTCCAGAGACACCAAACAAGAATCAAGATATGAGGAACAAACAGTGACAAAACAAACGCCACATATGAATCTACCGACGCGTAAACAAAGACCTACTTCTCACCGCTGTGGTTCGAGCCTAGCTCGGGTCATATGTGGGAAAGCCAAGTTCTGCTTACGGATGGTCAGGTGGTTTTTCTCCGGGTACTCCGGTTTTCGCCCACCTTCGATGAACGATCGGCTCGATATAAGTGAAATATTCTTGAAAGGGCCGTAAAACCCAAGTAAAAAAAAAAACAAAAAAAAAAAAAAACAACAACAAAGACCTACAATAGAAGTTACATAAGAACGGTCCATATAAACTACTTTGGGCTTAAACCAGTTTTACCTTGTCCTTATCTCCTAATGCAGCTGCAAAAATAATACAATACGAACAGAAAGTAAACAAAAAGCAAATTCGATAGTTGATTGATTGATTTGGGGTTTAACGACATGTCAACCCATTGTGGGTCATTTTGTGTCGTCTCCCAGAGAAAGGGAGAAGAGATAGAAGAGATAGTAGAAGTATAAGAGATGAAAGAGAGAGACAGGGAAGAAAGAGAATTGGGAATGAAAGTGAAGAAACAGAAGAAATAAAAACATTCACCCTCTACCCTTACCTGCTACAAGGGTAGCAGGCCTTGCCCAACTGTAAGCCAATATCAGTTGGACGTCCTGGTGACGTAAGATACACAACACCTTTGCACCACCCGACCACCCTTCAAAGTCGATAGTGAGTCGTGTCTTGGCAAACATAACGAGAACACGCCTATATAATTTTGACCCCCATAAACCCCATTTTTATACAGTAAAACTGGGGTTTACAGGGGTATACATAAATTTTCATATTTCTGCTCAAAAACAGATATTATGGGTACTCGTTAGAACCGCCTCACCGAGGCGGTTCTTACGAGTACCCACAATCTATGTTTTGAGCAGAAATTTGAAAACTACCTGAATTTTTCATCTGAACGTTTTCATTTTTTTGATGGTAAAATTCTCAATTTATTTGAATAGGCATGTTTTCATAATGTAAGAGCAGTCGTTCTGTTTTTATCTTAATGATCAAAATATTATCTGGACGAACGATGCTTGCATCAACACTTAAATCAACTGATTATTGCCGACACCACAGTCAAACATTATAACATGCGTTTTGGCCTAGATATGATAATACTGCAGTCATTAGAAATCAATAAAGTATAGCTCCAGTTAAGAGACGTTATCCCCATAATAAAGCTAGGCGCTTCCCACGACATACGTTTATGTGGTGAAAGAAGAAACACGTAAGAACTTCTTTTGTTGAAAACGAGTCATATGGAGCTATGAATAATGCGACCCTGCAAAGTGTGACACATGTATCTAGAGATTGTTTGGGAACATGACAAAGTAAACTGATAAAATGCCTGTGGACATCCACGTTAGCAGCTAATATATTCAAGAAGGCCAAGACTTATGCGCGTTATTCTGTTTATCAAAATACGTATAACGACCCTAGGGCGAACGCAGCTCAAATGTCTCGGCTTCAGCAGCTCGTTTTATATAAAAATGTGACCATGTTAGGAGAACCTGTTTGTATTGATTATACAGCTCACGTTTAACTCTTTTACTCTCCTAAAAGTCTGAAACGAAAACATCTGTCATTATATTTGGATATGTGAAGACACCAAGGAAATGAGGAACAAAAAAGGACAAAACAAACGCCACATATTACACTAAGGGCACACAAACAAGAAGAACAGCAACAGGCATCAAACACCGGAAAAGCAAACAATGTAGATCCTTGTGAACCGTTTCGTTAGGAGCCATCTGGATGTACACTATCTGCAAAGGCATTCGTTTCGTTCTGCAGGGTTGAAATGGTTGATGGTCTCACATATTAGATGTAGTATCGTTGTATGGCAAGATGAAACCACGCAAATAAATCTGTAAGACAGGGTATGTGAATTCTTGAGGGGTCTTAAAGGGTGCACAAACTACGGTGGTAGTTCGACAGCTACAAGACCATGAACGATCTTGTAAAAGAGGTATAGACGAATGGACGGACTAGCGTCTTGTATGCCATTTCCCTTATGGCTGTGTTTTCGGATCTTATATTTCTCTTCAGGAAGCCCAGAGACCGACTTGCAGAGGTGGTTATGTTATGTATGTGTTTGTGGAGGATAGATTGCTGCTGATCTCCACGCCCAAATACTTGGAGCTTGCAACTAATTCCAGAATATGATTGTACAGCAGGTACTGACGGGATTGGAGATCCAGACCTTGTTATGTGTATGACACCACATTTGCTGGGGTTGAACTTCACACTGCCACTGAGAATCCAATTCATTGAGGTAATCAAGGTCCTGCTGCAAAAGTTGTGCATCTTTCAAGTGGGAAACTGCCAAGTAGATGGCGTGTTGTCAGCAAACAACCATACCTTAGATTTCAGGTCATGTACCTGTCAGTCATTCATCCAGATCAAGGGTAGAATGGGACCAAGGATAAATCCTCGGGGAACCCCTGATATGATTGGAACTGTGTTTGAGTGTTCGATGCCCTTGTTTATCTTTTGGCTAATATTTTTATTAGATTTGGAACTAAACTTTATAGGCAAACTATTGGTATTCCGATGGGAACTAATTATGCTCCTCTTGTTGCAGATTTGTTGCTTTTTTTGTTATGAAAGAGATTTCATGAAGTCTCTCTCACGGGAAAATCAGGCTGACATTATTGAGGCTTTTATTTCCACTTTTAGATACCTTGATGATTTTTTTTTTAAATATTGATGATATTTACTTTGACCAAATGGTGGACCGCATAAACCCTACTGAACTCCAATTAAATAAAGACAGTTCTTCGAACTCAGAGGCATCCTTTTTGAATTTGAATCTGTGTATATCAAATGGTACAGTTTCCACCAAAATTTATGATAAACGGGACGATTTTGATATAGTTAATTTCCCTTTTCTGGGTGGCGATGTCCCCCGGCGTACCTCATATGGGGTATACATATCTCAACTTATTAGATTCTTCAAATCTTAGTAACTTTAACTGCCGTAATAAAGTCTTTACCACCAAACAAAATTCTTAGGCAGGGCTATCGTTATTTTAAACTTCGCAAGGCGTTTTCAAAATTTTATCGCAGACACAGTGCCTTGGTAGAAAAATATAACGTCAGTCTGAAAACACTTCTGCAACAAGGTATATCGGAACCAGAATTTTACGGTGACTTAGTGTTCAGATTTAGAAAAAAATGTGGGAAAGTCTAACTTTTCGGAGCAACTCTCGAAACTAAATAACCGTTCTGAAAAAAATGGCTATAGCCTGGCAGACTGCATGCCTAGTTATCAACACAATCATTGTTGATGGCTATGCTTCGCTCTTTAATTGCACGACGGCGGTTCAGGCCAAGGACTCAATGATGGCCTCTGCGTAAAACGTTAACCAGTGGGTTGGAGCTTGACAAATAGGCTTTTGCTTGGCCCGCCGTGGATTAGCTATTGGTTTTCATTTACTCTGGCACACAGTACAATTGCCATGAGTACTCGTCTTTGTTTATCACATTGATTGATTTGAGTTTTATGTTTTCGCTTTGATGCATTGAGTGAGTTGAGAGCCTTTATGTGAACCGATGTTTTATGTATTTCTGTACTAAGAGTAGCATCGGGGCCCAGGGTGAAGTTGGCTGACCGTAAAAGTGTTTTAAACCCCTCACCCACCCCAGGAGGTTTATTCTACTGACCGTTCTAAGGCGGTGGTCCCGATGTTAGACACGTTTTTTTTGGCTTTGTGGTTTATTCTAGGAGACGATTTGTTTTAAGTCTTGTCTTGTGTTATTTTGTTATTGTATTTTCCAGTCCTTTTAGCATTGCGTTTACCTCGCTTAGGAAAGAGAGAGCTAATTTTAGTGCTTTTCGTACGTTTTGTTTTTCGATTTGCGCTTGTTTGGTTTTGTCTGTTTCGTCTTCGTCTTTGTGTCTGGGCTGCGGCTTGTGATTGTGGCACTCTCTGGACGTTTTTATTACCTTTTTTTCACATAAATGTTGGGTATAAGTTCTCGAGCAAGTTTAACGTTCTGTTTGCTAAGCTTAAGGTCAATGTAACTAGCTATTTTCTAGAAAAAAAAAAAAAAAAAAAAAAAGAAAAAACACTTTGTTTTCGCTCTAGCCTCTACATTTATCAAAGTTCGACTTTGAGGTCCTGGGCTCAAGATCAAGGTTGACGACTGTAGTATTTTCTATTAAGTGTGATCTAATCTATCTCAACCCAAAAATCTGAATGTTTACGATACAGTACCAAAATGCCAAGATCATATATGACATTTACATTAAGGTCACAGGCCTTTTGTTTCTTCATTCATATAATTATTCTATGTCATGAAATTTCACAGTTCAGTGTTTGCCCACACGAAGGATTTGTATCGCCTGCGATGCCTTGTTTAGCTTCTGCTCGTCTACGTTTCCGGCTTCAGCAAATGCATGCCTGTCTCTGGACCTGCGATACCTTGTTTAGCTTCTGCTCGGCCACGTTTCTGGCTTCAGCAAATGCATGCCTGTCTATGGACCGTCTTTGCTTCTTATATTAATCATAAAGGAACTTAGAACTTATCCTAGTCAAAGACTTCTTAAACTCTTCAAAGTTCTGCGGGTCAGACTCACTTGGCTTATTATATGCGGCAATATAAGGAGAAGTGATCTTGAAGTTAAATTTTGATCCCTACTATTCATAATTGGTTTCACACTCCTGTATCCATTTCACAATCCTGTACCCGGGTAGCGCTATACTGTTCTCGAACAAGGATGCAAATCATTCCCCCCCTCTCAGGATCCTCTATCCCGTCTAAACATGGTGTACCCTAAATTTTCTGGGATGCCCTCAGCATTGTAAATGTCAGAAGTGATCTAAGACTCAGTACAAGTTACAATATTGGGCCGCAACTGATCAAGCATGGCATTAAACTATTTAAGCGTCTCATAAATTGGACATTGACAGAAATTGTAGGCAATGTCTGATCAAGGTCTAAACTGTTTGGATTTATTACATGACTGTCTATAAAATATGGTTATGATAACTACTAATCAGATATCCTTTCTTTTGAAAATGGATCGGTCCAAAGAACTATGGTAGAAGTGTCCATTCGGCAAATATGGGTTAATCAAAGATAAACTACTATAATAGGTAACTAACATGGCTGTCGGTATCACAAAAAAGATAAGAGAAAAGTCCAGGGAGTGCCACAATCACAAACCGCAGCCCTTCCCAGACCCCAAGAGGAAGAGGAAGAGGAAACCGACAAATTCGCACAAGCACAAATCGAACAAACGTACGAGAAGCACTTAGATTAGCTCTCTCTTCCCCAAGCGAGGAAATCGCAATACTAAAAGGACTATGAAACAAAATTAAAGCTATGAAATAAAATTCAGTTTTTTTTTTTATTTTTGAACGTCGGTGGGGTACCAGTAATTATATGGCAGCTAATTATTCTCCGCCTTATCCTGTCTTTCGCTGTTCTTAGTGAATATCTGAACCCCGAATATGTCCATTCTTTGATATTATCTTACCGTGGCCCCTCATGCCATGCTCTCCTCCTTGCTCCTTTTACTGTTACTTGCAGCAATGTCTTTGACATGCCAGAGGATCTTGAGGTGTGATCATACAATCAGAGTTTCCGCATTTTTCCTAATTTCTTGCGACGAAGTTCTTACCAGATTTCTAAATGCGGCGCCAGCTTGAAAACCTTCTATGAACAGAATTATCACATAATGAATTTAATGGGATTTGGTTTCTAAATTGAAAAGGTCTGTAAGTATAATTAACTTTTCTGAAACTCAGTAAGAAAATTTCTAAATACAAAAATACTGGTATTAACATAGTTGCGTTTGGCAGTTGTTTGCTTTCTTTTTAAATTGAAGGTCGACTAGGTGTGTATCATACAACAGTCAAACTTCAATGACTCGAACATCTTTGGAACCATGGAAGTGTGTTCTGTACATGGGTAGTTCGGGCCATCGAGGCTTTACACAGCGTCAGGTCGGAAGGCAAATAGGGATTATTTAGGGATGTTCATTCTATGTTCTATAAAATAGTTGTAGGTGGATGATGTGTTTCTAATGAGTACATACAACACGGGTTTTCATGACAAAATTTCCCTAAAATACCCCCAATATTGCTCGTAGCTATTGAAAGAAGTTCCTAGGTACTCAAAAACGAGTTCAAAAAAACCAATGTTAAAGAGCCATTGGTGTTTGAGGTATTGGAGTTTATTGTAAATGGCGACTCCTGCCTAATCAGTATTCGAAGGTTCGTGTTTGGTGTATTTGTATTTGGCCTTACGGCGGTTTCCTTTTGTTTTGATATCAGTTTGTCATACTTAGCTGGGATAATGTTGATGAGTCGCTATCGAGTCCTCAACATAACCCCAGATTAATGATTTATTATCAGTAATTGTAATCTACTAATGACCTAAGACACATCCAACAAATACATGCCCAGTTTTCTGAGATTTTGAATTGGAAGCATGAGCTAAGAAGTAAATATACGTGTATATGCTAACTTTGAAGGTTAATTCAAACGCATGTATTGCCGACCTCGCCACTCAGTAACCGTACATATTGTAACGTCCCAAGGATAATAGACAAACTAAACAAACACATGCCCAGTTCTCAGAGATGCTGAATTTGGAATACAGAATGAGAAGGTACTACGCCACTCTATTGACCTACATCTAGTAACGTCCGAAAGTGCAAAATACATAAATAATTACTACGATTTTACGGAATTTGAATTTGGAACACGTACTGAGAAGTACGTATAATATTTTACATGTTCATTTTGAGAGTAATACACACGTATGTATGACTTACTTTTTCCATTCTGTTGATATACCTGTAGTAACGCCCCAAAGATAATTGCTTGCACCTTATGATCCCAGCATATTACATATCAAAGATGGAAAAAGAAAAAAAAACAACAACAAACGAATGAGTTTACCTGCAAGCTTGATAAACTTGTTCTGTATCAATTCAAACAAATGTACTGTGTGATGAATCTACGCGAAGGCATCAGTCAAAGTATATCATGTAAGTAAAGGAAAAAAATTCTGACGTTTACACCTGTTTCGAAATATTGTATCTTTATTGATTTCACAGTAAGAAGGAAAATGTTCCTACGAGGGTAACTATAAAGTTAATAAGATATGTATTACCGCTGGACACGAACCTCTACAAAGACCAAGAGCCTGATTACTTTTTCGTAGGCTTCCATTATAGTATTTGGCTTAAGAGTGACCCTCAGTTGGATGCGCCGTCCGACTGGAGACCAGGAGGTCGCGGGTTCAATCCCCGCCGAGGTTGGCAACATTATTTCGTGGAGATTGATCATGAAATATTTTCTACGGTCATTCTCTCCCTTCCGCTGATTCAAGAAGGGCAGTTGTCAGTTTCTGGCGAAAGAATGTGCACAATACTAGTTAACCGCTTAGAGGACTAAGCCTGCCCAGTAAACGTGTGGTTAGGTAAACTGACCGCGCTCAACATGACCCCACTGGGTTGACTGGGCCGTAAAACCTCAACACAAACAAAGAATCTAATACATCTTGACATCCAAATAATTTGGTCTCGAATAAAAAGTAAGCCTTCGACTGACAAAATACATTACAGAAAGTAGGTGACAAAATACATTACCATCACGAAAACATGCCTATATAATTTTAACCCCCTTAAACCCCACTTTTATATTAAAAAACTGGGGTTTATATGGGTATACATTATTTTTCTTATTTCTACACAAAACATAGATTGTGGGTACTCATTAGAACCGCCTCGACGAGGCGGTTCTAACGAGTACCCACAATCTATGTTTAGAGCAGAAGTATGAAAAATATTAGAATTTTTTATCTGAAAAATTTCATTTTTGGTGGTAAAATTTTCAGTATATTTGAATAGGCATGTTTTCGTAATGCAGAAAGTTGGTGTCTATCAGCATATCGTGGTATCTTGCTGCCCGTGAACACATGCATCCTCACTGTAGTGGAAAACAAAGAAAAGAAAAGAAAAAACAAGAAAAAAAAGCGGTTACCAGGTCTGATTTTTCAAAAAAAGTTAAGAGAAAAGTCCAGGGAGTGCCACAATCACAAACCGCAGCCCTTCCCAGACCCCAAGAGGAAGAGAAAACCGACAAATCTAAACAAGCACAAACCGAACAAATGTACGAAAAGCACTAAGATTAGTTCTGTCTTCCCCAAGCGAGGTAATCGCAATACTAAAAGGACTGAAAAACACAAGAACAAAATGACACACGGAAAGACATACAACAAATCGCCTCGTAGAATAAACTACAAAGCAACAAGGAGTAAGACTAACACCGGGAACACCGCCTTAGAACGGTCGGTAGAGCAAACCACCGGGGTTTCTTTGATATGTGATATGCTGGGATCATAAGGTGCAAGATAGAGCTCTAATTTTAAACCCTAGCAAAATACAAATCCATTAAATGAAATATATTTATGTTTAAAACTGACATAAATTTAAACAGTCTGATCTATTATTGTCCAATGAGAATATAAGCATATAAAGCTCTTGGCTTCCCTATACTTTTTGCTGGTCCGTCCTCACCACCCTAATAGGTGCCCTGTTTCCTACAGTGTTGAGAAGCAAAAGAAGTTCATCTGTGCGACATGAATACATCGTTACATCGTTAATCAAAATGAATCACTATAATAGGTACGGCAGAGCTATTATCATTCTTCCGTCACAAACTCACGAGATACGACACTCTGAAGTCGTCAACGTTCTTTTATGCAATCTGAAGATATCGTTAACACTTTCGGTGCCAAATTTCAGACGACTTTTGTCGTCTGCTTTTTTATTTTAACAAATTATCGTTTGGAAAGACGTTTATATGTAAAGTTGAAAGACTGAATGTCAAACAGCGTAGATCCAGATGAGACGCTCATTGAGCCGTCTCATCTGGATCTATGCTGTTTGCAAAAGCCTATTATTATCGCCATTGGCAGTGAAAGAGTTAATCAAAATGCATCACTTCAATCGAAACGACAAAGCTGTTTTCATTAGCCCGTTCCTAACTCACCAGATCTTCATTAGAGTACAAACTTATTTATTAAACTTTATGCGGGCTTTACCACAGATTGAAAATCAGACAAACTGAAACTACTACATAGTAGGACCACGGTGAACTGACCGACAGACTAGTATGAGCGGGCACTAGTCTTCCAAACAAAATAATTAAAAGTAATAAAAGAGAACTCAGGAACTGATACAATCAGACCAACATCAAACCCCCAACACCATAAGGAGAGACAGGCACATAAATTAATGCAGCCAATAAATGAACAGATGGCAGGTAGAGTTGGCATCTCTTTCCCAAAAGGGATGGAACTCTGTTCCGCCGATCAGGAAGTAAACTGAATTTGTCAAATATTAGGAAGAGTATGATCAGAAACGAAATGTATTTCTGTAGTGATTCGACCTCAGTGATTCGACCTCAGCACACAATAAGAGACAGGAGGTTATAACATTCGAATAAAGGTACGATTTCTTGAGGGTCAACCTTAGATTTTAACGTCTAATTGCAGTTCCAACTAATGCTTTAGCGATTGAGGGAATGCTTCCACGTGAAGATGAAGTATAAATAAGATGGTATATAGATATGTTTGTCTGTAGTCCTCTGAGATCTCATATTACAGTGTATTATTAGAGTGTACTTTGCGAGGCTGTATATGCCACCTAGCATCGGCTTGAACGGTTTTCGATCCTCATAGCAACCAGAATGGGCTCAAGTATTCCAACGGAAATAAAAATATACGAATATAAAATCTTCAGTATGATGAAATGCATGAAGACATTTAACGGCCGTCACACGGGTCTTACAACCGTAATGTAGACAACTTATGAACTGTTGTTCTACGAAACATAATATGCATAAATCCATGTGTAGATGATGTCTCTATCTAATCCATTTGGTATTCAAAATAAGCTGGGCACAACATTTCCTACAAGATTACTATATGCACCCAGCGAAGACTCAAATCAGCCTTCAAATCCGCACAGTCTGATCAGTTTCGCTCTCCGCCTGAAGGCGCCTTTGATCCTTGGCGAAACACAGTCCTGCGAATACTCTGATCAGAGTGTGCAGATGCGCAGGCTAATCAGAGTCTTCGCTGGGTGCACAATAATCTTGTAAGAAATGCTGTACCCCGGCTCAAATGTACAGTCGAATTTCAATGGCTCGAACAGCTTTGGGACCATAGAAAATTGTTCGAGACATGGATAGTTCGAGCCACTGAGGGTTAATCATGGTGCTAGGTCAGGAAGCAAATAGCGATAATTTATGTGTTGTTTTTTTTTATTTCCTTCACAATAATTGTATGTTGAGTGTACTCAATAGAATCGCCTCGATGAGGCGATTCTAATGAGTACACACAACATACAAATTCATGATAAAATAAGAAAATTTCCCCAAATATTTGTTTTCTTGAGCTAGCGGAAGACTTTCGTAGGGACTCAAAAATGAGTTCGAATTAACTATGGTAAACGAGCCATCGGTGTTCGAGCTATTGAGGTTCGACTGTATTTTGAATTACAACATGTGTTCTTTGTTTCCAAAGGCAACGTTTTAGATTTTAATTTTACCTCATTGCAGCTGGTGTTAGTGCCGTGTGGCGGCCGAAGAACGTCTCCCCGTACATGTACTTCACCATAGTGCAGATTATATTTTCATTTCCTCTTGTATCATTCGGCCCATTGTTGTATATTTTTAAAATGGAGATCTGCTCATGTATACGCGAAAGGCCGTAAGCAGTGTTGCAAACTTCATTACTACTTATGAAGAGTCTCAATAAAACTAACGTTTTCTGTCTGCAATGTGTTCTTTGTTTCCAAAGGTAACCTTTTAGATTTTATTCTAGAGTATTTGCACAGATCCATCGTTTGAGAACGCTAAACATTAATGGGTTAAAAAAGCTAATAATAAAACTATGCATGTCATTGTCTATTATCAAACGCAACGTTCACAGACAGATAAATGTCGATCGCTGCTCTCGCGATGTTAATGAAATGTCTAACGATTATAGGTTGTTTACGTTTGACCATGTCATTTTTATTGTACAAATATTGGCATTAGCGATAAAATCACGCAGCATGTTTTGCTGAAACCAAATAATTGGGTTTTAAACCAAACAGTTGGTTTATTCTATGACAATTTAAGGGAAATGGACACGCCGCCAAGGGATATAACTAACATAGGAAGTATACCTCTATTCGCGTTGGGAGTTGTTCTTAAATGAAAGAAGACGCTCCTTCTTGAAGCGGTCTCTATTTCCTCTCACTCTTTCATCTCTGAGTTTCTGGTTTGGACTCTCCCACGTTTCAGTCTGATAAGAATTGTTCCAAATAGGGGTGTCAGTCAAAAATCAAAACAAAATGGCAAACCGTGATGCTCATTTTGAGCCATCTCTTCAGGATCTACAATGTTTGCAAATATTTGTTTTGGTTTGCAGGGCGGAAAGGGTTAAAATAGATCCCCCAATGTTTAAACGTGTCAGATAAATGTACTAGGGAGGCAAATCCGTCGTTAATCTTGACTCTGTTTGAAAAAATGGTGTAAAATCTCTCAATTGTATCAATTCAGCTTCATCTGATATGCTGCATGCATGCAGAAAGATATATTATTTTATTATTTTATTACATACCCGCTGGTGAGATATGGTTTCAAACACATAAGTTTCTTACAGTATGATCAAGGTCTACACTGTTTGCCACTCAACCAGCAAGTTTTGTCAAAAGGTAGTCAATTGGACTTAATAAATACAGACTTAATAAAACAATCTCCTATTTTCGTTCTTTTGTTTGTCGTTGTTTCCTAAGGCAAACTTTTAAATTTGTAATTTTGATATGTTGAGGCAAGTTTGGTAAGAATTTAAGGTGCCCAAATACTTAGCGCACAAACGGTACTTCATTATGAGAGCACGGAAGCGCAGGTCAAGGATAAAAAGATCAGATCCTTGGGCATTTTGAGAACATCTTTGAATGTCCAGTTGATACTCAACACACTGACGGACAAAATGTGAGACAACCTTAATAATTCCATTATGTATGTGAATTGGGCTCTTCCATCTTTGAATTTGGATATTTCTATTTTGCAAAAGAAGGGTGTCATCACAAATTTGAGAACACAATGGCAAACAGTTTTGATCCAGATAAGCCAGCCATTTGATTTGCAGGGTTAAAGTGTTGATCGATACGAGGTGCCACTGTTTTTAAAGACGTTATTGGCCTTTCACACCATTTAGTCCACGGAACAGAGTACTTCTCTATCAACAGTTGAGCGCAAGGTGAGAAAATGTACCGTCAGACGTGCGCCAAAAGAAAGACAATTCAGCCTGCGCATCCAGTCTGACCAGATTCTTCGTTGTCTGTATCAGGAAACTTTACATCCTTGGCTGTCCCAAATCCGTTCAGTGAATATTCTGATCAGACAGCTCTATAGCGCTGATCTTATTCTACGCAGGGCGCACATCTATGTTTCCTGAGGTTGCGGTTCTGTTGTCTCTGAAACTAATGTGGTGTCAGAACTTTGAACACACGCAATTATAATCTTTATAACCATTTTTGAACCATTAGACCGGAAGGTCGATATTTGAATACATATGGAATGAACAGTCTTGTAGAACAACGGTTTCTTGTCTGAATGATATTGTTTTTCCAGGATTGTGGTATTATCAAAATTTAAAACTTATCCATGCACCGGTAAATAGACAAAAAATCACTTGTCCAACCAAGATTTACTTGGTACCGAATCGAATGTTTACTTTCAAAGCAATACCTTGAAGTTGTGATATCACAATATCGAGTATAGATAATACGTATCGAACTTATTAATGTCACAAAATATATTGTAATTTCAAAAGTCATTTATGTCATATGATATCTCAAAATTAACTTTGATGATATCAGAACGAATTATTTACACCACAAATACGCTTTATGATATCACATAATCAATTATGCGATATCCCCATTCGTCGTATTAATATTAAACCAGCATGAACGGTTGATGCTGCAAAAATTTGATATCACACATTCGAGTTACTGAAAATCACATGATGTGATTTTCAGTAACTCGAATGTGTGATATCAAATTTTTACTGATATCAGATGACTCTACTTTATTATGAATAACCGTAATAATGACATGACTGAATCGTGATTTTGATAAAACAATTTGAAATATTTGGTTGTTCAAAAATCGATTTTATGATGCCCATAATACAAATAAATATTAAAATGGCGCCTCATAATTGCGGGAATAGTTTTGTGTGTAGCAACTATTGAACACTTATAAGTATTAATCTTATGGGAAGCAAGCCAATTCTTCTTAAGGTTTCACTTACTCAATCAGAGATCTTTATTTGTACTGATACAAAAAAATCAAGATCTCTCGCACGTTATACTATAATGCACTACGGAAGTTGAGTTGCGTACAATTGAAAATAAATATTTGCGTCTACATCACCACTGTAATGCTTCATTAATTTCTTCTTACAGGTACAAAAAAATCTTAGAAGCATAGTTACTGATATAAACATGTGTGGCTGCATGGTGTCTTATCCATCAACGCAGCTATCAACAATTAAACGGAGCTGACTTACGCAAAAAATGACTTAACCTATATTCATAGTAATCACCGAGATCAGACTGGGTCGCTGTGCTGTCTGATAAACCTTCAGCTGTTTCCTTTCAGTGAGATCAATGTCCACTGTGATATTTTTAAAAATGCGTTAACTTCAGTCGTATAATTTGATTTATGGGGCTAATCAAAGATGTTCTGAAATTTCGGATCTTTCCAGATTGAATAAAACTCGTTCTTATGGCTGTACGTTGTGATCAATAGTATACGTTAAGTGTACTTGAAAACTGACGTCTTTTCTCATTCCCATAATAACTTCTGCCTTTTATAATCAGATTAATAATTATGTCTCTATGAGGTGTTGACGCCTCGGTGGCTCAGTTGGATGCGCCGTCCGACTGGAGACCAGGAGGTCGCGGGTTCAACACCCGCCGAGGTCGGCAACATTCTTTCATGGAGATTGATCATGAAATATTTTGTCTACGGTCATTCTCTCCCTTCCGCTGATTCAAGAAGGGCAGTTGTCAGTTTCTGGCGAAAGAATGTGCACAATACTGGATAACCGCTTAGAGGATTAAGCCTGCCCAGTAAACGTGTGGCTAGGTAAACTGACCGCGCTCGACATGACCCCATTGGGTTGACTGGGCCGTAAAACCTCAACACAAAAAATGAGATGTTGATGACCATATCAACTAATATGGTCCAAACATCAAATGAAGCGAATCTGTTGTTTTCAATTTTGTGGCCGTGCTCATTGATCTTATCTTTTCAAAGACTTATTCGCATCGCCGCGTCTAAACTTTATATGCTTTATATGCATATATTAGAAGACAGGGTCCAGTGTTTCATAACTAACGATGTCTGTAGTTAACATATTGTTAAAACTCAATGCAAAAGCTACAAGTTTGCGTTTTTGTAACAAAATATACCTGTGAATTAGATATTGTACTTACTAGATAACACTCTGACCACTAACGAGCTCATTAAGCTAACGATGCTTTGAACAAAAGGGCCCTGGTGTATTGAGGGGATGGGGGTGAATAAAGAGGTTCATGGGATGAAATGAAAGCACAGAGCTGTCCTTGATCCTGCTGTGGTATTCTGCTGTAGTATTCTCCTGGTATTGCGCTGTTTTCAACATAACTTGCCTCATTGTCTCATTGTTAGCGGAATTCGTTATATTTTGCTATTTTTACAAAGGAGATATTTTCCCTTTCAAAGTGGACCCCTTTAATTTCAGCGGAATCTCCATTCCACCCTGAAAGTTTATCTAATCACCTGAACTAAGTGTTGTACTTAGTTCAAAAGTGGAAATGATTATTTAGCAACCATCTGGTTATAAACAGTTGCTCAAGACTCTCTGTCTAAATATGTAGTACAAATGTGGGAGATGAAATTCCATTACGAAAACACGCCTATTCAAATATATAGAGAATTTCGCCTCCAAAAACTGCAAATTTTCAGATAAAAAACTCTAATATTTTTCATATTTCTGCTTAAAATATATATTGTGGGTACTCGTTAGAACCGCCTCGCTGAGGCGATTCTAACGAGTACACACGATGTACGTTTTGAGCAGAAATAAGAAAAATAATGTATACCCCTGTAAACCCCATTTTTGCTATATATAAGTGGGGTTTAAGGGGGTCAAAATTATATAGGCATGCTTTCGTGATGGGTGTTCAGTGCTTTCGTGATGTAAAAGTTGAAAACGGATTTTCTATACTATACGGTCTTTTATAGTTAGTATTTCTTTTTTTTCTGCTTTGATCAATACCTGCAGTTTCTTTCAAGCGAAGTCACTGCCAGAATTTCCTTTTAAGTCTCTTTATGACCTGCTAGGAAACATTGTCATTAGGATGAATAACATGTAAAATTAGCCCGTCCATAATATCAGTTATTTCCGCTCAGAAATATCTGAATAAACATCGACGCTCCTTTATTCGATAAGCAAAATGCACAAAATAATTAAGAGGTAATTTAAAGACATAATCTTATTTCCGTAAGATCGATGGGATATACTGCATCATTTAAGTCGGTTAATTAGCTATATGTGGCCCAGTGGAACTATCCATTGGTCATGAAATATTCGTTTAATTCATATTATTAGATAATATTCAGCATGAATGGATCATTTGACAATGAAAAATGTATTAATTTAAAACCCTTTAGTCTGCTATACAATGTAGTGAAAAATGTTTTTCCTGTGTTCTGTGGCATTATTTTATTACATAATGAAAACCGTCATTACGAAAACACGCCTATTTAAATATGTTCAAAATTTCACCACCAAAAACTGAAAGTTTTCAGATAAAAATTCTGATACTTTTTCATATTTCTGCTCAAAACATATATTGAGGTACTCGTTAGAACCGCCTCGGCACGGCGGTTCTAAAGAGTACCTACAATCTATGCTTTTGAGCTGAAATAAGAAAAAATAATGTATACCCCTGTAAACCCCAGTTTTACTATATAAACGTGGGGTTTGAAGAGGTCTAAATTATATAGGTATGTTTTCGTGATGGTAATACTTCTACATAATTCGTCTTAGCATGTTGGATAGAAATAAGCAGATGACAAATGTTGCATTTTTTTTCTTATTTTCCCAAGGCCCAACAGGCTTTGACATGTTATGCAAATTGTCTCTAAGATGACAAGTTGCATAAAATGTGATGCCCAATTTTCTAGCAAAACAAAAGAAAAAAAAAATATCAATTTGTCACTAGCTAAATTCGCCTAGAAGGAAGTAGAGGTTACGATAAAATTATTGGGTTAAGAATAGAGGTGAGGATGTCAGGAAGCGTAACTTCGGACATGTGCGCCAAACAAAGAATCCGATCAGCTTACGAATTCGCACATTCCGACCAGAATCTCAACTGGACGTATTTTGGATAGCCAACTTCACGAAAACACGCCTATATAATTTGACCCCCTTAAACCCCACTTTTATGTAGTAAAACTGGGGTTTAGAGAGGTATACATCATTTTTCTTATTTCTGCTCAAAACCATAGATTTTGGGTACTCGTTAGAAGTACCCACAATCTACGCTTGGAGTAGAAATATATACATATCAGAATTTTTATCTGAAAACTCTCAGTGTTTGGTGGCGAAATTTTCAATATATTTGAATAGGCGTGTTTTCGTAATGAAGATGCATAGTTTCTTCATGCGGACAACGAAGACTCAAATCAGACCGCGCATATGCGCTGTCTGATTTGTGTCTTCGTTGGGCGCACATGTCGGGAGGTACTTTTTTTCACGTTTCGGCTCATAGAACGGTTGCCTGATATTACATGCATGTTTGATGAGATGATAAGGCAAGACTAAGAGCGTGGCATCTATGCGATTTCTTCTTTTACATGTCAAGTCTAATAATTCTCTGATACATGTTGCAACGTACACTATCATACAGCAATGTAGTGCATATAGCATGATATAAATCAAAGAACGTTACTGTCATGTTAAAAGTCGGACATATCTGTCTAAAACTCTGCCAGATGTTGTCTACTTCGTCTAACTCTATCATCAGAAAAAAAAAACGAACATCAAGACCCAGTTGTTCAAAGCTAACGACATCGTTAGTTAACGATTCGTTAAAATTTACATTGAGTGATATGCAAATATGCTGAAATTTATTGCTGAAAAAATGTGAGTTGCAAAAGCAGTGCAAAAGCTACTCATATTTTTTCAACAAAAAAATATCAGAATACTGTGTATTGAATCCGCTAAAACAGTTAACGAAATGACCCTTAACGAGCTCGTTAAGCTAAGGACGCTTTGAACAACCGGGCCCAGATGTAGTCAAGAGCACAAGTGCCACTGGATTTAGTATAATGGTAAGGTTGCTGTCAGTTAACGCTTAGCATTGTGGGTAATCATTTCAGCAGGCGAAGTATTGAAAAATGTTCTTTTTTCCCCAGAAAACAGGATTTGACATTTCATGCATTGGAGATAGTTTGCGTAAAATGTCAAATAATGTTTTCTGAGAAATAAATATAGAAAGAAAATATCACATAATTGTTGTCTGCTGAATTAGCTCAGAGAGTGGTTAAGGTTAAAAGCTTAGATTTGGTGTCTGAGTGACCTCTGAAACCAAAGTAAACAAACTGTGTTGCCGTGTTAATGAAGTTTCGAGCCTTTTTATAGAGAAAGCGACCTTATGACCTATGCGACCAGAGAAGATACAGATAAATTTAAGCATCACCCTCAGTTAATTTAAGCATCACCCGCCATACATCGTGGTCTACCTTCTTTACTTATAGAATATAAGATTCATACCTTATATTGGCGATATATAGATGGGACTATCGATCTGTGTCTATGTTGATCACATGTGTCATAATATGGATATCTTTTAGTATTTTAGGGGGTGCAATGTTAGTGTTTATACACAAACTAGAGCTCATAACACAGGTACCATTTTTATTCAATGGACGCGGTCGTTTAAACAAAAACGTCTCGACAGTTTTGTACATATACCAAAGATCTCATTTAGAGCACTTGTAGAGACGGTGAAAACCCTCTCAGAGTGGAATTCCCATCTGGAGTGTCCGTTATTCTCTTGTACAAACCTTTTATGAACCTTTGTCTTCAGGTCGCAATTTGACACTTTACTTTGTTTCTTCACAGTGTATATGCGCTTCACTGTGATGTTTCACAGATGAGGTAGAGGACCTCTATGCAGACTGAACACACATTTGTAATTTGGAGCAGCATCAGAATTAAGGGCGAGGTTTCGCGCGAGTAAAGCTGGTTTAAGCCCCTTTCCCAGTACTTTTCCTACTGACCGTTCCAAGGTCCCAGCTGACACATGACGTTTATACAACGTCGTATCAACGTCAGTGCAACGTCTTGACGTTGCATCGACGTTGATGCGATGTTGTTTCAACGATACGTGTCCGCTGGGGTGGTTCCTCTGCTGCAGTTCTTATGTGTATTGTGCGTCTGTGAGTTCATATGTGGCGCTTGTTTTGTCATTATTTGTTCCTCTTCTCTCCTTTTGGTCGCCTTGGGAGAGATGTACTTCTAAATGTGGTATTTCTTGGGCATCTTTCCATTGTTTCTTTATCATACAACCAGCCTGTAGGCACCGAAATACGGTTGTTATGATGATAAAACACTACACCGTACAACATCATTCAATCAATCAGATACAGTCAAATGAAATTGTTAGAAAGACTCTCTCATGTTCTCATCAAGATGTTAACTGATTCATTTTGCCGGCAGTATACTCTGGCATCTTGCCAAAATATACTGTCGGCGAAATCAAACAGATGGAACAGCCATCCTCAGCAAGGAATGCAGACCCAGATGTGTCCCGTTTGTCAGTAAAACAACATATCAAAAGAAATTATTCAAATTTTAAGATTATCGTATTTACCCAAAATATTGAGACAGATATTCCTGGCCATATCACGAAAACTTGCCTATATAATTTTAACACCCTTAAACCCAACTTTCATATAGTAAATTGGGGTTTACATTATTTTTCTTAATTCAGCTTAAAAACATAAATCGTGGGTACTCGTTAGAACCGCCTCGTCGAGCCGGTTCTAACGAGTACCCACGATCTATGTTTTGAACAGAAATATGAAAAATATCAGAATTGTTCATATGAAAATTTTCTTTTTTTTTTTGATGGTAAAATATTCAGTATATTTGAATAGGCGTGTTTTCGTAATGGAAATAGTGTATGTCCAGATCAAAGAATGTACGCCACAGGCGTACCATGAATGGTTGGAGAGTTTTGGAGAAACCCGCAAGGTAAAAGATTTAGATTTATACTTGGCATTTTTTTTTCTGAGTATTGAAAAGAAAAATGACAAAGAGTATGAGCCTAACACCACAGAATCGGTAACCTGTATAAGACACTATTTTATTGGTCAAATAGTACGTGTAAGTCATATATATATACCAGGGTAGTTCAATATAAGAATTCGGTATTTTTCTATATAATTCAAGATTTCTTTTTTTCATTTTTGTGCAGTGTAAACCTTTGTCAATTGAATGATAACAGCCGTTCAGTCAACACGTACATTTTTTGCTCTTACTTTTTGTTTGAAAACCTTTACCCATAGGCAAAAATGGAAAGTCAGAATATTGAGTTCAGAGCAGTCATAAAGTTCCTCACTAAGGAGGATGCAAAGGCCAAAGAAATTCATCGGCGCATGGCTGATGTGTATGGTGATAGTAGCCCAAAGTATTCCACAGTGGCAAAGTGGTCAGCAGAATTTAAACGTGGGCGAGACTCCTTAGAAGATGACCCAAGGCCAGGTCGCCCTGCTGATGTCATCAGCCAGGAGATGGTCGACCGTGTAGAGAGACTTGTGCTAAACAATCGCCGAATCAAAGTTGTCGAACTTGCTTCAGAATGTGGTATTTCTAATGGAAGTATTTACACTATAATCCATGAACATTAAGGCATGTCAAAAGTATCTGCCAGGTGGGTACCCAGAAACCTGAACATGCAAGATCGTCAGCAAAGGGTGGAGTCAAGTCAAGGCCTTCTGGAAGTGTACAATGCCAATCCAGAAGACTTTCACACTCGTCTTGAACAGGAGATGAAACTTGGCTTCACCACTGGGACCCAGATACTAAAAAAGAGTTCATGCAATGGACGCACCTTGGCTCACTCCCACCTAAGAAATTTCGTACCCAACCATCAGCCAGCAAGGTAATGGCCACGGTGTTTTGGGACTCCAAAGGGATTATATTGATAGATTACAAACCTGCTGCACTTCAATTACAGGAGAATACTATGCCAATATCATTAAACAATTAATGGTTGCTATTAAAGAAAAACGAAGGGGAAAGCTAGCTGCTGGTGTCCTTCTTTTGCATGATAATGCCCCTGTGCACAAGTCCAGAGTTGCACAAGTGGCTGCTCGTGAGTGCAAGTTCGAGCAGTTAAATCACCCGCCATACACTCCAGACCTGGCCCCAAGTGATTATTACAGTGGTGACAGCGTTTTTCATGTCCACGGAAACGCATGCAAAACGCTTTTTAACGGTTTGGAAACGCAGCGTTTCGACCACGCTTAAACGATCGTTTACAGTTTTAGCCAATCAGATCATCGTTTCTGAAACGTTTCAAATATTAACCAATCACATTAGCGTTCGGAAAACGCTATCATGGAAACCATGTCTGGTTTCAAACGTTTTAGCGTTTGCAGAGTTAGCCAATCAAAATCCCGCTGACTCAATTTATTTTACACCTTTTTTTTTTTTTTTTCCAATTTCACTTAATTATAATTGTTATAAAATTAATAAAAATAATAGTCAAATAATTTTATGGAGACGAGTATCTGATGCAATAAACAGGAAATGTGTTTTGACGGACAGTGATAGTGGCCGGACTCTGTAGCTCAGTCGGATGCGCTTCTGACTGGTGATCAGGAGTCGCGGGTTCGATGCTTGCCGGTGCAGTCAGGTAATAGTTGTTTGTTGCACACTATTTTCTCACCTGAGACAAACACTGGGTACATAAATATTTCGATTATGAATTACATCAAGTGGCATATAAGCCACTTGATTATATTGAATGCAATGATTAGACTCACATCAATGAATGTAATATTGTAATAATAATAATAATAATAACGATTACTAAACATATATTTTCAAGTCACGGTTTTGCAGATTAACATTTCACTGTATCAGCGTATACGGGAGTTCCCTGTCCAAGATTGCGGCTAAGTAGCGGTAGGAAAAAATCTAGAGTAAATGCATGTATTTCGTTATATTTTCCTTCCGCGATGATTTAGGATGTTAGATGGTGGCAATTAGCTATTAAAGACACAATTTAGATTGCATAACACGCTAATGACCATAAATAGATAAAAATAAGAAGTTCTTGGTGACTTTGGCCAACCTTATAGGTAGGGGCCTAATAAGGGGAAATTATTGACATTAGTAAAGTTTATGATTAAAACATAGAAACAGATATGGTCGGTAATTTGGCGAAAGGTTGGTGTTTTTTTTTTTACTTTTTATTCATTAAAATATAGCTGGTTGTTTTTAATAAAATCGCCTCGCAAAGGCAGTTCTAATGAATACCCACAACATATTTTATGGATAAATTATGGATAAATGAACACTTATGTCTTAATATGCTAGTTTATCATCAAATTCCCTCTTCTGCATAAATTTCCATTAGCACAATTTCAAAGCTTCGTAAAACTAAAAGATAATCACTAAAAAGGGTATAATAAATAAATCCATTGTTCAGGAAAAACATAATTTTGGCGCACTTTTTTTTTTCGCAAAGACATTTAAGAATTATTTACCACGCTATGGGGCAGTTTCAGCAGACAAGAAATTAATAAGATTTTGTTTTTATTTTTTCTGAAAAATAGGATTTGAAATGTCAAATGCCATTTTACGGAAAATATAAGAACAAA
Source organism: Anodontia alba (assembly GCA_964016985.1). Classification (NCBI taxonomy): domain Eukaryota; kingdom Metazoa; phylum Mollusca; class Bivalvia; order Lucinida; family Lucinidae; genus Anodontia; species Anodontia alba. Next base: position 11,595,896 of record OZ024836.1, on the reverse strand, counting down.
ATCTTTATTTTTCTTTCATTCCCAGCAATGAATAATGATAGGAATGCCTTTCAACTTCCAGTTAAGAATGATTGATTATTGACTTTTGAAAGTACTGGAAAACACGTTGTGTCTTAATATGCAATATACAACGGAAAAGGAATTTAACAGTTTTTGGCAGAATCACTTTAATTCCTGCAAAAAAAGACTGTACTTTCAGTGAATATGTGGATCAGTCTGCACATCCCGCAATCTTATCAGTCTGTGTTTTCTGGACGAAGAAGCAGTAGATCTTCTAGAGCGTGTGGTGAAGACTGATCAGACTGTGCAGACTGTACAGGCTGATCTGAAAATTCACTAAACATACAGAGTTTGTAGAAATAACTGTGTTTCAGAAAATTCAGTTTGCGCAATTGCAGAAAGTAAATATTTCACATTTTAGGATACAATCGTTTTTTTTTATTATTTTTTTTTAAATTTCCTATCAGACTTATTATACAGTTCTCCATCAGTAGAATTAGGATCCAGTTTTTGAAGTGTTCTTATTTACTTTAAAAATAAATAAATAAATAAATAAACAAATAAATAAATAAATGAGGTTCATTTGAGAAACTTTATGATCGATTTATGATTATGATCATATCTTGTATTTTTATGTTTCTCCTCCAGAAAATATATGGTTGGTACTCATTAAAATTACCTCTGCGAGGTGATTCTAATAAATATACACAAAATTATTTTCGTGGAAAAATGAAGACACACATCAATTATTATCAAATACTCTATGCCACATGAATCTGGAGTACTGTGCAATTAATGCGTATAATATCATGATATTTTTATTTATTTACATATTTTTTTTATTTATTTATACTATCTCCTTTTTGATCTTTCAAATGTTACATAATATTAGCCTGTGTATTTCTTAAGGAGGGTGAGGTATACGAAATACTCATTCCATGTATTGTTTATTGGAAGTTTTATGATATGCAGGTGCACTACCAAATCTGTTTGGATGAGAAACAAAAAGAAACATCATGCATAAACAGATAATGCCTTAAAAGGATATCTTGCTCGTATATTTGAAATTAAGACAACACCAGACGTAATGTAAAAAATATATATCGAAGAAGACTTACTTAAAAACTGCTATGTCAGTTTTGAACAAATAAAAAAAACAACAGCATTTCAATTTCACCCATTCATCTTTGATATAAAGTCACTTTCATTTTAAACTATCGAATACATATAGATACAAAGTAATTTTACCAATATTAAAAAAGAGGAATACATGAAAATATGTGATAAATATAGGGCATCCGCGCACTCTGATTTGCTTCGTAGCTGCTCATCTGTATATTGTCTTATTCGATACGATTTGCCAATAGTCTTGCACATCATCTTCTAATATATAACCTATTGTTACTGAATGAACTCACCCACCCTATATACTGGAAGATTCTAATTTCGATTTTAGGTATGCCAGGCTATGTTATGTAGAGAAACAAATGGTTGAACTATTTGCAAATAGTGGATACCCTGATCAGACGTCACGTTCTGCGGCATCTGATCTGGGTCTCCACTGTTTGCCAATTACCCTTTTTTAGGAGTATCCAGACTACAATGTGCTATAAATGCAACATTGATTAGTATGTTCATCCGTGCATTTTGATCTGATTCGTTGCAGTTCGTCTGTACATTTTTATTATCATTATTATTCGAAAGGATCTGCTGTTTCTCCAGTGCATCGTCTTCTAATATTTAAGTATACGTTGCAATATGCAAAATACCAGATTAGAATGTGCATCCGCGCACTCTGCTCTAGGCCATTGCTGCTCGTCCATACATTTGATCTGTTTATCCAGCACATCGTCTTCTAATATTAAAATATGGCGTTCTTAAGGTTAACAGCTTTGCATATACATGCCAAAAATGTTTTCATAGTGAGAATATACCTTCATGAAAGCCCTCCAGCAAGATATTTGCCGACTGTCCACATAATTGCCATGATGTGCACAGTGCATCGTATTCGAAAAATAATGGCCCAAACAAGTAAAAATGGACCTATTTATATTTTACAAATCTGATCAGTCTGTGTATTAGATGGATACTGAGCGATTCATGTATTACAGTATTTTATACTAATGACCTGATCAGTGAACTGAGTGGACACCATTATGCACTAGACTGACCCACTCACTTTAATCTGAGTAACACCTATGCTCAGAGGGACGTTTTCACTGGATGAGGATCTAATGAAAGGATTAGTATTGGTGACACATAATTCTAACAATAAATTTCAGTAAAGCAGATCATCTGTTCCAGCACCATTTGTCTAAATGACAGTGTACATTTCATTTTAAAAAAGGTGGGGGCGTGAGGGGGAGGGGGAGAAATATTACTCAAAACAATAATGGCAATTCACAGGTTCGACGTAGTTTAGACTGGTGTAGAAAATCTTTGATCTTGATCCTGCTGCGCAAGCTGATCTGGTTTGGTCGGCACTGGTTGAATATATATTAGCCCCTTTGAACTGAGCCTTTGAATAGAAATAAGAAACGACCTTATGGTATTTGAGAATAGCTTAGACCAAGGTGAACCGGCATTTCCGCGCAGTCTGATCGTGGTCTACACATATCACCAACAGAATGGATTATGTCAACGATTCATTGTGCAGTTGAACCTTTATCACTCTCTGGGCTAACTCAGCAGATGGCAAATTCATGACCTCTTTTCGTATTTTCTCCCGTAAAACAGGTTTGACATTTCACGCAAATCTCCACTGAAGACAATTTGCAGGGAAATTAAAGTCCTGTGGAGATAATATGTATGAAAAGCCGACACCTGTTTTCAGGATAACATAAGAAAAATACTTCAAAATGTCATCAACTGAACATTCTGTACATTTCATGCAAATTGTCTCGAACAGAGACAACTGGCATGAAATGTCAAATCCTGTTTTCTGGAAAAACGAAAAAAATGTCATCACTTTGTTGTCTGCTGAATAAACAGAGTGGTAAAGGTTAACATTTAACCTGCTTTGTTTAGATATAAGCAGATGATATTGTTTTTTGTTGTTGTTTTTTTGATGTGAAAAGAGTTTAACTCACTTTAATTTGGAGACCCAAAACAGGCTATTGGAAAACAGTGCAGATCCAGATCAGACACTGCAAAATGCGGCATTTGATCAGGGTAGCCATTGTTTGCACAGTTCAGTCATTTTTCGCTAGGATTATCTAAATCACATAACCTGACATGCCTAACATTGAATTAGACTCTTCCAATATAGAGTGTAGGGGAGTCTGTTTGGACATATATACTTTTGTTGCATCTTTTCACCTTTTCCCATGATGCTGTCAAATTGTGCTACATGGAAGACAAATAAAGAACTAAATTTGTATAAGTTTTATCTCTGGTATTTTTACTTATGGGATTATTTCCTATGACATTTTACCAGGTAACCTCTGGCATTTTTACATGTTGCATTTTCCTCTAACATTTTTGCATATGGCATTTTCAGCTCTGGCATTTTTACCGCACACCTTAAAAACAAAATAAGTGAGAAAAGCCTCCCGATTTACAAACATCTAAAATTATGCAATAATAATAATAAAAATAAAATAAAAATAAAATAAATAAAAATAAAATAAGATATAAAAGTAAGATTAATAAAATGAATAAATATTTTCTTGGTTAAGGCATTCTGATATTGTCAAATCATTTGCAGGCAATTTGTATGAAATGCCAAAATCTGTTTTCAGGGAATATATATATAAACTTCAAAATGTCATCTGCTAAATATTTTATACCGAGTACTATGTGCTAAAACATTTAATTGTCAAAAGACGTTGATTGTCATGATTGCAGTGTAAAAATAATAGGTTTCACAAAGTATAATAATTAATCATATTAATTCTTTCGAAAATACCAAAATATATTTTATAAAGAAAATATAAATAAATAAAATAAAAAAAAAATAAATATAATTTTAATACGTAGATACAGAGTACTTTAGTTGTAATTAACACGGTTTAATACGGTCCAACAGGTATTTATGATTCGATTGGTCTAACATACAAACGGTGCGAAACGGTCAAATGATTGGCCGAAACGGAAAAAGCGTTTCGATAAGGCAAGCTGATTGGCCGAAACGGTGAAAAGCGTTTCGAGAAAACGTTTGTATCTCCTCAGTGCGCATATGCAAATTAAGCGTTTGATTGAAACGCTTTGCTCTGTAATTTGATTGGCCGAAACGATATGAAACGCTAGAAACGTTGTCGAAACGCAAACGTTATGCCACGATTTTAAAACGCACCCCAAACGCATAAACGGACAAGAAAAACGTTATCGCTACTGTATCTGTTTAGAAATTTGAAGTCCCACTTGCGTGGAATGAGATTTCTTGGACGATGATGAGCTCAAGGCTGCTACAGAGGCTTGGTTTGAGGACCAAATAGACGGCTTTTATTTCAAAGGCATAGACTGCTTAAAAGAAAAGTGGGCCAAATGCATTGAAGTAAAGGGGGATTATATTGAAAAATAATGTTGAAACCATCTTCCAATCTGTGAGTTAAACCCCGAGTTCTACGAACTTATTGAACTCCCCTCGTATATTCGTAATTTGCACAAATAGTCGAAGTATCTTTACCTTCTTGTCGAGTTCAAGTATTTATTTTCTTATCAATATAAGGGTACTGTCAAACTGGAACAATGTTTTGTTTAAGTAGAAAGATGCAATACTTATATAACAAGATTCTGCTCATTTCGCAACCATGCACGATTGCCAAAAAAGTGCAGATGCGATGAGCTAACGACTGGTGTAAAGATCGATGCTATCGATCAATAATATTGCATGTACTGATACTACAATATGTGTGCTTCCATCTTATGAATACGGAACACGCTTGCCTGTCTTGTTAACGTTTCAATATTTCTGAGCATATATATGTACAGAAAGGAGCTCACAGATGACACAGAACAAAGATCTAAATATAGTCGTACACTCATCGGTGTTGTCCGCTGTGTGTTAAGACTTTGTGGAAACGTCTAAATGTCAAACATTATTTCATGGAGATCTGTTTCATTTTTCAAAACACTCTTCCAGTTAATGTGAGCCGGCTGCCATTTTAAAACATATTTCTAATTTGTTTTATTTTCCCACGGTAAGCATCTGTTACATCCATTTCTTCTTTGAAACCTTGATTGTCACTGAATAAATCTTGATATTGCTCTGTAAATTATGCGCTCTCATAGATGGAAGTATCTTATATGATATACCGTATTTACATTTTACCTGAAGTATTCAGCTAGACAAGCCTATGCAACAGTGTCGAATCCGGCCGGACGTCAAGTACCAGGCTGATAATCGTCAAGCATAATTAGACACATGGGCAACCCAGCGGGCACACAACTTTGAAACAACGTCGAATCAGCGCTGATTCAACTTCAAGACGTTTGACGAACGTTTTAACGAAGTATTTCAAAATTGTGTGCTTGTTGGAAAGTAATATAGAAAAGTTGCTTAAATTTAAGTTCACGCATGAGAAAGAAGAAGTAAGATATCCAGATATTTAGGGCCAGTACGATAATAAAACGTACCAGACCTATCACTAACACTTGTATATTATCTCAGACGATTTTGTGACAAATTAGGATCTCACCAATAATCTATCGCTCTTCTGGGAGTACTAGAATGCATTAGTATGGGCCGAGTCAAGCGAAAAAGGTTCTCTCGAATATTCGCAAAATGCGAAGATTCAGATCATAACGTGCGCAAAGTATCGTATCATAAGCGCATTTGCTCTCCGTCATAAAATTTTTGTAGTAACCAATGATTCTGTGAGCGGATGGTAAAGGCCCTGATCAGACTGCGCGTTTGCGCAGTCTGATCAGGGCCTTAACCGTCCGCGACACCTGAAGACACGTTTTGCATGGCACGGCTCATATGCTTTTTGCGTACTATTGGACCATTTAGTCTACAATCATACAAAATTACGAGTAAACTGTAAACCAGTCGGACATTCGACTGCATGGGAATTAACAATTGAACAGAAACCCAGTAAGCATTCATTATAAATCTATAGCGGGCCGTTATCGGCAGGGTAGCTGACGGGCCGATAACGGCCCCCTATAAGTACATAGACAGACCACAATTGAGCCATAGTTAGTGACTGCAGTAATGGGTATACAAATAATGTTCAAAAGAATGTAGGGGCGACTAAACATTGCATTACCTCTAGATACCTTTAGATAAAATGATCATAATTATGTGCACTTAAAATATATTTGTGCCACAAGATGAGTACATATACGCTCGTATATGAGTCTGCGCATTTTGTTAAGTTCGATCATGGACTTCTTTCTACATGAATATACACGTTTACTGTAACTTCCAATGACTAGTAAGGCGGACAAGAAAGATACTGGTTAAAAATCGTGAATGCAAAGGATGTTATGAACAGTGGTTTTCAGCATATGCCTTAAAAAGAAAATTGTTCATTTATATGTCATAAATACATTTTATCATGCACATGCCTTTAAATGTTCTTATGCATACTCTTTAAAAGTCATTTTTTCATGCATATGCCCTTAACGCCACTTCCTCGTGTAAATAACTTAAACACCACTTTCTATTGCACATGCCCAGACACGTTTATTTAGAAGTTTACGTAATTGCGCACAGCGTTCACACAACATTGATGTGATGTCACGCCATTTTCGCTATGTTATATATACACTTCCTGAATAAAGGTACGAACCTGACACAACGCTTAGTTTTCTTCTGTTTTAGTCCACGATCCAGTACATTTTGGTGCCGTGACAAGCCGCTTCAGTATTCAGACTGAATTTGCAGACACTCATCTCTACTAGAGCGGCACACCGCAAGGTTCTAGAAGGGCAGCTAAACAGAATAACCGCAGACTTGTGTTCCGAGGAGAGCAATGTGATTCTGGATTAGGGAGAAATTCGTTTCACTAAAACAGCTCAACGAGAAGATTCTGTCGCAGACAGATACGGCAGATATAGAGACTGAAATCATGGATTTAGAGGAGTACATGATCGACCTGGAAAGCAGGACTCGCAAGGTACGGAGGGAGTTCACGCATCAGGACGGGGATTAGAGGGATGCTACACTGACGGAATCTGCTCGCGGTATGGAGAGTATTCGTGAGGAAAACAACAACACATCATCACTGCACTCTATGCGATCGGAAGTAAGTTTTCCTACTACTATTTCTTCATCTGCAACTAACGTTGCCTACTTTTAGCGGGAGTATTCTTGAATGGCCTATTTTCTGGGACATTTGAGCCGAGTATTCAATTGAATTCTGCTTTGCCCGACATTCAGAAGTTCAGTGACTTGAAATCTTTGACACAGGACGCCGCAGCTAGAGCTATAGATGTTTTCCCCTCACAAATGCAAATTACGCCAAGGCAACTGAGGTCTTACGTGAACGATTTGGTCAGCCTCAAAAGATTATTAATGTTTACATGCAAGCGTTTTTGGAGTTGCCACGACCAAGCAAAATATGCACAGTCTTCAAAGCTTTTACGACATCAGACATTAGAGTCTTGAATTCTTGGACAGAGCCAGGACAGCTACGGAAATTTCTTGGTTCCGATCGTCATTGACAAGCTTCCGCCTGAGATAAGAAGCAATATGACCCGGAGTAATGGGAGCAGTAACTAGACAATGGATTCACTCAGAATGGCTTTGAAGAACGAGATAAGCATCCAACAAGCCGGGTACCGAACCGAAGCAACGGATATACCGAGCTCCACAGTTTCCTTCCTTGCCGGGACCAAGACCAGGGCTACACATCCATACCGGAAACACAACAAACCTGCAACAGACCGGCGCAACCAAGAAAAGAAATGCCGATTCTGTGGAGGTAAACACTTGACTAATGAATACAAGAAGGTAACTGCCGTTTCTGCACATAAAAAATGTCAAACAGAAACGTTTGTATGTAACCGTTGGCGTATCTGCCACAAGAAACACCATTCGAGCATTTGTGATCTTCAGTAAATCCGCAAGGACAGTCTACATTAAATGTTACAGCCGCAAACGCCTTTCCTGCTAGTTCCTGTCACACAGATGAATCAAATACTGTTGGAAGAAGCATTCCCGTCTCAGGCCTGAACGTGCAGTCAGCTATTCTGCATTCAATTCAAAAAGCTTTCCCGAAGACGGCAGTAGTATCACAACAATGCAGCAGTGACGTCAGTATTCTGTTTGACGAAGGTTCCAAGCGTTCGTTCATAACGAAAGCCATGGCCAACAAGATTTAGCTAGAGCGACGCGGAACTGAGGAAGTTTATATAGCCTCATTTGGAGCATCTACGCAAAACGTCAGACATTTCGACATCGCTACCGTCTGTCTACATACTGATACCGGCGAGAAGATACCACTCAACGTGCTCGTAGTTCCGACGATTGCTGTTCCATTGTGCAATTTACAGAAAACAGTATCATCACTGCCTTACCTGCAATGTTTAAGGCTCGCACACCCAGCAGCAAATAGAATTCCTCATCATGGCCGATCACTACTGGAATATTGTTCAAAAGAGAGTGTTTCGAGGAAACGGGCCTACAGCAGTTCAGTCTGTATTCAGAGAGGTATCTTTAGCTCAGACCACTGGGTTAGTGTTCATTTTTATAGGAGATTTTAATATTGATTTCGCGTCTTGCTCAAACAGCAAATGGCTAAATTTTATCTCTCACAAATTGTTAAAGAACCCATACGCATTACACAAACATCATCGACCATTATTGACCATGTTTATGTTACGGATTTAGGAAATATAATACAAGATTTTGTACCTCAGTATGCAATCAGTGATCACTTGCCAGTTTGTTTCACACAGAAAGTTAACTCAAAAACTCCCAAACATGAACACATTACAACCTCTTATCAATGCTTTAAAACTTTCGATGAAACATCGTTCTTGGAAAATCTAAATTATGATCTTTACAACCTTGAAATCAACCGAAAAGATATAGATGAATACTTTATGAAGCTTCTCGTCAGAATAAGTAAGCATCTTGATAAACATGCTCCCATACAATTACACAGAGTTAAGTCAAGTCATCTTCCCGACTGGTACATTCCTGAAATCGGACAATCACGAATAGCTAGAGATAAATGCAAACGTCTAAGGAAATGGGCCGACTACAAACGTCGTCGAAATCGAACCAGGTATTTAATTTGTAAAGTTAAATGCAGCCATTTCACAAATTCCATTGAAAACTTAAAAGCTACAAATACCATGTGGAAACATCTAAGAGCTAATAATGGACCCGATTCTTCTGATTATACATTGCCAGAAGAATTAGTCGTTGATGGGAGCAGTTAACTGATTCCCAAACTACTGCCGTCAAGTTAAATGTGCATTTTACTTCAACAGCTCGAAAACTTGATAATACAACTTCTGAAACAGAAGACAGACATTACCAAACTTCAAGCATTTGTGAATGATAAGGTTCCCAATAATATCATTATAAAATTCATTTTATTTTTACAGATTAGGTCTCGTTGTATATATATATATTTTAGACAGCTCTAAAGCCACTGAGCTGGATGGTCTTGGCCCGAAAATAACCAAGCTCGCCACCCAAAGTCTGTCTCCGAGAATAGCTGACCTTATGAATAAAAGTATCTTTTTCAGAACATTTACAAGTCAACTAAAATGCGCAAACATAACTCCAAGCTACAAAGGTGGCTCTGATCCATCAAATTACCGTCCTATTTCAATCCTACCAACAATCTAAAAAATATTTGAAAAACATGTTAATATGCATTTGATGAATTTTTAAACAAATATACATTCATGAAATTTAATCCGGCGTTCGTCAAAAGTACAGCTGTCAAACCGCTTTAGTTAACCTCGTAAATCAATGGATATTTTGCATTGATAAAGGGGACTTAGTGGGTTTATTAGATATAGGGTTTCTTAAAGCTTTTGACGTTGTAGCTCATTCAATTCTATTAAAAAAAGCTCACGTTATACAAATTCAGTAATGAATCAGCACAGTGGTTTAGATATTTTTGTAGTGTTCGTAGGCAAGCCATTAATAATGGCAAAGGACTATTAGACTTTGTTGAAGTCGAATCGGGGGTGCCTCAGGTCTCTATTCTTGGACCCACATTATTTTTACTTTTTATAAACGACCTACCTCTATTCACGAAAATTTTTTTTCCCACCTTTACGCTAATGATGCAACGTTTCACACACACAGCGACAGACTGTCAACTATTGAATATCACTTACAGACTGATAGTGACATCGCCAAAACATGGGGCAGACAAAATAAAATGCATATATATTTTATTAAAACAACTTGCATGGTGGTAGGTACACGGTAAAAATTACACAACTTGCTTCAACTGAATTTGCAAATTGACGACCATGATATCACAAATGTTACTAAACAAAAACTCACGAGGCTTCATATTGATAACAAGCTTACGTGATTGGCTCTTATGGATCGTCTATGTTCGGCACACTCTTCCAAAATATCGCTTTCATGGCAGTTAGCTACCTAACTGACGCTCTTAAGAAATTATATCAGGGTTACATTATGCCTCTAAATGACTATGGATCCACCACGTGGTCAGGTACTTCCTCAACCAATCTTGTTCGAATTCTCAAAGTACAAAAAACGAGCCGCCCGTATAATACTGCATGCTGACTATACAAAATTATCATCGGCATTGTTTCAGGAACTATGATGGCACCTTATTCACAAGCGACTGTCATATCATAAAGCTGTTATAACATACAAATCCTTTGATAGCCAAACGCCTGAATATATTACAAATTTGTTGAGACCAATAACTGAGACGGATAGTCGTAGTCTGAGGTCGTCGGCTAATGGCATATTGATGGTTCCAAGGTCACGTACCTCTCTATTTGACAAATTATTTACATGTTCAGCTCCAAGACGTTTGAACTCGCTTCCGGTCTCTGTTAGAAATTCGTCATCTCTTAAATGTGTAAAAGATGGTCTTTAAAAAAGATGCTCTTTAACGATTTTATTGGGATAGATCATGTTAACATTTAATGAAATAATTAGTTTCAAAAATGTTATGATCAAGCCTTTCCAAATAGGTTTTGTGCGTCCACACATATTCATTTAATTATACATGTAAATGTGCTAAGAATGGTAGTTTAGCGGCCACAGTTTTAGGTTGTTAGCGCAGCAGTCCTCAACCACTGAGCTCGAGGAACGGTGCATGATGTTTGAACATTGGTCTCTGCCACATGTAAACTGTGCCTTGGGCTCAGTTCGGTTCTCGATTGAGGATTGCTTATGATACGCAATTAGTTTGAAAGTCTTAGTGTGGTCATTTTGTTTGAACGCATGTGTTTGTATGTATTTTTTTTTAAATATATGTATATATGTTTTTTATAGAGGGCCACGTAGTAGAATAGCCAATGCACTAAATGTGTTTTCATTTATTAAAATATTGTAAATAATAATAATAATAATAATAATAATATTAATAATAATAGTCTCGGATTAGGTACCTTCTTTCCGGCTCATTAACGATGAAATCAAAACAGCCCAATGGAAGCATATTCGACGTCATCGCTTCCCGATCCAAGCTCTACGACTTGCAGCGATTTTCGGAAATTGAGTCGATTGGATTCAGCACACCAAAAGAGGATGCTGAATTGCCAGTCATTCACAAGAGTAGCAAGAAACCTCAACTAAATTCAAAGACGGGCGTTATTCTGCCAAACAGCTGTCGGAAGATGACCGCCCTCCACTATCGGATAATTACAGTTTAGCCTGACGATTGATACAGAATACTATCCGGCGACTACAAGAACAAGCATCATTATTTCAGACAGATGGTGAAATTATTGCAGATCAAGAAAAGGGCAGATTCATAGAGAAAGTAGATCTTGTTCAGCCAGTCCAGAAAGTACACTACATCCTGCAACGTGGAGCTACCAAGGAGTACGCTACAACACCGATTTAGGCAGCGCTGGAAACATGAGTATCTAACAGCGCTGCGGGACCACCATTGGAGAACGGGTACCGGTGACCAGACGATCACGATCGGCGAAGTTATCCAGACCTACGACGATGTTGGCCCACGACTTCAATGGAAACTGGGAATCATCGAGAGGCTTCTTACGGGGAACGACGGATTTACACGGACAGCAACCGTAAGAACTAAACATGGACACTATTAGACCAGACATTACACTGTTTCCACTGGAAGGATAAAGACTGTTTCCTCAGTGGAATTTAGAAAGTGATACAGTGCCTTTCAAAAATAGATCACGGTAAGACAAGGTGTTAATTTCTAGTCAACTGCATAGCTGACTTCTAGTTAACATGGGTTTCAATAATTGTGTGAAAAGTGCTGTGGCGTTTATTTCAGAGACTGTGATATTTAATAAGTGATTCTGTTCAAGCGGTTTTAAGGTTATCTTTCTACAATATTTAAATTTTCCCTACGAAAAGCCTTATACGTGAGCAGAACGTTATGTGCAATAGCACAAAGACTTTGCGTTGCGGGAAAATGTTAAGAAATGCCGGAAATTGCGCACAGCGTTCACACAACGTTGTTGCGATGTCGCGCCATTTTCGTAACGTCACTTCCTACATAACGTTGCTGTGTCATATATACACTTCCTGTATAAAAGTACGAACCTTACACAACGCTTAGTTTTCTTCTGCTTTAGTCCATGATCCAGTACAACGTTGTCATGCATATACCCTAAAACAACTCTATTATGCATATGTTTTTTGGGGTGGTCGGGTGGTGCGAAGGTGCTGTGTATCTTACATCACTGGGGCATCCAACTGATATTGGCTTACAGTTGGGCAAGGCCTGCTATCCTTGTAGTGGGTAAGGGTAGAGGGGGAATGTTTTTATTTCTTCTGTTTCTTCACTTTCATTCCTGTTCTTCTTTCTTCCCTGTCCATCTCTTTCATCTCCTCTACTCTCTCTTCTATCTCTTTTCTCCCTTTCTCTGGGAGACGACACAAAATGACCCTCAAGGGTTTACGTGTCGTTAAACCCCAACACAATCAAAATCTTAAATGCAATCTCATGCGTATACCCTGAAAGTCACTATCTCATGCATACGTCCTAAACTCCACCTTCTCATGCATATGCCCTAAAAGTCACTTTCTCAGGCATATGCACTAAATACACTTTCCCATTCATATACCTTAAAAGTCACTTTCCCATGCATATGCCTCACAATAAACGTCAAAAAGATTGCCTTTGGAAACAAAGAACACACTACGGATTAGAAAATGGGAGTCTCGGTTTTATTGAGTCACTTCAAAAGCAGTAATGAGGTTTGCAACACTGCTTACGCCCTCTAGCGTATACATGAGCAGAACTCCAATTTCAAATATACCACAATAGGCCCAATGATCCCAAAGAAAATGAAATATAATCTGCACTATAGTGATATACGGGGAGACGTTCTACCACCGCCACATGGCACTAACACCAACTGCAGTGTAGTAAAATAAACGTCAAAAAGATTTCTTTAGAAGTCACGATCTGGTGCATATACCCTAAATGCCACATTCGAATGCATATACCTAATTGTCATTTTCTCATGCATACGCTCTAAAAGTTATTTTCTTATGGCTATGTCTAAAAGTCTCTTTCTCATGAATATGTTCTAAAAGTAATCTTTTCTTACACATGCCCTAGAAGCCACTTTCTTATTCGTTTTGGCATAAAGCCATTTCTTCAATCGTAATCTCAAAAAAAAAAAAAAAAAAAAAAAAAAAAAAAAAATCCCATGCATATGCCTTACAGGCACTTTCTCATTCATATGGCCTAAAAGTCATTTTCTCATGCATATACCTTAAGGCCACTTTCTCATACATATGCGCGTAAGGTAATAGGATACAAGAGGCATTTTCCTGCCATTTTGTTGTAAGAAAGCAAAGCCTCTCCTTTTGAAGCGGACTCATTTTCAAAAGCGAAGCAAAAACAACATTGACATAGTTACCGCTAATGCAAATGCATGCAAATTCCCATTTAAGCCCCCCCTTTTTTTAGCATTTTGTAATTAATCTTTGTTTTGAATATAATTGCAGTGCATGTAAATTTCGCTTCAAGATGGTATGGTTCTTATGTTCCACGTCCTTGTACTGGATATGCAATGATACGACAAAAACTGCCGTTACTTTGTTACTAATTTGTATTTGATGACATGATAAGTATAGCACATGAGTGGTCTAACAATGCAGTATTTAGGTTTTAATAGCTAGCTTAATTAATAGTACACCTGTTGTTTTTGCAAATGAGCTGTCTGGTTTTGACATTATTATTATTATTACAGTTGACTCTCGTTATCTCGACCTCGTTTGTCTCGAATAACCGCTTATCTCGAAGTGAAAATCTTGTCCCAGACTAAACATGAAAATCTAACAACAGGGGAGAAATATTGTGGAAAAGAGGGAGCAATTTCTCCTCTTTTCCACAATATTTTCGCTATCTCTAACTTAAGAGTCCAGTTGCACATAAATTTGTTCAATATGGTTGTTCGACTTATTTTTTCCTCAATTCTGCAAATCTGATATGTCGAGGTACGGATATCTCGAAGTATTTCAGAGAGTTCCTTTGAATTCGAGATAACGAGAGTCGACTGTATAACACTTGAGTGGTCTAACAATGCAGTATTTAGGTTTTAATAGCTTGCTTAATTAGTAGTACGTATCTTGTTTTTGCAAATGAGCTGCCTGGTTTTGACATTATTATTGTTTTTTTTGAGGCATTGAGAAGGCTATGCTTCGTGTTTATTGACTTTCCTGTGTAATTTCATTCAAAGTTTGAATAAAATACCTTTCACAGTGCAGCCATCTCTAGAACGCATATGCAAGCCATTTGTCTGTGTTCAGACGTCAGCTTTTCTTCTTTGATAGTGTACAGTCTAGTTCAGCTTAATTTTTACTACTCATTAATGCCCGTTCCTTCAAAACGGTGAAGTTGTTTCTGCAGTAAAACAGTGAAACGCGATACAAAGATATAAATTAGACTACAGAAAACAATAGAATGAATGACAAAAAGACAAGTGCATGCAGAAACGAATTGAGCCAGTCTAGCAAACCATGATCAATAGAAAAAAAAATGACATGACTAGCAGTGGGTCAATTTACTACTAACTGTAAAATGCAGCTCTTGAAAACAAGAGAGAGAGAGAGAGAGAGAGAGAGAGAGAGAGAGAGAGAGAGAAACAAACGTGCGAAAACCGATGAAAAAAATATTAGATAAATGAATAAAATACATATCTAAGGAATATAATGGTTCTTTTTTGCTAGTACCGTTACGTTTATTTTATTTTATTTCATTTTATTTTATCATTTCTTTTACAGCAGCCCTCATACTTAGTAAAAATATTTTACTTCAGTTATCCTCTAGTGCTCATAAAGGCTTCCATTATATTTACGGGTTTAAATAGCAACAGTTCGAATTGTATAATAACAAGAAACAACTACAAACAAAAACAGCAAACAAACATAAACGAGTACGAGTACCAGTAAAGTAAAAAGCTAATGGTGCCTATAAACATAAGCAAGACCAATCATTTCCTACAAGAGATTGCGTATGCACCCAGCGAGGACTTAAGTTATCATCCGCGCAGTCTGATCAGATTCTTCGCAGGACACATTGTGGGTAGTCTAGGACTCAAAGCGTCTTCAGACGAACAGCGAATGTGCAGGCGTAACTGAGTCTTCGCTGGGCGCACGTACAAGGAAATGTTGTGCCCCGGCTAAAATAAAATACTTAAAATTCTCAATGCTACGATGCGTTGCACACAAATCAAATAGAACCTTATAATTCAACCTGTCTACTGTTGACTTAAGTTATTATGTTCGGGCAATAAACTTGCAACGCAAGTAAACTTCAAAGTAATAAACCAGCACTGGTGAGATTAAATTACACTCAAGATATTAAATAACAGACTTGACAGCATTCTGAAAAAAAAACAAAAAAAAAAAAAAAAAAGAAAAAAAACAAAAAAAAAAACAACAACAACAAAAAACAAACAACAAAAAACATGCAACATAATCGATCTCACTTAAATTTATCTTAGCTTTAATGGTGCAATGGTAATATAAAACAATTTTGCCGCGACGTCAGAAAACATACTTAAAGACATGTACGCCCAGCGAAGATTCAGATCAGCCTTCGCAATCGCGCAGTCAGATTAGTCTTCGTTGTCCGCATGAAGAAACTGCAGCCCTAGCTATCCAGGATGCGCCCAGGGAAGATCATGACTAAAAATGCCTATATAGTTTTGCCCCCCTCCCCCTTAAACCCCACTTTTATATAGTAAAACTGGGGTTTACAGGGGTATACATTTTTTTCTTATTTATGCTCAAAAACATAGATTGTGTGTACTCGTTAGAACCGCCTTGCCAAGGCGGTTCTAACGAGTACACACAATCTCTGTTTTGAGCAGAAATTTAAAAAATACCAGTTTTTTTTTTATCTGAAAATTTTCAGTTTTTGGAGGTGATTTTTTTCTATATATTTAAATAGGCGTGTTTACGTAATACTGATTAGACTGCGCGAATGCCGAAGATACGTTTTCTGATTTTGCGGCCCAGCTGGACAAGAAGGGTTTTTCACTAATGGATGATTATATAGCGAATTGGATTTGCCGTATTCAAAATAATTACCACATTGTGCGCGCAGTTTTTCAAAAGTATTTGAATCTTGTAGAAAACATCCTGCAGACTGCATGCATGGTAGTTAACCCTCACACAGTTTACAACTTTGCTTCCCCCTTTGATTGCACGTCGGCAGGTCGGAGTTCACATCACGAAAACACGCCTATATAATTTTGACCCCCTTAAACCCCACTTTTATATAGCAAAACTGGCGTTTATAGGGGTAAACATTATTTTTCTCATTCTGTTCAAAACATAGATTGTTGGTACTCGTTAGAACCGCCTCATCGAGGTGGTTCTAACGGGTACCCACAATCTATGTTTTGAGCAGAAATAAGAAAAATATCAGAATTTTTTATCTGACAATTTTCATTTATTTGGTGGTAAAATATTCTATATATTTGAATAGGCGTGTTTTCGTAATGAGACTCTCTGACGACCCGCCTAAAGACTTTTAAGTAAGTCGGTCGGTACCTGATGCTCCGGCTCTGATCGGGCCCACCGGAGTCCAACTGTTGGGTTTCTTCTGCTGCAGCATTTCAGTTGTTTCTTGCTGCCGAGTCATCATCGTTGTTTTATTTCTGTATTCGTTTGATTTTTATGTTCCCGGAGATTTTGCACTAATGAGTTTGAAACTCTTCACGCGGACTGAAAAAAAAATGTCTTGTGTATTTCATGGCAGAACTAAGGGCGAGGGTCTTGGCCAATTAAAATCGATTGAAGACTCCCGCCCCCCACCACCCCACCCCCTCACACACACACACACACACACACACACACACACACACACACACACACACACACACTCCATTAAAGTATTTTCACACACTCTATTATAGTATTTACTGGCCGTTTGGATAGCAATTTGGCCATTTTTTTGGAAAAAGCAAAACCCAAAAAAAAAAAAAAAAAAAAAAAAAAAAAAATACAACAACAAAAAAAAAAAAACTGTCCTTTGGCTTTCTGCTTGAAGAGTTTTTATTGTGGTGCCGTTGCTTTAAGTGAGTTCTTCTTTCCCGTTGGTGTCTTCGACGGAAGGTGTTAGGTAATTACATCGATTCCTGATCATTATCCCCCTTTCTATTTTCATAACCAGAACTCAAGAAAACCACACACGGGACCTCGATTAGCCCGACTACATTTTTGCGAACAATCTTTCTGACATTAACTCAAAATGACGGCGATACAAATATCAAAGTCAAGTCGTCCATTTCTGGTTCTAAATTTATTAGTATCTAATGATAGAATATCTATTAACACAAGTGACAAACATTTACTCTACAGAATAACAGGATAGTCGTGAATCGGTACAACGCTACAGGAAGATACGGCACAATTAAACCGCAACGTCAGTTAACGTACCTTCAGACATGTGCGCCCAGCGAAGATTCAGATCAGCCTGCGCATAAGCGCAGTCTGATCAGAATCTTCACTAGGCAAATTTTGGATGGACAATTATTCAAACTTTCTTCATGCGGACAACGAAGACTCCAATCAGACTGCGCAGATGCGCAGGCTGATTTGAGTCTTCGTTTGGGCACACATATCTGAAGGTACGTTTTCTCACATTTCGGCTCAACTTGTAAATAGATTATAATTGGCTGCTAACAAGCGAACAAAGACCTTCTGTATTATGTGAAAAACAAAGATATGGAAAACATGCGCACCATCGCAATATAATGGAATGTATTCTCTTACCCTGTCTTGTGTGGTAATATGCAAGCATTTTCTATACAGAGTAGAACCCAATTTGTCTGCATAAATGTATAGTTTGATCTGGAACTTTGATCTTGCTATAACACATAGGACCGTTTTACCCCAACACTATTCATATAATAACGCTAAGAATTATTTGCTGAATTCCAAACGCTGCGAGCTCGCCGGTTTATCAACTCGTGCTGATAAATAGTAGATTCATTCTCCGATCAGTTACGTTATTAAAGCGGGTTCGGTTTGCAGTACAGGAAGTGGTCGCATATGCACAGGACAGCTGTTGATAGGATTAATATCATAGGAAAGTGTATTTGAGGTAATTTATCTATAAAAAATAAAATGAAATAAAACATGAAAATATGATAAGTGTCTTTGTGAAAATGAAAATAATTCTTATTTTTTTTTTTACCTTTATTTACTACAAATCATCGCAGAATGGTAATTGAATGTATTGCTTCAATAATATTAACGTTATTTTGAATTTATTATTGATCCATTTATGCCTAGTGGACTCTTCTACCTTAACATTTTGGACAGGTCCATTTCATGTATAAGGGATGTTTTGTTAGTTTTTATTATTACAATTTTTTGTAGAAAGTTCTAAACTTGATGCAAACTGTGTAAACCCTGATCAGACGCCGCCTTCTGCGGCGTCTGATCTGGGTCTACACGGTTTGCCAGTTACGAGTATGCTATGGGACGCTATAAATAATACAAAATGATACAAAATACTAAATGATACAAAATGTATATACTAATTTTATGTTATAACTGCAATTTTTGAACAGATAATTTATGCATTATAAACAGTTTAATTTACAATAAACACGTTTAAATTTTATCAAGTTCTTCCACTAGTTCTCGTACAGACAGGCCTGTGCAAACATTCTAGACTCTTGTACATTTATTTGAACAAATAGACATGGACAAACTTGTTGAACCAAATCAGAAGCCGCAAACTGCGGCGCCTGATTAGGAGAAACGCTGTTTGCAACCCCTGTTGCTGTTATTAGGCATATCAACAGGTCGTAAAATGGATACTCAAATATTAAGACAAGTAATGCAACGCGTCACGAAAACATGCCTATATAATGTTGATCCCCTTAAACCTCACTTTTATATAGTAAAACTGGGGTTTACAGGGGTAGACATTATTTTTCTTATTTTTGCTCAAAACCATACATTGTGGGTACTCGTTATAACCACCTCGGCGAGGCGGTTCTAACGAATACCCATATTCTATGTTTTGAGCAGAAATATGAAAAATATCAGAGTCATTATCGAAATTTTCAAGTTTTTGGAGGTGAACTTTTATATATATTTGAATAGGTGTGTTTTCGTAATGGAGTTAACGAGAGTTGATACATTTTAAGAGGAGCTCTCCGATCAACCGACTTGTGCTGATAAATAGTTTATTCATTCTCCGATCAGTTACACTATTATAGCGGTTCAGTCAGCAATGAAGGAAGCCGTCACATATGTACAAGTTAACTATTGATGGGATTAATATCATAGGAAAGTGTAATCGAGGTAATTAAATCTACAAAAATAGTAAAGAATATATATATATATATATATATATATATATATATATACTATATATATATATATATATTTTTTTTTTTTTTTGCATCATTATTTTACAATAAATCATCCCGGAATGTAATACGCATTGTTGCAGTAGTCTTTTTACAAAAGTATTATTATAAATACAAAATGTATTTACTTTATTAACTGGAATTCTATGAATTGTATTTATTTGTTTGTATGTTTGGCTGCAATTATAGTATTATAAAGTTACTATCATTCATGCTTTTGTTTGTGTTGAGGTTTTACGGCCCAGTCAACCCAATGGGGTCATGTCGAGCGCGGTCAGTTTACCTAACCACACGTTTACTGGGCAGGCTTAGTCCTCTAAGCGGTTAACCGGTATTGTGCACATTCTTTCGCCAGAAATATCATTCATGCAACGTGTATACACTTTTTTATAACCTATAATAGTATTTATTTGATTGTACGTGTAACATACAGTTATCTTAAACAGTTTATGTATATATTGACTACAGTTTAAATTGCGATAAAACGTTTTGAAATATCAGTTTCTAATGCTTGTATTGAGAAAAAAAAAAAAAAAAAAAAAAACAGGCCTGAGCAAACATTATAGACTCTTGTATTTGCACAGATTGATCTGAGCACATTAAGACCCAAATCAGATGCCGCAGAATGTGGCATTGTTTGCCACCAGAGTCGCAGATATTAGACACGTGGTAAAATTGACCTAGGCCAAGTCATGTAAGGAGTTGAGGATTTAAGGAGACTTGATACACTTTAAGGGAAGCTCTCTGATCAACAATAGTGGACTCATTCTCCGATCAGTAACGCTATTGAAACAGGTTCAGTTAACACGGATTAACACGGTTAACACGGATTATTTTTGCATAGTTTTTAGCAACAAATCGTCCCAGTATGTGATATGTATTGTTTCAGTAATATATTTATAACAAAATCTTTATTATTGTTATTACTATTATACAAAAGGTATATACTTGTTTTATAAATTACAATTACGTCATTTATTTGCTTGCACGTGTAATATGTAGTAAAATAGTTTGTTTACGCACTAACTGCAGTGTAAATTGCAATAAACATGTTTAAAATGTATCAGATTCATCGCATCGCTTGCCCCCCCCGCCACCCACCCCCACCCCACCCCCCCCCCCACACACACCCCCACCCCCTGTACGAGGGGTGTTCAAATATGAACGCAACTAGGCCAATATCTCGCTTTTAACCACGATTTGCACGAAATAGGTAGATGTATCGTATAGATGGTTGTATAAGCTTTTCATTGATACAATACATGTGTAAATCCGTTCAGTATAGCTTTGACAATTGCTCGATTAACACTGTCTCTGCGTGTACACTAAAGCTAAAATAATTGGGAAAAGGTCTCCTTTCACTGACCAAATACGGTCCTATATCAAGAACTGCTGTATTCTTGGTATACAGGCGAAAGAGGTATTTAATGAAACAAGGCGGCCAGTGTACGCGAATATCTGAAACAGGAAAAGGTTGTCGAGCTTCCGCACCCTCCTTATTCGCTAGATCTTGCCCCTTGTGATTTTTCCTATTCCCGAGGCACAAAAAACACTTCGCTGGAAGAAAATATCAAACGCGCAAAAATCTCGGTTCGGCTGTTTTTCAGTGTCGGAACAGTATACCTCGACAAGATTTTGAAAACGCATTTGAAAATTGGATTAAAAGACTGAAACTCTGTGTATCACATGGTGGCGAGTATTTTGAAGGATTGAGATAAAGATTTTGGCATTGTTTGTTAAGCACTTCTGAAAATTAACCCAGTTGCATTCATATTTGAACACCATTCGTATTCAGACAGACAGGCCTAAGCAATAATTATTGGACAGACAAACCTGAGCAAACTTGTAGATCAAAATCAGATTGCGGCGTCTAATTAGGGTATATACTGTTTGCCTCCCATGTTGCAGTCGTTAGTTATATCGACAGGTAGAAAAATATATTTCTCAATTTTAAGACAAGTTGTGCAACCGAGTTAAGGAGATTTTAAGGGGAGCTCTCCGATTAATCGTGCTGCTAAATAGTAGAGTCATTCTCCTATCAGTTACGTTATTGGGGCGCGTTCAGTTTGCAATAAAGGAAGCCTTCACATATATACAGGACAACAGTTGATGGGATTAATATCATAGGAAAGTCTATTCAAGGTAATGAAATCTACAAAAGCGAAAAGTAAAAAAAAAAATAAAATAAATAAAATAAAATAAAATAAATAAATAATAAAATAGGTAAAATGAATTAAATCAGTACTGACGTTTTGAAAATGAAACAAAATCTTAATTATATTTGCACCTTTATTTACAACTTATACTCCCAGAATTGGATACGTGTTGTCTCAGTAATATTATTATGAAATATATTATTATTGTTACAAAGTTTATTTACTTGTTTTATTATTATAAATGCATTGATTTGATAGCACGTGTAATATACAATTATTTCAAACTGTTATTTTATGCATTATATACTGTTCAAATTGCGATAAGCACGTTTAAAATTGATCAGATTCAGTTCAGACAGGACTAAGCAAACATTATTGACACTTACATTCGGACAGGCACAATACAATACAGTACAATACAATACAACAACACAATACAATACAATACAATACAATGCAATACAATACAATACAACACAATACAATACAATGTAATACAATACAATATAATACAATACAATAATTTACAATACAATACATTACAAACATTTCATTAAAGTCTCTCCTCACTTGAAAGTAAAATATACATTATTAAAATTTTCATATACGAGAGGCTTTGCTTTAGAACTATGAGAGATTACCCTGAGGGCACACGACGGTGCAGCGACGTTCATGCGACGCTACCACGACGCCACGCGCCCACTGGATATATACATATATACATATTTACAAAAACCTTTACAAGCTAAAAAAATATCATTGACCATTATAAAAGTTATCAAAGTAAAATTTCTAGTATCATTTTAGCAACAGCTTGGGCTTAGCGGCTTTTATAAATGTAGTTCGTCTCGTTCTCAGTATTTCATAGCAGATTATGGCACATATTCTAACACGTCTGTTCTGTTTACAACTGAGAATAGCGGACAGTTAATCCTGAACGTTTAAAATCCGAAAAATTAATCTGCTGCAACATTAAATATTAATATCCTTATACTACTGTATTTTTGACAATGGATGAGTATATGTTCTTCGTTCTCCAGGCGAACCGATTCAACACCCCAACGACATTTCGCATACCATTACGAAAACACGCCTATTCAAATATATAGAATATTGTACCACAAAAAAAAAAAATTGAAAATTTTCAGATAAAAAATTCTGATATTTTTCTTAGATTGATGAGGCGGTTCTAACGAGTACCCACAATCTATGTTTTTGAGCAGAAATAAGAAAAATAATGTATACCCCTGTAAACCCCAGTTTTACTATATAAAGGTGGGGTTTAAGGGGGTCAAAATTATATACGGGTATGTTTTCATGATGATAATTCTGTGCAAGTAAGGCATAACTGAGCAAAGATTAAGGTCCAGTCCTCTAAAACATCATTAGCTTACCGAGCTCATTAATGACAAACACTTAAACTATTGTAGCTAAGATATTTTCAGATATATTGATATTTTTGCTAAAAAAAAATGTGAATAATGCAAAATCTTCTCACGTTTTTTTTCTGCAAAAAGTATCAATGTATTTGCCATATTTCAAAATAGAAACTTTAAGATCAAGTTAATAAACAGCTTTTTTTTGCACAGCCGGGCCTAGATTGTGACGTCTGATTGGGGTTTAAACCATAGCCACCCATGTTGCAGTTGTTAGGTTTATCGACAGGTAGCAAAATAGATATGCTGTATATGAAGCCTCGCAATATAACCAAGACTTCGTTTTACGCTCTTGTGTGTGTACATTATTGCCTAAGGCTACCTTTTAAATTCTTATAGTCAAATTTTATACAAGTCATGAAAGGAAATAAGGGGCACCGATACACTTTTAAGAAGTTATCGCTATCAAAATTGTTTTGCAACTATCAGACAGGACTATACTCTTAAAGGGAGCAAAATGTTTCCGTTTAGAGTAGACACCATTTTAGAAGAGGCTAGAAAGATTGCTGGCAAAACTGATTTTTTTAACAATTTAAAGATATGCAACTTACTGCAAAATGAAGGGATACAGCATGGATGTTCTCCGGTAAACTGCCTACATGGTTTAAAACCAAATTATGGTTAATAACTTAGCTTTCCTGTGTAATTGTACGACCGTGTGTCGGTCCTCAGATTAAATGACAGCTCTCTCTCAATCTGTTTCAGAAGGTAAACGCTTGACTATCATTGTCTCAAGCACAGCGTGGTTCTGTTTGTTTTATTCTTCTGTACTGGATTCATATCGCCATTTAGTCCTTTGCATTGTATTATTACATTTTTTGGGGGATTATATGTGTTTCGCTATGACGCTTCAATGATGAGGTAGAGGACCGAACATACGTTTGTAATCTGGAGACACATTAAGAATGAGATTTCGCGCAAGTGAGACTGGGTTATGTCCCCAGTAATTTTCTCGCCTGCGCCAAAGGCTCAGGATGAGCTATTGTGATCACTCTTCGTCCATCGTCCGTCCGTCCCTCCGTCCGTCGTCCGTCCACACCTTTGAACAACATCTCCTCTGAAACCCTTAAGCCAGTTTTCTTCAAATTTCTCCTGGAGTTTTCTGTTAATGGGGAATTGGAAATTTGTACAAATGGTCTCGGTCCGTTAATGAAGAAGGCCGCCATGGCGATATATGGTAAGCACTCTAAAAAATCTTCTTCTCCAGAATGAAGAAAGCTTCAAGGATAAATATTTGTATATAGCATCAGGAACTCAAGGTCTACATAGTTTTTACAAAGGATACATAGGTTAATATTTGACCTTTTACAGCAAGGTCAAATTTGCGTCCTTATGCATTTGTAGGAATGAAATATTGAAAATTCAGATTCTCAAAATGTATTAAAGATCAAAGTAGCAAACCTCCAGTTACAATCAAAGTTTTGTCCCCCAGGGTTATCTGCCTTTTCCCCTTGGGCTATGTACATGTATAAAATCTAGTAATCTTTAAACGTCTTCTTGTGTAAAACAGCTGGACCAATTTTCTCCAGATATTACATTGGGCCTTCTGTCAAAGGCGGATTATCAATTTGTTCAAACCGTTCTGCATCATTAAACAAGATGGCTGCCATGCCCATATATGGTGAAAAACGCTTAAAACCTTTTCCAGAACCAGGAAAGCTTCAAACACTGTAAGTTGCGACAAAAATTATGTCCGCGGGGGTTATCTGTCCGTGCCCCTGGGCTATATACATGTATTGTAATCTTTAAACATCCTCTTCTCTGAAACAGCTTGACCAATTTTCATTAGTTTTCACATTGGGCTTTCTGTCGAAGGGGTATTATCAACTGGTTAAAACGGTTCTGCATCATTTAAAAAGATGTCCACCGTGCCCATGTATGGCAAAACGCTTAAAATCTACTTCTCCAGAACCACGAAAGCTTCAAGGCTGAATCTTGGTATGCATCATTAAACAAGATGGCCGCTATGCCCATATATGGTAGAAAAGTACTTTTTTTTTCAAAAAAGTTAAGAGAAAAGTCCAGCGAGTGCCACAATCACAAACCGCAGCCCTTCACAGACCTCAAGAGGAAGAGGAAACCGACAAATCTAAACAAGCACAAACCGAACAAACGTACGAAAAGCACTAAGATGAGCTCTCTCTTCCCCAAGCGAGGTAATCGCAATACTAAAAGGACTGAAAAACACAAGAACAAAATGACACACGGAAAGACATACAACAAATCGCCTCGTAGAATAAACTACAAAGCAACAAAGAGTAAGACCAACACCGGGACCACCGCCTTAGAACGGTCGGTAGAGCAAACCAAGGCTGAATCTTGGTATATAGCATCCGGGACTTAAGGTCCACCAATTTTAGTCAAATGATGATTCTAGAATGACCATTGACCTTTCAAGGACAAGGTCAAATTTGCAGGCGCATACTCTTGTATAGGGAAAATGTGGCAATACTGGAAGAAAGTTGTATGGCATTTGCAAATATGCAATGGCCGTTTTACTCAGCTGAGCTAATCGTGGCCCTTGGGCCTCTTGTTTATTTCAACTGACCTAGACTAGCTACCAGTCGGATATCATTTTCATCAATAATAATTATTAATATAATAATAATTGAATGATAATGTACTGCCTATTGCTTGCCTTCGCGTATATCTTGGGGACATCCTTGTTGTCAGAGACCAAAAATCAAAGACTGACTACATGTAATCATATATACTCGTAATTTTAATAAGCTTAAAGTGAACTGCTAGTCTACTATTGACCGTTCGATTTGCGGTTCGAGCCGAGTTGCGGTTCTTCTGTGTTCGTGCGTCGCTGGCGTCTGTTTTGTCATTGTTTGTTCCTCACCTCTCCTTCTTTCAGTGCCTCAGGAAGGCCGTGCTTCCTCATGTTTCGCTTTTCTGTGTATCTTCACTTAAATTTGTGGTGAGCAGGAAAGCAAATAGAAAGTCTGAAAGTTGTCTCCTTTGTGAAAAATGGAAAATCATCTACCAAGTGTATCCAGTCCCATTATTTGCTTGTGTTGAGGTTTTACGGCCCATTCAACCCAATGAGGTCATGTCGAGCTCGGTCAGCTTGCCTAACCATAATTTTCTGGGCAGGCTTTGTCTTTTAAGCGGTTAACAAGCATTATGCACTTTCTTTTGCCAGAAATCCAGTCCCTTTAACTCTTTCGGTGCCAAATTTCAGACGACATTTATCTTCTGCTTTGTTTTCTAACAAACTAACAACTAGAAATAAGTTTATATGTAAAGCTGCAAGACTGAATGTCAAACAGCGTAGATCCTGATAAGACGACTGTTGGCAAAAGCCTGTTATCATCGCCTATGGTAGTGAAAGAGTTAATGTGTTTGGATAGAGTAGACACGGTATAATACATAATCTGCCTAACCCATGCATGTCGAGTTGACTCTTCTACCTCAACGTTTTGGACAGGTCTATTTCTAATAGAAGGGGGTCTGATGAGTTGTTTGTTATAACGTTTAATAGAAATGCAAAACTATAGATCCTGATCAGACGTCGCATTCTGCAGCGTCCGATCTGGGTTTATCCTGTTTGCCAATGTCCCTATTATGGGACGCCAGGTATACATGAGTTGAAAAAGTCGAGTCTGCAATGTCTGTAATCATTTAGGTTCGCTTTATTATTAGTACCAAACAGTTAGGTGAATACGATACCAACTTTTGTACATTTCATTATTCTCTTGAGTACATAAATCGCAATTTTACATAACGGTGTCCATGTATCGAGGGTGCGTTTTACAACTTCGAGGTTTAAAATGTTTTTAAACGAAATTTATTAGCGATACTGTTAAACTCAGGTATAAAGCCTTCATCGAATTTTCAGTTACAAATATGTTTCTAGTCCTCCACGTGTTCCGACCCATATATATTTAATCTTCAGCAATCAAACACACTAGTTATATTTTTTTGTTCATAATCATAGAAAATGTAGCGTGACATTTCATTAGAAGAGAATCTGAATGAGACGTGAAGCTTTAGTTGTTGTAAGTAAATAATAAGAAGATCGTCTGACATGTCGACTGCTATTATTTATAGTCAACGGGTTAAAGGTTAAATGACAGGCGGACTGTGGTTCGAATTGATTTGAGAGCCGAAACTCACATCTGTAAAAAATCTAAACCGAGCATCAATTTGTTTGTAAATGAAGATATTTGCCAGTTTTGAAACGCATATTACTACATAGCAGTAATTGCCATCACGGAAGATCTTACGCTTGAAGATTTCTTATAGTATTGCCTGAACACCTTTATATATGTATACACGATTTTGTAATAAAAAAATAAGTAAAACAATAAATAAATAAAATTTATTAAACATTAATTTAAAAAAAATCACTACATTTTATTAAATAAATAAATGTAAATACATAAGTAAATAAATTGTTCTTAGTCAGATCTCAGTTATGAGACATTCATTACGAAAACATGCCTATTCAAATATACTGAAAATTTTACCACCAAAAACTGAAAATTATCAGATAAAAAATTATGATATTTTTCATATTTCTGCTCAAAACATAGATTGTGGGTACTCGTTAGAACCGCCTAAACGAGGCGGTTCTAACAAGTACCCACAATCTATGTTTTTGAGCAGAAATAAGAAAAATAATGTATACTTCTATAAACCCCAGTTTTACTACATAAAAGTGGGTTTAAGGGGGTGAAAATTTTATAGGCGTGTTTTCGTGATGGGAACTATTTCTGTCCAGTCAGCGCTCTTTCTATACAAACTATTGTCTCTCGTACGTCTGTGATTACTGGCTGGCTTAATGTATGAGTATATAAGCTTTATGTCATATGCGTGCAATCTACTAGTCTGATTAGGGTTTCGTGCCCGCATAAAAATATTGATACTATTGAATA
The DNA here is from genome assembly GCA_964016985.1 of Anodontia alba. Taxonomy (NCBI): domain Eukaryota; kingdom Metazoa; phylum Mollusca; class Bivalvia; order Lucinida; family Lucinidae; genus Anodontia; species Anodontia alba. The sequence goes on along the minus strand of OZ024836.1, from coordinate 11,567,465 downwards.
TGTTGAATATAAAGGCGTGGACTGTTGTCATAAAAAAGGCGAATTTTAACAAACCTCGCCCACAAAGTCGGTGGTAATAAAACTTATTTTATTTTGCAACAATTCCCAGTGCGAAATATCGTGACACGAAGATCCACCATTCTTTGACGTCTTGTCATTTGTTTTCTGTATAAAGTCGTTTTTGGCATGCGATGCAGTCAAAAGAACTTTCAACAACGGCGAATATTAGGAAGAATCTGACGGAAACAAGTGAATTTTCTTCGATTTCTAGTGTGACAGAATCGAGTTAGATAGGTCTAGTGCTTGAATTGTTGAGTAATTATTTACTGTTGGGAGGTCGGAAGTAAGTATATAGAATGCTCGCGCTTCGCGCTTGTGTTTTGATCTACTTTACAAAGGACCTCCCAACAGTGAATTATTACTAAAACATTCACTGCTAGAGCTGATCTATTTCTTTAATATACGAGTACTATCATGTTTATGAATAATAACCCCAAATACTTAACTTTCAAACGATGTTTGGCGAACATGTGGCGTCATAATACTCTTTTTTGGTCAAAACAGTAATGCTAATTTTCAGGAAGAGCAACAATCTTTACATCACGAAAACATGCCTATATGATTTGGACCACTTTCCTATAGTAAAACTGGGGTTTACAGGGGTATACATTATTTTTTCTTATGTCTGCTCAAATCATAGATTGTGGGTACTCGTTAGAACCGCCTTGGTGAGGCGGTTCTAACGAGTACCAACAATCTATGTTTAGAGCAGAAATTTGAATAATATCAGTTTTCATCTGAACATTTTCATTGTTTGGTGTTAAAATTTTCAGTATACTTGAATAGGCATGTTTTCGTAATGAACACAACCTACAGGTGCCACGACATCAAGAGATTGAGTAGACAAACCACGACGGACTCATACATGTTATAGCCCAAAGAAAAGCAAATAATCAGCTTCAACTAGATGATTAGTAGCATAACAATATAGGGATCAATTATGGTTTTTCATTCAATAACATTCGCCAGGTCCCTTGGGAGGTGTTGAAAACCGAGGTCGAACGCCGCGGTTTTCAACACCTTCCAAGGGACCTGGAGAAATGTTAATGCATTGAAAAACCATGTTCGATCGCTATTATTGCTAAAAAACTGAAACATTTCCTTCATTTCGCGTTATTTCTTGCACTATTTTATTTCGCCTTTTCCCCGATGTCGCGCGAACGCTATTTGCACGGACTATGCCCGTTCTAGGGCAGGGTGGTACACATCTCGTGACGACAGCAATTCGGTGGCCCCAGTACGAGCATATTGAAAGTTGCGTAGCCGTGCATTTACAGCGCGTGAATTGCCTTGTTAATATACAGCTTTTCGCCGGTTAATGCACGGCTGTTAATAACGTGTGACACTGCTTTTTATGAACTAATAAGACAATAAACAGGAGAGAATATGACAACTGGCTTGCACCTAGTAGCAACAAGGCCACAGAAGGGACGAACAATACCAGAACGGTCAGTAGTGAAATAAATAAGGTTTAACCCCCCCCCCCCCCTGTGGTTTACTTTACTGACCGTTCGAAGGCGGTGGTCCCGGTGTTAGTCTTACTCTTTGTTGCTTTGTGGTTTATTCTACGAGGCGATTAGTTGTATGTCTTTCCATGTGTCGTTTTGTTCTTGTGTTTTTTTAGTCCTTTTAGTAATGTGATTACCTCGCTTGGGGAAGAGAGAGCTAATCTTAATGTTTTTCGTACGTTTGTTCGATTTGTGCTTGTTTGGATTTGTCGGTTTCCTCTTCCTCTTGGGGTCTGGGAAGGGCTACGGTTTGTGATTGTGGCACTCCCTAGACTTTTCTCTTACCTTTTTTTTTTTAAATCGATTTTACTGGCGCCAAATCTGCCTCTTAGGTTCAGATTCTGTAAAAGTACTGACGCCAAATCTGCACTTTAGGTTCAGAATTTGTAAAAGTACAAAGTAATTGTTCGGCTCGCACAGATCAGTCAAACGTCACCATAGACACAGACAAAAAGCGTGTAAATCAAATTAAATCATTGTGATGAAATATCGTTTTGTCAGGAATGGTTTCGGACGCCTAACTAATTCAAACCACGATAGACATATATTTGTTTCGAAAGAAGGAATTTATACACGTACATGTAACCGTGCCTTGTGGCTCTAATAAAGTAATCGTTTTAAACCATTTACTGTCACATAGGAATTTAAACTGAAATGTATTCCATCCATCAAAAATTTGAGTGCGAGTAATAGTAATAGTATTTGCTTTAAAACAAATACTATATAAGGATAGTATAGTGCATCTTTCATTTGAAAGTGCAAATAAGTAGATATGCTAATCTTATTTAGTTACATATATAGGACTTTACGTTCAAACAATCCTACATAGGAATTTTAAATCAAATGTAATGCAAAATCTAGATCTGTGTTTCCGATTATTAGCTAAAGTTATCATTGAAATGGGCGCTGTAAAAGTGTTTTATTTGCAGGAAGTTTACAGCACCTTTATATTCCGCGACCATTTCCTTTCGTCATTAACATCATGATTCCATCACTTTTTATATTTTAACTTCATTTACTAATCGCGGTTAAATTGCATCTTTCATAAGTGAAAAAACTAATATAAAACAAACAAAAAAAATGTATATATTCAAAACATCAACAGTAGGCGGATGTTTGTTATCCCTCTTATATCGACGAATATAGAAGGTCACGATAAAACTGCATACATGCGCAAGCTACTTTAGCCTTTAACTGTTACCATACCATGTCATAAGTGGCACTATCCCTCACATGGCTGTCACTAAATTTCAAATACACTGCTTTTGTGACGTGTATACGAAGTTTCAATAAACCAACTATGTAAACTCTTCAAGTTCACTCACTCAAAGATGTAGCAACATGTCGTTTCTTATTTGTTGCTCATCGATAAACGATTTTATCTGCTAGAATGCAGCATTCTGTTATGTTTACAGACATCAAACTGCTTGATTTTGATAGTTTACTGATACTTATCTATAAACTAAATCTACAATTTGATGAAAGGTTTCCAATAGAAACAAAGAACACATACAATAAAGAATAAAGGAGTTTCGTTTTTACTGAGACTTTTCCCTTGACAGAATATAGTTTGCTAGGCTACAAACATACCCCAACACCAACCCCTTTAGACACCCCAATATTGTAGCACCGGCCTGGCCTGAACTCGATTTCTTTGACAAGATACTAGAGCTACCTTTAGAAAAATAAAATAAAAGATGCTCTATGATGAAGTGCGGGGAGACATTCTACGAGGGCAAGTCAATAAATAACCAGCCTATCCTATTTCCAATTGACCAAGACACCCAAGATTTTCATGCCTTGTTTCAATACGTGTTTTAGGCCTGACGGCAAAATTGCACCCTTATCGTGTCATTCACTCATTAGATATTGTATGTCAAATATGGCTAGCGATGCAAAAGTAAGCTTTTCGTCAAAAGTTGAGTACCGTGCTGTAATTCGGTACTTGTATTTGAAAGGGAAGCCAGGTCAGGAAATACATTGCGAGTTGACCAATGTTTATGGGTCTTCTGCACTATCGTATGCACAAATTAAATTCTGGGTTGGGGAATTCAAACGCAGTAGAACGTCTTTAGAAGAGGAAACCAGGTCTGGACGCCCATCAGATGCAACCGATGAAGAAATGTGTAACAAAGTACGGGATCTGGTGTACTCTGATAGGCGAATAAAGGTGGAAGAAATAGCGAATGCATTACACATTTCACATGGTAGCGTTTCAACAACTTTACATGACCGCTTGGGTATGCACACAATTCCTTAGCGACGAGCAAATGGCAATCTGAGCATCAGTATAAAGCGCATTGTTGAAGCGGTTTAGGTCAAAGGTGACTGGTGACTGTAGATGAGACCTGGGTCCATTATTATGAGCCAGAGAATAAAGCTCAAAGTCGCCAGAGTGTAGGGCCTGGGTCTCCGAGGCCAAAGAAGTTCAAAACGCAACCCTCTACTAGCAAGGTGATGGCAACTGTATTTTGGGATGCACAAGGCGTTATTATGTTGGACTTTCTAGCAAAGAAAAGTACAATAAAAGGTGCGTATTATGCACATTTGCTCGACTAACTGAGAATTGTGATCCGTGAAAAACGCCGAGGTAAACTCTCCAAAGGGATTCTGCTCCAACAGGACAATGCGAAAGTCCACACTTGCAAAACTGCAATGGATGCTGTTGAGCGGAATGGATACGAGCTAATACCGCACCCCGCCTATTCTCCGGACTTAGCTCCTAGTGACTATTTCCTATTCCCAAACTTGAAAAAGGATATCCGTGGACGTCATTTCCGATCCAACGAAGAAATCGTGGCGGCAGTTGAGGAGTGGGTCATAGACAAGGACCCTGGCTTCTTAAGTTCTGCGCTCATGGCACTGGAACACCGTTGGTCCAAGTGCATCATTCTATAGGGCAATTACATCGAAAAAAAAAGAGATCGATCTCACCCAGAAATAAATTAGGCTGTTTTTTTTTATTGACTTGCCCTCGTACATCTAACTTAGAACTAAAGCTAAAAAAATAACATTGAAATAATAACATTATTATTTCATTTATTTTTAACAATGAAAATAATGATACGTACACGTTGTATGTCATCTGAGCCGAAACTCAGCATTTCCTTCAAGACTGCGTGTGCGAACAATGAAGACTCAGATTAGCCTGCGCATCTGCGCAGTCTGATCAAAATCTTTGCAGGAAAGTATATGGGTAGCTAAGGATCCAAAGTGTCTTCTGACTGACAGCGAAGACTCTGATAAGCCTGTAGCTTATCTGAGTCTTCGCTCGGCGAACATACAATCTTGTAGGAAATGCTGAGTCCCGGCTCATTTGTACGAACAGGATCCACTGCTACTATAGACTGGCTACATTCCTTTCAGTCAGTGCCTATCTATATGTGCATCATATTGAGCTTTTTATTTTATCAAAGAGATCCCTTTCGTCGCTTTCTACTATTCTGCCTCTGACTGATTGGGATTTTTACGGAAGACTGTAGCTGAAGAACAATAGCTTTAGTTAATGGTTGAAATGTCTAATCTCTTGGATCATGAATACCTCTTTAAACAATTACGTGGACTCAAACCGCTTAAAATTATCATATGGAAAAGGAAACATTAAAATGATTAAGGATAAACACATACATACTTTTGTTTTTATTTTTCATTTATTCGAGTTTTTTTTTTCAGCCTTATATTTCACCGGTGTTTATAAAGTGGTTGAATAAAAGAGTAATCGCATATAACTGTACTGTGGAACAGAAATATACTGCATATTTCTCACTGTTAAGGTACACCTTTTACTGTGTACAAGTGACTTCATCAAGAAAACTGTCAGGCTAATTGGCATACGTTCAGGGAAAACGTATGTGAAAATTGTTATGCCTTCATTAGGGAAAGGGAGCTACTTTACATGGAAAGCATGTGCTCTCCTTTGGAACGATTTAGTTTGGTTTAGATTACATCAAGAAAACAGACTTATATAATTTTGACCCCCTTAAACCCCACTTTTATATAGTAAAACTGGGGTTTACAGGGGTAAACATTATTTTTCTTATTTCTGCTCAAAAACATAGATTGTAGGTACTCGTTAGATACGCCTCGGCGAGGTGGTTCTAACGAGTACCATCAATCTATGTTTTGAGCAGAAATACGAAAAAATATCAGAATTTTTTATCAGAAAACTCCCAGTTTTTTTGGTGGTGAAATTTTCAATATATTTGAATAGGCATGTTTTCGTAATGTATGCCTTTCAACAAGGGGGTTTTGTACTCGTAAGCAAGTAAAAATTTACAACAGACGACTGCATTATAATTGCTTGTAAAAATTGCAAAGACCCTTCAAAATTTATTCATTCCGCCTAAACACGAAAACAGCCGGACTGTGCATAATTTAGATCAGTGGTCTGGTTGGAGGACGGTTTATAGTAGGTTTGCTTCACTTTGTTGTGGGTACCAAACGGAATCTCTTCCAACAAAATATTATTTGGTGCTAAATAATAATAATCCTAAATTATTTGAGAAATTTTCAACTTATGCTTGTATAATGATTACTAGACATTGCTGTTGATATATTTTTTCACGAGTTTTGTTGGGTCTTTTAACAGTCTTCCAGTCAATGATAGTATTGTGATACATGTACAAAGGAAAAAAAAAAAGAAAAAGAGAACATAATGCTTAAAAATCTTGACTGCAGGTTAGTTAGTAACATACAAAATATCAGATCTCTAATTGAAGAAACATCTGCAAAGCGCCTGTGTTGAACCGTCAATCTAGATCATATTGTACTTATATGTAGTGATCACAAAACGTATGATATTCACTATTGTTGTCATTTAAACGGATTAAACGCATTATCCTGCAAGACATTTTGTACCTGGTAACCTTTTAATATGTGATCCGAGACATAACATTTCCTACAAGATTGCATTTGCCCCAAGCGAAGACATAGATCAACCTGTGCATCCGCTAAGTTTGATTAGAGTCCTCGCAGGGCACTCGTAGGGTAACTAAGGATTCAAAGCATTGTCAGGTGGACAGCGAAGACTAAAAATCCTGTACAGAAAGAAAAGGCGTTCTGAGTCTTCACTGGGGCCACATACAATCTTGTAGCAATGATGTACCCCTTCTCATGGATTTTCTATGACAGAAACAGCGGAATCAATTACAGTACATATTTGTGTGACATGTCATTACGATTTGAAAATAATGTTCTTTTCTGTTACTTATGACAAATACAGACATGGAGTTGCAGAATTTGCGTCATTAGCTGAAGCGATTAGGATACATTTATCAGCCATTTGTTTCTATCATTGATATAGAGGGATTTTCTGCGGTAGACTTCCATACTTGCATGTGGACATGTCCACTTATGCTCTAAATATGGGTTTCGGTCTCAAATAAAAAAAATAAAATGGCAAACAGTGTAGACCCTGGTGAAAGCTCTCGTCAGGAATTACAGTGTTTGCACAGATACATGTGTACCTGTTTTGGCCTGCCGGGGTGAAAGGGTTAACTGTCTTTTAATGGAATCTACTGATTTGCAATGGTCGATGGTTTCGTCTGGATCTTCGATTTAAACATAAGCAGACTGCACATGCAATAGGAAGACGATTTGCATAAAACCTCAACTTCGTTTTACGTCTTTTTACTGAAAAAAAAAAAAAAAAAAGAATCACAAAAACAACAACTAAATAATACCAGGCATTAAATGTTTGCAAGAAATTCCATCAGTGTCCTAAGAACTAAGAGTTTGTGTTCGAATGTTTGTGAAATGCCCTTTTGATGCCATCTAAGGGCATTCGTGTTTCGTTGATCGTCAATTCATTAGCCAGCGCTAACTTCAATGATTGTGATAAACTTTTATAGGCTAACTTAATTGATCGTGATAAGCATAATCTTAACTTTATAGGCTAACTTCATTGATATTGATAATCTTTTATCGGCTACTTCATTGATTGTGATAAGCATAAGCTTAATGAAAATCACAATGCCATTTGCGTATCTTATGCGAGGAAATTGACCGAAGGGTATCTTTAAGCTAGTTTAAGTACCAGAATTGGTGTCACGAAAAAACCACGTACTGCTCTTGGAGGCCTTTTTTATAGAGTTCAATAAGTTCTTTGAAACAATGTACAGTCGACTCTCGTTATCTCGAAATCCAAGGGACTCTATGAAACACTTCGAGATATCCGTACTTCGACATATCAGATTTGCGGAACTGAGGAAAACAATTAATCGAACAACCACCTTTAACAGAATGAATATGTAATTTGACTCCTATAAGTTAGAGATATATTGAAAATATTGTGGAAAAGAGGAGAAATTGCTCCTAAGGAGCAATTTCTCCTCTTTTCCATAATATTTTGTTGCCTGATGGTAGATCTCTGTGTTAAAACAGGGACCAGATTTTCACTTCGAGATAAGCGGTTATTCGAGGTAAGCGAGTTCGAGATAACGAGAGTCGACTGTACCTTGTACTGTACAATATAGCATTAATTTCATCAAAGTATGGATCGAGTATGAGTATTATTTGCTTTATCAAGGTACAGTCGACTCTCGTTATCTCGAACTCCAAGGGACTCTCAAAAGTACTTCGAGATATCCGTACTTCGACATGTCAGATTTGCAGACTTAAGGAAAAAATAAATCGAACAACCGCATTTAACAAATGTACATGTTATTGGACTCTTGAAGTTAAACATATATTGAAAATATTGCGGAAAAGAGGAGAAATTGCTCCTTAGGAGCAATTTCTCCTCTTTTCCACAATATTTTGTTACCTGTTATTAGATTTTCATTTTTAAGCAGGGACCAGATTTTCACTTCGAGATAAGCGGTTATTCGAGATAAGCGAGGTCGAGATAACGAGAGTCAACTGTAAATAGATAGAGCTGCATTCTGTCGCCATTTTCCACAGGGTAGTAATTCTTGCAGACAGGACGTTGTCTCTTTAGTGTTTAAAACCATTAGAACATGTTAAGTAATCATACAGGAAATAAGTTCCAGACAGAAGTCACTATTTTTTTTTTCTGGAAACAAAATCATTCATTTACGAAAAGCAACCAAGTCAAGAGTAAGACCGAAGGAGACATATGAGCTACCTCATGAAAAAAAAAAAAAAAAAAAAAAAAAAAAAAAACACGACAAAATGTCATGTGCATCCAGCGGACAGAGCAGCCTGGGCATCCGCCCAGTCTGATAAGTATTGACTGTCCGCATGAAGACAGCTTGGGACCTTAGTTACCCATTGGGCGTACAGCGAAGGCTCTGATCAGACTGATAAACCTGCTCATCAGGCAGACGGACGAAAGCAAACGAGTACGGGTTGTACAAAGATAATGATATTTTGTTACGGCCGAGTCTGTACCCATTTTAGCTCACCTGGAGCTAAGCTCCAGGTCAGCTAATGCCGTTGCCAGTTGCCCGTCTGTTTATTAGCTTTTCACATATTCAAAACCTCCTCCCGAACCGTCAAAAAGATTGATCGAAACTTGATTTGAGGAATTTGGGTAACTAGTAAAACATAAATATCGAAAATATTTCCGATACTAAATCCAAGATGGCCGCTATGGCCGCCGTCTTAAAAAGTCTTTTTTGAGCTTTTTCTCCTGAATTGAAAGATCATTGATACGAAATTTGGTAGGAAGTATCGGGGCGATTTGTAGAACGAAAACAAGTAAAATCATGCCGATTGGAAATCCAAAACGGCCGCCATCTTGAAAATCTATAGTGAACTTCTTCCCCTGAACAGAATGCCAGCTGACTCTAAACTTTGTAGGAAATATCATTGTAATTTGTAGATAAAAATAGCTAAAATCATTCCGATCCGAAATCCAAGAGAGTCGCCATCTTGAAAATCTATTTTAAACCTCTTTAACTGAACCAAAAGGCCCACTGACTCGAAACTTCATAGGAAGTATCGTGGTGCCTTGAAAATCAAAAATGGCAAAAAATTGTTTCGATTGAAAATCGAAGATGGCCGCCTGAAAATCTATTTTGAATTTTTTCTCCTGAACCGAAAGTCCATTTGACCGACAACTTTGTAGAAAGTATCGTGGTGACTTGTAGATTAGATATAGCTGACCTATATTTCACGCTCCATTAGCCATGCAACATTGTTTTGTTAGCTGACCTATATTTCACGCTCCATTAGCCATGCAACATTGTTTTGTTCGTTAAAGTAATCATAATGAATCTTGGTCAGAATGTTTGCCTTGGTCATTTCTAGGTCAGGTTGTCTAAGTGTAATGATACTCAGGTGAGCGATACACGGCCATCATAGCCCTCTTGTTTTGTTTTCTTCTTTATCTGAAATGGAAATGAAATTGTATTATTGATGCCATTAATTTACATTCTTTACAGACGAGAACTGATTTCAGTCCTTCATTTACATAATAAAACCCAAGAAATATTAAGTATTATATTCGGTACAAATATGACGCAGTTATTGAGTCATATGATGAAAAATAAATAATAAAAGCGAAACAAAAGAAAAAAAAACAACAAAAAACAACAACAAAAAAACAACAACACACACACAAAAAACAACAACAACAACAACAACAAAAAAAAAAAAAAAAAAAAAAAAAAAAAAAAAAAAAAAACCCAAAAAAACAACAACAAAAAAAAACAACAAAAAAAAAAAAACAAAACACAACAACAAACAAACAAGAAAACAACTAATTACTAACTAAAATGACATGTTCATATCAATGAAACCTACGCATATAAACGTAAGACTGACAAATCCATAATCATTTTTTTTTCGTGTTTTTTCTGTGTTTTTCTTGACTTGAACTAATATACTAGGTGATAGCCCTACTTGCATTGAACCGGAACTCACGTGGCTGCATATGCCGTCGTTAATAAAACCATGCGCAAATGAACTGTCATCCACCAAGCTTAAATGCTCATAAGTTTCATTTAAATCAATCAAGGTCAACAAAACCGGCTAAGTTGCAAGCAGTCCTTTAGCAGACCGTGGCCTTGTAGAGTTGACCCATTTGAAATAGGAAGCACTAACACTTTTGAGCGTGTTCCTCCCTTTCCAAAGTATCAATACCGCTTAACCTTTGTCTTGCTAAATAAATTAATATGCTACACCCACTTCTAACTGTCAGCAACTCAGATTGCTTGCTTGATCCAGGTTGTTGATACAAATTTACATATTGAATAACAAACAGTGCAGATCCAGATCTAAGAAGCCAACTGATTTGGATTTGCACTGTTTTCAAAAGCAGGGCATATTCGGGTTCAGCAGGACCACGGTTAAGGCATTCACTTTCTTGTCGATATACTGTACAATAGCCAATAATTCTGCAAGCGGAGAACGATAGAGCCGATTAGAGTACAATCAAGACTTCTTGACGCATGATATAGATTCAATATGTCTGGTTTGACGAGGGAAATTGAAATATTTCTGCATTCAATTCATTATGACCTTGGCGAGATTCCTTATTAAAGGCTAGTTTACATAACGCACAGAAATAAGCCTTACAAAATGTTCATCAGTGGAGAAATAAATGTAATTATCAAACAAACAAGCTTTAGTTATGTAACATTTCTATTGGGGATCGCGTCAAGCGAAGACGGGGCTCGCACATTTGTGAAATGCGAAGATTCAGACTGCCCAATCGGTGGTTTGGATTAGCCCTCCTTTGCTACATTTTACAGCTTCTAGTCTTCTATAAGCGTACAACGAAGGCTGTCGTTAAATTGCAGGATGCACAGTTGATCAGGACTTTCCTGTCCACAAATACAACGGGAACAAAATGTCACTTGCGTTTAAAATAGTTTGGCCACCACTTTAGAAAACATACCTCATGACATGTGCGCCCAACCCAGTCTCAAATCAGCCTGCGCATCCGCACGGTCTGGCCATTGGCTTCATCGTCTGCATGAAGAAAAGTTGCATCCTTAGCCACAAAATTGCGCTCAGTAAAGATTCTGATCAGACTGCGCGAATGCGCAGGCTGATCTGAATCTTCGCTGGGCGCCAATGTCCGTAGTTGTGTTTTCTGATGTCCCGACCCGATTTGTCTTCATACCAAATGTTGCCAACGTAATTAATTTAGAATACTATATTTTACCCAAATATTCGGACAACTTAAGTCCTCGCTTAAAATTTGAATAAGTGCGCTTAAAGGCTTAAATTTTTACTAATAGAATTATAAGCCTCAGGTGCACACTATATTACCTATAGATGTTATATATATAAACCGGCTTGAAAGTAGCCAAAATATATAGATGATGACGACACGCCGTTTTGGATAGTGTTTACTCAGGCCTTTTCGGATATTTCGAATATTTGTTTGTGTTTGTGTTGAGGTTTTACGGCCCAGTCAACCCATTCGAATAAATACGGTAAAGTATAAGACATGATGAAAACTTCTGTTCATGATAGTCTCTAATACAAAACGAATACTCTGGGCTGTGTTCAGAAGTGCAAAGTGCTACCGAATGTTTTTCCCTGGATCCCAGTACCTAATAGCAAGTGCCAACAGGAGCAGGGATCCAGGGCAAAACGCTCGCGAGTGATTTGCTCATTAGAACGCAGTTCTGATTTACATGCTCAACACTTTGCATGCTAGGTGAAAATTTCAGCAGTACTGTCATAGTTTTTCTTAGATGTCTCAGAAATAAAATATGTTTGCGTTGCAAATGTGTTATTTCGAACTGTCACACATTGTTGGCATGTCGTAAAACCTTTTAGCGTGCTTTGCGAATGTCATTTCCTGCAAATTGTGTCATGAGACAATTAGCAGAAAATGGTAAACGATTTTAAGGGAAATAAGAATATCTATGTACAAGTTGCTCTCTGCTCATTCGTTTATGCAATAAATTGTACTAAAATAAATTGGTTGATTGGTCAAAGAAAAATCAGGGGACGAACCAATGTTCAGGAAAGTAACGGTCTCTATATTTTAGAATTCACCACTCACTGGGCAAATTCAGCAAACCACAAATGATGATATTTTCTTATTTTTTTTTCCAGAAAACAAAGTTTTGATATTTCATTTTTTCCAACTTAGGTTGAAGTCACGGCAGGCTAACAGGGATATATCTTTCTTGTAAAGTAAAGAACTATCCGTGACCCGCAAAGATTAAGACATAGCTGTACACATAGCGTATAAATATGCCTTCCCAAATAAAATTTCCTCGATTAAGTCGTTTGTTTGCGAATAATGATAATAAAAATAATAATAATAATAATAATAATAATAATAATAATAATAATGATAACAACAACAACAATTGTTGGATTTCTAGCCATCTCTTCATAATAAAATGATATGAATAAAAGAGCAACCCACAAATCTTCTTTACTGAAGTATGGTATTTTAATAAGAAGACTGTGATGCGTCATTGTAAATTCTAAACAAAACATTATTTTGTTTTCTTAAATTGTTGCTACAGAAAATTTACCCGTACCCGTACAACGAAGGTAAGATAATATAATATAATGTACCAATTGTTTAACTTTACTTTCTAAATCTGTATACAAATACAGCTACAAATATTTCTCAACGTCACGGCGATTTTATTAGGAATTCTAAACAAAACAATTTGCACAGATGTCAACAGTAAGATATTACGAAAACATGCCTATTCAAATATATTGAAATTTCACCACCAAAAAGTGAAGGTTTTCAGATAAAAACTGATATTTTTCGTATTTCTGCTTAAAACATAGATTGTGGGTACTCGTTAGAACCGCCTCGCCGAGGCGGTTCTAACGAGTACCCACAATATGTGTCTCTTTTTAGCAGAATAAGAAAAATAATGTATACCCCTGTAAACACTAGTTTTATTATATAAAAGTGGGATTTAAGGGGTTCAACATTATATAGGTATGTTTTCGTGATGATATTTTGGGAGTTTGTTACTGACCATTGAGTGTAACACATAGAGACTACACTATTTCAAAGGCGACATTTTTTCTTACAGACAGTGCCCTAAATATCCGAGTACAATAACTTCTTACTGTTCTGTTTTACGGCTTATCTGGAGAAGTTGCTCGAAATAAAATACTTTTGGTATGTTAGTTGTATTTTACTAAGACAGGGAAGTTATTATCACTAAATGTCAGTACCAAACTTACCCCAAGTATTCGGACACCTTCTCCTGAAATTTAAACATATTAACTTTGCCCTGTATTGATGTGTTTGAAACGCAAGATGAAAGTACATGTACCCGAATACTCACAGAATGTAACCGAATACTTAGAGCAAATGTATCCGAATTTTCAGAGCGAATGTATCCGAATACTCAGAATACTTTGATTGAATGTATCCAAATACTCTGAACGTAAGCAAATACCCAGTGTGAAGGTACCCGAATACTCAAACTGAAAGTATCCGGATTCTCAGAGGGAAGGTATCCGAATACTCAGACTATAGGTATCCTAATACTCAAGGTATCCAAGTACTCAGTGTGAAAGTATCCGAATAGTCAGAATGAAGGTATCTGAATACTCAGAGCGCATGTATCTGAACAAAGACTGAAGGTATCCGAATACTCAGACTGAAAATATCCGAATGCTCAGCTTGAAGGTATCCGGATACTCGGAGTGGAATGTATCCAAATACTCAGAGTAAAGGTATCCGCATATTCAGAGTAAAAGTGTTCGAATACTCAGATTGAATGTACCGAATACTCAGAATAAAGGTATCCGAAACAAAAACTGAAAATATCCGAATACCCAGAGTAAATGTATCCGAATACTCAGAGTAAAGGTACAGTCAAACCTGTCTCAAAGGCCACCTGCATCAGCAAATCGCCTATATTAAGAGGTCATATTACCAATTTGAATTTACCTGTGTTAAGCAAGTACCTGTCTTAAGCGACCACATTTTGGAATTCCCGTAGTCGCTTGCTTAACGCAGGTTTGACTGTATCCGATTATTCAGTGTAAAGTTATCCGAATACCCCGACTGACGGTATCCTAGTACTCAGAGCGAAGGAATATGTAGAGTGAATACGGTAATTTTTTTTTGTCTGTTTCAGGTGACTGACTGGGTTGTATACTGGCCTGATGTGAACCTAAGCTGCTCATGTTTCGCTGTTAAACAGTACAACCAGACTGCCTTTTTATGCAAATGCGGAATAAGTCGTCTAGTACCGAGATCCGAGGAAGTTTGGTAACAGTTACCGTTTTAAGCTGCAAACGCACGGACAGTTTACGTGTGTTAGAGACATTTTAACCATGTTTGAGAACAACTGTTAAAAAGTGAAGTCTTAAGTAATCAACTTTTGGATTCTGTAAATATTTATGGTGCCACAGTTTTGTGTTAATTGATAACGGAATCTGTATTGAGAAATATATGGATTATATTTATTTAAATGAACAAGATCAGGGAGATAAAGTGGAATTAGTTCTGTCACTATTATCTGTATTGTTATTGAAATTAACGCAAACATAAAAAAAGACTAATCACTTTAGCAACTGTGTGCATAAGGGTTTGAGCTACAGTAGGCTGTAAAATAGGTTCTGTGTTTTTAGCTCTGGGTGTTTATGTAAAAGAGAATTTTACAAAATGGAGGAGACGTCATCAGTCGCTGTGCTCGTTATGCTATCGGTGTTCTCTCTATTAGGAATTATAGGAAATAGTCTGGTGTTGTACATATACGCCAATAAAAAGACGAAGACCACAGCAGGGATTTTTATTATGAGTCTGGCTGGCACAGATCTTTTCACCTGCTTGTTGATCGTTCCCTACACAGAGGTGGTTATATATGTACGTTACAAATTACAGTATGATTTCGTATGTCAGACATATATGTTCCTGATCACATGCAATGTTCCTTTCTCAGCTTTTATCATGGTTGCTATTGCTGTTGATAGATTTTTCTGTATTTGTTATCCTTTCCTACACGCTCTGAATTTGTGTAGAGCAAGAATAATAGTTTTGTGTTTACTGGCGTTGGCTTGCATGTTTGGCCTCATCACAGCATTGCTACATGGAATTGTGACGCTGGAAGATATAGTGCCACAGGGAAATATATCGCAAAATCCATCAGGTGCCTTAAATGTATCTACTACAAATACCACAGATGAAAGAATGGGCAATATCATATATCTGACTGAAGCCGATGAAAATGAGAACATATCGTTCAAAAGGTCATTCGCTTGTTCTAATGGTATGTCGTGTGAAAACAACAGAACTTCTAACATATCAGACGGCATATCAACATACGTACCGCAGGAAGATTTGATAGGTTTATGCGCGCCAACAAATGACGTCATAGATGTCAGATTCGCCAATGTCTATCAAAAGATTTATGCCTCATTCTACTTGCTGTCCTTCATCCTAGTCCTTGTCCTGTATGCACTCATATATAGATCCATCTGGAAGCATCGGGCAAAGAAAAGAAAGAGGAAACGATCCAGTCTTTATCCTGCTGGTGTAAGTTTACATTATTCATTACTGCCATTCTTTATATGAAATGTCCAATCATAAAGAGGATTGGATACACCTGCTGGAGTTTAGCCAGATCTTGCTGTGGAGAAAACTTCTGTAATTTCCTATTTGCTTTCCTGCACAAAAATGGGTCTACTCTGAAAGGAAAGAATTCTTTCCTTTTAGAGTATACCATTGTTCCAGAAAGAAGACAAAGCAATTTTGACAGTTGCCTCCGTTGGAAATATATCCATTCATCTTAATGTAAGAAATATACAGAAAGTATAGGCACACTTATGTAAATTGGCCCAGCCTAAATTTACATTACGAAAACACGCCTATTTAACTACGAGTATATTGAAAATTTCACCACCAAAAACTGAAACATTTCAGATAAAAAGTTCTGATATTTTTTTCATATTTTTGCCCAAAACATAGATTGTGGGTACTCGTTAGAACCGCCTCGCCAAAGCGGTTCTAACGAGTACCCACGCTCTATGTTTTTGAGCAGAAATCAGAAAAAATAATGTATACCACTGTTAAGCAGTAAAAATCAGTAAATATAATGTGTACTACTGTAAACGCCAGTTTTACTATATAAAAGTGGGGTTTAAGGGGGTCAAAATTATATAGATATGTTTTTCGTGGTGTAGATGAGCAAACACGTCCGTTCTCACCAGATCCCGTATATTATTTCCCTTACTGTTTTGTGCTTCAATTCGAGCGCTCACTTGATTTCCTTGCCGTGTGTTCTACCATTTTAGCGGAATAGCAATCAGTATAGACTGACTTAAGGAACAGCTTTACCTGGATCTGCACTTATTGATCAATCACACTTGTCCGAAATTTAAAACTTTTCCACACTCCACGTTTGTATTACGAGTAGAGTAAACCTGTGCATATTAAGCTTCAAAACAAGTAGTAAACATACACCATTGTTTTTCTGCCGTTACAATACAGGAAATCCTTGTCATGGTATTTATAGAAAAAAAAAAAAAAAAAAAAAAAAAAAAAAATAACCAGGCGTCCCTTCTCGTTGAAATGGAACCGTCCAAAGAGTTGAGATAGTAGAGTTCGTGCGGCATAAACGGATTAATCAGACACCGTACAGATAATAACCAGTCTATTAACTGCATCTATTTATACACTCATTTTCTATCGAAATCAGTTCGACAGTTTAAGATTGGCGAGGTCTGGTGACAACCGGCTGTCAGCAGACTTTTAGGTCTAGTGACAACCGGTTGTCACTAGACCAAAAGTCTGGTGACAACCGGCTGTCACTAGACCTAAAAGTCTGCTGAAAACCAGCTATATTTTCTAATAAAATTATGAAAAATTTGTCCTTATCATGGAATAATAATGAATAAAAAAGTATAAGTTTCCATTGACAGTGTTTTCAAAGAAAAATACCAAATAACTTTTAAATGCTTATACAGTTTAGCTTGCATTTTAACATTCAATTATTTTCTATCAGCTTATTTAATACTAGCATACTTTTTATGGAACAGATAAATGAATTTATATTATATAAATTCATTTATCTGTTCCATAAAAAGTATGCTAGTATGAAATAATAAACTCCAGATTTGGAGTAAGTTACTCCAACTTTTCATTTCTGACTCCAACTTTTTGGAAAGTCTCAATAGAAAAGTATGGTATAAAAACTCCAACTTTTTCTGGACGACAAGATTTTACTCCAATTTTCAAAATCCTAGTGAGAACAGTGTATATATGAGACAAGAAATAGAAACATGCACATGCACACAGGGCCCCTAGTGAAACCTTTAAAACCATTAAAAACCTTTAATTTTGTTGAAATCCTTTAAAACCTTTAAAGTTGGCTGAAAAATCTGAATTTTGATGAGAAAAACTGTATATTTGGCAATTGTAAATGCAAGAGAATGGCAGAGTTAATATGTAGCATTTCATAACAGCAAACTATAGTTCTGTGACTTAGAGTAATATGTTCCTAAACAGAAATGCAGGTTAATATTGTCATTTCCATTTAAAGATAAAAATATCAGATTTTCTCTGCAAGTTTCTCCCTATTTTGCTTGAAAGGTGACAGCGCAAGGATTCTTTTGCTTTGGGATCTGGCAAGAAATTTAACTATTAAATGCTATTTATTTTGTACAAAATTTCTCCTGAAAAACTTTTATTTGGCCTAAAATAGCCTTTATAAAAAGCCTTTATTTTTAAGAGACTCCCCTAGGGGGCCTATATACATGTAACAGGAAACAATCAACTTCTAAATAACATGTTTTTTGTAGTCATGCAAATTCGAAGGTTTTGGTTGAAGTATATTTCAGTTAAATAACCAATTCATAAACGTTCATAAATAATGAACCCATCTTTAAATATATACTGGTTTCTTTTCTTAAAATTAGAGCTGTCAGAGGATCTCACTACATTCCCACTGCAGAGCTATCAGAGGATAAAAACTTATAGTGCTGAAATATTTTAAATTCATGCTTACCAGATAACATCACTGTAGGATATGATTACATGGCAACATAAATCTATGAAATGATTTAAATCCATGAGTTATAGGCTCTTGGCCCAGATTCCGGTACACACAATACATCAACCCACCGTTCATGTGTGTACCAGGTTTGAACTTTTGTTACCCTTACAGTTCTTGAGAAAACTGGGACAAAAAAGTTTCATAAATGGCAAATTGTAAAACCTGTCAAGGGATGTAACTTTAACATATTTCAAGGCCATTTTTATAACAAATTACAAATATCTACATGTAAAATGTTACTGAAATACACTGATCACTTATATGACATACAGGGGCTTCTACAAAGGCATTGTTACACAAGAAGGAAGCTCTGGAGATAATTTTGAACCTGTTTTCCAAGAGTATTAAAACTTCCAAGCTGCGGCTTTTGCATTAAAATAGTATCATGTCAGATACATATCATACTGAGAGGCAAGTATAGCGATACATATCATATCATGAGGTGACTATATTGTTACAGCCCTAAATGCTAGTCAAGAGTTTACATGTGTGTACTAAATGAAGATACCCTCTCTAGATACAGTCATTACTTGAATGAAAATGTACATAAACTATTAAGCATGATTGGCTGAGTAATTTGGTGAAAAAAATATGAAAATTGGTTGGTAAGTAAGAAAGTTGTTGGATTTTAACATTCTATAAAATGCTGTCATGGAAGCTGGCATTTTTTTGTGAGTGAGTGATGTCATAACCACCCAATTAAATATGCAAAAATAGTAACATTTTGTTGCTGTCTAACCATAATGCATTCATTTGCATAAAAACTAAGACTTATTTCACATAAGCAGAATATTCCTGTCCATAGACGACTTTTATTTGTGTTTTAAAAAGCTAAACATCTGATTAAATATTCAAAATATTTAATATTCAAAATGGCGGCACCCATGCTCAGGGTTATATGAAATATAAAATATATTTTTCTTATTTCCTAACTGATATTGATCAAATTTGCTCCAAACTTCTTGTTTTTTTCTAGAGCTTAATACTTTCAGACATACCTGTACATTGCATTTAGTGGGTGTTTCCCTTTAATTATTGTATTGGAAAGGAAATAAGTTCAAAGTAAAACTGAATAAAATAGCGGTGCAGATGCTATTAAAACAATGCAGTCTTCTCAAAACTGACTAGAGTACAGTTTATATGCAAAAGCTCCATAGCTCTGATCGCTGAAACCAAATATGGTAAAACATTACATTTAGCATTAAAAGTCAAAGAAAAGTAATCATACATGTACGGACCTCACTTCAAATGCTGGGGCGATCTCTTATAACATGGACAACAGCTGATCTACTCCCAAACCTGGATAGGAGAGAGTGACAATGCGGGGGTCTTAAATGTATTCATGTAAATATTTAACCTGGTTATGTCCTGTGATTAACGCCATGTTTGCCTCCAACCCCAAAACTAATAATATTTAAAGACCTTGACTCTATGAGATACTATTTGACTGATAAGTACCATGAGTTAAATATTGTTTGGATGCCTCATTTAAATGATTAATATACCAACAACTGTCTTAAAAATCTTATATAAAAGAAAAAACAAATAGCAAAATAAATGCCTGAAAATGTAGAATTAACTGTGAAACAAATAATTATTACACAGGATTATTGGAAAAATACAGCTGATTGTCACCAGACTTTTTGGTCTAGTGACAACCGGTTGTCACCAGACCTAAACTCTGCTGACAGCCGGTTGTCACCAGACACTTCCTTTAAAGATAAATATGATCACATGGGTGGCATTTAACAAAATTGAACTAGCGCAGGACAAAACCTACAATAATACCTGTTTGACCAGCAAAGACTCAGATTAGCCTGTACATACACCCAGTATAGCAGTAAAGTTATGATAACAACTAATGTTAACGTTTGCAAAGGGCTCTGTGTACGCATCATTGGGAAATCCTTTACAACTAAATAATAGAATTTGCATATAACATTTACTATAATACAAACAGCAGTTAAGGTGACGTTTACGCTTTGGTAGATTTTCCACCAAAAGGAATATAGCCTAGTTTGTTACTGCCTGTTTGCATTGCATTCTTGTACAGTAAGACCTAACAGAAAGAGGTCTAGTCTAAATGAAAACAATAACTGCTCCCAAGAGGGAACGAATTCTTTCCCGTTTGGAGACATCACGAAAACACGCCTATATAATATTGACCCCCATAAACCCCACTTTTACATAGCAAAACTGGGGTTTACAGGGGTTAACATTATTTTTTCTTATTTCTGCTCAGAAACATAGTGTTTTGAGCAGAAATTTGAAAATATCAGAATTTTTATCTGAAAATTTCAGTTTTTGGAGGTAAAATTTTCTATATATTTGAATAGGCATGTTTGCAAAATGACTGCTCCCAAGAGGGAACGAATTCTTTCCGTTTGGAGAAGATCCATTTGTAGAAGGTATGAGAAGGATTAAAGTGGCATTTGTCAAGCATGGTGTATATCTCATATAATTTCTTTTACGGCTGGCACGATTAATCGGATAATCGATTAATTTATCGATAAATTTCCCATAAAATGATTATCATTACTGATTTGCTAATAATCGATCATTTGATTTCTGTGTTTGTTACTTTGCCGTATTTACCCTTAGTATTGAGACAACTAAACTCCTTACCATATATAATCTAAACTTTGAACAAGTACAATTTACTACCCATTGTTGTATCTAAAAATAAATGGATGGTGGCAAACTGTGTAGACCCTGATAAGAAGCCGCATTTGCGGCGTCTCATTAGGGTCTACACTGTTTGCTCAAACCTGGCTGACCGAATATATGCAATAAAGCATAACATATGGTGACAGGCAAAATTATGACCAAATCTTCAGTGATTATTAATCGATTATTGATCACAGTGGCATGACTGATCATCGATTATCTTTTCAGCTCCGATTAGCCAGCCTTAATTTCTTTACATTTTAGGTTGAGTTCTCAGCAGTGGAAACGCAGTTCACAGCGGTCACTCAGATGAATAACGGTCACAATGCCGAAGAAGGGCGGGACCATGCTGAAATCGAGCCAATGCAAAGGAAAAGGAAACAAGCTAAACCAATGTCACTCAAAGATAAGACTTTGTACGCCAACATCAGAACAGCAGCCATGTTGTTTGTGGTCACCGTGGTTTTCTTAATTGCTTTTCTACCCGCGTGGCTGATGGCCCACCATGTTGTGCCATATAATGAAATAATATTTTATATGTATTTCGTGTATAATACTGCCAATCCGTTCATATATGCCTTCATGAATAAATCATTCCGAGACGATTTGAGAAAAATCCTGAAATTTGCATGACCGAGGAAAGACATCACGAAAACTTGCCTATATAATGTTGATCCCCTTAAACCCCTCTTTTATATAGACAAAACTGAGGTTTACAGGGCTACACATTATTTTTCTTATTTCTGTTTAAAAACATAGAATGTGGGTACTCGTTAGAACTGGTTGTTTTAACGAGTACCCACAATTTATGTTTTGAGCAGAAGTATGAAAAATATCAGACTTTTTATCTGAAAATTTTCAGTTTTTGTTGGTAAAATTTTCAGTGCATTTGAATAGGGTTGTTTTCGTAATGAACTGGCGTATTGTAAATTGTGTATTATGAAAGAATTTACGTAACCAGAAAGCTAGGCATGGACCGGGATAAAGGGTAAAGGATACGCTTTCAAATACAAGCGGCAACTCTGACAAGAGTATTCTCCTCAAAAAAAGAACATTATATTTTTCCGGTTTGTGGTTCTTCAAACGCATGCGCAGTCCGCTGTATTGGGCTACCACCATGCATCATTTGCCTGAAGCTTCCTCAAGTTCTTCGCTTTATGTTTGGGAATAGCAAAGGCTCTGAAGAGACTGTGCGTGTGCGCAGATTCGCCTGAGTTTTTGCTGGTCGCATATATGATACGTACCCTCTTCTTATATGCTAGCCCATATCTACTTTAAAAGAAAATTTCTCTTGGGTGCAAATTTTATATTACTGTGAATATTACTATCTTTTCCGGGTCCAGTTGTTCAAAACTAACTATGCCATTAGTTAACATAACGTTAAAACTTTGATCATTAAATATGGCACAATATATATGGCGCTAATATTTTTGCTGAGAAAATGTGAGTAGTTTTTGCATTTGCAAAATGCAAAAACTACTCACATTTTTCAGCAAAAGTACCTGTGAATTAGATGTTGTACTTACTGAAACAGTTAACATTTTGACCACTAACCAGCTCGTTAAGCTAACGACGCTTTGAACAACTGGGCCCTGGTCTTTAGGACTCTTGATTTACACATTAGATTGAAAGAAAAGGAGGTCCGCTTACGACGTTGCTGTGGAATATACGACATGTTGCAAATTCAACATCTCGCATAAACAGATTTAATCAAATCGAGTCTGCTAGTTTCTTCTTTAGGTTCTGTTCTGTGTTTTTAAAAGGAATCGCCTTTCAAAATGCATGCATTCGATGAGCAAGACTGCAAACAGGAAGTGACAAAATACACATCAACCGCTTTATAACACGGTTCATTAGAACACGGTTTTGGATATTACACGATCCAAAGATGGATAAAAAATATATAGATTATATAGAAAAATGACCATAAATGGTCATTTTTTCTATATAATCTTTACATTTTTGTTTGGATATAACATGGTTGTTTAACTAACACGGTTTATGCTTTGGACCCCAACAATAGTGTTATAAAGAGGTTGTGTTGTATGTACATGTCCTTTGTAAATAAAGGCGGAAAATCTACTAAAACTATCCAGTCAAAATTACTATTCAGCTGTCGACCTAGCGATGGTAGAGGTCATGTTGAAATGGCAAATGCGTCATAACTCTACATAAGAGAGGGTATCCGTATGATAATTTTTTTTCTCCACGGAAACATATGTTGTGGGTATTTATTAGAATCCATTACGAAAACAAGCCTATTCAAAAATATTGAAAATATTTTACCACCAAAAAATGAAAAAATTCAGATAAAAATTCTGATATTTTTAATATTTCTGCTTAAAACATAGATTGTTGGTACTCGTTAGAATCGCCTCGGCGAGGCGGTTCTAACGAGTACCCACAATCTATGTTTGAGCAGAAATAAGAAAAAATAATGTATACCCCTGTCAACCCCAGTTTTACTATATAAAAGTGGGGTTTAAGGGGGCCAAAATTATACAGGCATGTTCTCGTTATGGCCTCGGCGAGACACATCTAATGATAACCACAACATAAGAAATAAGAAAAGCAGGAGTATGTAACAATTGCAAAAAGATCATTATCTGCAGCTATGAACGGTAGCACAATAGGATGCAGTCATTTTTAATGAGTATCCATAAGATATGTTTCTTGCGGAAAAATGGAGAAAATGGTTCAAGAAGTATAATCAAATACGCCTTTAATAACTCCTCTAAAGGCAATTATGTTTCTGTCCATTGTATTTATGCGTTGTCTTCTGTTTACCATATTACAAAAATTTGTGCTCACATACATGCGAACAAAGCGAGTCAAGATCACACAGGATATCAGCAACTTTACTGTACCATCACGAAAAGTCATCCTAAACTCTGGTTGAGAGAGAACTTCGTGCACAAGTGTTTTCACGTCAACGTATTATCTGTACATTAACTCAGCCTGACGGCCGTTACGAAAACAAGCTTATTCAAATACACTGAAAATTTTACCACCAAAAATTGAAAATTTTCAGATAAAAATTCTGATATTTTCATATTTTTTCTCAAAACATAGATTGTGGATACTTATTAGAACCGCCTCGGCGAGGCGGTTCTAACGAGTACCCACAATCTATGTTTTTGAGCAGAAGTAAGAAAAATAATGTCAAGACACAACAACGATTACGTCACGTGTCCAGAGCTCTTGTAATGGACTGTACTGCACGGAAGCCTATATAATTTTGACTCCCTTAAACCCCACTTTTATAAAGTAAAACAGGGGTTTACAGGGTATAAACTATTTTCTTATTTCTGCTCAGAAACATAAATTGTGGGTATTCATTAGAACCGCCTTGTCGAGGCGGTTCTAACGAGTACTCATAATCTATGTTTTGAGCAGAAATTAAAAAAAAATATCCGAGTTTTTTTTATCTGAGAATTTACAGTTTTTGGAGGTGAAATTTCCTATATATTCGAATAGGCGTGGTTTCGTAATGTCTTCTAGTAAAATGTTCAGTAAAACTTAGAGAGCTTGTTTATCATGTCTGATTCGAACTCGTTTTTGAGTCACTAAGAAATTCGTCCGATAGCTAAAAAAAAGGATATTTAAAGAAAAAAAAAATGTTGTTTTATTATGAAAATATTCATTGTGTGTGCTCGTTTGAATCGAGTCAACGTACCATTATTTCATACAAGATAAAAAAGATGCCCCTGAATTTTACCCATTTGCCTCCTGACCTGGCGCTACGATTAACCCTCGAACCACCCATGTCTAGAAAAAGTTCCCATGCTCCCAGACAGCCGTTGAAGTTTGACTATATGTGCAGTTACCCTGGAAAGTTCGCAATCATGAATCACAGCTTTCTCAAGACGCCGAAAGAAAAAAAAAAAGATGAGGAAACAGCAATGAAGAAAGAAAGCAGCGCATTTGTATTGACCGACATACAACAAAGACGACCTCCAAACGACAAACCGCCTTGGAAAGGGTGTGGGGATGGGATAGGGGAGGGGCAGGGGGAGGGTAAAACAAGTTTTACTTGATCGAAATGCGCTTGATTCCGACTGCACTAAACTACTCTAATGTTGTTTTTTGTTTTGTTTTGTTTTTGTTTTTAATCCGCATAGGGGTCACGAGGGACACTGCCATCGAGAAACGTCTGGAAATCTAGTAATTCAATAATGATAAAAAAGTTCCAATTATGATGAAGTTTGGTAGTTTTTGTTTGTCGTTTTTTATGAATTGGAAAGCAGACACGGGGTGTCACAGGTATCGGCTTAAAAGCGACACATACGTACTGTAGGCTGTAGAAGTTCAGTTTGGTTTGGAATTTGGCGGTCAGTTTATCTAACCACACTTTTCACGGACATGCGTAGTCCTCTAAGCGGTTTAACCAGTACTTGTGCTCATTTCTACGCCAGAAACTGAAAACGAGAAGAAAGAGAACATGATTTCATGATCAATGTTTACGAAATAATATTGCCGGACCCGACATTGATCGAGCCCGCGACCTCCTGATCACAGTCAGACGCACATCCGACAGCCGACGAGGCCGGTTTTATTGTACCGAAATAAGCGAAGGAGCTGAGTAAAATGTGTGATGTACCTGTTGATCTTGACATTCGATGTTCGCATATACATGAAACAGTTTGTTTTCAACTTTGTATAATGTTTTATTGTGTTATTATTATTATTGTTGTTGTTATTATTTGGTTTGGCGGCTTTCATTTTATTTGGATTGCAGAAATGAATAAGTTCTACTGCTCAGCCTTGTTGTGTTAGATATTTCTGTACAACTATCGATGGTACGATTCAAATGTCGAAAATGCCCTAAAAATTTGGATCAAGTAACGGAGCAATTGATCTGCAACGTGAGAAAACGTACATCCTTACATGTGCACCAGACGAAGACTCAAATCAGTCTGCGCGAATGCGCAGGCTGATCTGACTTCCATCACGAAAACGACCATATGTAATTTTGACCCAAACCCCACTTTTATATAGTAAAACTGGGGGTTTACAGGGGTATACGTTGTATATAGTAAAACTGAGGTTTACAGGGGTATACGTTGTTTTTCTTATTTCTGCTTAAAACATAGATTGTGGGTATTTGTTAGAACCGCCTCATCGAGGCGGTTCTAACAAGTACCCACAATCTATGTTTTGAGCTGAAATATGAAAAATATAGGAGTTTTTTATCTGAAATTTTTCAGTTTTTTTGGAGGTGAAATTTTCTATGTATTTGAATAGGCGTGTTTTCGTAATGGCTTGGTGGATAGATTTGAACGTACGTTTTTGACGTTGCCGCTCAATTTATCTTTATGAACGGTATTGGGCACAGTCTATTTTAAAGCTTACAGAATCTACAGGGCTGCGTTCAGAAGTGCAAACTCAAAGCGAATGTTTTGCTCTAGATCGCTAAACCTGAAAATAAGCGCAAACAGGAGCAAAGTACCTTGGCAAAACGCTCGCGAATGACTTGAACATTTGAACGGAACCCTGACGTACCATGCATACCCTCATTATTCGGAAACCGCAATCATCATACCATACCGTTATGAAAACACGCCTATACAAATATAAAGAAAATTTCATCTCCAAAAACTGAAAATTTTCAGATGAAAAACTCTGGTATTTTTCCTATTTCTGCTCAAAACATAGATTGTGGGTACTCGTTAGAACCGCCTCGACGAGGCGGTTCTAACGAGTACCCACAATCTATGTTTTTGAGCAGAAATAAGAAAAATAATATATACCCCTGTAAACCCCAGTTTTACTATATTAAAGTGGGGTTTGAGGGGGTCAAAATTTTATAGGCGTGTTTTCGTGATGGTTTTATAAAAAATATACAAACCAGTTCAACAACTTGTCGATGTATATCCAAAACTGCTTGATGAGTAACAAAAGTGTAAACCCTGTTCAGACACCCCTGCGGTGGCTGGTCTTGGTCTGTACTATTTGTCAATGCCTGTCTGTCCGAATACTTAGGGCAAATACGGTACATCCTAGTTCTTGCCAATGTACTATTTGCAATGGACAAAATGTGCAGTGGACAAATATTATAATCGAACTCTGGACATGAAGATATATTGTAGTAACTGTGAGCTGCTCATTTCCTTTATACACTGCACGTGCGTACATTCTGGCTTGAGCATGTACATTTGGTTACTTTTTAATACTAACAGCGCTAGGGGCAAATTCAGCAAATGTCAGATTAATGATATTTTTTCTTATTTTTCCCTTTCAATAGAATTTGACATTTCCCGCAAATTGTCTCCTAGGGAGACACTTTGCATGAAATTTCAAATTCTATTTGGGGGCAAAATAAGAAAACTATTTTAACAGGGCATCTGCTGGAAATTTCATCCAGTATACTAAGCGTTAAGGTATTTTTATTATCTCATATATATACATGTACGTATGTACAAGGTACTTTGGTTTAAAAAATATATGTGTTAAACAATAGGACAGTTAACAAAATGCCACAAACCAACAGTAAAGGTCCATTATAAGGTAAGTCTAAGGACAAGGAACGCACAGATGAGACTGTGCTTTTGCACAGTCTGATCGGGACCAGCTTTAACCGTTTACAGAAGCAATGAATAATGTAAAATATATCTACAAACATAGAAGACCCAGAAAGCAAACGGAATGAAGCATCACGTGATGTAATTAAAATGCTTATAGGGTCAAGAAACAACAATGATTACGTCACGTGTCCAAAGCTCTTGTAATGGACTGTACTGTACGGAAGCAGTTGGCCAAAAAGACCAAGGTTTCTTCTGGAGCATAAGCGGACAGTTAACACTTGTGTAAGGTAACCCTAGTCCTGCTGAACCCGGATATGCCCTGCCTTTGCAAACAGTGTAGATCCAGATCTGCACTGTTTGCCGTTCAGTATTTGATTGTGTATCAACAACTTGGATCAAGTAATCTGACTGGCTGAAAATTAGAAGTAGTCGTGGCAAATTAATTTATTCAGCAGGACAAAGGTTAAATTATATTGAAAAGAGAGTGAAATAAAAGACCGAAACGTTAGATTTTGACTTGTTTTGTTTTTAACTGATTCGCTGACGCCTATCGACATTTTAAAGAGGAGACTAATACATTGGATGTATCTACGGCTTCTTATCCAATCAAACGCTTTGAACTTTCTTTGCAGTATAAAATGGGGTATGTTCTAAGGCGCCCTTTAACATGCAATGCTATGAGACCACAAGGTCGACATATATATATATATATATATATATATATATATATATATATATATATATATATATATATATATATATATATATATATATATAATATACCGATATATATATATATATATAACAAAAAAACATTTACACGTCATTATTGATTCGTTGTCTTCTGTATACATTCTATATAAAAGACGTAAAGGGTCCTTCTTCGGAATATTTTATGCTCATTACGAAAACAGGCCTATATATTTTTGACCCCCGTAAACCCCAATTTTATATAGTAAAACAGGGGTCTGCAGGGGTATACATTATTTTTCTTATTTCTGCTCAAAACATAGAATGTGGGTACTCGTTAGAACCGCCTCGCCGAGGCGGTTCTAACGAGTACCTACAATCTATGTTTTGAGCAGAAATTTGAAAAATATCAGAGTTTTTTTTTTATCTGAAAATTTTCAGTTTTTGGAGGTGAAATTTTCTATATATTTGAATAGGCGTGTTTTCGTAATGTAAAGTAGCCGCATGGCCAAGCGGTTAGCTCTCCCGACCTACTATATAAAAGTGGGGTTTAAGGGGGTCAAAATTATGTAGGTATGTTTTCGTGATAAAAAAAAATATATTTTGTGATGGAGAATATCTTATCAGAAACCATTTTTCGTTTCTCTTCTTGTTCTTTGTTTTCAAATATTAACCGCAAAATTACTTTTATGGCCCAAAATGGGTCTGACCTATACAATTTCTATTATAGTTACCTGGATTATACGATTGTTTTATAAAAATATATTTTGCTTTTCTTCACCGATTTTAAATCACAGATGGTCCATAACAATACTGTGGACATTTCAGAAAAAACCTGCAACCAAGCTACATACCCTATCAACTTCTGTATATTTTGCAGCTGTTTTTACTATTGAAAAACACGAAAATGTTCGATTTTTATTTAAAACCTATGACACGAATAAAACATGTTTTCTACATATTTAGTTACTACAATGGGTTTGCATTAAATCATGCTAAAACTTTACAAATGTACTATGTCTATGTAAAGTAGCAGGCATCAAAAACGACTTTCCGAAAGATGTTGAAAGGAGAGTTGTGTTGAAAACAAGTGTAAAACACAAATTCTTCATCATCGTCGTCGTCGTCGCCAAACCCTTAAGGCGCCAAACAACATTCGTAGCAGACGACATTCTGATTTTTTTTTTGAGGGGGGGTGGGGGGGGGGGGGAGGGGTGGGGGGATGGGGGTGGGGATGTCTTGACATTTCACCCGTTTGACAAGCAGACGATTCACATGAAGTGTGAAATTTATTTTCTTTGTAAAATAACAGAAAAAAAAAAAAAAAAAAAAAAAAAAAAATGAAAATGTCATCCGCTCCACTTGTTATTGGCGCTTTAAGGGTTAAACATTAGGAAAACACGCCTATCTAAATATATAGAAAAGTTCACCTCTATAAAACTGAAAATTTTCAGATAAAAAGAACTCTGATATTTTTCATTTCAGCTCAAAACATAGGTTCTAACGAGTACCCACAATCTATGTTTTGAGCAAAAATAAGAAAAAATAATGTATACCCTTGTAAACCTAAGTTTTACTATATAAAAGTTGGGTTTAAGGGGTCAAATATATATAGGCATGTTTTCGTGTTGTTTGCTATCTTCACATATAATCAGAGCCCTAGACAAGAAGGATGTTTTCGTATTCCTCCAGAAAAACGTGTTTCATGTACAAATTAGGGGCGTCTCGCCAGGGCATTTCTAAGGGGCACTCATGGATCATACACGTTGGTTGTATTACGAAAACACGCCAATTCAAATATATTGAAAATTTCACCATCATAAACTGAAAGTTATCGCGTAAAAATACTGATGTTTTTCATATTTCTGCTCAAAACATAGATTGTGGGTACTCGTTAGAACCGCCTCGCCGAGGCGATTCTAACGAGTACCCACAATCTATTTTTTTGAGCAGACATAAGCAAAATCATGTATACCCCTGTAAACCCCAGTTTTACTATATAAAAGTGGAGTTTAAGGGGGTCAAAATTATATAGGCGTCTTTTCGTGATGAAAATAGCGCCTTATGTAAGGCTCTAATACATTCAGTTTATTTCATTAAAAAGTATTTGTTGCATTGTGTTTAATGTTTTCTTCTTCCTTTCATACAACCGCGAACCTACATAATACATAAATGAAGAAATGTGCAACATTGTGCGTAATGTTTATTTTATCCTTTAAAATGCAAAAAATACAATGATATTATAATAGCATAAAAGAGTATAGAAGTTGTCCTGTAAAGTCTACAATTACAAAACTATTTCTAGATCGCATTCTTTTTTTCGTTTTAATGCATTGCGTCTTAAATATATACATTTATTTCATTTCAATATGACCGTTTTGAATAGTGGAAAGTGTTAACACAAATGATACGACTATTTAGCTCTATAATCAAATTAAAACATATAGGTTTTGAACTTTTATAAACTTACTCTGAGACATCACGAAAACACGCCTATATAATTTTGACCCCCTTAAACCCCACTTTTATATAGTAAAACTGAAGTTTACAGGGGTATACATTATTTTTCTTATTTCTGCTCAAAAACATACATTGTGGGTACTCGTTAACGAATACTAACGAATACCCACAATCGATGCTTTGAGCAGAAATATGAAAAATATAAGAATTTTTATCTGATTTTTTTTTCATTTTTTGATGGTAAAATTTTCAGTATATTTGAATAGACTTGTTTTCGTAATGAACAGGGAAAACTTTTATGCAGAATTGAAATTGTGTTTTTAAAAGGCATCTAAAATATTTTCAAATGGTTTTAAAGCAACACATTTATTGAATAAATTTCCAAACTCATCAGTAAGTGAAGCGCATTGGAAGGAAAATGATAATCAACTGAATTAATCAGTGTCTAGGGTGCTCTTTTCGCGCTGTTGCCGGTCTTAATTTCCTCTGCATGGAGTCTCTTAACGCATTGATCATCCACATTAGAATATTGTTCCATTCTGTTTTGCAACGCATTTCTCAATTGGGCGAGAACGGCGAGGATATTCCGGCACCTCCGTATTCTTCTGCCCAGTACGTCACACAGATGCTCACTCGGGAACAAAACTGGACTGCATGGTGGCCAGTCGAGTGGGATGACCTTATGGTTGGCCAAACAAACTCTAGCTACATAGGGCCGGGCATTGTCATGCTGTAAAATCAATTGATGTTGCTGCACAAGAGGGACTGTAACAGGGCGGAGGACTTTAATCACTGTACCTTACTGCTGTTAAATTACCCGCTATCACAATCAACTGTGATTTTACACCATACGAAATGCCTCTCCAGACCATAACAGAAACGCCCCTCCCCAGTCTATCCCTCTTGACAATGCAAGTGTCTGCGAAGCGTTCCAAACGACGTCGGTAAATGCAAAGTCGACCATCTTGGCGATAAAGAGTGAAACGGGACTCGTTAGTGGGAAAGTACACGTCTCCACTACAGTGTTGGAAACTTTCTGGGAGCATGTGCCTTCAACCGTGCCATACGACGCATGCGACGAACGTTAATCAGAAACTGACCGACATACGGACGGTGTGCCCGAATACCAGTCTCGCGCAATCGGTTACTCACAGTCCGGACTGAACAGGGCGATTATGAATGACAACCATTACGAAAACACGCCTATTCAAATATATTGAAAATTTCACCACCAAAAAAATGGAAATGTTCAGATAAAAAATTCGGATATTTTCCATATTTCTGTTCAAAACATAGATTGTGGGTGCTCGTTAGAACCGCCTTGGCGAGGCGGTTCTAACGAGTACCCACAATCCATGTTTTAAGCAGAAATAAAAATAATAATATATACCCCTGTAAACCCCAGTTTTACTATACAATGGTGGGGTTGAAGGGGGTCATTATAATATAGGCGTGTTTTCGTGATGGATAGTAAGGGCAATTTCAGTGGCAGTTATGTGACGATATCGCAAGTGCAAAAAGTTCTATAACCCTGTCATAACGTTGCGACGTCAGGCGTGGACGTTCAGACCGCGGTCGATCGGCAACACGTCCTGTGTTTTTGTGCTAATTGTGCGTCACATAACTGCCCTATCAATCAAGTTTAACATTGAGTCAATGGTAAACTGTAACACCCTTGTGCAGCACATGGAGTGATTTCATACATGTCCATATTTGGAACCGGAAACAAATTCTTTTCATTTTGTTCAGAAGATAATTATACACCTTATAATGGCAACAGACACCGGTTCCGACTGTGGACGATACCGTAAAAAGACTTCTTTGGCATTTTCAGTACTATTGAACTTATGCGTATCGAAGTACTGTAGGGACTGCAAGATTGTATTTCGACATATGGACATAATAAAACGTCCATCGTTGACAAGCTAGCATCAGTGTATATTTGTAAGGGTACTTGAAATTCTGGAACGCGCTTTACAACTAACATTTAGTCGGGTGTAATCTCAAAGACGTGGATTTATGCTCTATTTATCCAATCAGTTTTGTCTTACATAAGGTATGCAAGCGGGGATGTTGTACAAGGAATGGTGGTTGTGGGCCTTGTATTGAAGGAATTAAGCAGGGCTGCCTACTTTTAGCTCTATTAATTCTTGCCTTTTTATCCCCTCGCACATCTAAGCAGCGATGTAATACAGGGTTTGTCTTGTACAAAAGTACCTACGGTACGTACGTACGTATGTACGTACGTAACGTAACGTACGCACGTATGTTCACCTTTTGTCATCGCTCTAGCCCCTACATTTATTATAGGATTTTAATACACAAACTTCACACAAATGTTGGGTATGATAATATCTCGAGCAAGTTTGACTTTCAGGGTCCTAGTCTTAAGGTCAAGGTCACTGTGGCTATTTTTAGGAAACAAAAAAACTTTGTCATCTCTCTAGTGCCTATATTTATCAATGGATTTTCATACAACTGCACACAAAGGTTGAGTATTATAATATCTAAGGCAGGATTGACTATCAGGGTGCATCGCTCAAGATCAAGGTCACTGTGGCTATTTTTAGAAAAAAAAAAAAAAAAAAAAAAAAAAAAAACAAACAAACATTGTTATGGCTCTAATGCCAACATTTATTGATAGATTTCAATATTACTTTACACAAATGTTTGGTATGATAATATCTTGAGCAAGTTCGACTTTCAGGGTGCTGGGGTTAAGGTCAAGGTCGTTGTGGCTAATTTTAGAAAAGAATTATCATCGCTCTAGTGCCTACATTTATCAGTGGATTCTAATATAACTTCATATAATGTTGGGTATGATAATATCTCGTGCAAGTTTATTTTCCGGATGCAGGGCTCAAGGTCAAAATAATTGTGGCTACTTTTAGAAAATAAAAAAAAAAAAAGATTCGTCATCGCTTTAGCCCCTGCATTTATAAATGAATTTTAATATATCGTCACACAATTGTTGGGTGTTATAAAGTCTGGTTCAACAACTGGGAAGTTTATGGCCTCGGGTTTTGGATGCTGATGGTATTCTTATGGTAGATTATCTCCAAAAAGATACTTCATGCGCTTGGAAAGTCAAGGTCAAATATAAATCTGTATCTATTTATGTATTCTTAAATATTTACTTCACGAGCACCCATTCCATCAGGAAAACATACCTATATAATTTTGACCCTTTTAAACCCCACTTATATATAGTAAAACTGGGGTTTACAGGGGTATACACTATTATTTTTGTTTCTGCTCAAAACATAGATTGTGGGTACCCGTTAGAACCGCCTCGTTGAGGTGGTTCTAACGAGTACGCATAATTTATGTTTTGAGCAAAAATATGAAAACTATCAGAATGTTTTTATCTGATTTTTTTTTTCATTTTGTGGTGGTTACATTTTCAATGTATTTGAATAGGCGCGTTTTCGTAATGCCTTCCAAACGTGCGGTGGTGTACATGGGCATGTTTAATTTACATGTCAGTTGTTGTATTTGCTTACTTTGAATCATAAACAAAAACAGTAATAAAACATAATTTCAGAATACAGTCGAACCTCGTTATCTCGGACTCGCTTATTTCGAATTACCGCTTATCTCGAAGTGAAAATCTGGTCTCTGTTTTAACATGAAACTATGACAACTGGTAGCAAAATTATGTGAAAAAGAGGAGAAATTGCTCCTGAGGAGCAATTTCTCCTCTTTTCCACAATATTGTAGTATATCTCTATTTTCAGGAGTCAAATTGCATATTCATTTGTGTAATGTAGTTGTTTGATGTATCTATTTTTTAACTCAATTCTGCAAATCTGATATGTCGAGATACGGATATCTCGAAGTTATTCAGAGTGTCCTTTGGACTTCGAGATAATGAGAGTCGACTGTATGTAGCTTCATCTATATTCTAACACGTAGTTAAAGTTTTCCTACAGAAATTTATCTAATATTGTCACGTGATAAGGCAGGCATGGGTCACAACACGAGCATGCTTTAATCACGCGGAAGTATGTATAGATTTGTGTTTTTTTTTTTTTAATCTAATATGCAACTAAGGTCAACAAACCTCTATAAACACCCTCTTGCAATAAAACCGGAAGTAACTTGACTCTGTATGGCGTAGTTAAATACAAATTGCCCTTATGTGAACTGGCAAAGGTCAAGCCACCGTACACATGAATTTCACCCAAATCCATCATTGGCACAAAAACGGCAAAAGTGCAACTCGTCTTTTCACCTCCAAAAACTGAAACTTTTCAGATAAAAAACTCTGATTTTTTTTTCATATTTTTGCTCAAACCATAGATTGTGGGTATTCGTAAGAACCGCATTGACGAGGCGGTTCTGTCGAGTATCTACAATCTATATTTTTGAGCAGATATAAGAAAAAAGTAATATATACCCCTGTAATCCCCATTTTCAAGTTCTGTTTATGGGGTTTTAAGGGGGTCAAAATTATATAGACATGTTTTCGTGATGTGCATCACGAAAACATACCTATACAAATTTGACCCCCTTAAACCCCACTTTTATATAGTAAAACTGGGGTTTACAGGGGTATACATTATTTTTCTTATTTCTGCTCATAAACATAGATTGTGGGTACTCGTTAGAACCGCCTCGCCGAGGCGGTTCTAACGAGTACCCACAATCTATGTTTTGAGCAGAAATATGAAAAATATCTGTGTTTTTTATCTGAAAATTTTCAGTTTTTCGAGGTGAAATTTTCTATGTATTTGAATAGGCGTGTTTTCGTAATGTATATTTTACGTGGTTCTAGCAAACAAACAATCAACAGTATGCCCTTTTCCACAGGCTGCGCGTTCATAAGCCACAAATAATGTTCACTAGTTAGTTTTCGCTCAGTGTTTGCAAAAGTATAATCTTAAAGGCAAGCAATCCCTTAGTGCGGTACTTTACAAGTACAGATTTATCTATGCTTACTGGCGAAACAGTTCTGAGTTTTAATTGATTTACAAGACAAAATATTTAGACATAAACGTCTAAGTACCGGCGCAAATTTTGTTCATGATTACATAGAGATAAGTTTAATAAATTTTCAGTGTAACAGGTAAAATAATAAATAAATAAATAAATAAATAAATAAATAAATAATAATAATAATAATAATAATAATAATAATAATGATAATAATAATAATAATAATAATAATAATAATGATAATAATATAATAATAATAATAATAATAATTATAAAAAAAAAATAATAATCGACTTTATTTATAGAGTGTAACACATTTAGTAATCTAATACTAATCTTCCATGTGGCCCTCTTTTTTCCTGGGTAGAAACCAGTACTAAGCAATGTGGATAAAGTTTCTTGCTCAAGGAAACAAAACTTGATGTTAGTGGGGGTCGAACCTGGTACCTCTCAATGGAGTCCGATGATTTACCACTGTACCACAGCGCCCACAGCAAAATCTAGCAACACAAACAACAATGTGATTCTTTAACTTTCGCTGCCACAGGCGATAATAATAGGCTTTTGCAAACAGCATAGATCCAGATGAGACGGCTCATATGAGCCGTCTCATCTGGATCTACGCTGTTTGACATTCAGTCTTTCAACCTTTCGTATAAACTTCTTTTCAAGGGATTCGTTAAAGAGGAAGAGCAGTGGACAAAAATTTAGTCTGAAATTTGGCACCGAAAGAGTTAATATTTGCTTTTATTAAGCTTTATGAAATTTCTTGATTGAAATGAAAATAAAATAGACATTAATCTGTTTATAACACAGTTTGTTTTATTTTTTTATTTATTTTTTTTTTATATTTTCAGGAGCGTCGGTTTGTGACGATCCCGGCAAATATGAAAGCGTCCTTAATGAGCTAATCGAATACTCTTCCATATGTAAAAATCCAAAGCTATATTCAGAGACCGGCGCGATTCGCGCACCGGTCAATAAACTAAAGAAAAAACAATCGTACTGGTATGTTGTAACCGTTACCAATATATTAAAACAATAATAAATTCTAGTAACAGAATGACATTAAACGTAAATCAGCGTACGGGCGAGCTGTGTGACTAGCAACTACTCAGATCAAACTGTACATCCACCCAGTATGGCAAGTATTATCATTTATTCCTCTTTGGATAGCTTGGAGGCTGTAGACATCACATGTAATTGCCAAAGACTGATCAGACTGTTTTGGATGCGCAGACTGATCTGAGTCTTTGCTGGTCGCACAAGTCTTATTGAAGGTTTTGTCGCGCGCTGGCTCAATGTAGTACCAACTTAGTCTTTAAACATTTTTTGAAGATTATAACAGGTTTGCCCTATAAGTGTATACGTGAATAAATGAAAAAAAAAAAAAAAAAAAAAAAAAAAAAAAACAAACTGTGTAAAGCATAGGCAGGTAAGGCAACAGAATGCAATTCTACTAAACCAAATAAAATGAATCTTGTTTTGTTTATATATACACAGTTTATCTAATACATGAAATAAACTCCTCAATATTCAATTACGAAAACGCGCCTATGAGAATATATATAAAAAATCACCTCCAAAACCTGAAAATTTTCAGACACAAAACTCTGATGTTTTTCATAGTTCTGTCAAAACATAGATTGTGAGTGCTCGTTCTAACGACTACCAACAAATTATGTTTTTCAGCAGAAATAATAACAAATAATGTATACCCAGTTTTACTATATAAAAG
Source organism: Anodontia alba (assembly GCA_964016985.1). NCBI lineage: Eukaryota > Metazoa > Mollusca > Bivalvia > Lucinida > Lucinidae > Anodontia > Anodontia alba. The sequence goes on along the minus strand of OZ024836.1, from coordinate 11,529,973 downwards.
TGTAGTTTAGGTGGGTCAAAATTATATAGGCATGTTTTCGTGATGCTAGCCAGCTTTTTTTTTTTTTTTTTTTTTTTTTTTTATAGACAAATTACATTCTTCCATTCAAGATTAATACCATAACCGCGCCATGAGAAAAATGGTATGCGGGAATATGCGAAATGCAGGCACCCTATCAGAATGCGCATCCGCAGAGCGTGGTCAGGGCCTGCACTCTTCACTTACAGGATGATTGGAATTTATAATGAGAGAAATTCATCTCAGATGATCAGATCGGCTGACCGGTCTGGTTTTTATAGTATATATACATGTAACTCCGAAGACAAATTTTACTGATGATTTCGCATGATGCGCCGGCCTCGGTGGCTCAGTTGGATGCGCGTCCGACTGGTAATCAGTAGGCTGCGGATTCAACCACCTCCGGTTCGGCAACATTCTTTCATGGAGAATTGTTCATGAAACATATTCTGCGGTGATTCTGTCCCTTCCGCTGATTTAAAAGGGCAGTTGCAGTTTCTGGCGAAAGAATGTGCACAATACTGGTTAACCGCTTAAAGGAGTAAGCCTGTCAACTATAGTTGTGTAAACTGCCCGCTCGACATAACCCCACTGGGTTGACTGGGCCGTAAAACCTCAACATTTCGATGTTGATGACATACGGGCTTTGCCAAGAAAACTTACGCCTCTGAAAAAACGTGGACAGCGAAGGCCCTAGTAAGGTGGCACGTCCACATGGTCTGATCATGTCCCTTGTTCTCTGTTCATTTTAGAACCAGTGTACATTGTGTCAACAGAGAGAGTAAGTTAAATGTTCTGCTTGGCTGTGCGGATGCGCACGATTATTGGAATATGTGAATTAACATATGCTCTAAGATATATTTGACTTGATGGGGCTTTTAATATGACGTTACTGTCAATCGGAAACACACAGCATCAGAGACATCCAGTAAGTTACAATAAGCAGCAATCCAAGGTACAGCGAGCAATCCAAGAGATACATGTACAGCGGAGTGATATAAGTGAAATATGAACCTGCAGTATCTCAGGGCAAGGACCTTTACCAATATAGCGTATTTACCGTAGGTGTTCGAAAAAAAAAGGTTTGCGCAGACAGTGTAGACCCATATATGACGCCACAGAACGCGGCGTCTGATCAGGGTTTACAATGTTTACCACTCATCCAGGGCCCAGTTGTTCAAAACTTACGATGTCGTAAGTTAACGTATTGTTAAAACTTTGATCATTAGATATGGCATATATGGTAATATTTTTGCTGAAAAAATGTGAGTAGCTTTTGCATTTGCAAAAGCTACTCACATTTTTTTTCAGCAAAAATACCTGTGAATTTGGTATTGTACTTACTAGAACAGTAAACATTTTGACCACTAACGAGCTCGTTAAGCTAACGACGCTTTCAGCAACTGGGCCCTTCAGTTTGAGAAATATTAGCATGTACATGTTGTAACATCGATTTGTTCAATTTTTAGGACACGTACAGAAAGGCGAGAAGGTGGCCGAATATCTAATGTATCTACGGTACATCAGTGTTCCATTTGTTGCATACAACACAATTCGACTGACGTTATTTTTGTCTAGACTTATTTCATCATTCGAAATTGGAATATACGAGTGGTGTGAAATATGTTGCTATTGTTCCTCGCCTATACTATTGTTCATTTTTGCTAAATCAGACGAAGTCTGTTAAACCTTTTTTTTTCTGTATTTCTTAATGATCCCCATGCAGATTATACTATTACCTTGTCATCTTAAACTTTTTCACCCCTGACTTTGGTAAAAGCTCCATATTCCTTAAAAAGTGGACATTTTATTATCCAAGAAAGGTTTAAGAAATTGATTTATTATATACAAAGTAATGAAATATAGAGAATTATTAATGAAATTAAATGCATATTTCGAAAACGTTATATTTTCACCTGTGAAAATATAAAACTTATATTTTTTACTCCTCTGAGCAGTGAAAAATATAAGATCCGGAACTACTTTTTAATAAATTGATATATGGTATTAATACAATTATAAAATGTGGCACCTGACAGCCTACAAAATTTCAGTTAGTCTCTCGTTCTTGAAATGAAATGATTTTTATGGTATCTCTTAATTAATGCTGCCAAGTTTTATCGTATCTCTGAATTGATGCTGGCAACATGAATTCAGAGATACGATAAAAAATAATTTCATTTTTGATCCAGTTCAAAACTAGAGTCTAACTGAAATTTTACAGGCTGTCAGATGCCACACTATATATCATTTTAAACCTTTCTTGGATAGAAAAACTGTCTACTTTTGAGGAATATGGAGCCTTTAAAAGCACTCTTCCGCCTTTAAGTTTGAATGTGTCTATTGTTGAAACATGGGTTTCAGTAAAAATCGAAAAGTTAAATGGCAAATATCTGACTCTACACTGTTTAAAAATGCACTTGTTTTGGTCAGCAGGAATGAAAAAAAAAGTTACCATGTCGTCTTTGCATTACGGCAAAGAAAACTTCTTTAGAATGTATTAACTCAATATCTGATTAACACCACTCAATGAACCGGTTGTAAATCAGTAATTGCAAAGGACCTCTTTCATAATTATTTCGTTGTAAGTAGTTTATCCTGGCAGGCACACAAAGTTGAAAAAAAAATCGATTCAACGTTGATTCAACATTCCGGACTTCTTTCGCAATAAGTTTTTGCAAGTATTGTGTCCAACAGGCACACAACGTTGAAACAACGTCGTTCACGACGTTGTTTCAATGTTGTATGCCTGCTGGGTATTGTCAGTGGTAACTTGCTTAATAATACTCGTACACTTTCCTATTCCGACTCCGACATTATGAATTTGTTTGTACGGACTTAAGACAGTTCGAAGCCGACTACGTTTAATGGCCAGCTATAGCCGCTGTTCTGTTAATCTAATTTACCCCAGGTATGATATCTTCCAATCAAAATTTATTTAACGTTTGCCTTGAATTTAGTTTCACCAACACTGATTGGTCAAATACTTAAATTTGGGTAGCTTCAACCTTACACAAAAATGTGGTCCACCAATGGCTATGGCTAGAGGTAATCTGACTTGTGTTCGATTGGAGCCATGGCAACTATAGTTTGGACAATAGCACGGAACGAAGTATCCCATCCAGGAAAGGAAGTTCGAGAAAGTTCTGAACACGTTATTGCAAACACAGAGACCTGTGACAGTTCATGTACATCTTACGATAAGGATGTACGTATATATTTCAGGTTGCCTTGTGTACTTAGTTACAAACTCAATGCCAGTAATTGTTCGGACACAGACTGAAACAGCTTGCCTGATGTAATGTGCGCCTAGTGAAGGCCTGAATTGTCTGAACTGTACTTTTTGTATTTATACGTATATTTTTACAGTATCCAATAATGAATCCGAAAGCGGACAATGACGATTATGATCACATTACGCGAATTCGATAATAATTGTTCTCTCCAAATGTTCTGTACATATGCATTTCAAGCTCAAGCGCGCCATACATTTAGGTTAATCGTCAGACATTATTCTTCTTGTTGTTTTTTTACATAAAATATGACTTAACATTTAATTCAAATTGTCTCCGTTTTTTTGTCTTTTTTTACTGAAACTAAGAGCTGATATTTTAAGACAGTAGGTGTTTTTACTCTGGAACCTCTCTAATGCGCTTGCATCATGTCATGCTCCTCCACATTTGAATGACTTGTTAAAAAAAAGTTCTACAAACTATTTCTTAGGTTTTTAACACAATGATGAAATGAAAAGCTTCACTTATTCAGAATTCAGGCAAACCGCGCCACCATCATTGCTCGTGAACCAAATATCTTCTAACATGTGCAAACGCATCCGCGCATCTGATCAGAGTCTTCGTTGTCCTCATTAAACAACTTTGCACTCTTGGCTATCCAAAATGCGCCTTGTGTAGACTATGATCATACTACTCGAATGTGAAGGCTGATCTGAATCTTTGCTGGGCGTTCACGTACATACAGTCGACTCTCGTTATCTCGAATTCCAAGAGACTCACTGAAACACTTCGAGATATCCGTACTTCGACATATCAGAGTTGAGAGAGTGAGGAAAACAATAAATTGAACAACCACATTTAACAAATGAATATGTAATTTGACTCCTGACGTTAGAAATATATATATAAAATAATGTGGAAAAGAGGAGAAATTGCTGCTGAGGAGCAATTTCTCCTCTTTTCCACATTATTTTGTTACCTGTTGTCATAGTTTCATGTTGAAACAGGGACCAGATTTTCACTTCGAGATAAGCGGTAATTCGAAATAAGCGAGTTCGAGATAACGAGGTTCGACTGTATGTACATTTTCTGACGCTGTGGCACATTTGTCTGTAACATTTGTGACATAAGAAATGTCCTCAAGTACATCAATACAATGCACTGGTTACGGTGTTATTCCGTTATGTAAACAAAACACTGACAGCACTGGTTGGTCGATTGTCTCTGAGTGTAGGCTGGGAAAATGGTCCTGAACGGGAATTTAAGACTGTTTCATTTAACCCTTAACTTGCTGTAACTGTAGCAAACAGTGCTTATCTGATCAGGCGCCGCGTTCTGTGGTGTCTGATCTGGGTCTGCACTGTTTGCCAGATAACCCTCTTTAATCGAAACTCACGTCAGAGCAAGAAGAGTAGCACGGCTATAAACAACCGCCACCTGGATTTCCTACAAACGCTCAGATTGCTTTCATTGGTCAATGATAAGCATGTGGACAACAACCTTTCGGAAATTTTGGTTTGTGTGTACTATGACTCGCTTGTAAACAACAGACCATAAGAGTGCTTGCAAAAAAATAACGGCTGAGTATCCAGGGTATATACGATTACATTTACTCACAGGAATGATCGGGGGTGGTTGGGTTAGGTAAAGGTGTCGTGTATCTTACGTCACCGGGGCGTCCAAATGATATTAGCTTACAAACGGTCAAGGCCTGCTACCATTGCAGCAGGTGCGGCTACAGGAGGAATGTTTAAACTTCTTCTGTTTCCTCACTTAATTTATTTTCCTCCCTCCCCCTATCCCTCTCTTTCATCTCATCTACTACCTTCTATCTCTCTTCTCCCTTTCTCAGTGAGACGACACAAAAAGACCCACATGGGTTGACGTGTCGTTAAACCCAACACAATCAATCGATCAAAGGAATGATCTCTATGACCAATCAGGTATATATGACTTGTTAATATGGGCCGTGTCATGGGAAAATAGCCTTTATAGCATATGCCAACAGCAAAGCTTCAAGCAAGCCTGTGCATCCCTTCAGTCTTGCAAGGAACCTATGCTATTCGCACACGTAATTGGAAGGTCAAGGATGAACTTAAGCAAAGAACTAGACATGTGGCTAGCTAAGGCGCTGAACATGCGCATAGAAAGATTGATTCGACGGAAAGTTCGAAGTCCATATTTTTTGCGAGGTTTGTCATATTATTCCGGTAAATGCATAGTACAGACAATGACGCAAGCAGTGTGTTGCAAAACGCAATCGTGCAAAGACTACTTCCGGATTATAAGAGTGCATATTTACGGAGTATTAGGTTCGCTAGACATTGATATTGAATATTGTCGCTGTTATTTCACGGGGTGTTTAACATCTCGATGAGAACACCAGGGCCCAGTTGTTCAAAGCTAACGATGTCGTTAGTTAACGATTCGTTAAAATTTACATCCAGTGATACGCAAATATGCTGAAAATTTTTGCTGAAAAAATGTGAGTAGCTTTTGAAGTGCAAAAGCTACTCACATTTTTTCAGCAAAAAATATCAGAATATTGTGTATTTGATCCGCTAAAACAGTTAACGAAATGACCCTTAACGAGCTCGTTAAGCTAATAACGCTTTGAACAACTGGGCCCAGGACAAAAAACTACATATCAATGTGAAATCCTTGTTCATTGAAATAACCACACTCTCTGAACTAATTTCAATAAAGAACGAGGACAAAAACTGGCTTCATACATGTAGCAATGTGTTCATTTTTATAAGAACATTCCATGAGCTCTCTCTCTCTCTCTCTCTCTCTCGTGCGCGCGCGTGCACACACACATTGAAATGAACACGTATTTCGCATTGGTATGATTGCTATGAAGCAAGTTATTGTGACAACAAATCAAAGTTGTTTTAACTTGCACAGAATAGCTTTCATTTTGTGCCGCTGACACTTTGAAGTTGACGTCACTAACTCTAACATACAAAATTTAAAAACAACGTACGCGTATACCTAATACTGCCTATAGTCCTGACTTATCCCGATGTCGCTTTGCACTTTTCCAGACTCAAGAAGCAGTACCATGACCTGGCTCCGAGGTTATAAACTTTTTTTTCATGCTCAACTCAGATGAGCATGAAATTTTCTCTGCTAATCAATATGAAAATGCCAAAAAAAGTTGGCATTTTCATATTTATTAGCAGATAAAGTTTCATGCTCAGCTAAATTTAGCAAGAAAGAATTTGCAATAGTTAGTAATTTGAGATTTATTAGCAAAACAAATTTCATGTACAACTGAGTTGAGCATGAAAAAGGTTTTATAACCTCGGGGCCAGATATAGGATTGATGAATAATGTCTGAGATAGGATATCAAAGGACGCAAGCCTTCGAGCGCTATTTGTCTCAACGATGGGCAATAATTACCAATCTTAGTGCAATAATCCTATTGATAAATAGTATAAATACATATTTTGCGTCTTTTGCAGTTTTAAGAAGCCTTAGATTATGCATCTGTAGTGTCTAAATTTCAAAGCCTGCACAAATGCGTTACCTAGGTTATTACTCTAGGACGTCATCACAAGCAACATCATGTAACGGTAATATCTGAAGACATGCTAATAAGCGTGCAATATCAAGTAAGCGATGATACATCTAATAGTTATTATTGCATAAAGAGCATTGTCGCACGTTATTAACAACCGTGCATTAACCGGCGAAAAGCCGTGTATTAACAAGGCAATTCTCGCGCCGTTAATACACGGCTACGCAACTTTCAATATGCTCGTACCGGGGCCACAGAATTGCTGCCGTCACGAGATGTGTACTGCCCTGCCCTAGAACGGGCATAGTCTGTGCAAATAGCGATCGCGCGACATCGGGGGAAAACGCGAAAAAAAGTGCAAGAAATAACGCGAAATGTAGAAAATGTTTTCAGTTTTTGTGCAATAACAGCTATCGAACATAGTTTTTCATGTATTAACATTCGCCAGGTCCCGTGGGAGGTGTTGAAAACCGAGGCCGAAGGCTATCCCTATATTCATCGGCCAATCCTCAGTATCTTCTGGACAAAATAAATGATTATTTGCGTAAAATACATTCTTGGGCTATCAAAAGTAAAATTATTTTCAACTCTTTAATCATTTCACCCCTATGTTTCTGAAGTGGACTCTTCCGTCTATGAAATTGAATGCATTCATTATCTCAATAAGGGATGTCGCGGGGAAAAAGAATCGAAAACAAAATGGTAAACCGAGTACTGACAAAATAGACGAAAAGGCAAACAGTGTATACCCTGATGAGACGGCTCGTATAAGTCCTCATCAGGATCTACACTGTTTGCAAAATATTTTTTTCTGGTTTGTGGAGAAGAAAGGGTTAAAACTGATCTGAAGAAAAAATGTGTCTCTAACACGTGTATATGCTTTAACTTGCAGCTTCTCATGGATAATACAATTTTACAGTCAGTCGATTTTTCATAGACGTTTAGGGGTCACTTTGACATCCAATAACCAATGCACCAAACATAGAGATTCTGTTATTGCGTCTGCATCTCATCAACTGTCTTATCTGCGTGAAGTGAAATGCAGATTTTCAAATGGCATACTTAAACAAAAACTTTATTGCACGTATTTACGACCAGCGAAGTCTGGGACAGATGTACTCAAATGGACGCGAACCGTGAGGAACAGATGTATCTAACGGCAGCAAACATTATTGCTAGCTTTCCTGCTTTTTGCATTGATTAGCTCATTGTATTCAGAATTTGTCAGAAAGGTGCAGATTTAATAGAAAACAAAATCTTAACTATCTCTAATATATAACACTGCTAACAACGTAGCGCCGTCTTAAATAATCGATCTACTACCAAATCGTGTTTAATCTGCGAGAAATTATAACTAAAGAAACAGAAAAGCTACGAAATTCCATTTACTAGATTATGGTCCTTCGAATAATCATTTTTTCTTCCAATCTGAGAATTAAGAACGACTTGAAAACGCAACGAGAACTGCTCAATCTCTGTCTCAATTTAAACGAGCCCTTAAGAAACTGCCTGATAAACCATATGAATTGTTGGCGAAAAAAACAAAAAAAAAAAAAACAACAAAAAAAAAAAAAAAAAAAAAAAACACTGGATGTTTTGTTAACTCAAATTAAACATATCTGTTGAGCCTCAATCGAAATTTCTATGGCGTAGACATAGTAACAAGCCCTCACTGTAACTGAGTTTGTATTTGAAGACGCCCAACTATATTTCTTTGAATGCCCTCAGTATACTGTCCAACTAAATTATCTAACAGACTGCCTTAACATTTTATCTAACTTAAACCTTGACTACATGGAAAATTCGACCTTGACATAAACATCAAAATCAAAAGCTCAGTCAAGCTAGTTGAAACGAGCTGGCTCCAGACCTTGCCCTCGCCCCGCGACTTTTATTTGTTTCCAGGACTGACAGAAAAGCTCAAAGGAAACAAATATGGGGCCAGGGTGTTTTTTTTTTTTATTTTATATTTTTTTATTTCAGCCGTAAATCAGTACCTAAGTAGTAGTCTACTTCATGATTTGCAGTGGAAATACAAAGGCTCTAACGAAGATTGCAAAAACGTATAGACGTGAGTGGATAATACTTTGAAAAATAATGTTTGAAAATATTAAACGGTTTTTGAGACAGAGCAAAAAGTATTTCCCAAAAAGTATCTTTCATATTATCTGATATTTTGGATGGTTGTCCATAGCAAGTTGTTATTAGAGATGCCATATATAAGATAATGTGCTAGAAAACTGGTATGTTTGCCCATATTGGAATACACGATATTTACATTAACATAATCCCATCATCAGTAGCTAGAACTGTGTATAACTCTATTTGAGTATACCAGATTTACCGTAAAGGGGAATCAGTACACTTCCAAGGGAGGCGAATTTGTCAATATTGCTTTGCCTCCTTTCTGAAAGAGGTTCTACTTTGGGACCGAATTATTTCCTTTTAAAGTTGGTCCCTTGTTAGACGGAGCATTGAAAACAGAAAATCGAACAGGAAGTTACAAAAGTTGTCTCCCTTGTAAAAATGACAGCTAAAATACCAAACATATCAAGCCCTTTTTTTTTCAATTTAGACACCACACTCCTTGTCATATTTATCTCGAAATTTGAACAACTCTATTTTACTAGCTATTTGATATGTATTTAACTATCTGGAGATCTGTCAAGCACTGAATACTAATGACATGCCGCATTCTGTGGCATCTGGTTTAGGTCTACATTAATAACTATTTCTCAGGTTGTCTGATGGAAGCTTAGAATGAATAGGGTAGGTATTAATTGTACACGTGATAGATAATAAGCTGGCAAAAGAGGCTAGTATAATATATCGGTATTCATTTTTCCCACTGGTTACATTTTAAGGATGTATTTAGTTAATATATAATCTAGTTATATTTCAGCCAACTTAAATTTAATAAATACGTTATACGCGTCTTCTGTTTCCACTTATCCAATAAGTGTCAAATTATAATCACTGAGAGTATTATCGAATCGATAAAATAAATGAACCTACTCATGAGAAAAGAGTAAAGGGTACTTATCACATAGGCGAATAGCAAAGGCTCAGGCAAGCCTGCACATAAGCTCAATCTCGCCAGAGCCTTTTGCTGTTCGCTGTCATGTAGTAGGAACCTTGAGGAAGCTTCAGGTAAAAACGTATGTCTGTAGCCCCAATAGGAGACTGAGCATTCGCATTTGAAGACCCCAAAAATAGGAAAACCATAAGGTTTTTTTTTTCATGTTTCGGTTCAAATGTTGCTGTTCATCCATTCAAACGCTTCAGATTTACAACTTATTTATTTGTAAATATGCAAAAAGCCCGAAACCTTTTTAATACGGGTGAAAAAGTCCACCACCAACTTTCCAAGATATAACATATCCATTCGGATGCCTTATTTGATTAAACGTCAAAAAGTATTTGGTCGATTTAAATGATTCCCACATTGATAAGGAAAACATAAACTTAGAATATCAGCAAACTAAAAACCGAGCTTCTTAATGTCTACTGTACTCACTCAAAAATGTCCATATGACATATAAGTTTATTATGTTATCAATGCACAAATGACTGAAGTCCTTTAGGTATGACTTGGAAAGCCTTTTTGTGCTTTGCCTGTTATTCAAAATGAATACAATGTAGAAAGGTTTGTTTCGATTGACCCATACATTGTTAGAAACCATTTGTCTTTCCTGTTTCTGTACGTTCTACTCAAATATGTACCAGAACATATAATTTATGTTCCAAAAGTTTCCTTTACTATGTAAATTTCTACATCATTTTTGTTTACATTTTTTGAGTGGGGGAGGGGAATTATTGTATCAGAAATTATTTTTGCTTCCCACCACCGTTTTGTTTTCTTTTTCTTTAGTATTATTAATGTGTCATTATACTATTGTCAATTGAAATAAAATATACAGCGATGAAGTTTGCAAAGCTGCATACGCTCACTAGAACTAGTCAAAGCGATATCTGTAAGTCACATATGAAACATAAAAAATGAATTCACTTAAAACACATTCTCCACCAATCTGTAGTTAGGCATCTTAGAAATCAAAAGCGAATTCTAGAATGACGAATTATTTTCAATTTCCTAATAATGTCTTGTTTAGAATGCAATTAGTTTGAGACATTGGCGTCTAAGCTATAGGAATTACGAATAATTATCAAGCGTGCATGTTTTCTTTGTTAACTCTTTTACTGCCACATGCGATAATAATAGGCTTTTGCAAACAGCGTAGATGTAGATGAAATAATGAGCCGTATTATCAGGATCTACGCTGTTTGACAATGAGTCTTTACACTTTACATATAAACTACTTTCCAATCGATAGTTTGTTTAAAAACAAAAACAACAACAACAAAAATAAATAAATAAATAAATAAATAAAAAACAAACAAGAAAAAAACAACAAAAAACAAAACGACAGATTTGATCTGAAGTAGTTGCGGTCATGGTACCAAAGCCGTAATCCAAACTCATAAATCAATAAACGAATGACGAATCAGAATGTTAAGACCAACAGACATGGACCCCAGAACAAAGGGTGTAATCAGGCGTCCGCGGATAGTAAGCATTACTTGGTAAGCAAGCTTTGCCAACCATGCCCATAGGCCTGAACGAAGGAAATATCGGTAGATGCGTATGTCCGGGATTTGGGAAGTCTACTTATGGCGCGTCACTTGCAAAAACATCAAAAACAATTCTTAAACTGCCACATTGTAGGGATTGACTAGATCATGATGTCTCCCAAAGAACTTCTTAAGTGTTGCTACCAGTTTGGTTTTTTGATACCCCTGGCTCAACAACTTTGTAGTGAGCACTTTCCCACGCTCCATGAAGTCCTGATAATTTGAAAAGGTTCTGGCATAACGGATTAACTGTGAAACGTAAACGCCGTATGCTGGTGCAGAAGGGATATTACTGTTCAGGAATGGAAAGTTAACAATGGGAAAATTGAAGTCATCTAGTTTGTCGTAAAGCCTAGTAGTAAGCTTTCCATTGTTAATGTAGAGATAACAATCCAAGTATGAGAAGGAGGCTGCAGTCTCCCTTGTTTCCTTTTTTCAAGTTCACGTGGATAGATGAATTCTAAATACTTTGCAAATTTTGTGTTTTTCAGAGACAATACATTATCTATATATCTGAAATTGAATTGTTGTGCGAAGTGTTTCTTGCCTGCTTGGAGGAGACTATATGTGGAGAAATTATGCGCCAAAAGAGTTAAAAAAGGTAAAAAAAAGTCCAGGGAGTGCCACAATCATAAACCGCAGCCCTTCCCAGACACCAAGAGGAAACCGATAAAATCAAACAAGCACAAATCGAACAAACGTAGGAAAAGCACAAAGATTAGCTCTCTCTTCCCCAAGCGAGGTTATCGCAATGCTAAAAGGACTGAAAAAACACATAAACAAAATAACACATGATAAGACATAAAACAAATCGCCTAATGTCTGCCTGTTGGCTCCAGCATGTTAAAACATTGTACTGAAATGTCTCATTACGTTATTTACCACAAAGCGCTACATCGGCTATATGGATCTGATTGTATTAGTTCCTAAGTTCCCACATTTACTTGAAATTAGATGTTTGACTGACCTTCTGACTGGATAAAAAAGAAAAACCAATACAAATAAGTCACTGAGGAATGTTCAGAACGACAAAGTATACCCTCCTTAAAGCGCCAAAATAGAAAAAAAAAAGGATGTAAAATACGTCAACACGAAAAGCAGACAATGCAATGGAATCACCTGCAAAACAAGTATTTTACTGTAACGCCTTATCATTTTCGTCTAAAAAGAATAAGTACATTTTGCTACGCGTTGATGTGCCGAAACCTGATATATAATTGACAAACGTTTTGAGTTTTGCGCTCTCAGATCTGAGCCTGCACTATTTGCCAATGCCTGTACTATAACATTTATATGCACAACAACGTTATCTATCTAGATAAAAGTAGTAATATAAACATAAGGATAAACCTGTAACAGAAACGCCGCCTTGAGGATACAGTGAACTAATTATTTTTCCCATAGAGTACATTAGTAATTCTACCCTTTTTGATGGTTAAGAATTCATTTCAGGGTATAGCTGGGCCTCCAAATTTTGTTTTAATTCAAAGAGCAGACTTAGCATATCAAAATAAATAAGGAAAAAACACCACAGTCACCAGCACTTTCTGGGACTTTTTGGAGGCTGAATGTAGCAACTCTTCCATTGGCAGGTATCAAATATTGAAACTTTGCAATTTCACCACTTCTTCTTTTGGCTCCAGCAAACACAAACAGAAACATTTATTTCTTTGAAACAATCAGGAAATTACACACAAACATTTTTTTTCTTCAAATTTGAATGGTGAGTTGTAATTAATGCTTATTATTAACTAGTCACGGGTCGCCTTACACAAAATAACTACCCCGGGCTTCCCTACACTTCTTTTTTGCACCAATCAGCAGTCCTGTCACAATTGGTTCACTGTGCCCTTGACACATTCAGCAATACAATTGTAGAGGGTGTTGTGGCGGGAGTAGGGAGATGGCAGCGTAAACATTGTTCGCAAAATACCCTAAAAAAACAAACACATGTTTAGTCTGTGAAACATCCCTGCCGGAATGTTTACTTGCGTGAATGGCCAGCGAGATTTCAGACAGAACACTATCGTGTTTACCTTCCAGTTATTTACACACACGCCTGTATCACGCCATATTCCCAGTTTCTTTAAATTAGTTTTGGTCCATATTAAGTATGTGCCGTGGTATCTGTCCTAATCCCGCTAGTAAGCTTAATTCCAGTCGAATGTTTCTTCTATGAAGCATGTGTTGATATTTTATGGAGGCCGCCATCTTTCTTTAGGTCACGAAATTTGACGGCCAATGAATTTGCTGCAAACGAGGATTCCTATAGCACATGAAATACTAGTGACCATTTTGTGGTGTCCAGACACTGTTGGTTATTCTAAATCACGCGGTATTCTAGCAACCAGCCAACGAATGTGCGGGCTTGATTGAGAGACCGGAGGTATATATATATACTGCAGCTTTGGATCGCTGCATTGAAAACGTAGCATACACAGATCTGTGCGGGTCAACTCCCTTCGCCTTAATTTTAATCTATGACATTTATAATCTTAACCGTTGATGTTTAGGACGTTTTACTTGGTCGAGCGTACAAAGTGAATAATATTTTAGTAACGTCAAACGGCCTGATTAGGAGTTTTTAGTTTTGAGCTGCAAGTCAAGTAAAGTCTACTTGGAAATAATTATGGACCTTTCAGTAATTAAGTTGATTATTATACCCGGTAAGACTTCAGTGGTGTATTTGGCACTATGAAGATGGTAAATTAAGTCCTAATTGTAAACTTCATATGTCCTTTTTGGCCATAAAGTGCTTCATGAGATATTTTAGGCTATGAAGTAAATAAGTGACCGTGGAAGCGCTCTTGGAGTTACGACCCGCCCGTTCGGCTAGTGAAATTGTAGTGGACTTCTTTTGTTGCAAGGGTACTTTTGTCAAAGACGTATATCACTGTCGTGGATCCAGAATGCTTACATCAATTATTTGTTTATAGACACACATAGTTGGCCAAATGTGAGCATGCATTTAAATCCTCCTTAACTTGCAGCTTGGAATCTAAATGTACTCAGATACTTGTGAGATCCTATCCCGTGGCCCTATATTATAATTTTACTTACTGTTTGACAGCCAAACCAAACCAAATATTACTCATAACAACATAATCTACCTCTCCTTAGCAGCTCAGTAACTTACTGGTATTGTTGCAGCCTGTGTAATGTGATTTGCATGTCTGCGATGAATGTATGTTAGATAACGCTTGGTAATTCATGTTACCCATAGCCTTAGTTACGCTACCTTAGCTATAGGATTTCATCTTTTCATCCTCATCACCTAGTTTTTTAAGTGTGGATTTCAGAATATACGAATAATAAAGATTAAACAGCAAACGGGCTCCTAGTCTTGTTTACAGTCACTCTGTTGAGTAGTGAAGTCTATTTGTAGAAACAAAAGCGTCCCTCCCCATCCCCTCCACTTGCCTGCTGGCACGCACAATCCACTCGCGTCAAGAGACAGAGGTTTATCTAGCAAATAGGGACGTCACATCTGCAAAGAGGTCCGTAGATGCCTCAGTGAGGCATTGCAATAACCAATACGCAATCATAAGCAATAAACTGAAGCAAACTCGAGGGTCAAGTAAGAAAAAAAAAGTAAGAGAAAAGTCCGGGAAGTACCACAATCACAAGCCGCAGCCCTTCCCAGACACCAAGCGGAAGAGGAAACAGACAAACCCAAACAAACGCAAATTTAACAAACGTACGAAAAGCACTAAGATTATCTCTCTTCCTCAAGCGAGGTAATCGCAATGCTAAAAAGACTGAAAAACAAAATAGCACAAGACAAGACTTAAAACAAATAACCTCGTAGAATGAACCACAAAGCAACAAAGAGTAAGACTAACACTGGGACCACCACCGAAGGCGGTCAGTAGAATAAACCACCAGAAATCTACCAGTGTGACCACGTTGGGTCCGATCATGGTCATTGAATTTCAGTCGCCAGCTATGTAAAATGAACATAGAAAATAAGTTATCATGATTTACCCTAATTAGAGATGAAAGAGACGTTATCATCGGTAGTCGCAGAACATTTTATATTATAACGTGTATGTTTATAAAGAATAACAATTTGTTCATTTTGTGCCGAAAACTTAATATAAATTTTTCTCAACCTAATATATCCTTGAAGAACCAGACTCATAGAACATAATATACGTAGAACACATATAGCACACATGCAACACATCGACGAAAAACAAAGCAATCAACAGCCTCTTTATGAACATGGTGTTCTTAATGCAAGACTGGATCCAACGAAACCCAACAATAAGTTAACAAAATAGACAAAATACAGAAAAAAAAAAAAATAAAACAAACAAAAAAACTTGCAGTGAGTAGCCACATGGCCCCAACAAAAAAAAACAAAACAAAACAAAAAAAAAAAAAAAAAAAAAAACGCACAATACTAGATCCTCTGCCTTACAACGGCCAGCAGCAACTTCAACCATGGGGTAGAGTCGATTATACTGGCGCCAAACCTTCATGCTACTATACAACAATGAAATACTTGGGGAAGTTTTAAGGCCAGCATACAACATTTAATACCAGCTGTAGTGAAGGTAGATCCTGTCAACGTCTGAGGCGTTTGCCTCAAGCGTTTATCCCTTTTTCATCACACGGATTTAATATCATTTGAGTTACATAATCTTCTGTGCTTCTTCACCACGTTAGGGAGCCGAAAATTGATTTTGTTGTTTTATACAGTTGAACCTAGTTTATAATGACTGATCCGTTGGAATCATCCAAGTGTTTTAATGTGTTTGCAAAGTAAAGATCAGTCAGCGAGGAACTAAGAGGCGTGAGAAAATATAAGTAAAATGGATGCTTGAGAAGTCTTGCCTGGTGGTATCTCTGTTGCTGTTCTTCTTTGTGAGTCTGTGGTGTCATGTGTGACATTTAATTTTTCATTATTCGTTCCTCATCTCTCTTTCTTTTCGTGCCTCGTGAGGCCTGTGATTCGACATTGTGGCATTTCCTGTGCTTTGACATTGTGGCATTTCCTGAGCAGCTCCACTTAATTTTGCGTATTACATTACTGTTCATGCACAGCTCAATAAAATCAACAATCTTTATGTTATTGGTTGTTGCGTTGTTGTGGTCCTGGCCACGGAGTTAAATCTCCTCTTTTTTCAGAATATGATTATTTTTTCACTATTTAACTTATCTGACATTTAAATTTCCCACTATTAAAGATTTCCACAGCTGAGATTAATTATAAACGTCTCCCCGTACTTCACCTTAGTGTATTGTAGATTTTAAATTAATTTTGATTATATGTAAACACGCGAACTCGGATTCTCCAGATACTGTATATTGTTTGATCCTATACATTTTTTGTCCTCCTTTTATCTCATTTTATATTAGGAACTGGACAGTCGGAATTCTGGTGTGTGCTGAGTAAGAATTACACATTGCCATACACGTTGTATTTTATTTCTTATTTTGGGGGCGACCTTATCTAATGTTGTGATCCAACCCATTTTCGTGTTGATGTTTTGGCAATAAAATGCAAATAAACTAGTGTATTGTGTAAAAAATGCGATTTAACTAGTGTATTGTATATATTCTGGTCCTTTTGGGATAGCTGTGACCATTTGGCTTTCATTTGGCTTTGTTTAAATGTAAAATACCGCTAAATACCGATCAAGTAGGCACATTACGAAAACACGCCTATTCAAATATACTGAAAAATTTACCACCAAAAATGAAAATTTTCAGATGAAAAATTTCTATATTTTGCATATTTCTGAACAAAACATAGATTGTGGGTACTCGTTAGAACCGCCTCGGCGAGGCGTTTCTAACGAGTACCCACAATCTATGTTTTTGAGCAGAAATAAGAAAAATAATGTATACCCTTGTAAACCCCAGTTTTACTATATAAAAGTGGGGTTTAAGGGGGTCAAAATTATATACATTAAGCATGTTTTCGTGTTGATAACGAATATCGCGTGTAACATACTGCCTATGAGCAGACACAGGAAGACCTTTTCATCCGTATTCGTTTATTTGATTTTTTTTTTTCCGGCTTCCAAAAGATTCAAATACTATTCAAACCAATTTTGCATCTAAATCGCTTTTAATTTGGTTTGTGCATCCCTTTACTCGGATTTAAATTCAAGCATTGAAACAAATTATACTTGCAAAAATAATTTAACAACTGCCAGTCAATCTTATAAGCTATAAATATTTTACAGGTGCTACGTCGTAGGATGTGAAGTGCCTACTTTGCGCTGAATGTTGTAGAGAAGTTAGGATACGGTATTTTACAAGCAAAACTAACATAAGCAAAGAGATAGATAAAATGCAACATTCCAGGATAATTATGAAATTTCCATGCAAATTGTACACCGTTCAAAACAGGTAATGTGTATGTTCTAAATTTCTTGGCTATACAAATTACAGTTTGAATATATTCAACTTCTATACTACTGCTCTGCTGTTTAAGTTTTATTTCACTTCTGATTTAGATCACAGATCTTTCCCTGAACTTTGTCAACAATTGTTTTTCGGTAAAAATGCATTTTAATAGTATTAAATTTCTTTGTCAATAAAACATGAACAATACTGCAAATTTAATCTTAAGCACCCTGCAGATTAACAAACGGACATATTATCTGATAACAGTAGATAACACAGTGCCGCAACAAGAATGGATTTATTTTTACGCACTCCCAGGTAAAATCTAGACAACAAATCTCCCTAATAATGCTTCCAAAATGGAGGTCGCTTTTAAAGGAAAGAGAAAGATTTCATTCCCCAACCCAAGAGGGTGCATATTCCTTCCTTTAAAAGCAACCCATATGATAAAGGAGGAAAATAATATTTTTGTTACATTAATAAAACACGCCTATTCAAATATATATAATATATAGAAAATTTTACCTCCAGAAACTGAAAATTTTCAGATAAAAATACTCTGATGTTTTTTTCATATTTCTGCTCAAAACATAGATTGAGGGTACTCGTTAGAGCCGTCTCGGGTTCTTACGAGTACCCACAATCTATGTTTTTGAGCACAAATAAGAAAACAATAATGTATACCCGTGTAAACCCCAGTTTTACTATATAAAAGTGGGGTTTAAGGCGATCAAAAGTATATAGGAATGTTTTCGTGAAGGGTGATCTCGATGTATTGCAACTATTTGACCTGACACACGTATTGTGCATAATTAGCTCTACGTTTATACAACAAACGCCAACAAGTGCTTACATTTTTAAGGCATAATCTGAAAAACTGAAATCATGATTTTGTGAACTTCTTCCCTTTTCTGTGAGGGGGGGGGGGGGGAGGGGTGGAGGGGAAGGTGGCGGGGAGCGAGATACTTCCATTCAAGTTCCCACTGACCGAACATTTTGGACGATTCAATCACAAGTACTTGATGGATTTGTGGTATGAACATAAAGAAACTGCACATAAGACAAGCGCCTTGCTATGAAGTCATTTCGAACAAAATATTGTTCGAAGATTCTGTTCGTTACAAAAATATCAATACCTATACAAGCGATGCAAAACTTCCTTTGAATAGTATATCAATTAACTATTCGCCTGAATATATAAACAAAACGCAGTGCGATTTCGGTTCCCATAGGCCCTGTTGCAGATGCGTTTTTACAACCTTACATTTGGAATTTATGCAGATCACAGTTGCCGACGATAAAAAGTAGAAAATGTTTTTATGGCGGAGAAAATCTACGCTTAAGAAGTTAAGATATTTATTTAGAATAAAGCTTGACTGAATGCCCTGGTAAAACAAGTTCGATTGGAAATAAATAATAGCTGAAATTGTATCTTTTTGGCTTTGTCAAGCGAAAACGTTCCTGCTGTCGGATTTAAAACAACCTGTGCATGCGCAAAGTATCATCCGAGCCTTTACTATCTTTTCATACATTCTGTAGTATCCAATTATTCTGTTAGCAGAGAGTGAAGGCCCTGATCAGACTGTGCGAATGCGCAGAGTTATCTAGGCTTACGCTGTCCGCATATGCCCGAAGACGAGTTTGCATCGCACGGCCGATTTGATGTTGATATATTGAAATCTAAACAATGGACCTTTCAGTATTCGAAGTATTAGCTTTGTTTAGTTCAATTTCGTTTGGATGTATTTTATCAATTTGTTCTAAGTAGACGTTATAAATATTAAACAAGTCAGCTAAATACCTGAAATCTATATCAAATGCTTCAAAACATCACGAAAACATGCCTTAAACCCCACTCTTATATACTTTGACCCCCCTTAAACCCCACTTTTATATAGTAAAACTGGGGTTTACAAGGGTAAACGTTATTTTTCCTATTTCTGCTTAAAAACATAGATTGTGGGTACTCGTTAGAACCGCCTCGCCGAGGCGGTTCTAACGAGTACCCACAATCTATGTTTTGAGCAGAAATAGGAAAAATATCAGAATTTCATCTGATTTTTGTCATATTTTGGTGGTAAATGTTTCAGTATATTTAAATAGGCTTGTTTTCGTAGTGAGCCTCGCTTGATGATGGAGTATTATGTGATAGTATATGAACATACGAAGTTGTCTCAGTGTTGAGAATTATATCCTGAAAGAGGTTGTAATGGCATGAAACATATAAATTAAGTAACTCAAGAAAGACCACAGTCACGAGGCACATACTTACAATTCTAACCTATTGTAGACTGAATAGACTCTCCAAACTATATATTGGGAAAGTCCAATTACAATTTTAGGTCCATATGGCTATGAGATTTAGATATTCCTACAGAAATAATGGCTTAACTATTTACAAACAATGGAGAACCTGATCAGATGCCACCTTCTGTGGCGTCTGATCTGAGTCTGCACTGTTTGTCAATTACCCTTTTAGGGGTCTCCAGACTACAATTGGTTAAAGACGAACTGCAAGTAAATGTACGCATACCGAATTTCGTGTACCAGATGTATACATGTTTGAATGTACCTTCGTCCCTAAAAATTGAAAGTAGATCATTAGTCCCTTCATGCCCACTGTCCCATAAATGAGCAAACAGTGCATCCCCAGGTCAGACACTATAGAGTGTGTAGGATGGATTCATCATTACGGCAGTGAACACCTGCGAATAAGGTTAAATTACACCAAATGAATGGACGCTATACTTTGTCACGTTACTTCTCCCAGAGGAAAATCTTTAAGTTATGACATTTCAGAAACTTCGGAATAAGAGTAAGGAAGGCTATTATCACATCAAAGATACCGCCAAGTAACGGTCAGCAGAAAGAAAACATTACCGGTCAAGGGTCAGCAGAAACGACTTGCTGGTGGTAAATGTGAGTGCGAATTACTTCTGATGCAGCACATACAAACAAAGCAGTGTATATGGGAACCGCTTTTAGTTTTTCATCATAAAAATAATAGGTGAATAAGGAAAACTTTATTGATGTAAGAAGTCGCGCGAGTAAAACTGGTTTGACCGCCCCCCTCCCCTCCCCGCCACCCTGTAGTTAATCTACGGACCGTCTCAAGGCGGTTCCTCTGTTGCAGTTCTTGTTTGTTTGAGCGTCTGTAGTTTCATATGTAGCGTTTGTGTTGTCCTTGTTTGTTCCCATCACGAAAACATATCTATATAATTGTGACCCCCTTAAACCCCATTTTTATATAGTAAAACTGGGGTTTGCAGGGTGTACATTATTTTTGTTATTTCTGCTGAAAACATAAATTGTAGGTACTCGTTAGAACCGCCTCGCCGAGGCGATTCTAACGAGTACCCACAATCTATGTTTTGAGCAGAAATATGAAAAAATATCAGAGTTTTTGTATCTGAAAATTTTCAGTTTTTGGAGGTGAAAGTTTCTATATATTTGAATAGGCGTGTTTTCGTAATGTGCCTACTTGATCGGTATTTAGCGGTATTTTACATTTAAACAAAGCCAAATGGTCACAGCGATCCCAAAAGGACCAGAATATATACAATACACTAGTTTAATCGCATTTTTTACACAATACACTAGTTTATTTGCATTTTATTGCCAAAACATCAACACGAAAATGGGTTGGATCACAACATTAGATAAGGTCGCCCCCAAAACAAGATATAATATACAACAACGTGTATGGCAATGTGTAATTATTATTATGTACACACTAGAATTCCGACTGTCCAGAGCCTAATATAAAATGAGATAAAAGGAGAAAAAAAATATGTATAGGATCAAACAATATACAATATCTGAGGAATCCGAGTTCGCGTGTTTACATATAATCAAAATTAATTTAAAATCTACAATACACTAAGGTGAAGTACGGGGAGACTTTATAATTAACCTCAGCTGTGGAAATCTTTAATAGTGGGAAATTTAAATGTTAGATAAGTTAAATAGTGGAAAAATAATTATATTCTGAAAAAAAGAGGAGAGTAAACTCAGTGGCCAGGACCACAACAACGCAACAACCAATAACATAAAGATTGTTGATTTTATTGAGCTGTGCATGAACAGTAATGTAATACGCAAAATTAAGTGGAGCTGCTCAGGAAATGCCACAATGTCGAAGCACAGCCCTCACGAGGCACAAAAAAGTAATGGATTGGCTGAGCTTCATGATTGTAGCATTTTCTGGGTGTCTTCACTTATAGTTTTAGATGCATTTTACTCGTTCAATACATTCACCCTAATTTCTAAAGCAGTTCCAAGTATGTTTTCGGTCAGGCGACAAAGCGGTGACCTCTTTCCCTAGAGGATGGGGGTTTGGCTCTTCATGCGAGCTGTCTCCTTAGGAGGGGTTGGCATGGAATGACTCATTCTGTTTTCTGTGAGAGCTGGTAAGAATATTTCAGGATGTCGCCTACTGAGTGTTTGTCAAAGATGCTAATACATGACTTATCACTGGTGTTGTTAATTTGTATCACTTTCTGGAGAATTCAGCAGGCGACTAAGCGGTGACTTTTTTCCTTGTGGACGGGGTATTGCATTTCATGCGAGCTGTCTCCATAGGAGACGGTAAGTATGTAATTACTCACCTTCTTTTCTATGGGGATGGTAAGGATATTCATGGCTGTCGCCTGCTGTGAGTTTTACTTGAAAAACAAATCCAGTCCACAATGATGACAATATCCTTCGAAAATTCCTCCTGTCAAAGAGGTTTTCATGCAGTTCAGTTATGCAGTTTATTTTTGAAAAGAAGATACCATATAAAAAAGGTAAGAGAAAAGGCCAGGGAGTGCCACAATCACAAACCGCAGCCCTTCCCAGACACGAAGAGGAAGAAGAAACCGACAAATCTAAACAAAGATTAGATCTCTCTTCCCCAAGCGAGGTAATCGCAATGCTAAAAGGACTGAAAAGCATATTCAGAACAAAATGACACAAGGTAAGACATAAAACAAATCGCCTCGTATTTTAAACCACAAAGCAACAAAGAGTAAGACTAACACAGGGACTACCGCCTTAGAACGGTCAGTAAGTAGAATAAACTACCGGGGTGGGTGAGTGGGGGGGGGGGGGGGGGGGAGGGGGGAGGCGGGGGGGGGGGTGAGGGTGTTGAAGCACTTTTACAACTAGCCAAAATAACATATACAGGAACAAAATGGGCTAAAAAATATGTTTTGGATCTTTATATAATAATACATTATAAAGAATGAAAAGCAGAAAAAAAAAGAAGCATGGACCGTTCCAAGCGAGAACGTATTGTTATGTTTACGTAACATACGCGAAGTCTAATCGGGGTTACTTGTTAACCTCATAGATAATTAACTAATGGAGGGCAACACCCTTGATAACACTGAGCGTACACATTACGAGAACACGCCTATTCAAATATATAGAAAATTTCACCTTCAAAAACTGAAAATTTTCAGATAAAAAAAACTCTGATATTTTTCTTATTTCTGCTCAAAACATAGATTGTTGGTACTCGTTAGAACCGCCTCGACGAGGCGGTTCTCACGAGTACCCACAATCTATTTTTGAGCAGAAATAAGAAAAATAATGTATACCCCTGTAAACCCCAGTTTTACTATATAAAAGTGGGGTAGCAGGGGGTCAAAATTATATAGGTATGTTTTCGTCATGGATAAGCGGTATGCTCTACGTCTGTGCATTCCATATGGGTTTGAATAATCCGAAAAGGAGGTCGTTATAACATATAAAATTCAAATAAGGAAGAAATTCATGGGAGGTTGAGGAATGATGACAAAATTATAACGTCCCTCACACCCCACCCTACAGCACTGCTTTCAACGAAACTGATGCTGAGTGGATTCGTCTATCTTAACTCTTCGGACTGGTCAATTTCTTATAGAAGGGGTTACCATGTAAAATAATAATTTCTGTCTTTAATAGTGTAGACCTTGAACAGAGGTCGCATTTTGCGGTGTCTGATCTGGGTCTACACTGTTTGCCAATGACCCTTTTATGGGAAGATAGGGTTGAATGGGTTCAGATCTGAGCATACTGGTCCCAAAAGTCTGGGAAGCGATAATGAATAGCACTTTATCAATGTGTGGGGCGATGTTGTGTGGTCTAAACTCAGGTATCTAACGACAGTTTCTGCGACCACAAAATGACTTGAAACGGAGATCATTGGGAAATACAGAACAAACATAATTATTTATTTGTAAGAGAACAGCAGACTGGGCTTAATTGGTCTGCTAATGAGGGTAACCTCACAGCAATAAAGATACACGTTTCTTGATGCCCTTCTAACAGCACTCCAAGCAGAACTATATTTTAAGATGTAATGTGTGAGCTTTATAGACTCAAACGAACAGAAACCACGTGATTATTTGCACACAATGGGAAGCGTCAAACATAAAGGTGCTTTCAACATGTGCAAAAAACGCAGATTCAGATCATCCTTCGCATGTGTGAAGTATCATCTTGGCATTAGTTTTCCATTCTGTACACATGTAATAAACAATGATTTTGTTAGCATACAGTGAAGGCCCTGATCAGACAGCGCGGATACGCAGGCTGAGCTTGGTATTTGCTATCCACTTATGCGTAATGGATTTAGATATGCTGCCAGCAGGCGCCTGGAGAAGCCGTAAACTGAAACTACAATTTCAGTGACGGTTAGAAAATAGACACAATCGTTTAAACCTGGAACCACATTGTCACGGGGCTGTACACATCGATGATAAAGAAAATGCTAGGATTGCCAAACTGCACGTAGCTTTCGACAGATTACCTGGAAATGTGATGAATCGTTAAAAAATCCATTGGATATGCTGGTTGTTTGACTGCCAACTCTACTTTACGCATTTAAGAATTGGACGTTTTAGTGTGGTCATTCAAGAAGGCTTAGCCTTTTCCAAATATGCTATTTTAGTAAGATATCCGAAGCAAAAGTAATAAGTTACATAATTTAAGGAAAAATTGACATCGGAAATAAGACATAAGACAATTTATATTTTGTATAATAAAAGTTAACTTACTTGGCTTTGAACAGCCAATTGAACGTTTTTTGTTTTGTTTTTTCGTTTTTTTTTTTTTTTTTTTTTTTTTTTTTTTTTTTTGTTTTTTTTTATTATTATTATTATTATTATTATTATTATTATTATTCTAGCGCTGCGATGCTATGTGATTTATAGCATGCAGTGTTCAACTACCTATTTGAGGACATATTACCATAAAAGGCCAACCATATTTTCAAAAAGGCTTTATGGAGCTCCATATTAAGTTTATGTGTGATTCACCAGAAATAATACAGCGATACAATCCGCAAATGTAATAATACATTCTTTATAAACTTACAACTTTGTTATCAAAATCTTGCGCATGCCGGTCCCTTAGTAAGGTCACATTCCTAGTTTGGACTGAAGTATCCCCTTGACCTACTGCTTATTTGAATGAACAACACAAGTTCTGGCAAGACTGATCAGATGCACAGGCTCGCCTGTTCTCTTATGTCATTAAGGCTCTTTTCCCAGGACAGGGCTCATTTTATGATTATGTTAACTTTGCCCATCACACAGAAGACGACTGTTATGAACTTCTTTACGAAAACAAGCCTATTCAAATATATTGGAAAATTTACCAGTAAAATATGAAATTTTCAGATAAAAAGTCTAATATTTTTCTTATGTCTGCTCAAAAACATAGATTGTGGGTACTCGTTAGAACCGCCTCGCCGAGGCGGTTCTAACGAGTACCCACAATGTATGTTTTGAGCAGAAATATGAAAAATAATGTATACCCCTGTAAACCCCAGTTTTACTAGATAAAAGTGGGGTTTAAGGGGGTCAACATTATATAGGCATGTTTTCGTGATGTAGAAATGGTACTAAAATACTAAATGGGATTTTAGTTAATAATAAAATAAAGTAATGGAAATATTGATGTGTAAAAGAGATTACTTCAAACTGAAAATTGACCATTGCTGTTTCAATAATGTATGATTTACTTTTGTGCAGTATACACAAGATACACTCGCAAGGCAGGATCCCCGAAAGGGAAACCATCACGAAAACACGCCTATATAATTTTGACCCCCTTAAACCCCACTCTTACATAGTAAAACTGGGGTTTACAGGGGTATACATTATTTTTCTTATTTCTGCTCAAAACATAGATTGTGGGTACTCGTTAGAACCGCCTCGTCGAGGTGATTCTAATGAGTACCCACAATCTATGTTTTGAGCAGAAATATGAAAAATATCAGAGTTTTTTATCTGAAAAATTTCAGTTTTTGGAGGTGAATTTTTCTATATATTTGAATAGGCGTGTTTTCGTAATGTCTTAGGAATACCAAGCATTTATAACGTGTTTACTCTTAGTAAACAGTTAGACTGGCTATTAAGTGAATATCAGTATTTTCATCATTGAATTATATTTATTAATACGTTTTATAAATTAAAGATGATATTTTGCCTACTGCTTGCCTTTGCCTTTTTTTTTATAGTAACAACTTCCCTTATCTTTGAGATCGGAGACTAAAATCAAAGCCAAAGTATTATAATAAAACTAAGTAAAGAGTAACAAAACATGGCATCCAGTTCTAGGAGCTAGAAGCATGTCTAGCAATCTGTGTAAACAAAGACCGGATACTTCAAAACAGGGGTGCTGGGGGTCTGATCAGATCTTACACTGTTTGCTACACATCCAGCACATCACGAAAACATTCCTATATAAGTTTGACCCCCTTAAACCCCACTTTTATATAGTAAAACTGGGGTTTACAGGGGTATACACTATTGTTAGTTCACCTGAGCACGAAGTAATCATGGTGAGGTATTGTGGTCAGTCAATGTCCGTCGTCCGTCGTCCGTCGTGCGTCGTGCGTCGTGCGGCGTCAACAAATGCTTTAAACGCCTACTCCTCCTATACCCCTGGGCTAATTGATTCGATACTTTGTAGGAAGCATTAGGGTGACCTGTAAATTAAAAATAGCTAAAATCATGCCGATCGGAAATCCAAGCTGGCCGCCATGGCCGCCATCTTGAAAAGCTATTTTTCGCTTCTTCTCCTGAACTGAAAAGCCAATTGACTCCAAACTTGCTAAGAAGCATCGGGATGACTTGTAGATCAAAAATAGCTAAAATCGTGCCGATCGGAAATCCAAGATGGTGGCCATCTTGAAAAACTATTTTTCGCTTCTTCTCCTGAATTGAAAGGCCAATTGACTTCAAACTTGCTAGGAAGCATCGCGGTGACTTGTAGATAAAAAATAGCTAAAATCGTGCCGATAGGTAATCCAAGATGGCCGCCTTGACAGCCATCTTGAAAATCTATTTTTCGCTTCTTTTCCCGAACCGAAAGGCCAATTGACTCCAAAGTTGCTAGGAAGCATCGGGGTGACTTGTAGATCAAAAATAGCTAAAATCGTGCCGATCGGAAATCCAAGATGGCCGCCATGGCAGCCATCTTGAAAATTTATTTTTCGCTTCTTCTCCTAACCCCAAATGCGAAACTCGAAATTTGATAAGAAGCATTGGGGTAACTAATAGATCAGTTACCCCAAATGCGAAACTCGAAATTTGATAAGAAGCATTGGGGTAACTAATAGATCAAAAATAGCTAAAATCGTTCCAATCGGAAATCCAAGATGGCCGCCATGGCCGCCATCTTGAAAATCTATTTTTTGCTTCTTCTACTGAACCAAAATGCCAATTGACTCCAAACTTCGTAGGAAGCATCAGGGTAACATGTAGATCAAAAATAGCTAAAATCATGTTGATCGGAAATCCAAGATGGCCGCTATGGTGGCCATCTTGAATTTTTTTTCACTTCTTCTCCTAAACCAAAAGCCAATTGACTTGAAACTTGGTAGGAAGCATCGAGGTGACTTACAGATTAAAAATGGCTAAAATCGTTCCGATTGGAAATCCAACCTGGCCGCCATGGCGGCCATCTTGAAAATCTATTTTTCACTTCTTCTCCTGAACCGAAAGGCTTATTGACTTTAAACTAGGTAGGAAGCATCAGGGTGACCTGTAGATCAAAAACAGCTAAAATCATCCCTATCAGAAATCAAAGATGGCTGCCATGACAGCCATCTTGAAAATCTATTTTTCGCTTCTTCTCCTGAACTGAACGGCCATTTGACTGGAAACTTGGTAGGAAGCATTCCGGTGACTTGTAGATCTAAAATAGTTTAAATTGTTTGAATCGGAAATCCAAGATGGATCTTGAAACTCTTTTTTAGCTTATTTTCCTAAACCAAAGGGCCAGTTGATTTGAAAATTCATAGGATGCATCAGGATGACTTGTTGATATAAAAATAGCTAAAATCGTTCCGATCGGAAATCCAAGATGGTGGCCATCTTGAAAATCTATTTTACCCTTCTTCTTCTGAACTGAAAGGCCAGTTGACTCGAAACTTGGTAGGAAGCATCGGGGTGACTTGTAGATCAAAAATAGCTCAAATCGTTGCGGTAGGAAATCCCAAATTGCGGCTATAGCGGCCATCTTGAAAATCTGTTTTGAACTTTTTTCTCCTGAACCAAAAGGGCAATTGACTCAAAGTTCATTGGAAGTATCGAGGTGACTTGTAGATCAACAGTAGCTAAAATCATTCTGATTGAAAATCCAAGATGGCTACCATCTTGTTTATGTTTATTATATTTTCCTGCCACTGTGCTGCTTACATGTATAAAATCATGATTCTTCAGAAACCACTTAGGCAATTGCCACCAAATTTCACATTGATCCTACTGTTGAAATGTGATTGAGAGTTTGTTCAAATGATCATGCTCTATTTACTGTCATGCCATATATAATAATATTTCTTCAAAATTTGGATGATCTTTTCATTAGTTGCGATGACAGGATTGGAAATTGCATAACATCTGCATATCTGCAGTGGCTATGTCACTCAGGTGAGCGACCCGTGGCCCGTGGGTCTCTTGTTCTTATTCC
Organism: Anodontia alba; assembly: GCA_964016985.1. Taxonomy (NCBI): domain Eukaryota; kingdom Metazoa; phylum Mollusca; class Bivalvia; order Lucinida; family Lucinidae; genus Anodontia; species Anodontia alba. Next base: position 11,501,262 of record OZ024836.1, on the reverse strand, counting down.
TGCTCAAAAACATAGAATGTGGGTACTCGTTAGAACCGCCTTAGCGAGGCGGTTCTAACGAGTACCTACAATCTATGTTTTGAGCAGAAATGTGAAAAATTTCAGAATTTTTTATCTGATTTTTTTTTTTTTCCTTTTTTGGTTGTAAAATTTTCAATATATTAGAATAGGCATGTTTTCGTAAAGGACACGCATTGCAAAGACTTGAATGTGCTAAGAGTATAAGCAGTACTCTTCTTTACTTTATAGCGTTTGCAAAGTGTTGCTTGTTTACACTGTGATCTGAAAAGCCGGATTAGAGAAGAGTCTCAATTTTACCAGGTCAAATTACACATTCACAACTGAGGCACGTTTAGGTTGACGTCAACAAATTGAAACGGCATGCTCTTAACGTTCCTACGTCTTCAACCACACGAAAGATCCATTAAAGCGCCATACAGTATTGTAAAGACGCTTTTCTAATTTTTTTTTTCTTAGAAAATATTGCCAGGCCGTTTTATGTAAATCGCCAGTAACATTTTTGACTTGCCACCAGATTCTCGGGAGAGTGCTCTTCAGAAGCATCCAAAATGAAAATGCCGAGACTGAGGGCAATATTATATATTTATTTTACTTCCTTAGACAATATATCTATTCCATTAATGTGAATATTCTATTTTGTTTTATGTATACTAATGCCACTAATATCAATTACAGGGTATTAACATTTCGACAAAAAAAAAATGTTATATCATTTGACTCGATCAGAATGGCTGATTAGAAGCTTTAGATATTTATTGATATTTATAATACTTGGTATTTACATTAGCAATATTAGAAAGATCAAAGGGCACCGATAAAATCATGTAGTATTAGATTTACCAATTACTAACTATCTCTGGGAATCGCAGCAGATGGCGAATTTGAGATTATATATATATATATATATATATATATATATATATATATATATATATATATATATATATATATATATATATATATATATATATATTGTGTGTGTGTGTGTGTGTGTGTGTGTGTGTGTGTGTGTGTGTGTGTTTCTCTTTTTTTTGTTACTAGAAAACATGTTTGACATTTCAACCACATGAAGTGCATGAAAAGCTAAACCTTATTTTCTAGGAAAAAATAGAAAACCTATTTAATGCTGAAATGCATGCCTACCATGATATACCAAAATTATGGTGTGGTATTCGAAGCATAAATTTTCTCATGCTAAATATTTTACCAAGCATGCTCAATGCGATACGTTATTGTCTACGTCCTTGGGCGTAGATAATATACGTTTTGGTTCGGAAACGGAAGTGATTTAATATTTGACCTACAATGCACCATTGACCTTAAGCGTGTTCTTACAATTAAAACCCAGGACTAGGTATCGCGCTGAATAGAATAATATTTCAAGTATTGGAACAACAAGGTGTTTTCCATTCGCGTGCACTTTTTTCGGAACACTGCACTTATGCAGATAATCTTTCTTAAAGGTTACCATTGTAGCACTTTATCAAAGATTAAGGGATATATATATTAATACTGACAATTTCAGTTGAACTGGTCGGGTGCATTTGTACTGCTAAGCAAATTTATTGGATTTCCGGAACAGCGTGACAAAAATGATATTCTTATAGCAACTTATTTAAGTTTTAATGAGGTAAGCCTACATGCGATGTGAAATTGGCTATAATGTCACATTTAATGTAACTTAGGGGCATTTTCATTTAGACGATATATCATTTAGACCTCTTCAATTCACACATAGCATTTTGGAAGTCAGCCGATTTAGCAAAGACTTGCCTGTAAAAAACCCCCTATACTATTCAAATCAGCTTTAAACATTTAATTATGTGCGAAGCGTAGACCAAACTTTTTTGTTAAAGCTTATACTTGTCACAGTTACCGTAAAATCATATCTGAACTTTTAAAGCGCTTGTTCATTACGAAAACATACCTATATAGTTTTGACCCCCTTAAACTCCACTTTTATATAGTTAAAACTGGGGTTTACAGGGGTATACATTATTTTTCTTATTTCTGCTCAAAAGCATACATGTAGATTGTGGGTACTCGTTAGAACCGCCTCGGCGAGGCGGTTCTAACGAGTACGCACAATCTATGTTTAGAGCAGAAATATGAAAAATATAAGAATCTTTATCTGAAAACTTTCAGTTTTTGGTGGTAAAATTTTCAATATATTTGAATAGGCGTGTTTTCGTAATGTACACCTACAGTAGACGACATTGAAATATTTGTTGTGTATGTTTTAGACAAAACACGGCTTCAAACTTTCATGTGAAACGTCTACCTAGTAATTTCAAGTCTTGTTTTCTCCAAGAGATAAACAAAATCATTTTTGGAGTCTCGTCTGCAACAAATTTGCACAGCGCTCTAACAGTTAATCCGCAGTCATTATTGCAGCCTCATTTGTGAGCTTACAGAAAAAATGTGTATTCCCTTAGGATAAAAATTCTAAACATCAGGCAATTTGCGCAGTTTGTCAGCATGATCCATAATCATTTAATCCACAACAAATTAGAGGTATGCAACATTGAACAAGCTGCAAATGACGCTGAAGTTATATGTGAATTTGGAATACCGTATTTACCGTAAATGTTAGGACCAGTTTACTCATTATCACCTCTATCCTAAAATTCCAGTAAAGAGATTCCAAAGGAGAGCAATGAAGACACTCACAAATCAACTGAAAATAGCTGTTTTCTGTCTATACTTGCAAGTCTCGACCAGTTAGGCCTCTTATTGACCATCATACAGGGCCCAGTTGTTCAAAGCTAACGACGTCGTTAGTTAAAGATTCGTTAAAATTAACATCGAGTGATACGCAAATATTCTGAAATTTTTTGCTGAAAAAATGTGAGTAGCTTTTGCAGTGCAAAAGCTACTCACATTTTTTCAGCAAAAACTATCAGAATACTGTATATTGGATCAGCTGAAACAGTTAACGAAACGACCCTTAACGACGTCGTTAAGCTAACGATGCTTTGAACAACTGGGCCCAGATTTTTAAACACCCTGGGATGTGTTCAAAGACCACACATGATCCGAAATTATAAACTACAGTATAATGACGTAAAGTGATACGTTTTAAGGCCGCCACACGACACGAAAACGAGCTGTAGTGAAAATAAATAGCTCCTAAAAGAAATGACGTTGACAGCAATGAACAAGTCACAGAACTGAAATTTTAAACAGTAGAAGTGTCAAGTTGCCTGTGCCAGACTAATCAGTAAGCATTCTACATAAATTATAGCGGACAGTTTTCGGCCTCTCAGGGTAGCTGACGGGCTGTTAACGGTCCGCTGTAGATTTATAAAGAATGCTAGCTGGGATATAGTTGCTTTCGGCCAGTTAAGCCTCATTGGCGACTCTGATATCGATTTTCAAAACTTCCCGAATGGGCTACAAAATCACAGAGAGTAAGAAAATATAAACTATACTATAGTGTAGTAGTGTACTTTGCTACACTTAGTGTAGTTTACTATCTTAGTGATAAGTGTCTAAAACTGCTGGATAGGCGAAAAAAATGCATGATCTAGGTTTATACTGATTGGTCTGTCCAAATACATTTTGGTAAAAACGGTATTGTATTACTTATTAAACTGAACTTCTGCTAGTTTTCATTAGCTCTGACTTTCGAATGCATTGCAGTTCCATTAGAAGACGTTAGTTGTAAACAAATAAATTAACAGAAAAATACTGTAAAATATGAGAAATTCGGGTCAGCCGAATTTCATGAAATGAGCGACGCAGTAACAAAGAATGATCATTTATATGCAAACTGTTTGCTTTTATACGTGTATGTAAGATATATATATATATATATATATATATATATATATATATATATATATATATATATATATATATATATATATATATATATATATATATATATATATATATATAAACATACTGTGGTTGCAGATTTATTCATAACAATAGCAGGCCTATGACTATTCAATATACACGAAAAATACTACATGTATAATATTTTCGGTTACTGTTCTAATTACAAAGGTACTATGTAATTATAACCCGTGTTTTACTCATTAGTTTTCGCACTCTGTAGAAGATGTTAAAAAATCGGTCCAATTAAAAGTTGTCCCATCTTTTATCTGCGTCTACCACTTACGAGAGAGCACATATCATACCATTAATTACAAGCTAATTAGTGTTTTACTTTATGCATAATCATACCAATTATTTTATTCTCTATTCTGTAGATGCAATACTTAAGGATGATTTGATTGCATTATTCAGCGGCGGTACTAAACCAATTTCAATATTTATTTTTATACCTTTTCGCTTTAACACTTAGCATGCTGGGTTAACAAAAATAAACCAGACGATATTTTAGAAAAATGGCTTTGACATTTTATGCAAATTGTCTCCTTAGAATAAGCCCTGCGAGAGATAAAAAGTAATATATTATAGAGCACCGTAAAGGTCACTTGCTTTAACCCCTGCCTTGCTCGATAAATTAGGATGCCATGCCCACTTCTAAATTCCAGCCAATCAGATTACTTGATCCGGGTTTATGATAGAAATTCACATATTTAACGACAAACAGTGCAGATCCAGATCAGTTGGCTTCTTCCGAAACCAACTGGTCTGGATCTACACTGTTTGATAAGGCAGGGCATGTCATGTTCAGCAAGAGAAGGGTTAAGGACCTAATAAATCGTTATGATTATTGCTACGAGTATATATTCCCTTGTAATAATAATAATAATAATAATAATAATAACAATAACAGACAACTCTTAATCGCTATGCACAAGCCATTTGTAGTACTGACCCCTACGGGTCCGGGGAATAGCGGGTCTTTTAACGTTTCAGATTTTAAAGCTCTGCTAAATGCTTTGCATTGCGGGGACAATTTTTTGATAAAATCCTTCCTAAAAGCCCCTCCACCCTCGGGGTCAGATTATGTATCCTGAAATAGTCTGCTCTCTGTTAGAAAAATCAACCTGTGTCTGTTTCATGCTAAAAGGTCAAGTTTACGTTTTCTCGATACAGCTAAATTCAGAGATAAAGTATCATTTACGGTATGAGCCAGGTTGTTAGAAAACTAAAGTTTGAGGTTGATGCGGCTGTAATTTATGTTTTCAAAGATTTTTGGCGCAAAATTAATGCCCCGGCACATCTATGGCACTGCCATGACTTATCTGAGTTTAAATCACGGGGCTTAAGTCCCGCTATGTCCCCGCTATCCCCGACTCGAAGTGCCAGGGAATCAAATGTCTGATACACTATAAATGACAAAATGACCCGTCAACAAAAGATTGGTATCATTCTCTTTTCTTTTCAAGAAAACTTGACTTGTCATAAGAGTATTCTCCAAAAGCGACGATTCTATGAAATGTCAATTCCTATATTCTAGGGAAAATAAGAAAAGCATTTATCTAGTTTAATGTAATATTTCTTACGCTTAAAATAACATAGAAATGATTGAAAGCAGAAAAAAAAAACAACTAGAAATGTGTCCAAAGGATAAGGATGCCCCCGCCTGAAAAACACTTTAACGCAAATTGCTAACGCTGGATGTGGAGAACCACTTGTTTATTAATAGTAAATTTAATGCGGCTAAACTAGTTGCTACACACATTAAGCGTGAAAAACGCATAAAGCGTGAAAGTGATGCGTTTCAAGGTTATAGCCTTGCTGTATATACACCCACCGATGCTATCCAAATGAAGGATAATCAGACAACGAAACAGCGCCGTCAGTGGACACTTTGGTAAGTGGTGTTTTCATATTAATATTATTTAATCACACCTGGTAATCCCGTAAGGGGTAGCCGCTGGTTATGCACTCAAAATCTTTACGCGAACTTCCGGCCATGCCTTACAAGACATCAAAATGTCAACAAACGGGTAAGTTTTCCTGATTTATTGATTTGTCGTCAATTTCATAGACGTAGTTTGAAAACTTGGACGATGCTATTCCCAGCAACTTTCATTTCTATGTCGGAAAAGATAGGTGTGGGCTTGGAAAAACAAGCGGCTAATTTTTATTTCAATTCCACCCGGAGATGGGTAGTCCGGTATTCATGTTTTTACTTTTTTCCAAGTGCAAAGTGAAGGTTTGTTCAGCTATCTGGACTATGAACTACTTATTTAACATATCAAATAAGACTCACTGCATCCTACGTCTACGTTGAAATGCACAAGATGTTAAATTTCCCAAGCATTTGTTCCCGGGACTAAATTATTTGTGCCGAATATGACTTACTAGGCCGACTACCCCTTATGGGGCCATTAACCCTTACGGGGACAAGAACACCAATTGTAAGGTGTCTGATTACAAGTTCTGATTATCCCTTATGGGAACATTAGCCATTATCAGAATGTCCCACATTTAAAAAATTGCAGATTTTAGACCAAGCAACTTTCAAAATATTCCATTTACATATAAACATATCAAACACCATAAAATGTTTTGCAAATGACAGCATGCGTCAACAGGGTTTTGCATCACGAAAACAAGCCTATATAATTTTGACCCCCTTAAACCCCACTTTTATATTGTAAAACTGGGGTTTACAGGGGTATACATTATTTTTCTTATTTCTGCTCAAAAACATAGATTGTGGGTACTCGTTAGAACCGCCTCGCAGAGGCGGTTCTAACGAGTACCCTTAATCTATGTTTTGAGCAGGAATATGAAAAATATCAGAATTTTTTTATCTGAAAATTTTTATTTTTTGGTGGTAAAATTTTCAGTATATTTGAGTAGGCATGTTTTCGTAATGGATACGCCACGTTTGCATATATTTTAGCCCTCAATTTAGCAAAATCATATAAAAGTTTCGTTTTACTGCCATAAAATCACTTTGTGATGTATAGGCTTTCTTGTCCTTGTAAGGGTTAATGAAAAATATTCTAAACAGGAATATTGGACTACCCTTCTCCGGGTGAAATTCATTAGGAAAACACGCCTATTCAAATATACTGAAAATTTTACCACCAAAAAATGAAAAATTTTCAGATAAAAAATTCTAATATTTTTTTTATATTTCTGCTCAAAACATAGATTGTGGGTACTCGTTAGAACCGCCTCGCCGAGGCGGTTCTAACGAGTACCCACAATCTATGTTTTTGAGCAGAAATAAGAAAAATAATGTATACCCTTGTAAAACCCAGTTTTACTATACAAAAGTGGGGTTTAAGGGAGTCAAAATTATATAGGCATGTTTTCGTGATGGAAATAAAAAATACTTGGTGCAAAACTCCAGTAATCGGCTATTGATACAGAAGACAATGAAGATGCAGATAATACTGCACAGATGCACAGAATGATCAGATCAAAACTTGGTGCACATGCAATTTTGTAGAATTTGCTGTACCCTGGCTCAGTATTGTTCTTTCTATGAATCGTCAGACAGTTGCTGCTGATACGAAAAGTGTATTTTAGTTGGTTTGAATAAAAAACATCCTAAGTTGAATATATATTTCTATTTAGGGTTGTCCTTCTATTATTATTATTTTTTTTAATGATCATTTACAGTGTCTTTAAGATTTACAGTAAGATAACATACTGATTCGCTGTATGAGACAACAACAGCAATATGGACACAAAATTGATATTCTTCATTGATAGAAACTGAAGCTAATTCGAGCCTTCATAGTAAAGAATCTCAGAATAAAATCCATTTCAATGAAAGGCGCACATAATAAATCCTGCAGTAAAAAAGAAAAATGAAATTTAATCAACAAATTTAAAACAATACATTAAATCATCCAACTTGAACAAGAAACAATTGCTTGAGATTTAATGAGATCGTGGCTAGACAAAGTCATGACTAGATGACTTGATTTAGCCTCACTGGATAATCAACTCTGTCTCATCTTTGTGTTTACTTTACCAAATAAATCGATTGCTGTGCAAAAACCGGAAGTCCTCCTCAAACATAGTCAAAAACTTTTAAAAAATGTTACCCTCCAGATGTTTGATTTCATTCTAATAAGTAAACTAAATCTATTCCGCTTATAGTGTAAACATCACGAAAACATACCTATATAATTTTGACCCCCTGAAACCCCACTTTTATATAGTAAAACTGGGGTTTAGAGGGGTATACATTATTTTTCTTATTTCTGCTCAAAAACATAGATTGTGGGTACTCGTTAGAACCGCTCGCCGAGGCGGTTCTAACGAGTACCCACAATCTATGTTTTGTGCAGAAATATGAAAAATATCAGAATTTTTTTTCTGAAAATTTTCATTTTCTGGTGGTAAAATGTTCAGTATATTTGAATAGGCATGTTTACGTAATGGTTAAATTTTCTTGACTTTTATATAATGTTAATAGCAATGAGTATGGGCACAAAGTTTACATTGCACTATATGGGGAACTTTTCTATTAGTTAACTTACTGGAATGAAATAAAAAAATCTGGATGGTTACTTTTTTAAAAAGTTTTTCATAACTTAAAATGTTTGGTCTTGTACATGTAGTTTTAAAGCTTTACACGAGTTCAGGGGCTCTGGATTTAATCCTTGGTCACTACACTTAAGCAGAACTACAGGTAACTACTCACTGTGTTGGTCGTTGTAAAAAATGCAGTAAAAATGTAGTTGCATCTGTAGACATTAACTTTTAAGCTAGAATTATCATTTAGAATCTAAATCTCTGCGGACAGTAAAATGCCACCAGTATATTTAGAAATCGATAATTAACTCATTATAGCAATGAATTGAAACATTTAATGACATCTCGTATATTAGTGGTATGATTTGCTTTCCATGCAACAATGGGCCTAACTCCATTTTGTGCTGTAGCATGCTTCAACGACAGTGTGAACTTGAAATTTATATAAGCTGATTGACAAACATCAGTTCTATAGATATGCTTTAGATCATTTCACATAGCCTTTCTTTTCCAGACTTTTTTCGGACAGAAAGGGCCAAACTATGTTTATGCAACAACAGACCCAACTCCATGAACACATGCAACATTATTTTGTACTTTACTGTTCTGTTAATGCATTACTATAGGGTATTTGCAGGCATAATCCAAACAAAATACATATGTTACTTTTAGAAAACATGATGCTATCTTCGCTAATGTGTGTTTACTCACCCAAATATTCAAAATAAACCTGCTCTTGAACTTCTTTCAGGAATGGCGTCCACGATTACTGTTTATGCAATAAAAGTCCCAAATCAAGTGATGGAGGTCTGCCCTTTGTGTGATTTTTCAAAGGCTGTTTTCACTTCCTAAAAAGAAGAATGCTATGATGTAGGGAAGTTAATCAGGGGAGAAATTCTACGATTTTTTTTAAAAAAGTTACAAAGTACCTGTCTCAATTTTTACCAAAAGTGGACTTTGACTCCTTCAGTGGTAATGTAAGTGACATTTAGGTTTGCGTCATTTAAAATGTCATATTCCCGATTGTCATTCAGGCATTATAATCAGTATAAAGCCGTATATATGGAAATAGAGTTTGCATATAATGATGTTAATTGGGCGACGTTGCCGATGGTTAGCGACGCTCACCGCCGATCTCGCTGACATCATTAAAAGGGATATAAAGCCACGGATGTCACGCCAACGACAATAATGAGTCTATCATGGCGTCGGGGATCCATCCGCGACGTCAGTGACGCCACTCACAGTATATGGTGACGTGCTTCATTGAAGAATAACGGGTAGAATCATAACAGCAGACTTCATCTTGTATTATTGTAGGATATGTCCTTAATCTCTGTTTTGGTTTATTGTAGTTGTGTCCTTCCAAGAATTTTTTTATGTTTCCAAGAACATTTTGATGTTCCATACCTAAACAGTGAGCAGAAGGTCGAGCAGAGGCCAACAAACGAACTCTTCGACAATATTATTCTGAAGTTTTACGTTCATCAGGAAAAATCTTAAGTCTCAATGATCAGTATAATATAAACAGCGCGAAGGCCATATTACAACAGAAAATATTCTGAAGTGAAAGAAATATATCGCGGGAAAACCGCATCAAATATGAGCGTTCTAAATAAAATGAACAGTTGGACACTGCTCTAGAGCAAGTAGGAAGAAAGCGTACAAAAATAGGGTGAAGGAAGAGAAGGCAGGCAATCGCTTTATTTCGGCACAGTGTTTTTCTCACTTTGGATGGGGTCATACTGAGGGTATAAAATTGATTAACCAAGCCAGAGTAATCAAGTAACATACCTAGTATAAGTCCCCAACGTGCCAACGTGAAGAGACTAGCTTGGAATTGTGAAATGCATTGTTTATATTGTGTTGTATATGCTGTAAATAGTTTATGTAAAAAAAAAAAACGTTGTTAAAATTCTAACTCTGTTAGAGTCTTCTGTGTAGTGGTACAGTTAGGCATCGCCCAACCCGGAACTTAATCAAATTGAAAGTCACCCTCGGTGCGTCTTGGCCGCCTATGGCGTAACAGCGGACGGACGGACAGGAGTAACACTAAATGCCCTTTTCACCATTCTTCGAAGGGCAGGGCATTATAACATAATTGTTTTCAATGGTTTGACCACTGCTGTTCCGTAGAAGAGTTAACAAATTCCTTAACCTCTTATTGATTATCTTGACAGAAATGAACAGTTGCAAGCCAAACATTTGCCATTATTTGCATTTGGTGCCTGTTTTGAGAAGTACTAAGTATTAATGAGCTCGATGAGAACTCGATATGTGTGGCTATGTCTGACTAACGTATTAATGAAGTTACTAAATGAGCGGAAAAAATGTGTCGATTTCACATCCAGATGTCGGTCAGGGACTTAATTTTCCCACTAGTATATCAGAACTTTGCCTTAAATAAATTAAGACAAAATGGGAGAAAATATGCCTTCTGAAGTGTGCACACAAAGAAGCCTCAAATAAGCCTACGCTTCCACGCAGTCTGATCAGAGTTTTTGTTGTCCGCATGAAGAAACTTCCCATCCTTGGCTATCTAAAATGCGCCCAGTAAAGATTTTGATCAGACTCCGCGAGTGCGCAAGCTGAGAACTGAATCCTCGCTGAGCACAAATTTGTTTTCTCTAGAGGGGCTTATCGCCAAACTGGCGGAAGGGATGAGCTGAATTTCCCCATTTCAGTTCATATCAGTACGATTTGGACGGTATCAAACCTAAGGTCATCAGTGACCAGTGAGGCGCACCTGCATATTCCTTTCAGAGAGACTTGTCTGTTTGCTTCGATAATATGCTACATTTTGAATAATAAGAACGAACAACGAATATCTTTCGAGGTTGCGTAGAAGTTGAAAATAATGCAAGGTTTGGCTGTTTTAAACAGATAAAGTCGGTTTTCCTACTTCGTACGTATAATGAATGCAAGATACAAACAGTGCGACCCCAGTATTATTCAATTTATATAATTGAATTTCCATTTGTACAAGGAAATGGTTGGAATATAGAGATCTCTACTGCAAAGTACAAATTTTAATGTTACCAGCAAATTGACTCTGACAAGAATAACATAATAACCCAAAGTACTGGAACCGATATGACTGAACAAACAGTACATACCAGATCAGATGGCACAGAATAGGGCGTCTGACCAGGATCGTCACTGTTTGCAATTCGTCTGGCAATATTTTAGACACATTAACACATAACAAAATAGGCGTTTGTTTAAACTTTAGGATACAAATGGAAAGGATTGCAGATGCCATTTTAAGAACGGGTCATTGCGCGCTATCAGATCGGGGTCATCATTACTCACTTGCAGAATCGCTAGCTAATAGCAAACAGAGGAATCATGGCAAACACAGGAATCATGACAAACAGATGATTCAATGTGAACAGAGGAATTATGGCAAAACGAGGCTTTATGGCGAACAGAGGAAGCTCAAGTCAGCATTTAAATAAACACTTTGAGCACACGGTCCTTCTCTGTCCGTTTTTGTATAGCATCCATCGATTCGCAAAAAGAACAAATGGGGCTCCGATCAGCCTGTTTGTATCTCTAGCAGATTAGATGCCACATTCTGATCAGGGTCTTTACCGTTTGCTGAGTCCTGTATGCCCATATACTTAGGGCTATTACGGTGTAATACATATACTGAAAAATGCAATGAGGAAAGTAAAGTCCCTGATCTGACTGTACGGGTTGTCTCGTGTTGGACTCATTTACTCATCTCGGTAATGTACAGTCGATTTCGTTATCTCGAAATCCATGGGACTCTATGAAACACTTCGAGATATCCGTACTTCGACTTATCAGATTTGCGGAACTGAGGAAAACAATTAATCGAACAACCACCTTTAACAGAATGAATCTTTAATTTGACTCCTAAATTAGATATATTGAAAATATTGTGGAAAAGAGGAGAAATTGCTCCTAAGGAGCAATTTCTCCTCTTTTTCACATTATTTTGTTGCCTGTTGGTAGATCTCTGTGTTATAACAGGGACCAGGTTTTCACTTCGAGATAAGCGGTTATTCGAGATAAGCGAGTTCGAGATAACGAGAGTCTACTGTACTGACAGTCCATGAAAAACCTCACTAACAATCTTCAAAAGTTTCCTTCAGATATGACTCAATTTAAATTATGTTCCTGTCTGGTAATTGGTCTGAATACATGCGGGTACGTCTAGCCTAAACTGGCTCCAGATGTTCTATATGACAGGAGAATATGCAGGCTCAGGCAAACAATCACTTTTATTTTGTCCAAAATATTCTTTTTTAGCGTCCTAAAGGGCGGAAGCGCGTTATCCTGTCAAACTAGTTGACGTTTGTGTGCTGGAGAAGAAAAAGTAGAACGTCTCGTCATTGTAACGCCTCGCGATCAGATTGCCGGCAGTCACTACCAGAGGAGTCCTGTAGTACATTGTAATATCGGCCAACATCATAATAGCACCTCCGCTCAAATGATCTGCTCGGGAAACACATGGCGTATAGCGTTCGCCTGACCGACGCCATACCGGCCTACATCCGTCTGTGGTCTTGAGGCTAAATCGAGATCTAAGACGGCTAGGACGACGTTCGACCAACAAAATCTTGCCCGACATGGACGCATACCATTAGCGTAACTGTTTAACTGCTATTTTTCTGGGAATGTGTGTACCCGGCGTTTTTTGCCGTAGTGGAAGCTCGCTGAAATCTGTTACTTGTACGTTGGCAGGAAGCGCAAAATATTGTTACGCAAACATGTATGCTGCATGATGATGTTACGGTCCTACATCGCCCCAGAATACGCCGTTCATCTACGTTATCTTTAACATTTCGGAATTATCTTTTGAGATTTTTTTATTAATTTGTTCTTATTATTGTCGTAGAGCACCACCCGGTAGGACAGCCCTGCCTCTATCATACCTGTTGTTGGCTGAAGTTCATATCGCGTGAGCCGGCTCATTGTTACAGCCGTCCTCTATATATGGCGTTTGACTACATTAAGTAATGCCATATAGACAAGACACAGCATTGCTTACACGTAGCAAAACGCCATACAGAGAAGACCACTGCAACAATGAGCGGCTAACTTGTCCATAGTAAACATATGCGTGTCTAAGGCGATAGTTTTAGGCCATATTTAAGAAATGTGTTTTCCTGCCCATAACTTTATAAACAGACCAAACTGTTTTGCAAACTGACTCCAGCTATTGATATATGGTAATTCTTCACTGTTCTCCTTAATTTTGAAAAGATACATTTCAACATAATTCAACATTTTTGGGTAAAATCAAGCATTTTTACAAACACTCAAATTACGACGTATAGAAAAGAAAAAAAAAAAAAAACAACAAACAAACAAATAGTTTACTTGGAAATAATCTGACATATATATTCTTTGATATAAAAAAAACCGTATAGTATGGTTTGTATTATATGAATACTTGTCTCAGAAGCTTGACAGGAAATATGACAAGGCTGTTTTCAGAAATATTGCTGTGTACAAGCACACGTCGCAGATAATTAGGTGTTTTGAAACTACCCCTACTAACAAACATGATCAGCTTTTGACCTTATGGCCAAAAACAATTTTACTAGCTTAAAAGAATATCAACATTGGTAGATGCTAGTTTATTTAACAGTCAATACCAATCCAGGTCATGTATTTTTCAAGTCTATCCTTCAATATCATTTCACTCATTCTGTGCCTATTCATCTTCAAGTAGCTTGATGATTAAAGCTGAATATGTATAGGCTGTACATCAGGATCGGGAAAGGGCGAATAGCCGCTTTGGCCCTGGGTAGATTTGCTTGTGGAGTTTTGGCCTAATTCTAGAATTGTGTTGTTTTGGCCTTATTAGTTGAACCTTTTTAGTCATGACTTGAGTCTTACTCTCACTTACCGTATCCTACTCAGTCCTACTGTACCGTACCCCTTTTCTAAGACACCTAATCATATTCTTTATATTATACTTTTGTATCACTCTAAGCTACCTAAATAAAGCTGCCTTGCGAAAATTCTGATTAGACTGCGCAGATGCAACCTGATACTCCCTTTACTACACACCCAAATACACATCTCACATGTTACACTATTAGGAGGGATTGGTTTAAAAGAATCGTGTGATCGGTGTATTATAGGCAAAAAGTAAATTGACGATAGACAAATGGCAAATCAGCATTGTTTTCCGACAAACAGACATAGGTCCGGAAGGATCCGAAAGGGAAAAGTGTAACCAGGTGTATGGGAAGGTAAGAATTACATGGTCAACATGTTTCACTCCATGCCAAATCCTTACAAAAACATAAGGTAAAGGATGGGAGAAAAGAATTGGTCTGCATATGTATGTCCTCTTTGTGGCAAAAACATGCAAGTTAGTCTGACAACATACACAGTGTAGGGGTTGACAAGATCCTGGTGACTCCCACAGGGCTAAATGACATGGGGCGAAATCAAATAAGGGTAAGAACAACCCGCCAGCAACATATACAGTCGACTCTCGTTATCTCGAATTCTAAGGGACTCACCAAAACACTTCGACATATCCGTACCTCGAAATATCAGAGTTGAGAGAGTGAGTAAAACAATAAATTGAACAACCACATTTAACAAATGAATATGCATTTTGACTCTTGAAGTTAGAAATATATATATAAAATAACGTGGAAAAGAGGAGAAATTTTTCCTCCTTAAGAGCAATTTCTCATCTTTTCCACATTATTTGTTACCTGTTGTCGTAATTTCATGTTAAAACAGGGACAAGATTTTCACTTCGAGATAAGCGGTAATTCGAAATAAGCGAGTTCGAGATAACGAGGTTCGACTGTATTTTCTAGCTGCAGTAAATATGGGTCCGACAATTTTGATAACTGTACATGTACATCATAAGGCCAGCTGGAAAAAATCTACACTCTTCTGGCACTTACTACATGTATATACTTGTAGAAATTTAAAAGAAAAAAAATCGAGTTATAAGTGAAATAATTTGAGAGCTGTCACATTTCTCTGTTGAGTTAACAAAGTAACGAATTCGTTTGCGGTTAAAACACCCTGAATTGCTACAGGACTTGTTTGTTCCATACCTACCTAATGGTCAAGGACCTTTCTTCTTTTACCCTGTTAATCCCTTACCTTCTTTAGCATTAATATGACCCTTGTAATCTTCAGTTTTTAGGCACCTGACCACCTAATACTAGGCTGACCAACATAACAATAACCCATACTTTTAGTGTATATATGGTAATAAAATGCTATTTCTGCAACAATGCTAAATGCAAAAAAAGTAAGAGAAAAGAAGTTCTGACCTTTATTATGGTTTTAGTTTATTTATTGGTAACTTGATGGTGAGCAACAGCAAGCATTATAAAAGAAACAAAAACAACAACAACAAGGAAAAAACACATTGCCCTTTTTTTCCTGTTTTGACTGGGTATTATGCTAACAAACATAGAAAACATGAAATTGATAACTGATTAGTTTCCACATTTTAGCACTGTATCAAAATTACTTCAGGGCAGTATCTATATAAACAATTAGATGACGAGTGTAAACCAAAAAATAAAAAAAAACATGTTTCTTTGACCATGGTGATTGTGTATGACTAGAAATAATCAATCTTTTGATGATTTGGTACAAAAAATATAGCGTCAATCTGAAAACACTTCTGCAACAAGGTATATCGGAACCAGAATTTTACGGTGACTTAGCGTACAGATTTAGAAAAAAATGTAGGAAAATCTAACTGTTCGGAGCAATACAGAAAACTTATTAACCCGTTATAAAAGAATTGGCCGTAAGCCTTGATATTATGCGACAGACTGCATGCCTAGTTGTCAGCATTGTTGTTGGCTATGCTTCACTCTTTAATTGCACGACGGCGGTTCGGGCCTCAGACTAAATGACGGCCTTTTCGTAAAACTTTAATCAGTGGGTTGGGGCTTGATGATATGTATTTGGCTTGGTCCGCCGTGGTTCAACTATTGTGTTTCGTTTACTCTGGCATACAGTAGAATTTGCCATGAGTACTCGTCTTTGTTTGTTATACTGATTAATTTGATTTTTATGTTTTCGCTTTGATGCATTGACTAAGTTGGGAGCCTTTATGCGAACCGAATTTTTATTTATTTATTTATTTTTTAGTATATCTGTATTAAGAGTAGCATTGGGACCCAGGGTGGTTGGCTAGCTGTAAAACTGCTTTAAACACCCCCGCCCCCCTCCCCTTGGTTTACTCTACTGACCGTTCTGTGGCAGTGGTCCCGGTGTTAGCCTGTCTTACTCTTTGTTGCTTTGTGGTTTATTCTACGAGGCGATTTCTTTTATGTCTTACCTTTTGTCATTTTGTTCTTGTGTTTTTCAGTCCTTTTAGCATTGCGATTACCTCGCTTTGGGAAGAGAGAGCTAATCTTAGTGATTTTCGTACGTTTGTTCGATTTGTTCTTGTTTGGATTTGTCAGTTCCTCTTTCTCTTGAGCTCTGGGAAGGGCTGCGGTTTGTAATTGTGGCACTCCCTGGACTTTTCTCTTACATTTTTTTGTGATGGATTCTTTCGAAAAGTCGTTTTGTAAGTCCTGAACAAGTAAAAAAAAACATTTTCTGTCACTTTCTCTCACATTCAGACAGATCTTTATCGATAATTTGTTTCCATGTATAAGGGTAACAGAGTGGCACCGTGCAAGGGATAGCTTCAAATTTTGCAAAGAAAATTTACTATTTTTTTAAGTTTATGATCAAATTTAGGAAACAACCAAATTTGCATCAGTATATCATTTCTTTAGCCAATTGTATCCTAAGAAGGATAGTATAATATATCTGCCTACTACGTACATTCTAAGCAACCAATATCTTATCATAAGAAGGATTATCTTCGTTTTTGTATTCTGAAGGTAACAATTCACACTGATTTGAAGAATAAAATCTTGTTTTAGAATATATTTCTTCCCTCCAGAATATATATATGTGTTTAGAAAGCCCTTAAAATATATATAGTAAAAATTAAATAGAGATCGGATGAAAAAAAAAAGTCTCAAATATTTGCTAAACAAGAACCTTAATTTACTATTTCACATAAGACACGATGTCCGCGAATTTCATGATTTAGCACATGAGACACATTTTACACGTTGTCGCATAAAATTCACGGACTTTTAATCGGTAACGCATTAAATAAAGGTAACGTGCAAAATGCTGATCAACACATAATTTAAGGTGCACGTATACGTATATGAAAGCAGGTTGTTTTGTAATGAGTTTTCATTGATGATCAGTAAAAATACAAGACTCGTTATTTCCTTTATCTGCAGTATGTTCAGATTCACAAGGCGCTATCGATAGAATTTGACGTCTGAACGTTCAGAGGCTAGACTATTTGAGGCGCAACATGAGAAAACATACCCATCTGATATGTGCGCCCAACGAAAATTCAAATCAGCCTGATCAGTCTTCGTTGACCGCATGGAACAACTTTTTATTTATATCTATCTAAAATATACCTGGTGAAAATTCTGACGAGACTGCGTGAATGTACAGACAGATCTAAATCTTTGCTATATGCATATACCAGAAGGTACGTTTCTTGACGGTGCGGCTCATTTTTGTTGGATGATGAGGAGAGTCCGATGATTTATAGGCGTATCACGGACAGATAGCAGTTGATCTGTCATACATTCCCGAACGTCTCATGCCGTGCAGAGGGTTCTTGGCCCTTAAATGTATAATTTAAATGATGCAGGTTCAAAGCTGTTTTGTCATTTGTTCTACTTATGTTATGTTTTTTCTGCTTTTGATTATTACAATTTTGTATCCATCGTGTTTATCGATAATGTATTTTACTGTTTTTTTTATTATTGTCTTTAATGCTTTTTTAATTTCCCTTTTTTCGTGGTACAACATGTCAATACAATTTCACGAATCTGCACTCTGCTATTGCATATCCTAATGTTTTATTTAATACGTGTGATTCAGAGACGTTTCCAGATCTCTTCCTTTTCAAGGTGAAGGATGTGTCTACATGTAACTGTTTTTAGGGAAGGGGCACATGAGTAATAACCAAAATGTTTAACAGCCGATTTTACAGGGAAAATTGATAATGAGAAAAATATTTCTATATTGCTGTGTTTATGCGTCCTGATATCAAGGTGCAGTTCACTCTAGCAAATTCAAATCTTCTTCCATAGAATTTGATTTATTCCTCAATGGAACTATCAAATGAAAGCAATGAATGTTTTTCAGAGAAGAACATAGCATTGTGGTCACAAGGTGACGAAGGCACGTTTTGCTTAACGTCATAATAATTATAGGAATACCCTGGATAAGCCACAATAACAGAACAACAGTAGACCAACGTACAGTTTTGAAAATCGGAAGCTGCTGTCAATATACGACCAGTACGTCAGCTGCTGTACACAGCTAAATTAAAACGTTTTCTTTTATTAATTTATATGACGACACAGTTGTAAAAACATTATCTTTCGTAAGGTTAGGGACGTTTATTGTCATACCTGCTTTGATTTGGAAACATAAGCCACCGATATACACACAGGAAAGCAGTTCAACTGTTGCATCACTGATTATCCACTGATTTGCCGAGTACGAGAAGTGTTTTGCTTTGTCGTCTTTCATGTGCCCTTGCAATTGATTTCTAATTCGGCGTAATGATACAGCAAGTTTTTTTTTCAATCATTTATCAATGTCCGTCTAATAGATCAGTGCTTCTCTCATATAAATGGTGCGCTTTTCTGCATGTATTATCATTATGATGCCTGTACGATTAGCTGCAAACTTGCTTTTCTCTCTCTCTCTCTCTCTCTCTCTCTCTCTCTCTCTCTCTCTCTGTACGGTTAGTTGCCATGAGTATCACATGCACAGTCCATGTTTATTAGTCTGACGAAGGTGTTTTAACACGAATAGGTTATTTATTTTGATCAAAGTTATGTAATGTACGGAAAGAAGTCTACAGTATTTCATTATTCACGCCAAGTCTTTTGCCAAGAGGTGTGCATTATAAAAAGAAGATGTGATATACTATATATATATATAATGTGAATAATGTCATGCAAAATCCTGATGAAAGACATACTAATTAAGGCGCAAATCAGCCTGCGTATCCGCCTTTGTTGTTCGCTGCTTAGAAGGTATGACTACTAAAAATATGCTCTATACAGAAACCCAGAAATACTGAAAAAACATAAGAGTAAAGTCCAGGGAGTGCCACAATCACAAAAGGTAAGAGAAAAGTCCAGAGAGTGCCACAATCACAAACCGCAGCCCTTCCCAGACCCCAAGAGGAAGAGGAAACCGACAAATCTAAACAAGCACAAACCGAACAAACATACGAAAAGCACTAAGATTAGATCTCTCTTCCCCAAGCGAGGTAATCGCAATACCAAAAGGACTGAGAAACCCAAGAACAAAATGACACATGGAAAGACACAACAAATTGCCTCGTACAATAAACCACAAAGCAACAAAGAGCAAGACCAACACCGGAAACTGGATTTTATATAATACGGTCACGTATCTGCGAAAACAGGTTTTCTTATGATCAGGTTCATATTACATATAACTATCATGTTATTACTGAGTGCTTTCGATACATTTTAAAATCCAAGGGCTGCAAAACGTCAAATGAAATATGAAAATGGACAGTTGCTTCCTTTCGACAGTTGCTTCCTTTTTAAGATTTTATTTTATATTTTATAAACAAAGATGGGTTGGGCATCCGTTTTCAAGTTATGACATAAACTTATTGCGAAAGGAAGTTTCAGAGCTTTTGAAAACTAAACGCAAGGTCAAAATCATGACAATATTCTACACATGACAGAACAGGAAACCTAGATAAAGTATCTTCATCCCTTTGCACCCTTATCATCTATTTATAAGTATTTATTCGGAGGAGAAGCAATTTTCAGTTTCTTGGAAACTGGACACTTGAATGGTGATTCGTTAGAATTATAATCTGTTTTCATATCTGGAGTGCTTGTCAGATATTTTGGAACCATGTTTGTGTCACTTGATTCAGGCAAATCGTTCGCACTTTGAAGTTTTGCAGTTTTAATTATCTCTTCCGTGGGAGCACTGTTGATAAAATAGCCTTGTATTCAATGACAGAAGGTGTCACAGGAATCCTCTTTGTTTGCCAAATTGTCGCCTAAGCCTGGCCCTTTTCCAAAAGCTTTAAGAATCTTATGTCATCATCTGGATGTTTAATTAACATGTGAGCAATCATTTCTATAGCAATCATTTCTGCAAATTATTTTATAGCTTACAGAATTTCTGTCGAGCTCTGCAGCTAATAATTGTAAACAAGTGCTGCTAATCGTACAGTCACCATAATGTAATGATAGGACCTGGAAAAGAATGCACCAGTTTTTATAAGAGAAGCACAGAACACCCAGGCGGATATTGATAAATGATTAGTAATATTTGCTTTATCATTGCGCCGAATCAGAAAACAGTTGAATGGGCCATATGAAAGACGAAAAGCAAAAGACTGCTCGTACTCGGATATACTCGTAAATCAGTGGAAAATCAGTGATGCAACAGCGGATCTGTTTTCCTGTGCGTAAATCGGTGGTTTATGGTTCCAAATCAAAGCAGATGTGAAGATGAATATCTCTTACCTTACAAAAGATAATGTTTTTACAACTGTGTCGTTATATAGATGAATAAAAGAAAACGTTTAATTTTAGCTGTGTACTGTAGATAACGTATTTTGGTCGTACAGTGACTGCAGCTTCCAATTTGTAAAACTGTATGCTGGTCCACTGTGCGCCCACAACCCGCCCAAGGAACTAAATAAGATTAGAATGACACAAAAAAGACATTACTGAATAAATAAAACGATAAGGAATTGAAATGGAAATACCGCCTTGGAATGGTCAGCAGTACGAGTGTCCAACCTTAAAACCGTTTTCCGAGACAGATATGTAAGTGAATCGTTTTGTAAAGTAGTTAGCCTGCCACTTCAGCAAAATATAACTCATGAAAGCATTTTTGAGTAGAAGTTGCATCCATGCTTATTAGTTTTGCAAAAGCTTACTGATGATGACAGAGATAGATGCCAAGCTAGATGTTGCTTCTGAGGATCAAAAAGTAAGTCAAAGATCAAATGAGTGCAAACATGCTTATTTTGGTATTTATGAGATTTACTCTTACTGGATTAGTTTAAAATATTCTAATTCACTTCAACATTTTGAAAGACTTTTTCTGCGATTATTTGCTATTTGTATTTTTCATAGAGTTCAAAAATCGAAAAACAAAATCATTGTTATGAGCATATTTCCTTTTATTTGTCGGCTTTTTAGCTAATATGATCTGACCATGTGGGCAAATGGCCAGCTATTGTGTCCCTCCCAGCCCTCTACCCCCAACCCGCCCCTATTTTGTAGACCATGCTTTCTTAAATAAACGTAAAAAGATTGCCTTTGGAAACAAAAAACACAATACAGATTAGAAAATGGGAGTCTCGGTTTTATTGAGACTCTTCATAAGCAGTAATGGTTTGCGTAGCGTATACATGGACAGAACTCTATTTTCAAATATACCACAATAAGCCCAATAATCCCAAAGGAAATGAAATACAGTCAAACCTGTCTTGAGCTTCCACCCATGGGAAGCTTAAAATGTGGCTGCTGAAGGCAGGTGGCTGCTTAATACAGTTCAAATATATGTCTATGAATTTTGGGGCAACTTTCCTCTGGCTGCTTAATACAGGTTGGCTGCTTAATAGAGGTGACCACTAACACAGGTTTGACTGTATACACTGCACTATGGTAATAATATCTTGCAAGTATTTTGTAGCATGTTATCCTCCTGGTGATGGCGGTGTTACCTAGGAACAGCCTGTTACATTTGTTACACTTACAAAACGTATAATACCATATAAAACTATTAAACCTATGAGTACTGAAGCAAAAGTAATTATATGTTCAAAGTGAACATATATAAAGTTACAAAACATTCCGCTATCTACAAAATGTGACGTTTTAAGGTTACTTTTTGGTCTTACATGGCGTTACGCCTGCTACATTTTCTACTCTACATTTTATAAATGAGTATTGTAGCTCAAATTGTCCACTTTCTTAGATTATACATTGCTCATATGACCTTAACTGTTCAGTTTATGATACAGTTTTTAGATGGCTGCCCTTTCCAAAGCTGCAAAAAATATCTATCTATCTTTTATAGTTTGTCATATATGTAGTGTTAAGCAAAGTCTTGCCGCTGTAAAAGTAATATAAAATAAATCATTTTTACATAATTATATACCAAATGCAGCCTAGAATAAAAGAAGGCGAATTCTCATTATAGCATTATGTCCGAGTAAACTAACCTGAGGCTGTTGTATCATTTTGAACATAATAACGTAAGTAACACCTATATATCTATATAGTGTGAGTTTTGGTTTTCTGTATGGTACTCTGCAACAGTATTTAGTGCCTCTGTTATGTAGAATCTAAAAGTTGTTTGGCAAGGAAAACTGCAGATGTAATGCCTTTATTATTTGCCAGTTAGATACATTAATACAGATCACAGTAAATGTGCTATCTGCATCGAGACCACTTTTGCATACACTTTTGAAGTTTACAATGTATGGTAAATGCTTATTGTTTCTTCATGTCTGAATAAAATAGCATCATCAGGTAAATAAAATATTAGAACCTCGTCTGTCTTTGTCTAATATGTTATCCATGTTGACATGTATAACACCTTAAAGTTTTACTTTAAACAAAATTTGTGTCTCTGAAAAGGCCTTTACTTATACTATTATCTTTTGAATTTACATGTATATTCAATTTTATAATTAACATTTTTCGGAAAGAAAGACAAACTTAACACTATAGCCTCTTTTATTGTATTACATTATCTAGTGTGTTGCGTAGAAAATCCATTCATCTGCAAGACAGCTTTCCAATGCATAAAAGGTAAGAGAAAAGTCCAGGGAGTGCCACAATCACAAACCGCAGCCCTTCCCAGACCCCAAGAGGAAGAGGAAACCGACAAATCTAAACAAGCACAAACCGACCAAGCGTACGAAAAGCACTAAGATTAGCTCTCTCTTCCCCAAGCGAGGTAATCACAATACTAAAAGGACTGAAAAATACAAGAACAAAATGACACACGGAAAGACATACAACAAATCGCCTCGTAGAATAAACCACAAAGCAACAAATAGTAAGACTGACACCGGGACCACCGCCTTAGAACGGTCGGTAGAGCAAACCACCAGGGGGGTGGGGGGGGGGTGGGGGGGGGTTAAAGCACTTTTACAGCTAGCTAACTTCACCCTGGGTCCCGATGCTACTCTTAATACAGAAATACATAAAAATTCGGTTCGCATAAAGGCTCCCAACTCAGTCAATGCATCAAAGCGAAAACATAAAAATCAAATTAATCACTATAATAAACAAAGACGAGTACTCATGGCTAATTCTACTGTATGCCAGAGTAAATGAAAACCAATAGTTGAACCACGGCATATGTTAAATTCACAAAAAGTATTGTAATGTTAAAAAAAATCCAAATTAAAGCTTGCTAAAATAATTTTCATTTATGACTTTCAAATTATATTTAACAAAAACATGGCTCATACTGCTGTTTACCACGAAGTTATTCTTCTGCAGATTTTATGCACGTAACATAAAACATTACACTCTGATCATCAAGAAAACACTCCTATATAATTTTGACTCCTTTAAACCCAATTTTTATATAGTAAAACTGGGGTTCACAGGGGTATACATTATTTCTCTTATTTCTGCTCAAAACCATAGATTGTGGGAACTCGTTAGAACCGCCTCGTCGAGGCGGTTCTAACGGGTATCCACAATCTATGTTTTGAGCATAAATTTGAAAATTATAAGAATTTTTTATCTGAAAAATTTTCAGTTTTTGGCGGTGAAATATTCAATATATTTGAATAGGCGTGTTTTCGTAATGTTAAGCAATATTGGTACAAATATATACACATGCCAAAAATATCTTAATATCGTTATGCCAGGATAGGATTTATATGTTATCATGAGAGTAGTCTCTGTATGAAAGTAGTATCTCTTGTAAACTAAATGCTTACTATTATAAATTCAGTGTTGACATGGTAGTTTGGCTATAAAACCAAAAAATCCATTTATAACAATACTCTATGATCTGCTGTACAATTCTAACTAAATATAAAATAAGCTGCTGCATGACATGTATGGACTGGGATCTCAGTGATGACTGGTCAATGTATTCGCTGTCCACTCAATGAATAATTAAGGACACTGGCTTTCTTCACGCAGACAGCAGACCGATTGGACGCCGAGGTTGATCTGAGTCTTCGCTGGGTGCACAGGTCATTTGTTGGTTTTGTCAGAATGCTGCATGTCTTCACTTTATTCATGGTTCTGTGTAGATATTAGAAGAGTATTCATTATTTTAAAAGTGAGCTGTACTACAGAATATCCCACCCGCAAACACTGCTTATTGACCATTGTTCTGATATCAGAGGAGTCAGTCTGGCATATAACAGTATGAAGTGTGCGATATTGCAGGCAGTATAGACGTATTTAGGTTTTAGAATATCATCTTCATGCATAGAACTTACGCAACGAAGAGCTCATATCATGTTAGTATGTATGAAAAGGGGATCTTCCTGTATTTTTATAGGGTAAATTTTATAATTTTAAAGATAAAATTATCAATCATGAGCCCAAGCAGAAGTTTACCGAGGGTTTTCTGAGACTTTACTCATTATAATACAGCATATAAAGGTATCATTTTAAACCTGATTTCCCTTCACATATATGAACAAACTATCTACATTCGTTTATGTAATGTTGACAAAGAAACAAACAAAAGTAACATACATAACATAAAAATGCATAAAGCATTTATTCAAAAGCCTATACTGAATAAAACCAATCATAATATTTGAATACGTTAGACAAAAATGCAACAACAGCAGAGAACATGTTAAGAAGTTTCAAGTAAAGATACTTTACAGAAAAAGAAGTTTAAGCTGTTTAATGGTGACTGTTGTTCCTTATGCCATTTGCTTAGTCTAGTTATTTGTCTTTCTATTTCCTGATGTACGGATGGGGACACACTAAGTCTTTTTTTTTTTTTTTTTTTTTTTTTTTTTTTGGAAATTTTTTGGAAATTTTTTTTTTTTTTTTTTTTTTTTTTTTTGGAAAATGGTATTTGATTTAATTTCTAGTCACTGACCGGTTATAGTGTTTCAAAAAGTTGTATAACTAAATTTATCTATGCGATTTATGATTATTAGTGACGTATGTAACAGTTATATAACAGAACGTTTAGATAGCTGTCTGCATAAAAAAGCATGAAAAACATGTAGCATGTTAGTAAATAAGACTATATATACTTTAGTATTTACCCGTAGGTATTTTTATTGTTTTGAGGGTAACGTTGGTAACACGGCTGTTACACACGAATGATCCCACTCCCGGCGGGCTAACATAAGTCGTTTTGTTTATTATATAATTTAATTTAGAAAATCATAATGTACAAAAGTGTTCATGGGGGAGGGGGTGTCCTTTATCCAGCTAAAGGCTAAAGGTTTATTTTATACGTTTGTTGTAGCCATGTTGGACGGATAGACGAGCAATGACAAACGCAGGAACATACATCCACATTTATAAAAGTGATAAAATAATTATTTTCTGGCAGGTCAACTAAAAGCCATATTTCTAAGGAAATCGTTCTTCCACAACATTTTATTCTTTCTTGATAGTTCAATAATTGTTCCATTGGTTCAGATTGACGTCCCGTTTTCCCGCTTGTGTATATCGTCTTTGCTCCTTTCGTCATTTAATCTTTTTTGCATGACAGGCTTTTTGTAGCATAGCAGCATATCATATTTTCGCTTGGTGTCTTTTTTACGTAGTGCCATTTCGTCGTCATCAGACAAAATGCAGAACAGAACCCAAATCAGCTATCATAAGATGACAGGTTCTTCATAGAAATGTACGCCTATAGATAGAGCGAAACAGTTTTAAATGATCTGGGACACAGCATTTTCTACAAGATTGCAGGTTGCCCAGTGAAAAGTCTTATCAGCCTGCGCATCCGTGCTGTCTGATCAGTGTCTTCGCAGGATAGTCATTGGATAGCGGACAGTAAAAACTCTGATCGGCTTATAGGGATGCGCACATGCAATCTTTCTTGTAGCCAGTGTTGTGTCTGGCTCATTTGTAAGCTGAACGTTCAGTGATATGGGATCTCGTAAAGCTACCTTAAACCCACTGTTATGTATTACTGACCGTTCTAAGGCGGTACTTTTATTGTGTTACGTTTTGTTCAATGTTCTGTAGTGTTTCACTTGCAAATGTTTTTATTTTAACAACTACATGGATGTTAGTTAAAAGTTAAATTAGGGTAACAAAGTTGCCATCTTTTTGGGAAAGGGTTGCCACATTTGTTTGCCATCTGTTCTCTTTTTGGCTGTTTAATTTATTTGTCTTTCTTTCCTCTGGGGACTTGATGTAGATCTGATTGTATCAGCTCCTGAGTTCACTTATGTTTTTTACATATACGTGTACAGTTTGCATTCCGGAGAATGAAACTGGATTTTATAATAGTTCTTTCGCCTTTCACGAGACGGTCTGTCGCAATCGGGGTTTTCTTTACTTAGCATGCGCTTTGGCCTGCATTGAATTAGGGGTCAATACCATGCATCACGAAAATACGTCTATATAATTTTGACCCCCTTAAACCCCACTTTTATATAGTAAAACTGGGGTTTACAGGGGTATACATTATTTTTCTTATTTCTGCTCAAAAACATATATTGTGGATACTCGTTAGAACCGCCTTGCCGAGGCGGTTCTAACGAGTACCCACAATCTATGTTTTGAGCAGAAATATGAAAAAAATCAGAGATTTTTATCTGAAAATTTTCAGTTTTTGGAGGTGAAATTTTCTATATATTAGAATAGGCGTGTTTTCGTAATGGTATTGAAACAACGAAACATGATACCCCGACGAAAAATACTACCCTGTATCCTATTTCGTTTTAAGCTAGTTGTATGCTTGTTCGTAACAAAAAATATGGAAATGTTTACTGATTTGATATACAATCCGATCCCATATAACAGTAATAGTTATTGGTATAAGTTGTTCGATCTAATATCAAGTCTCGTCAACGACAATTTTTGCTTCTTTCTCATTTGAGGTCACTAAAGACGAGTTTACACTAACCGTTCGGAAGATGCAAAATAATTGGGGAAAAACTCTCGCAAGTGATCTGCTTTATCATCACGAAAACATACCTCTATAATTTTGACCCCCTTAAACCCCACTTTTATATAGTAAAACTGGGGTTTACAGGGGTGTACATTATTTTTCTTATTTTTGCTCAAAAACATAGATAGTGGGTACGCGTTAGAATTTAACGAATACCAACAATCTATGTTTTGAGCAGAAGTATGAAAAATATAAGAATATTTTAGCTGAAAACTTTCAGTTTTTGGTGGTAAAATTTTCAATACATTTAACTAGGCGTGTTTTCGTAATGTTGAATGCAGCCCAGGTGATTCTGAATAGAGTCAAGTGAATACGGTGCACATGTATGAATGGGAACACGATTCAAAAGGTTCACGTAAGTTACAATTAAGGTGTTATCTATATGATTATGATTTGAGACATGACCTGAGAAACCCTGTCTGCCATTGGAACAAGGTGTCAATTGGACAGATTCTGAATAACCTGCGCATCCAAGCATATGTGTCTGCAAAGTTGTAAGGGATGATGCACGATGACCACATGTTGCCTCACAACCTATATAAGAAGAAGACCTTTAGTCAGATTTTGGAAATCCTCAAGTTAAGGAAAAACTTAACTAAGATGGTATTGTAAACCTGGTCCCTAGTCATTGTCTATATCAAGGCGCAGAACGTCAAACGTGTTGCAGGAACGTCTCAAACTGGAGGAGAGTTAAAACACCTATGGGGAGGTGCTTACTTTTCTTAATAAATGTGTATCCGTCAACGAGACAGCAACTAGGGACACATTAGAAACAAAAGGGGTTTTCCATGTAATCAGACGTATTCTATGTACGCAGACGTTTTCCTATTGGTATCATGTTTTGAAAATCTGGTATCAATTTTCATACGAAAGATTATACCAGGTATCATTTTTCATATGTAATGTACAAAAAATGATACCGAGTATCATGTTTCGTCGAGGTATCATGGGACATTTCATTAAAATACCATATATTAATAGAGATAAACTCTGTTCTTTCTTCTGTATTACATCGGTACTGAATGACCCACTATTTGCTACAAGTTCAATAAAGCCAATCATAACACAATATTTTATTACAGTTAATCACTTTCTGATCTTGATATTGAACTTAACATCTCAGTTCCTGAGAAGATATGAGAAAAGAGTAGTTATCACAGAGGCAACCAGCAAAGGTACAGGCAAGCCTACGCGTAAGCGCAATCTTGCCAAAGTCTATGGTTTTCGCAGAAATTTAATATGGCCTTGAGGAAGCTTTAGGCAAAAAGGCATGTTTGTAGCCCAACCAGGTGACTGCGCATGCGCATTTAAATAATCACAAACCGGAAAACCATAAGATCCCATCTTTCGTGTGCGGGCTCAAATATTCTAAATTCTATTAGCCAACAGCTGGCTACATTATAACCAGCAGGGCCCAGTTGTTCAAAGCGTCGTTAGCTTAACGAACTCTTTAAGGGTTATTTCGTTAACTGTTTTAGCAGATTCAAGTTACAATTTTCTGATGTTTTTTGCTGAAAAAAAGCTACTCACATTTTTTTCAGCAAAACATTTCAGCATATTTGCGTATCACTCGATGTAAATTTTAACGAATCGTTTACTAACGACATCGTTAGCTTTGAACAACTGGGCCCAGTTTAATAATCATTTACAACCATAGAATTCGATTTATAATCTTTAAAGGACCGCAGTATAAATTCTCTTGTCATATTGACAGATGTCGCATGCTAAATGCGAAAGCTCTACAGGGGTGCTGAAAACGATGATGCATACGAGAGTACGTCGCGTCTGACATTTTAAGTGACTAAAAAGGAAGTGTCATCAACATACTCGGTTTACGCATTTGATTTTCTGTTGTATATCACACCTATCGCGTAAACCCAAATAATTATTTCGTCATCTGACGCAAGTTTGCAGGACGTTCATACATGTAGTATGACCTGTGCTATCAGACGGTCGCAAACAATCTTGTAATCATTTGGAATCTACTTTGGAATGGAACTTCGCAATAATAAAACAAATGTGTATATAACCTTCTAAAGATAAGAAATAGAAATGATATTACCCAGAAAGTGTCACAAAACGAACTACAGCCTCGCCAAAGCACTGAAAGAAGAAGAGATGATGCACAAATAATGGCAATACACAGTGACAAAGTTGCAGCAACTCCCATAGTGTTTGTGAATATAAGTGTTTTGTTGCGCTGGTTCACTAATGGCAGGGTTGTGGAATTATCAAATTATATTACTTGTCAACGGACAAAGTAATAGGTGGTCAAAATTCATTTGTTTAACCTGGATTTACTTGCCCGAAAATTGACAATTTAATTTTTCGAAGAAAACTTATGGTGTGAATACTCATGAGGTGTTCTTATAAGTGCTAGGGCGCTTCTAGTGAGTGCCCACAACATATGTTTTCATAGAAAAATAAGAAAAAATATATAACTCATAATCTGGATACTGATCTATGCTAGAGCTATAAAGGCCTTGTCCCAGGACAAGTAACTTAAAATTTCTTACTTGTCTTCAGGGAAATGGGACAAGTTGGACAAGTCGAGCATGGTATCCACAACCCTTAAATAGTTAAATTATAAAGGATAGAACAAACACAATAACAAAGCACAAACAGGACGAATATAAAATAGCTCGTCATTCAGATGCCATAAAGTAATACGAAGAACGAAATATAAATATCTGAACCACCCATCACAAAAACACGCCTATATAGTTGTGACCCCCTTAAACCCCACTTTTATGCAGTAAAACTGGGTTTTACAAATGTACAAGGGTATGCATTATTTTTCTTATTTCGGCTCAAAAACATAAATTGTGGGTACTCGTTAGAACCGCCTCGCCGAGGCGATTCTAATGTGTACCCACAATCTATGTTTTGAGCAGAAATATGAAAAATATGAGAGTTTTTATCGGAAAATTTTCAGTTTTTGGAGTTGAAATTTTCAATATATTTGAATAGGCTTGTTTTCGTAATTAATGTCTGAACCACCGCCTTAGAAAGGTCGATACCTTAAAAACACCGGGTAGTTGAAGCCAGTTTACAGGAACCTTACCTTTAACCTAGGTCGGTCCCGACATTTTCTTAAATACATTGAATTTATTTTATGGATCAATCAAAACATGCTCTGTTTTTGATAAGTTGGATATTTTTTTAACTGAACTAATATAAATGAAAAAAAAAACAAAAAAAAAAAAAAAAAACGTTCTGTTTCTTAACCTTAACCACTCACTCTATAGGCAAATTCTGCAAACAACAGTTTGATGACATTTTCTAATCCCAGAAAACGGGACTTGACATTCAGGCAAAATGTCTTCACTGAAGACAATTTGCACGAAATGTCAAAACCTATTTTCTAGGAAAATAAACAAAAATATTTCATAATGTCGTCTGCTGAAAATTTTACCAAGAGTGCTAAATGTTTACTCCAAGGTATCCAGTCAGATCAACCTTCCTTGCGTTTGCGTAAAACGGTGTGATTCGTTTTATTCATTATTAAATCTGTACATTCAAAAGATATTTACATATTTCGTCGTTACTTACAGTATAACCTCGATGGCTCGAACATGGATGGCACTTTACCTTGGATGATTCGAACTCGTTTTTGAGTCCCTAGGAAATTCTTCCGATCGCTCAAGAAAACAAAAATTTTGGGATTTTAAGGGAAATTTTCTTATTTTATCGTGAAAATATATGTTGTTTGTACTCATTAGAATCGCCTCATCAAGGCGATTCTAATGAGTACACTCAACATACCATTGTTTTATAGAAGATGAAAAAGCCATGCCTAGATTATTCTCATTTGCATTCTTACCTTGCGCTGTGATTAACCCTCAGTGGCTCGAACTACCCATGTCTCGAATAAATTTCTATAGTCCCAAAGATGTTCGAGCCATTGAAGTTCGACTGTATATTGCAAATGACGCGGAACGTGGGAAAAAGGCCCATATGCCATATGCAAACACACAAGGTCCAGATGAGGGTGAGCATTCGTGCATCTGATCTCGACATTGTCTGTCATATACTACACTATCCATGGATTCTAGAAGCGGACAAACGAAGGCCCAGATCAGCCTGCGCGAATGCGCAGGCTGATCAGGGCCTGCGTTGTCCGCAAATTGCTTAAGATGTCCGCAAATTACATAAGGGCTATTTTCATGCGTTTGCGCAGCATTGATAATATTTTCCGTATCTACATATCCGCCTATCTTCTAAAATAACAAAATCTAGTATTTGCGTACAATAACAGTGAATAAACGACTTTATAGAACATATTGAGAATATAGATCTGACTGTTTTATTTGAAAATCGTCGTTTTGTTTGTCTGTTTTCTAAGACATACACACAATAATACGGAGCAATTAATATTCTGATGCAAAATACACAACTTTAAGCCCATTTATGCCTAGCATTCCTTAAAGGGATATTGGCAAACAGTGTACACCCAGATCAGACGCCAGATCTGTTTGCATTTAGGAAAGAAATTTCTATAAAAAAAAAAGATGGTAACAATAGAAACTAACCAGACATTCCTTATATCGACATGAAGTGGTCCTAAAAGTTATGGTAGAAGAGTCCACTAGGCATAATTTGGTTAAACCTGCCATTGTAAGTTGTGATTTATCAACTGACTGTTCTAAGACAGTGGTTCTTGTGTTCTTTGTTCTTTGTTTGCATTGTGGCTGCTAGCTGCAATACTATAAATGATGATACCCAGAAAATTCCACAAACACGAAATACCGACATCTCGAAGCTAAAAAAGAAGGAGATATGAGGAAAAAATAAACGCTTTATCGCAAAATATGATATCACAGACACACAAACACACGAATGGAATGTTCAGTAGGAAAACTACCGAGGTGTGTGTGTGTGTGTGTGTGTGTGTGTGGGGAGGAGGGAGGTGGGGGGGGGAGGGAGGAGGGGAGGGTGCGGTAGGGGGAGGAGGACTTAAATCAGTTTTACTCATGCGAAACCTCACTCTTAATCCTTATGCACCACTAAATTGCAGCTATACGCTCAGTCTACATAGGGGTCCTCTTCCTAAGTGA
Source organism: Anodontia alba (assembly GCA_964016985.1). Lineage (NCBI taxonomy): Eukaryota > Metazoa > Mollusca > Bivalvia > Lucinida > Lucinidae > Anodontia > Anodontia alba. The sequence continues at coordinate 11,468,590 of OZ024836.1, read as the reverse complement.
AACACCACAGTGAAACAAATATAATCGAAAACACTGTGGTTAAAAAAAAAAAAAAAAACAAAATAAAAAATGAAAAGGGCTCAGTTGCGATCTTAAGCCAGAACACAAGAAAGCTACAGGCAGAACACTATGACTCCGATCACAGACTTTGTCGGGCGCCAACCATCTAAAGCAGACTGAGGAAGAAGACGTCATGTGCTTTCGACATTTTTCGGTGATTTTTTTTTTATTATTCTAAATGGACAAATTGATTTTTGTGATTGACAATGTCGTACCAAAAAATTTTTGTTGCTTCTGTTCTTATGCTTTGTTTTCAAATATTTACCCGTAAGAGAAATTTTATGATCAAAAATGGTCTGGCCAATGCAATTTCTTTATTAGTAAACTGGATTTTGATTTATTGTGTAAAAAAAAAAAAAAAAAAAAAAAAAAAAAAAAAAAAATCTATAATATATGATTTTCCTTCAATGATTTTAAATTACTAATGTTCCATAACAATACGTATTGTAAACATAAATCGGAAATTTAGAACAAACTGAACTTGTTAAAAACTTCATACACACAACCTACCCTGTCGACTTTTGCATAATTTGTAGCCGTTGTTACTATAAGAAAAAATGAAAATATTCGATTTGTTTTTAAAACCAATGACTGGAATGGAGTTTTTTTTGTGTGCATAGATACGTACGACAGATAGTTTTGTATTAAATCATGCTATACATTTGCAAATTTACTTCCTCTGTGTAAAGCACCAGGCAAACACCGCCTTTCCGAAAAATGTTGAAAGGAGTGAAGTCTCAGGATCGATTCACCGTCCGGCAATAAAAAAGGGAAGTAAAGTTTAGAAAGAATATTTTTTACTTAGTCGTACCTTTCAATTAAAAGAAGAAGCGTTTTTTTTTGTTTTTTTTTGTTTTTTTTTCTTTTTATAAATACAGTCGACTCTGGTTATCTCGACTTTGCTTTTCTCTAATTAATGACCGCTTATCTCGAACTGACGATCTGGTCTCTGTTTTAACAAGAAAATCTAACAACAGATAACACACTAGTGTGGAGAAGAGAAGAACTTGCTCCTATGGAACAATTTCTCCTCTTTTCTACACAATTTTCAATATAGCGCTAACATCATGTGTCAAATAACATATTCATTTGTGAAATGTTGTTATTCGAGTTTGTTTTTTTTCCCCTCTATTCTGCAAATCTGGTATAGCGAGGTATGGATTTCTCTAGGTGGTTCAGAGAGTCCATTAGACTTCAAGATAACAGGTGTAAAGTGTACTTGTGTTACCGATTGCTTGATTTTTATATAATGGACAAATTAAACTGCCACTTTAGACCGTCTGTGTTATCTTAGAAGTAGCTAAGCCATAAACCATGCGGCTGCAAACAGCCGGTGTCTCTTTGCCACGCAACAAGATGCATGTTTCACAAACAAGACTTCCTGCTCCTCAGAGACTTGATCATGCAGAAAATTTGAATAAGATTGTAAATTTAATTGCTATTACTCAGACGAAGCTTGTGTCCTGGAAAGAGAAATACATGGTAGTTATTGCGGAGTACGAATTAGGTTTCTGGTTGGAGAACAATCTTCGGATTGTACCGTTTGCATTTGAACATAATAAATGTAAATCAAATACAGTCGAACCTCTTTATCTCAAACTCGCTTATTTCGAGTTACCGCTTATCGCGAAGTGAAAATCTGGTCTCCGTTTTAACATGAAACTATGACAACAGGTGACAAAATAATGTGGAAAAGAGGAGAAATTGCTAAGGAGCAATTTCTTCTCTTTTCCACATTGTTTTACATATATTTCTAACTTTAGGAGTCAAATTACATATTCATTTGTTAAATGTGGTTGTTCAATTTATTGTTTTCTCACTCTCTCAACTCTGATATGTCGAGACGGATATATCGAAGTGTTTCAATAAGTCCCTTGGAATTCGAGACAACGAGAGTCGACTGTACATTTTGAAATCAGGGCCCTGTTGTTCAAAGCATCGTTAGCATACCGAGCTCGTTAGTAGTCGAAATGTATATTGTTCTAGTAAGTACTATATCTAATTCATAAGCATTTTTGCTGAAAAAATGTAGGTAGCTTTTGCAAATACAAAAGCTACTCACATTTTTTTCAGCAAAAATATTAATGTATAGGCCACATTTAATGATCAGTTTTAACGATAGTTTAAGTAACGACATCGTTGGTTTTGAACAACTGGGCCCAGGTGTAGTGGAGTACAAATATTATCACGCCGCGCCATGAGCAAATGTTTTCTGGGCACATGCGGACACCGAATAGCCAAAGATCCGAAGTCACCACAAGTAGAAGACGCAGGAGTATACGCACTTCAACACACTCCAGACTAACTAATTGGAGCAGTACATAACAATTTTGCATATTATTAACCCATTTATGTACAGCGTCCCATAAATGATAAATGGGACATTGGATAACAGTGTGGACCAGATCCGACGCAGCAGAACAAATTACATGAACTTCTATTAAACACAAAAATAATAAAAACTACCCAGACACCCCTTCTGTTGGAAATTATCCTGTTTAAAGGTTTAAGGTAGAAGAGTCCACTCGGCATAAATGGGTTAAGGCATCACGAAAACATGCCTATACAATTTTGACCCCATTAAACCCCACTTTTATATAGTAAAACTGAGGTTTACAGGGGTATACATTATTTTTCTTATTTCTGCTCAAAAATATAGATTGTGGGTACTTGTTAGAACCGCCTCGCCAAGGCGGTTCTAACAAGTACCCACAATCTATATTTTGAGAAGAAATATGAAGAATATCAGAATTTTTATCTGATTTCTTTTACATTTTTTGGTGGTAAAATTTTCAATATATTTGAATAGGCGTGTTTTCGTAATGAAAATCATTTCAGAAGGGTCAGTAGCAGTACAACTGGACTGTTAGAGTAGAGAGCTTAAACACAGACAATGGTGTCACGAAACGGAATAATTTAGTTTTCTGAATAGTTCCGAAACGTTTTATTTCCCCACCATTACGAAAACATGCCTATTCAAATACATACTGAAAATTTTACTGCCAAAAATGTAAATTTTCAGATAAAAAATTCTGATATTTTCCATATTTCTGCTTAAAACATAGATTGTGGGTACTCGTTAGAACCGCATCATTGAGAACCGCATCATTGTGGCTCTAACGAGTACCCACAATCTATATTTCTGAGCTGAAATAAGACAAATAATCTATACCCCTGTATACCCCAGTTTTACTACAGTCGACTCTCGTTATCTCGACCTCGCTTATCTCGAATAATCGCTTATCTCAAAGTGAAACTCTGGTTCCTTTTTAAACATGTCAATATAACAACAGGTAACAAAATATTGTGGAAAAGAGGAGAAATTGCTCCTAAGAGCAATTTCTCCTCTTTTCCACAATATTTTCAATATATCTCTAACTTCAGGAGTAAAATTACATATACATTTGTAAAATGTGGTTGTTCGATTTTTTTCCCTTAATTCTGTAAACCTGATATGTGGAGGTACGGGTATCTTGAAGTATTTCAGAGAATCCCTTGGTGTTCGAGATAACGAGAGTAGACTGTATATAAAAGTGGGTTTTAAGGGGGTCAAAACTATATAGGCACGTTTATGTGATGGATTTTTTCTAATTCTGTTAACCAAGTCACATTCTGATTCCGATATACCTTGTTGCAGAAGTTTCTTCAGGTCAACACTTTTCTACCAATGCGCTGTGTCTGTGATAGACTTTCGAAAACGCCTGACGAAGTTTATGAGAACGATAGCCCTGCCTAAAATGTTTGGCAGTAAGAGCTTTGTTACGATAGTTGAAGTCACTCAGGTTTGAAGAAGCTCTGGTGAATCGAATAAGTTGCGATATGTATAACCCATATGAGGCACGCCGAGGGACATCGCTATCCAGATAAGGTAAATTGACTATATCAAAATTAAAATCGTCCCGTTTATCATAAATTTTAGTAGAAATGTACCATTAGATATAGATAGATTTAAATCCTAAAAATAGGATCTCTGCACCGGAAGAATTGGCTTTATTCAATTATAGTTCTCTAGGGTATATGTGGTCCACCGTTTGGTCAAAGTAAATATTATAAATATTTCATAAATTGTCAAGATATCTTAAAGTGAAATTAAAAGCCTCAGTAATGTCTGCCTGATTTTTCCTGAGAGAGACTTAATGAAATCTCTGTCATAACAGAATAGAAACAATTCTGTAACAAGAGAGGCACAATCGGTTCCCATCTGAATATCAACAATTTGCCAAATGTTTAGTTCCAAATGTAATGAAAATATTATCCAAAAGATAAACAAGGGTATTACAGACTTTTTGGCTAGACCATGTATACATCAGAATTGAAACAAATGCAGCATATATAGAAAAAAAAAAAAAAAAAAAAAAAAAAAAAAAGCGTAAAACGAAAATACCCCGCCATTATCGTGTCGCGGATAGATAACTCTATCAAAAATACATGAAATTTATCCATAAGCAATCCCAAAGTAGGTCGCCTTAATATCATTGCGTTTGGTTAAAATTCCTTGATATTTACTCGTTATCGCCCGGAAACGAAACTATAGGCGTGTCTCGGGCAGATAACTCCATCAAAATTCGACGAAATTTGCCCATTAGCAATCCCAAACCAGATCTTTACAATATCAATGAACATACCAAGTTTGGTGGAAATCCATTAATTTTTACTTAAGTTATCATCCGGAAACGAAATACGGAGGGGCGAGCGGACGGACGGACGGACGGACGTACGACTGACGGACGGCCGGCCGGACGGACTGACGCACGGACATCCAACGTGAAACCATAATACCCCGCCACCATCTAGTGGCGGTGTATAGAAAAGCACATTCTTCATTGCAAGCCGTATATAGATTTTTCTCCCGAATTGATGTTCGGTCAATTAAATCAATAAGTTTACATGTATCTTTGATTCTATGATTTGGTAACGTAGTATACAGTGTGGAGAAATTATACGTAAATAATTAAGAAGCCTTAAAGTTTTACATTTAAATTTATTGAGAATTTCATTGGAATTTATAATTGACCAGAAAAATGGTTTATTCCGTCCCTTACGTAAACAGTGTCATAGCATCTAATCCAATATTTTTGGACAGCAGTAAGGCATGAAGTTAACAGTTTGGACAATACAGTGGTCACCTCGAATTTGCAATAAAACGTGCTTTATAAGATCGTTTGTAAAGCTTAGATAACCAATATAACGTAGAAAGATTTCTTGTTTTCCTTTAATACCCACTGTACACTTAGCAGTAATATCAATACAATGGCTATCAACAACAGATCTCTCGACAGTAGAAATCCGTTTGCATGTTTTGGCACAATCAAGTCTTAGAACAGTCACTGTAAATGTTCGAAAATTTATGGTATATACAGGGTGCAGGAGCAGTACGAAGGCCAAGATAAGACTGCGCAGGCACAGAAGCTGGTGTGGACCTACATAATTGCATATTCCCAGATACCCACGCACTTTCTCAAATGAGCAAGTAAATAACATCATTAAGGCTTTATGTTGTCAAATCTGTTAATACCTACAATTATAAGGATGTCGTTTCATTAAGAAAACATGCCTATATAAGTTTGACCCCCTTAAGCCCCACTTTTATACAGTAAAACTGGGGTTTACAGGGGTATGCATTATTTTTCTTATTTCTGCTCACAAACATAGATTGTGGGTACTCACGAGTACCCACAATCTATGTTTTGAGCAGAAATATGAAAAATATCAGATTTTTTTATCTGAAAAATTTATGTTTTTGGAGGTAAAATTTTCTATATACTTGAATAGGCGTGTTTTCGTAATGTAAAACGAGGAATTTTGAATACTGTATCTGACAAGTACCATGATTAAAATAAAGCATGAACAGAGAGTAAGTTTGTACGTTTTGAAGAGGAGTTTATCGACATCATAAGCAGAGCCAGAGACAAGGATTAACCTTAAAGCGCCAAGCAAACTTGTAGCAGATGGGAGTCTGTTTTACTATTATTATTTTTCAGAGAAAACTATGACAATTTTCTCTGAAAAAAAAAAAAAAAAAAAAAAAAGATCAAATTTCGTCGGATGCAGTTGTGAATTGCTCTTTACGAGTAAAAAAATATATATATCCTGTCCTTGGAGTGTTTAGGAGTAAGAATGCTCTTCAATTTGCAACATTTGAGCATGGAAACATTTGCCAGGAAGACCTGAGTACCAATTTCCGAAAGGTTTCAAGTATAGGACGTTTAGCGGGGCGGGGAAAGGGTGGAGAGGGGGTGAGGTTGATTGATGTATGCGGGGAATACTTCCTCTCTGTATAAACCGCGGCAGAATCATTCAGCTGTTTTCCTGATGGTGTATGTTTTATTAATGAAGAAAGAATACACGTTTTCTATCACATTTACGCCAAGCCTGTGCATCCATGCAGGAATTATCACACACTTTGCTATAACTCGTTTACATGAAGTGGACTCTGCTACCATAACTGTTTGCACCAGTCTACTCTAAATAACTTGGTGTCTAGTTAGTTTAATAATTACTATGTTTTACAGAAATTCCTGCCTTCGTTACGAAAACATGCCTATTCAAATATAATGAAAATTTTACCACCAAAAACTGAAAAGTTTCAGATAAAAACAGATATATTCTTCATATTTCTGCTCAAAACATAGATCGTGGGTACTCGTTAGAACCAACGATCTATTTTTTCAGCAAAAGATAAGAAAAATAATGTATACCCCTGTAAACCCCAGTTTTACTATATAAAAGTGGGGTTTAAGGGGGGTGGGGGTGGGGGGGTTAAATTATATAGGTATGTTTTCGTGATGTTAATTCAAACAGTGTAGATGCTGATCAGATACCGCGTTCTGCGGCGTCTGATCATAGTCTGTACTTTTTGCTAGTTACTCTATTAAGGGGTTTCCAGACTCATTACGAAAACACGCCTATTCAAATATATAGAAAATTTCACCTAAAAAAAAATGAAAATTTTCAGATAAAAAACACTGATATCTCATATTTCTGCTCAAAACATAGGTTGTGGGTACTCGTTAGAACCGCCTCGGCGAGGCGGTCCTAACGAGTACCCACAATCTATGTTTTGAGCAGAAATAAGAAAAATAATTTATACCCCTGTAAACCCCAGTTTTACTATATAAAAGTCGGGTTTAAGGGGGTCAAAACTATATAGGCGTGTTTTCATGATGTTGAACGGGTTAAATTGTCATACCAGTTTAAATGTGTTTGTCAGTAGAAATAGGAATCTGGCTCCGGTCGCGGAAGTTGGAATTAGGCTATGGCGGTAAGTTCATACCAAATGAGGTGGTCAAGTTTGAATGGTTGAGCAAACCAGACTACCAGGCCCCGAGGTCATAAATCTTTTTTTCATGCTCAACTCAGCTGAGCATGAAATTTGTCCTGCAAATAAATCTTAAATTACTGATAATTACAAATTCTTTCTTGCTAAACATAGCTGAGCATGAAATTTTCTCTTCTTATAAATATGAAAATGCCAACTACTGTTGGCATTTTCATATTTATTAGCAGAGAAAATTTCATGCTCAGCTGAGTTGAGCATGAAAACCGTTTTATAACCTCGGGGCCGGAAGGGAACCACTGCTCTCCAGAAAGTTACATTTTCGTATCAAATTACTCAGATTGGAGTTGAATGATCCAAAAGCCGCTCAGCCGCCTTTTCATACTTAGGTCTCCTTTTCATTTAACAGGTCGTCTCCGGGATTTCCAAATAGGGAAACGTGTCTTTGAACACACATGAAATACAGACAACCCTCCTTATACTGACACTCGCTATAACGGCATAATTCGCTATAATGACAATTTGACTGTCACGAAACCTTAGCTTAAGAGGTAGGTAACAATTAGTCACAAATTATACAATACTATTGTATTTGATACTTTAAAGAAACATATATTTTGGATAGTTTTTATAATAAATATCCAAAACATCTGCTCATTAAGTATTCTGTACAGCAGCAAATTCATTTTAATGGCAACGTCTTTGAGGATAAATGCTGTCGTTGTAACGAGGGTTCATTGTACGAAGATTCAGATCATCCGGCACATTTAACATGGTTTTCGTCCCTTGTTCTACAACAATATATTCAGTTGTATTCAATTATTTTGTAAGGCGACGGGAAGCCCTGATTTAAGTGAATTAATACGTTTTCTTTGGAGACATTTCTATCCCACTGGAAGGAAATGCATTTGATAGAATACACCACTTTTTTAGAAAGGGTTTTGATGTTGAGGAAAGCGAACGGGAAATAACAAAAGGTGCTTTTCTTGTACAAAACGATGATAAAAATTATAAATGATGAATTCAGTCCCTTTAAACTGATCTGGGTCTTTGCTATTCACACATACTGCGAAGACAAGTTTTCCCCTTACATGCGACAGTCATATTCCCATTTGTGAACAAGGCTATGTAATGTTTTCCCCGATGTTCGCGAATGATATACAGTCGACTCTCGTTACCTGGAATTCCAAGAGACTCTCTGAAATACTACGATGTATCCGTACCTCGACATATCAGATTTGCAGAATTGAGGAAAAAATAATTCGCACAACCACATATATGTTTTTAACAAGCATAGTGGTGCTGTGGTTATGTCTTCTGATTCTGAAGGGCTAGGCGCTGCCGTCGTAGCCGGCGTGGGTTCGAACCTCACTCAGTCCAGTGGTATTTCATATTTCTCCCTATACTCTTTTTTTCTGACAGTACTTGCATCAGTATTGATCCTGGGCCGGAATTCTTTGTTGAAGTTTGTTTAAATCTTAAATTATAATAATAATTTCAAGCTTCAGTATCCTATGGATCCAGAGAGTTCCTTGTATATAATGAGTGCGCTAGCGCACCAAAAATATACCCTATCCGACGGGTCATTCTGAGCAATCAAGCATACATGTAATACTGTTCCATGAAACTTGTTTTTTTAACAAACGTAGTGGTGCAGTGGTTATATCTCCTGATTCTGAAGGGCTAGGCGCTGCCATCGTAGCCGGCGTGGGTTCGAGCCTCAATCAGTCCAGTGGTATTTCATATTTCTCCCTATACACTTTTTTCTGAAGTACTTGCATCAGTATTGATCCTGGGCCGGAATTCTTTGTTGAAGTTTGTTTAAATCTTAATGTAATTGGATTCTTGAATTTAGAGATATATTGAAAAAAATGTGTGAAAGAGGAGAAATTGCTCCTGAGGAGCAATTTCTCCTCTTTTCCACAATATTTTTTACCTGTTGTTAGATTTTCAGGTTAAGGCAGGGACCAGATTTTTAGTTCGAGATAAGCGGTTTTTCGAGATAAGCGAGGTCGGGATTATGAGAGTCAACTGTATAGTGACAACAGAGGTAGGTAGGTGTACATTATTAGGTGGGGTTTCAAAACTTTTGCCGTTTTTTGTATCGATTGTTTACAATCGATCCGGAGTACACATACACCAAAATTTCCTTAAGGTTGTTGTCCATGTGTTTATCATTGACCAATGAAATCAAATCGTGCGTTTGTATGAAATCCAGGTATCGGTTATTTATAGCCGCGCTTTTCTTGTCATTGTGACGTCAGAAAAGAGGGTTATCTGACTTGGACATTGGGATACAGTGTAAATCCAGATCAGAGTTTGCTCTGTTGCCTAAATTACAGGAGGTTAAGGGTTAAACGCAACAGTCTTAAGTCCCCGTTCCGGACAATTTTTCCAGCCTACACTTAGAGACAATCGACCCACAAGTACTGTCAGTGCTTTGATTTACAATTTGTTTATTATTCCTTCCCTCCTTTTTACTGCATAAGTCGGTTTCAGTGTGTTTAATAACCAAATTATTTCTCATTTTCCTATATTATACCGGGAACATGCGCCAGGGCTTAATAGTTGCTGGTAAGAGATTATCAAGATAAACAGTTTTCTTCACAGAAACATATATCAATACGGTGAACCCTCGTTACAACGACAGCATTTGTTCACAAAGACGTTGCCATTAAAATGAATGTGCTGTTGTACAGGATACTTAATAAGCAGATTGATATGTAAGCCAGGTCTTGTTTTGTTCTTATATCCTCATAGAACATATGTTTTGGATATTTGTTAGAATCGCCTCTCTAAGGCGATTCTAACAAATATCCAAAACATATGCTTTTTTAGGGTATTAAATACAATATTTTGTGCATAATTTGTGACTAACTGTTACCTCTTAAGCGAAGATTCCGTGACAAGCAAATTGTCATTATAACGAATTTTGTCGATGTATCGAGTGTCGCTATAAAGAGGGTTGTCTGTAGTACTTTCTAGAAACGCCTCCGCTAGGTTCTTCTATTGAATAACTGCAATAAATATTTTTTATGAACGAGGGAGACAAAATAAAAGTGTTATTTTTAACAAGTTGCTGATCGAGCTGTATCTAAATAGTAAACGTTTTATACAGTATGTTAACATAGTGAAACTGCACTGAACAGAAGACAGTTCGACTCCATGTAAGATTCTGTGTAATAAGGGAGAAATGAACTTAAATATTTAACCTAAGCTATAAAGTAGTATTCAAGGTATAAGTTGGGTACGTCATATGTAAACGGAAACTCTGTCAAACTATTAACGTTATTCCTTTCACTAAAATAGTTCCTGTTATAGTAGATCTCTCTCTCTCTCTCTCTCTCTCTCTCTCTCTCTCAGAAAAAAAAGGTTACAACAGTAGCCTCCCTTGTCAAATATGGTGGGAAATTTGTCGTGGCATTACGAAAACACGCCTATTCAAATATATAGAAAATGTCACCTCCAAAAACTGTAAAAAAAATCAGATAAAAAAACTCTGATATTTTCATATTTCTGCTAAAAACATAGATTGTGGGTACTCGTTAGAACCGCCTCGGTGAGGTGGTTCTAACGAGTACCCACAAGCTATGTTTTTGAGCTGAAATAAGAAAAGTAATGTATACCCCTGTAAACCCCAGTTTTACTATATAAAAGTGGAGTTTAAGGAGATCAAAATTATATAGTTGTGTTTTCGTGATGTATTCATTCGCCATAACACTATGCTGATGATTCTGGACGGAGGCTGATTGTTGTCACCCATTATTTGCCATTCAATGGCAATTCAAAAGCTTCATTGTACCTTTTCACTGACGCACATCTTGACAGTTCTGTGCTGTCGGTCCCTTCAAGTGTACACTATTTCAAATCGGCATGGCTATATTTGTCGTCTGGAAATTGGAATCTGAAACTCTCCTTGCTCGTTTAAAATAACGTGTGCTTTAAGTTCGATATTGATTTAATTCTCTGTAATTATGAATCGTCGCCACAGGCATCCCGTAGTTGCACGCTTCATCCAAATATAATCACCGCAAACTCTGTAATTGCGTGATTGTTGAGGATAGCAAAGTTAAACACAGTGTAACAAATGCCATGGATATAGTGAGACATTAAAGAACGATGCTCTTTCAGTTTCTTGAGATTTGCCTTTTTGCAGAGCAACAAAATATTTATGTACTATCTATAATAGGTTTGATATTTTAATGCAATGTCACTAGAATACGGAACTTTCGACACCACATAGAATGATTATAACAGAAGGACTACATAGGCACGGTCAGAAGAAAATAAACAGTTTTACTCGCGCTATGCCGCAACATTTATTCTGATGCAGCCGTCTCAATACATGAAATAATCGTTATACAAATATTAAGTGCAAAAGAAGGCTCCAATTACAGTCGACTCTCGTCATCTCGAATTCCAAGGGATTCTCTGAAATACTTCGAGATATCAGATTTGCAGAATTTAGGAAAAAATAATTCGACCAACCATATTTTTTGAAAAATATATGTGTAATTGGACTCTTGGAGTTACAGATATATTGAAAATATTGTGGAAAAGAGGAGAAATGGCTTCAAGAGTCCTATTACACACACATATATATATATATATATATATATATATATATATATATATATATATATATATATATATATATATATATATATATAATGTGTGTGTGTAATAGGACTCTTGAATTTAGAGATATATTGAAATGATTGTGGAAAAGAGAAGAAATTGCTCCCCTCTTTTCCACAATAATTTTTACCTGTTGTTAGATTTTGATGTTTTGGTAGAGACCAGATTTTCACTTCGAGATAAGCGGTTATTCAAGATAAGCGAGTTCGAGATAACGAGAGTCAACTGTATTTTTTTTTTTTTTAACGATCGAAATATCACACTTATTACTGCCACAGTTCCGAATCACAAATAATGCATTCGACCCCCGTTGGAGCCTCAGTAAAGCAACACAGTAATACAAACATAACCGATAGTATTATGTAAGAAAACATATGGTTCAGTGGCGTTTTGAAGCCAGAGAAGAAGGAAATCGCAAGTAAAGCCATTACGAAAACATGCCTATATAATTTTGACCCCCATAATCCCCACTTTTATATAGTAAAACTGGGGTTTACGGGGGTAAACATTATTTTTCTTATTTTTGCTCGAAAACATAGATTGTGGGTACTCGTTAGAACCGCCTCGCCGAGGCGGTCGTTAGAACCGCCTCGCCGAGGCGGTTCTAACGAGTACCCACAATCTATGTTTTGTGCAGAAATATGAAAAGTATCGGAGTTTTTTATCTGAAAATTTTCAGTTTCTGGAGGTGAAATTTTCCTTATATTTGAATAGGCGTGTTTTCGTAATGATCGATCGTCAGGCGCCAGCCATCTCAAATTTGACATTAACTCAGACGGTTGCTTTTGCTTTGAGAAATCTAGAACTTATAGAAGAAACATTAACTCGGATATGTGTCAGACACACATGACAGACTTCCTGATGTATCAAAAGTAGACGAATTCATGTAAAAACTAGAAATATGTCCAAAGGACACGGATGCCCCCGCCTGAAAACTTTAATCGCAGATCGCGAACGCCGGACTGACAGGGACTGACAGGGGTTACGCTGTATGCCCTTTCTACCATTTTCAAATGGCGGGACATAAAAAGAAACGGAGTTAGAGACAAAACTTAATAGCTCCACTACTGGAGAACGCTATAACATAGGGGTAGAGCCCCTTGGCATATTACGCATGTACGTTGGAAAAATGTGGAATTAAGAAGATACTCGTACTTATTACTGGGGTATCTCTAAAAGGAAAGGATCTCCTTTCTCTCTGTGAGCCAATTCTTTCTTTTAAGAGTAAGCCCTATTTAAGAGCAGTCCCCATTTTGGAAGCGATACTAGTTTTATTTTCTTGGATTTTCCTGGATGTGCGCTAAACTACTGCTATAAGAAAGAAAAAAGTGAATTTAGTCAAATATGAATTTTATGCAGGGTTTTCCCTGACTCACATTTTGTCAGTTTTATCCCCAAAACCTTGTTTCGAACCCTCAAAAGCTAAGGGTCCTGAGTGATGCATATATGATCAAGCCAAATAAATTCTATTGATCTATGAAATTGTATTATATCTATTTGTGGTTTAAAAGGCTAAATTATCAATATTTTGGCAACAATTTACCCATAAAGCACTAAGCAGTTTGTAGCAGACGACATTCTAAAATTGATTTCTTTTTTTTAAAACAAGAAAAATAATAATAATAATAATAATAATAATAATAATAATAATAATATTAACGAGTACTTCAAAGAGTTGTCTGCTGTAGTTGCGAACAGCGATGTAATGGGTTAACCTCTTTAGAATAACAAACCCCTACATCTTATTTAGGACTCCTAAACTCTCTGGGACCCTAATTTGTAAACCCTGAGGAAAATCCTTGTTTGTGTGACATAATAAGCAGAGCACAAATCGTGCAGCGAATAGAGTGTACATGTATAAAGTAACCAGGACCACGAAGATGCATGCTCATCACGAAAACATACCTATATAATTTTGACCCCCTTAAACCCAACTTTTATATAGTAAAACTGGGGTTTACAGGGGTATACATTATTTTTTCTTATTTCTGCTCAAAACATAGATTGTGGGTACTCGTTAGAACCGCCTCGCCGAGGCGGTTCTAACGAGTACCCACAATCTATGTTTTGAGCAGAAATAAGAAAAAAAATTCTGCTCAAAACATAGATTGTGGGTACCCGTTAGAACCGCCTCGCCGAGGCGGTTCTAACGAGTACCCACAATCTATGTTTTGAGCAGAAATAAGAAAAAAAGTCCGAATTTATATCTGAAAATTTTCATTTTTTTCTGGTAAAATTTAAATTTTCAGTATATTTGAATAGGCTTGTTTTCGTAATGTTATCTTCTTTGTTGGTGCGCTGATGGTTTCATTAGACTGGCTCCTGTCTCCAGTGACTAAAGATTTTTCTTATACTCCTGTTTGTTAATCCACTAAAATAAAGCAAAAAAAAAAAAAAAAAAAAAAAAAAAAATATATATATATATATATATATATATATATATATAGTGAATATATATATATATATATATATATATATATATATATATATATATATATATATATATATATATATATATATATATATATATATAGTGACCAACCTTTATAGCCATGATATTTGTTTGGCTTTATTTTAAATTAGTAGATTATTAAACAGATTATAAGAAAAGAAACAGACAGTAACTGGAGACTGGAGCCAGTCTAATGGTTCATATGCGGTGTTTGCTTTGTCTTTGTTTGTTTCTCATTCTCATCTTTTCTTCTATTGGTGTCTCGGAAATGCTGTACTTTGTGAAGGTGGCATTTTCTGGATATCTTAACTTATACTTGATACAGTGAACCCTCGTTACAACGATAGCATTTATTCCCAAAGATGTTGCTATTAAACTGAATTTGCTGTTCTAAAGAATACTTAATGGACGCAATGATATGTAAGAAATACCTTGTTTTATTCGTTTTTACCCATAGGTAATATGGTTTGGATATTTGTTAGAATAGCCTCAGTAAGGCAATTCTAACAAATATCAAAACCATATGTTGCTTGAAGTTTCTTGCATGATATCTCATCAGTTGTCAGATCCTTAGCAAAGGTTTCGTGACATTTAAATTGTCATTGTAACGAATTTTGTCGTTGTATCGAGTGTCGGTATAAAAAGGGCTGAATGTACAACTTTTATAAAAGTTACTTTTGGAAACGAAGAACATATAAAAGAAAGAAAATCGGAATCTCGATTCCGTCGGGACTTTTTACATGCCAGTATTGTAGTTTGCCAGCTTGCATATGCACCTTAACACCAGTTTAAGGCAAACTAGATTTTCCAAGATACCAGAAAAGGCCGAAGAATCCCATAAAAATCAAAGGATTGACAGCACTGGTGGGTCGATTTTCTCGGAGTGTAGGCTGGGTAAATGGTCCTGAACGAGGTCTTAAGACTGTTTCATTTAATTCCTAACTTCCTGTTATATGCGCAATAGGTAAAGATCATGATTAGGCGCTGCGTTCTGTGGTGTCTGATCTGGGTCTGCACTGTATGTCAATGTAACAGTCCAGGTTTTACAGCTAACCCTCTTGACACGACACTCTGACGTCACAGCGACAAGAATACCGCGGCTACAAGTTACGGTACTTGTATTTTGTACAAACGCGCGGCTTCATTTAATTGGTCAATGATAATCACATGGACAACAACCTTAAGAAAATTGTTGTGTAAGTATACTATGGTTGGATTGTAAACAATCGGCCCAATAAAATAAAATAAAAAAATGCTCAATTTGCTGTCAGATTGTCATTTGTTTCCTAACACTGTAACAGAAAACACTACAAGTAAGCACAGGAAATGCATCTAAAGTTCAATTATAGTTTTAGAAGGTTTAAAATTGTAATTGGAATTGATTACTTTCAATGGAAGCAACACTATTAAAAGTTATTTTGACCTATTCTGAAAATGAGATCTTCTCCAATAGGAAAGTAGTATTGGAATATATATATATATATATATATATATATATATATATATATATATATATATATATATATATATATATATATGAGCCAGCGCATGACAAAACACACAAAAAGGCATTTGTGCCCAGCGAAGACTCAGATTAGCCTGGACTTCCGCCCAGTCTGATCAGAGTCTTCGCTGTGCGCTCAATGGATAGCTACGGATCCAAGCTTTCTTCATGCGGACAGCGAATACTTTGATCCGACGGGGCGGATGCCCAGGCTGATCTGAGTCTTCGCTGGGCGCACATGCCATTTTGTTGGTTATGTCATGTGTTGGCTCATATATTTTCGTTTTAGATTAGGCCTCTATTAGGAAGAGGCTTGGCACGCAGGAAAGCAAATAGGATGTCTCACAATTTGAAGGAAAAAAAAAAAAAAAAAAAAAAAACGGTTTAAAATCTACCAAGTGCCACAGGTCACATTTAATCGTCCCAGTCAGCATTCTACGTAAATCTATATCGGGCCGTCATCGGCCCGTCAGGGTAGCTGACGGGCCGATGACGGTCCGATGTAGATTTACGCAGAATGCTAGCTGGGGTGGATGCCTATTTTGAAATGACATTAT